>CM017564.1:44951315-45613815 GCA_007844125.1 Sinonovacula constricta
TATTATTATTTTATTATTATTATTATTATTATTATTATTATTATTATTATTATTATTGTTGTTGTTGTTTTATTATTATTATTATTATTATTATTATTATTATTATTGTAGTCGTTATTGTTGTTGTTGTTGCTGTTGTTGTTGTTATTATTGTTATTATTATAAAACTCTGTGTCCAAATTTAAACTCAAAACGGCTAACACGCCCTTATATAGACCCAAAGAATTTCTAGAACGCAGAAGTCTCCAGAACATTCACGAAGCCCAGTAAAAATGAACAATTTAATTTTCTACCCTGATCCTTTTCTTTCTAGCTGATACGCGAATGCTACGTCATGCGAAATACGTCATTTATACCGCTACGATAAACAACCCTTTAACCTGACTAGCGTAACCTTAAACGCTGGTGTACTATTGTACATAACACCGTATTGTTGTATATATCTTGTTCTGCATGTAATTACTCAGAGTTAACAAGAGGTGTAATTTTACTGTGTTTATGTACCTGTTTTAAGGAGCACACAAACTTCAAAACAGATTTGTTATTTCTGTATTGCTGTCCCAGTGATTAATTTAGGATGTCAAGTCACCTCAGGATAACTGTTTACTAGGTTGCCAAATGACAAAAGAAAATGTACTAAGAATAAATATTACAAATTAATAAAACAACATTCGTATACTTTATATTATATACCAGCACATATGTTCATAAAGTTAATGAATAATTATCATAGCTGACGGGTATGAAATTGTGTTGTGTGCTGTTAGTATTTCTTTATTGTATAATACTTAATATTAAAACAAACATGTCACATGTAAAATATTTAATTATTTATTATATATTCGAATAACTTGTGGATAATGCGTTTTTATGTTGCCATTAATTTTATACAACGCAGAGACCAAATATGATCATTAGGTTAGAGCAACATCCAGCCATTCTAGAGGGGGATAACAAATGACTGGGTAGAATCACTGGCGCACCGTAACTCCGCGTGTTTCTATTAAAAAAAAACACATTATTTAACTATCTTATAAAACCTATACTATGTTTTTCTTTGACTTTGCATTTCTTGGTGTGTATATCATCTGTTCATTCAAATTAAACATTCACAGTGATGTTGTTTGTTTGTATCATAATTTGACTTTTGAATGTCCCTAGCAAAGCTAGACATGCGATATTTGTTATATTGACATTTGCCTCTACATTATATTTACCAGACATTACAATAAATAATATGATAAAAGTGTTCAGTAATCTTAAATATTCGTTCAAATCAACGAATAAAACAATCGTAAACAATGTTGTATTTAGGAATCGGCAGAATCACAGAGAATATTTGGTTAGCATGTCGTCTCCATAGGCGACACAGATAAGAAAAGTCTGAAGCTAGCAAATGTTTAGGCTGTTGAAGAAATCGTGGCCCGATATTATCAGGGCAAGTTTATGGGGACAATTTTAATTGTTGTGTTGAGAGGTGTCCCATTCCAGAGATAAAAGTGCTCATAAAATAAGGGAAAGATAGGTCAATGTATCCTTTTGAACGTCATATCGCAAAGAGAATTTGAAAGGGGAGCCAAAAGACAATTCCTGTCAGGTAGGTGAGCTAGAAAAGAGAAACCGCTCCGATACCCATCCAGGTATGTCATGTCAATAAGTAGTTGACCAATACTTAAATTGCAGGAAAGAGAGTGCAGCATGCGCACACGTGCTAAAGCTTCCCATTGGTCTTAAGATTCGGTGCTTCGGAGAAGGAGAATCTTGACATGGTCAGGTTCAAAGCAGTTATGTTAGTGTGCCAGGCTCTTGGATACAAAACAGTCATTCTTTGTCCGACACGCCTAATCACTATACATGCCAACTGTTAACCAAGGCGGCAAACTAATAGTTTGGGCGGACATGCCAAAGGTTAACGTAGTTTGAACCCATGGAGTTTAGCGTTGTTATTTATATTCATACTGATATTAGTGATTTTTCTGTAAAGGGACAAAACATAGGAACCCTTCCTTTCTCTGATGATAAGCATTGTTTTCAAATTCTCCTGATGCAACAAAATCGATTTGTGTCATGTTTGCAGATGACGCGGTTGACTTATAAATGAGCAAAAGATACAGGCATTGAGAAGTACGTAATGTGAAAGAAGAGAAAATAACAAAACCTTGAACGTTTTAGATTCACATTTACAATAAAATAACAGAGCATTTATTTAGTTTTGTTTTGATGTAATTGTTCTTACATTAGTATCTTGCGACTTGGGGGACCACTGTGAAATGGATCTCGGTAAACACCACATTTGAAATTGCGGCCACAATTATTTTGTTCAATACACATATGTCTCCCAAAAATAATGACAATAACATTGCAAAATTTATAATTGATAATTTCGGCTTACAGTCAGTGGAAAATATAGTACATGTATATAAAACATTTGATTTATATACTTTGCAAATTAAATATCTATAAATATAGCAGGTCCGTTTTTGCAACACTGTAAAACTTCATGTTTTATCTGCGGTCTTCATCTTTTAAGCAGTTAAATCTAAATTAAGATTTCGTTGTACGGAATAATTCTTTGGTATATAATGTCAAGTTATATTAACATTATCTTTATCCCCTTTAAAGGTATGTATTGATTTGTAACACCATTAATAATAATAACTAATACTAATACTAATAATGATGATGATAATACCAATGATAATACTAATAATACTACCACTAATAATACTTATAATAAAACTACTACTTCTACTACCACTGCTTCTACTACTACTACTACTACTAATAATAATAATAATAAATACTTACATTCTTATTGTGTTCCTTGCCATCCATCTCACGCTGTGGCTGCCCGCTTTACTAGCGTTATGGGAATATGGGGACAAGCTTAAATACAGACTAAAGCAGATACGTGTCACGTTGATCAAAAGATTTTCCGAAAATATCAAATCAGGGTTATGTGTTTTTTCCCATAATACCTGCAGTGTTACCTATTTAACCTTGACTGCGAATCAGTGTTTTTCCAGTATGCGTACTTGTTTCGTTAACCTTTCAAAGGGCACGTTTTTGGCAGTCAAATTTGTATGAATGTTTTGAATTCGAAGAGATAATGTGGTTATTGGCAGATATAACATATGCTGCGTTAGCATACAAGTAACCCGGAGGCCGCTTGTTTTACAATGCAGCGTAACAGGAATAGTAGGTAGGTAGCGGAATTGTCCTATGTTACTTTACCCTTTGATTGACAATACTGTGGTACGAGTGTCTTAAACAATTTATATAGGCAGGCAAAGGGTGAAATAATATTGCTATTAAAGGAAGGGTGCAATTAACATAAGGTTAGATATAAAGGAAGATTTATCGGCCCGTTTATTGAGGTCAATAAATACAACCCTTTCATAGACTGGAACACAACATTCAACATTGCATTGCAATAATTACTGAGTTTGTCTAAAGGCAAATAATATTTAGAATAAAATTGTCCATGTAGTGTTTATTTACAGACATGCACAGTAAAACCATAGACATTTTCCATGAAAACAAAAGTGCGTAATGCCTAAAGAAAGATAGCTACTTTTCATATTAGCAAAAATGTAAATAATTAACATATACGCTTAGCAAACAAACAATACTTGCACATGTTAAACGTTCTAAAAGAGCACACTGGGGCTACAAGTGTACCATTAGAGTAAACATGTTTGTTGTTATGCTTCGTTTTTGAAACAAGCTGAAGTACCTATGTGAATGCTAAAATACCTATGTAAATTCACATATTTTGCAAGGCGCTAAAGATTTGCTCAACGAAAGAGAAAATAAGGCAAACTAGCTAGCAGGATACTGGGTTTAGAATAACAATATCTTCAAATCTGTATTGAAACTTCCTGCTTCATACTACATTTCCAAAAACATAATTTATCGTGTATGGCTTAGCCACTACGCGTTAGCCCCATCTGATTCATGGAATTACCGCCGGCCCATGGAGGTCTACCCAGCTGAAAATTTACCCTGCCCGCCACCTCTTGCAGCTGTAGAGAAGGGGCGCCACCACTTTCCTTAGCGTCCCCACCCGCAGCCACCACAGTACATGTTGTTAATCTCCTATATACTTAGTTGTTTAGATGTAACTGATATACATAATTGCATTAATGCACACGTATAAACAACTAAGATCAGAATTCTCAAGGAATCTTATAAATAATATGCTCATAGACTCCACCCCAGAATTGTTTCAGGTTATCATTCTGAGACTGGACTATGGCATTCGCCATGACTGTGGGGGTAGCTTATTGTATATATGCCTGGCTTACCCTCGGTAATACCATTGGTTCTGCTCAATGTAATAGAGAAAGTGATCTGCTTCCACGTTACGAAACGCAGACACATTGTCCAGTTCAACAGTTTGCCAAACACACTCAACGGGTTATACAGCAGCCTTATGACTGTGGTAAGCCTCGACGAGTAAATGGTTTGGCAATAAAAAATGTATTCGTCCCTTATTTATTTCCAATTAATATTTATATAACGTTTGTTAAATGACATTCGCCTAATGATTAGTGTCTACGAATCGTAGCCATTTACCGCCCTTACCGAATGAGTTGTGTACACTGCTCATTCATTATTTTTTTCATGAATACTTAGCACGTGTTGGCAACTCTATGTGGTGCCTAGAAATGAAATACTGAACAATAACTGTAGATAGCAACAGATACATCTTGCTGTTTATTTATATTTAAACAAATTTGCAACCATTCAGATGGCTTTGATATATTACGACAAATAAATAACCACGTCAAGATGTTAGAAATTTAATTTAGGAAAGAAATAAAAGACATATGAATAACGCATGCGATATTTTACTTAATTTTCCAAGATAAAATAAAAATTATCCACATTTTACCAACGACAAACCATGGAGAAGATTTTTTATGTGACGTGGACGGGAATTTAAAAAGACGATTAATGCAACTGTATATGGGTGGACACATGCTTGAAAAAGGAACACGTTCTTGATATCCTAATTGAATTGTTTTAACTTTTTTAAAAAGGACCTCAATGCCCATTTAATGTTCTTGTTGGAAACCATGAAACAGCACAGCAAACGGAGACATAATACGGCACATGCAATTTTAGAGCATTATGATTTTAAAAAAATGGCTATAAACTTATTATGAAGTAAAATGCATTAATTGAAGTCCATATTAAAAGGTTTTATTGGACAGTTTTCTAAGGGGTGTAAAAGTAGCCCTTTTTACAAGCACATGCACAATACAGTCCACGCAAGATAAATTGTGCATTGCAATAAATTATAAATTTACATACCTAAAGAACGCATTTTGAGCGGGTCATCGTCAAAGATAACTAAGAATAAATATATGTTAATATTGTTCATTTACAAAAACATAAAAAATAAACTAAAATAAAAAAAGCAAAACATATAACAACAACTTTGTTTCAGAAAACAAGTATTTTAGTATTCACTGAAAAATGTTTTCCGATTTTACAAAAAAAAGAAAATCAAACAATTATTCAAAACAGTTTAAGTGAATACAATACACGAAATGTGTGAAAACTATTATTTAAGCACTTAATCATTCTAATGGAGCAGTCTTCGAAAGTTAGATGTACGACAGTCTCAGAGGACGTGTCTTGGTGCAACTTTTAGTTATTCAGTATTGTTACATTTTTTTAAAAAATGCGTATTGTGTACGGTTTAAGAAGGTTTTAAGTAAAAAGACACATGTCGGGTTATTTACCTTAAACTTTACTTAAGTTGTACCAGACATGAAGCTTTAAATCATGACACATACAGCAATACATCAAACAAAAGGAATGTCACAACATATTGTTGGTATCAATGTATTGATTTTATGACCTTTAGATCGTCCAGAGATAAAAAATAAAGATCTGTTACATATTTACGTTATTAATAATTACCTGAATAGGATTTAAGTGATTTAAGAGAGGATTACAACGGACAAAAATAAACATTGTCATGCTCTGTAGACTCCCTACACTTTAAAGTGTACGAGTCGTTTATCATAAAAAATATTTATCAGATTGACAACAGGTAAATAACGTAGAGCATGATATTTGTGTTTAAAGTTTTGAATGGCCGTTTACAGGCTATACTGTCTTTTAATATCATAGTGTGGTAAGTCCAATATACACAACGTTTTTTTTTTCTCTGTCGCTCTGTTTTTCTACTTGGCCTTTGGTGGTTTCGAACCAGCAAAGTAAAGCATACATTTCCATTTTTTAAATGATGTTTTAATAAATGTACTAGTGTCGGTACTTTCACAGTATGTTATTGTCTGAGATAAACACCCAATGGCAAGCCAAAACAATTCCAGTCGGGCATTGTTTTGAAGTTTAAGTTTAACAGTAACATGTTTAATCATTAGACCAAGAACAAGACTGAATAATAATGCATGTAGTCGGATTGGCAATAGAACATGTGTAGCATTTACGAGAATTGATATTTCTACTTTAAAACAATTGACACAGTTCCATCTATGATACATTTCATCATCAGCATCAGCGGCCCTCCCGTTTAACAGCGTCGGTGACGACGTCTCTCCAATGCGGGCGGCTGTCTATAGGCCGAAACAGTTCAATTTGTGACGGTAATCCCGTCCAATCGATCAAATTGTCCATCAAAGTGCGTCTTGGTCGACCATGCTTCTTCGACCCTGGTAGTCTACCTGTCAATTCTAGATGTTCTATTCCTCTTTGACGGTAAATATGTCCTAAGAAAGTCTCTTTTTCCAAGATAATTTCCATCAGCAGTCCTTTAGTGCATCCAGATCTAGTCACTATTTCCTCGTTAAAAATGTGATCTTTCCAAACGACCCCTAACATTTGCCTCATTAACCAGATTTCTGCGCTATTAATGCATTTCCCCATTTTGGGGCAAATAGTTCAGCTTTCGCAACCATATAACAATACAAACTAAACATACGCCTTATAAATACATACATTTTAGGGAACACAAATATGATAAAATGACGGATGGAGTTAATCTATACTTTATCGTCACATAAAAGTACATTTGTAATTGTGTAAATGGTTTGAATGACTAATAGACATTTTATTAAACGTGTATAATGGATCTTCTTTTTATCAATGCTCCATTTCTACACGATTTGTGCGTGTACTAAATTTGTCGTCTGCACCCACGAGATGGAAGGCTAAGCAGTCAGCGGGGATACAAATCGGCGAGTCTTCCACTAAGCCACAGGTGCCACATTAAAACATTGTGGTACACGCACAAACACTGCAAGGCATACAAGCATCTATGCGCATTTAATCGACTTTACTGTAAATTTAGTGCTCTAGTTATAACTATTTTTAACGTTGTAATATGCAGTTTTATACTACTTCTTACAATTCCAGTAGTAAAACTATATATGTTGATGGCGGTGATGATGATTGTAAATTTACCGAAATACCCTCAAATTGGCCTTGATAAAATGTGATATATTATTATTATATATCACCCTTAAATATATAAAATTATGTCGGATATGAACATATGTATAACATGTCCCGAGCATGGTTGTATTTTATTATCAACCCAATTTACTAATTATAATGTTTAAAGGGAACATATCTGACACGATTTTTGGATGCATGGACGTCTAGCCTGATATCATTTTTAGCACATCGTTTATACTTAGACAACACTGTCAGATCACTATTGTATTGAGGATTCAACGAGGCAAAGCATGTCGCTTTTGTCCATTTTATCAAACATTTGAAAGCAATGTTATAGGGTGTTGTTTAAACATAAACCTTGATCAGCAAACTTGACTGATTGACTTTCATAAAATTATACAATATATTCTCCCTAAACACAATTTACTGAATAACTTATGTACAGATTGCCATTGTAACAAAACATTGGGTCGGTGTGTGGCTATGGACAACTGTTCTATTGATTTAAAGCAGCAACAAAAACTATGAATGAAAACAATTCAGAAGAGACTTACCTAGGTCACGTGCAATTTGAAATTCATGTTTAATGTGTAAGTTTACAGACCAAATTACTTGTAACAGACTGTTGGGTCGGGCATTGGGCTATACACAACACTATCATTTAAAGCAATAAAATCCTAGGCATGAAAAGTATACATTACATTATATTGTATCTATTTCGATATTCAGATGTATTTAATATTTTAACCAATCATACACAACAAGCAGTTTTCTTTAACAAATCATATCCAGCGTAAAATATTACAAAGCAATGGTTGTACGTGCCTTATGGAAACTTGTTTAAAACGGTAACATATGTGTATACATTTTCGTCGACTGTTTAGCACGAATTTCAGCCAAACTGCGTTTATTCTTTGTTCGAATGTGTTCGTTTCACAGAAATTTGAAACTTCGATTCCCACAATTATATATTTATTTCTTTACATGTATCGCTAAGCCTGTTGTTTTTCCACCGGCGCGTTGATAACGTTTCATTTTAGTATCTTATATCCCTAGGGATTCACTTAAATCTTTTGTTATCCTGTGTCGTCTTGATAACGTTGTCTATAGTGCACTAAGATGTTGACATGCTTCATGTATCTAGATCAAAAGCCTTACCTAAAATTTAGGACATGTGTTGTAAATGTGACGACTCGTGTCTATGTTAAATAAAAGAGAACGAGAAATATTCAAATTAATGATCAACAACTAAAAATATATCGACGTCAGAGCGGACTTCCGCGATAATCTTTAAAACACACTAAAACATTTTCAGGTTGTTTAAAATACCTATATCTACAGCGTGGCTCAGATAGAAAGTAACTGCAATGAAGGGTCGGGATTTATGCTTCTCTACTTACACAGATACAGGGCATTAATTAACGGCGTTTTGGATGTCCTTTTCAGGACACAATTACTTTTCTTGGTAGCTTGAATTTTCTCCAAACTGTCTGATACTAACTTGACAATGTGTTATTCTATAGAAATAGTAACTGACACTTGGGATTAATGCTTGTATAGAACATTTGTGTTGCTTCCATCAAAATGCTGCTTATTGATGCCCTACATTTTTTGCGAAAAGAAAATACAGCACACCCTCCTTTACAAACAGGATTTGCCTTTACAGTTATTCATTTAAGCCAAAACGGAACGTCGTAATTTCAAAATCATGCTATATGAACATACGGGTAATCAGCTCGGACGCCGATATCTATTTTAAGCAAAATCCTCCTCATGTTTATTTATAGATTTGAAAGGAACGATTGCTCAAGATTGTTAACGATGTGTATACACTAACAACTAACATAGTGTAAAGATGTGTGTATGAGTGTATGTGGAACTTATCAACAAATACCTCAATAAAGGTTCAAGATATGTTTTTTGAAAAAGGGCAACTTCGAGTTCACATTTAATATCAAATTGTTATCAATTCATGTTGATTATACGCGTTGATCTTCGCAATACATTTTGGGGTGGCTATACTAGTATTACATCATTTAAACCCTATTACGAAGGCAACACGGTGACATCCCAAGCAATCTCGAAAATCAAAACGACCCCTTTTGGTAGGAAGTCTAGATAACACTTTATATCCTATTTAGTATCGTATGTAGGAGCATAACATTTTAAGAAGGGAACGTTTATTGAGGGCTAGCATTTCCAATTAAATCCCCTATAATATTGTGTGTTTAATACACACCATTACTTTATTCCTTATATACTTCAAATTAAATAAAAAATAAAATTAAAATGTCATTACTCAAAATGGCACTGTCTCTGTCAAATTGATTCGATCGATGATCAAGCTACGTAACACATTACTTCGGAATTTGTAGCTGACATGTAATTAATAGAGGGGATGTCAAACACGTGTCAAGTGTCAGAATTTGTAATGAAAATCATCGTCAGTTAAATGCAAGTAATACAAATAGAATTGCTGTCATTTTAGACCTTCTTTATGGGTAGTTTAATGAAAAACATTAAAAAGAAAAGGTTTACAATGCTATACGAGTAAACACTGTACTATAATTTGATGTTGGTGGTCTTTGTTCTTACACAAAATATTTTCATTTAAAAAATCAATAAACTGTATAAATTGAATATATATGCATTACCCATATTAAAGATAATTATTTTGTTCTTCCTATCAGACCACGTATGGCGTTGTTAATATGAATACAACCGAATATATAACTTTAACGATATCTTATACCACTAAGTGATGGTATGATAAACACTATTGTAAGACATTACAAAGGGGACACATGTAGTCTTTTGGCATTTCATAAATTTGCAGAAAATGGCAACACAATCAGAACACATTAGCTGATTAAACTGACAATGCTACAGTGGCTTCAAAGTTATCACTTGATCTCTGGCGTGTTTAACAAAAACTGCGTGGGCATATTGATACTATGAACAAACAGTGATTGTAATACCTGATAAAATGAATAAATACAAGTCGTGGTATTCTTGAGACATAAGTTATTATTGCATCATTGACTGAAGGAAAATGGAAAACATATATTTTGTCTATTTGAACCACTCTGTAAATTTCACTATGTTTAAAGTAAGGTAGTTTAAACCACATTATATCTTACTTTGATATCACTCTCTACGCTAATCCTGGCAACCCGCTATGACGTCAATGTCCATTTTTAGCAAAAAATAGCAATGGCACTTACTGATTGAGCTGGACAGAATTAATGTTTAGATTTAGATTGGTTCGCTATTTTGTACTGCCTTACAAGAGAAGTAGTGCTCAAAATCGTTCTACTTAGATTTCAGTATGAGTAAATGCAAAGAATATGCCCACATTTCCCAAAATACTCGTAAGATAGTGTTACGTGTTCTTAATATAGGCAAACTGCCTTAAATGAAAACATAAAATGACAACATACGTTATTTCTACATAACTGTATTTCAAAAAACGACAACACACCTCAGAACAAGTATTAATTAGAATAGTCATGGACATATGGATATTTGTACCAAAGCAAACAGTACAACCTAGCTATTTATCTGAATGTCCAATTTAAACAATCAAAACATTTATATTTCTATATTTAAATGCGCATTTGTTCAATTAAGATGTTCATTTTAAGTTTCAGACGAAACGTTTACGTGCACTCATTAAAATATGTATAAACATACTTTAACTAAATTTACTTACCTTTTCATGGAACTTGTGTCAACATGCAAGTCATATTATAATTTTTGTTCTTGTGGCATTCTGAGTATAAGCGTGAGAGTTATCGACCATTGAATTATTGTTAAGCAGTCTCAAAAGCAAAATTAATCATCTAATGGAGAAAAAAATAGGAACAAGAAAAAACAACAACACCTGCCTCGAGCCAGAACAGATCCACGCGTTTTAGGGATGCAGATAATGAGTATGCGGATGGGCGTGGTTAAACACTTTACACAATCTATGTTTTAACTGTATGAATTCATAAATTAGGTTGAAACAATAAGAAAAAATGACATCAAACCTTTAAGTAAATACAATTCTGTACACAAGTGTCGATGTTAACGACAGATCAGTATTACGCTTGTTTCACAAGTCTGCGGTTTGACCACGGCAGCCTTGTGGTACCCCATATGGATATGCTGCGAAACATCTTACAGTCTTAATGACTTTTAAGTCATCAACTTTAAAACAATGCAACAGGACTTTATTTCAAGTAGGTCTGTCGTGGTGAACAGAAATCCGGTGTGGTGTTAGCTAAACCTATTTAATTATAGTTAATTGGAAATATCTTTCAACTTACATTAATCCCTCTCGACTGTCCTCTTCCTGGGAAGAACCAGTTTTAGCAATTTCTGCGTTCCTTCAGTAAATTGTTACCCTCAAGGACTAACATCACGTGATCAGTTTCAGGATTCAATCAATTAATAAACTTATAGCACTTATGTCTTCTACGAATTAAATCATTATACTATACTGCACAATTCATTAGCTGGGCGTACAATCGACGGAAAGGTCGAGACACTTTTATTTAATTATAAATGTAAGTAAAATATACTCAATAATTGTGCTAGGTAACAACTTCTAACATTTCGCCGTATTGTTCGGTCTATTCCGTATAAGATATGATATATTACTAGCAATATATAAACTGGTCAGCTTCATATAATATAATTTAGGATAAATTATTATTATTAAAATACATATACAACACATGCTACGTTAACTTAATTTGAAATATTAAAGAATCACACCTTGGCCAAAGAAGAAGTATAAACAATCGTTAATATGAAAACGTAAAATATGTTTAAATACAATAACGTTTTAAACATTGACCGCGACGAATCATGCAACCTTGTGTGGGTTGCTTGAAGATGATCGTGGACATTTTCATTTCAGCGCTCTTGTTACGTTTGGGATGACCTTTCGGGATGAAAACCCTTATCCGGCAATTGCAGCTTGGACATATGTTATTACATTAAACGTTTATACGAAATATCGACCAGACATAAAGTTTAGATTGGAATATTTAAAAGTAATATCTGTGTTCATATACGAAACTCTACCTATCCCTTTTGCGCATATCAAAGGATCAGCTCACAAACACGTCAAACGAATTCAATTTAATAGAGTAGATATTCGTCCTTAAACACATTTAAGCGTTGTAATGGAACATACCCAGGCTGCAATAAGTACCTTTATTACAGTCGAAGTTGGCCTGTTTTTGGTCGTTCAAATTTGTTCTGATACCTGTTAAATGCATATAATTTGCTTGCTAGGTTTGTAATATAGCATACACTGCTCGGCAGCGTTTTGTTGTAATTTTCACATTGTGACTGTAAAGGAATACCTTTATCACTTGCCCTTTTCAAATGTTAGTGTGTGTTTTAATGCCGATAGGACTATGTGATAATTTCTTATTTAAAGAATACGATGTAATTGTAAGTGACAACATAAGTACATTATTCAACTTCATAATTTTAGAAAATGACTCAAGCGGCGAAGAGACCAACGTAAAGATTCATTAGCTATTTAATGTCTATGGTATACCCCCTTGAGAATATTTCAAAACAAAGACTAAGATACAAAGAGACGGGGGTGAACCTCTACAATCTGATACAAGTGAAGACCTTACAAAGTCATAAATTGGCTAATAGACAAAGTAATGCCGTTGAAGGGACAATGGTATCAAGATGATCACAGCGATTACATTCATCAGTTTTGTATTTTAGATTTGGGTTTTGACGACACACCGACACTAGGTCATAGAACGCCAATAATCGTTTTTATTACAAAACATATTATCATGGCTGCCGGCTCTATGTGTGTGTGTGTGTGCTTTGTCTGCGTTATTGACTTCTGTTAAATCAGCAGTCGTTCATGCTCGCAATAAATGGTCTTTTGAAATATGACTTCTTCAATAACACATCAAGGTGAACTACGAAGGACACTGATTTGTTATTCCTGTTTAACGTCTCTTTAGGACAGTATCTGCCATCATATAATTTACAACAATAGATATTATTTACTAGTTGACCTTTTTATAGTTAACATTTAAATGGCTGCAACTTAAAATGAGTGCAATTGCTTCATACTGCCAAGACTTGGTTCGTGATATGTTAAACATAACGTTGGTAAGTAATAATGCTCAGTAGAAACAACTACGTCAAATTTTCATATATTCAGGCAAAATGGCATTATCAGTCCTTGAAACTAAATACAGAACAGCTCAGGAGAAACGTCCAAAGTACGATAATTTGTGGAAACCACTCCATGTTTCGCTGAAAAGTAGAAAGCTAAACAATCGAACCACTTCGCTTGAAAATGGAGTGAGCGAAGTCACTTCGCTTATGGAATAAAATCGAGTCACTTCGCAGAAGTAATATCAAGTGACTTTGCGTAGCGTACAGTTACTAGAAATGGGAAAAAAAAATGAAAAAAAAGTTGTTTTACAGCAAAGGCGGACATTATTTATCTCGACACATTTCAAGACTGTTATGCGCCCAGTAATGCATTTAAAGAGCATATTGTATTTATAAGCAACATCTGAAACGTAAAAGCAGTAGAAGTAGTAGTAGTAGTAGAAGAAGGAGGAGGAGTGGTAGTAGTACTAGTAGAATCACCACTGTCATCATCATCATCATCATCATTATCATCATCATCATCATCATCATCATCATCATCATCATCATCATCATCATCATTATCATCATCATCATGTTTTTTTTTCTTTTTCTAAAGCAAGTTGATACGCGCCATTGATATTCAAAGATTTCAATTTTAACCAGCCATGCGTATTCGAATGTCCGTATGACTAAAGACTGCACACAACTCGTGTTGTTAAAAATAAATATCTGAAATAATTTATTGCCATTACTGTATTCAGAGGCAACCACAGGTATATGTTGAAGCGGATAACAATGATGACATCACATGTTAAAATCTACAAAGTAAATCTACCATTGTTTTGACAACATATGTAAATCGAACAGCATGCTTAACGGATGCGCAAATAAAAAAAAAAAACGTCAGAGAAACTGTCAACGAAATCGAAGACCTTGTTATATTCGTGATGAATAAATACATTATTTACAGTCGGAAAAATATAAATTGATATCAAACGCACACATAACTTACGCTGAACACGAGAAGGACTCGCTGCTGGACAAACTTCTTTCACGTGCATATGCGTGCATTCATTATCCTGCTAAGCCTTTCTGATAGCACTTATTTCATCGCATCGGCAACAATAAAATTATTTGTTTTTATCTTTTCACACTAAGACAATATAATATCAAATTCGTAACAGAATAATATTATTATAAATGCGTTCTTGACTATGGATACATATCCTCAGGTAAGGTTTGGTCCTTCTTCTAACTTTTACACAAACATGGATTAAACTATTTAACTTCATGCATGTCCGATCGAAAATAAATCTTATTCGAAATACACATTGCATCGCCACAATGAGGCATACACAAGTGTTAATAAATAAAAACAAAAGCAACAGTATGTTTCCCTTTAGTTCTATTAAGAAACGAAGGAAAACTAACGATCTAATATAAAACTACATATTTCCTTAAAGCCTGTGGATGCACTTTTCGTGGCCCAGTGGATTTTATGACAATGCAGATGTTAGTCCCAGGGAACTGGGATGCGGGCTCATTACATAATACTATCTGCAATATACCACCCTAAATTAGGGACAGTCAGTATACTATATACTACCAGGTAATCCGTATGTTATGCATCGATTAAAATGTATTTAAATTTTATATAAAATAACAATACAAACAGTAGCTCAATGAATACTTTTTCATATACATTAAAGCTTTGTAATTATTATTTTTTTATTTGACAAACTTATCTTCTGTGCACTCTTATGAATATCGTATGGACATAATCACATTCGTTTATTTGTCTAGCTCGGAAAGAAAAACTAATTCCATAACACGTGTTCAACATGTATGAATCCATTCCTGTAAATATTGTTGTCCAGACAGGAAAATGGCTGGATTTTTATGTCCGTCTGTAGAAACCATGTAGTCCACTTCCTGGCTCGACCGCGAGACCGCTCGTGGCGTTGACCGTATTACCGAAGAGAGCAACGACACGATGGACCTCATTACGTAATTCCGTCTGTATTATACCGACAATCATCTTTTTGGGTGGAGAAAGATCCGAGAAAAAATTCTTGGTAGAACCCCTGGCGCACCGCAGGTCAACTGGAATACCTTCCAACATTAATCCTTCGCCCCGAATGGGACTCAAACCCACACGATGAGAGTCTAAATAGTCAGTGGAAATTGAGCAGTATCTTGAAATAAATACTGAAACTAAATATCATAGTTCTAATTTAAAAATTAGGTTATGTGGTCATAGTTTATGTATGTTAACTAGAAATTAGAACGGCCGCAATAGCTCAGGTGGTAGAGCGTCGGCTTGCGGATCGGGAAGTCGTGGGTTCGAACCCCGGCCGGGTCAAACCAAAGACTTTAAAGTTGGTAGTAGTGGCTTCCCGCCTAACATTCGGGGCTAAAGGGACAGCATTACGCCTGACTCGTCGGTGTCAGTATAATGGACCGATCAGGTTCAGTCCCTGGGCACCTCATAAGTGCCCCTGTGCTATAATGATAGAAATGTCGCTGCACAGTATCGGAAAAAATGCCGGCTAATCCCTAATCCCTTATCCCTAGAAATTAGAGATACACCAGGGAACATATACACGGCGATGATTAAGCTAAGGCTTTAAAACTTACTACAGATCAGCAATATCAATTAATAAACTCATAGCACTTATGTATTCTAAGAATAAAATAATTTTAATAAAAACAATAATACAAAATATAATTTCGGCTTACAATCGTTGGAAAGTATGACAAACTGTCATTTAATAATAACCTTAAATTTTGTAACACTTAAATCCCTAGCAGCTCAGTTTGCTTTTGTCAGACTCTAAAGCTCATTTAAATAATAATTATAATAATAATAATAGTAAAAATTATAATAATAACACTAATAATAATAATAATAATAATAATAAAAATAATAATAAAAATAATAATAACACTAATAATAATGAAAATATGAAATTATTCGTAATAATTAGTCATTTTGCTCCAAAACATTTTTAAAAAACAACAATGATGGGGATATTTTGTCTTTCCTTCATGAACTAATTTGATCTTTAGAGGCACATTTAATCTCAAGAAATGGCGACGGTAAAGAATTATTCATGATCTCTGACCGGCTTGGGTTTCAGTCATTGTTCAACAGTATTGTTGATTATTTCATTATGAACACTTCACTTACTTCGCCAACCTCCATTTTCGTATAACCATTGTTTGGCAGTCCACTCTTTAAGACAGTTTCGATTTAGGACAAAGGCTTGGATTTCGGCAGGGTATACAGTTATTATTTTTTTATACAAATAATACTACTTAATTTACGGTGCACGAAAATAAATGAACAATAAGTTATTAATTGGGAACAATGAACTCATTGGTTGGGGAGAACTATTCTTAGTTACCCTTTATTTAGTCGCAAGAAACAATAGTGGCATGTCTCCATTTGTGACATATTGCTCCGTTGAGTTTGTGATTACCATTAAAGGTGCTGTCATACAATTTGCCTATGTATAATACTTATAAAACATCTAACCTCTGTTTTTTTTTGTATTTTTGATGAATGAACTTAGTTCGTAGTGAGACAGTTCGAATTGTGAACAGTATCGCTTTAAATGGCCATTATTTTCAAGTCTATAAATACGTCTGATGAAAACTTCAGCTTAAGTAAATATCGACGTCAGAGCTGACTAGCCAACTGATAATGTATCGTGATTGCAAATGTTAGTTGTTGCGTGGTTTTCTTAGGTTAAAACTGTTATTTGTCCGAGGGCAGAGGTGTATTAGCCAAAGGCCGCAGGTCCAATACTACTGACTCGAGGACATATAACACGGTCAATATTAAATCACATATGTTGACAACTTCATTAAATAACTTCATGCACTTATAATATTTCACATTTAATACTTCATTTATCAATTAATGTCTGAAGATACGTGTGTGTGTTTTTGTGAAATTTACACGTTGTAAATTTATAACACTTTCGGTTAAACACTTTAAATTCATGCCGTGAATGTTTGAAAACTGAGAATATTTTGTTACATAAATTTATACAACCTGTCGGCGTCTACACATAGACCGAATCAAAACAAAATGGGTGCCATTTCCCAGAGCTTCTTGCTGTAATCTATGTCATTTCTTTGCTCTGCTTTTTTAGTCAATCAAATAATTCAAATGCGGCTTTATATCATTATCACTTTTCGGAACGTGGAAGGTGCTTTTCATAGGATTAATACCGTATAGTTATTTAATAAAGTGTATAAATAGACGAGCATACGTTTTATACAGGCATACTATACATATAATAATAGGATGCGGTTAGCACTATACACCAGAGATCCAATACGTGCATATTGATAACAGTTTTACCTGATTACGGACGAAAAATATTTGTGATACAGGCAATGTAACCTAAACAAACGTCAATATAGTCAAGCTTACCTTAGTATAATGAAAATAAATTTAAGCAGAATAACAGACAGATGTACACATCGTTTTATTAAAGTGACCAAAACCGACTAGTATCTTGTCGCATACAAATAATTAAAAGTAGAGAGGATAGTCACACCACTCATGGCAACATGTTGTTTTTGTTTTTGTTTTGTTTGTGTTGTTTCCTCGTTAGAATGCAGAAGATAATGACCACTTACTGGAAAAGAAATACAACTTCTGACATGTACATAACTAACACCAGTTAATTTTACATATACATACTATTTGGACATGTTTTGTTTTTAAATCCACGTACAATTTCAATATTAAAATAATACCGATATTTATATTTTCTGATATGATTTCATATTTATTACTTTAGGATACTTATTTTGCAATTCATGCCCACAAGTTGTATATATGGCAAAGGTTCATGCCATTTAATTCAAAATAAATTACATTAGTTTATCTAAGTATTATTAGCTTTTAAAATAACAATAATAAAATGTGAACGTCGTTGACGTTTTTGATAAGACATTTAATTCTCCGACCTAAGTCTTTTTACTGTACATTAAAGAAACTAACTCATTCAAATGTGTGCATGAACAATTAGACTGCTGTCATTGTTAGCAATGGGTTTTAGAGCATGGTATGAGATCGACGGAGCGCAAACTTTAGTATTACTAAAACAAAGACCTTATGAGGCTTCAATGAGGCAAAGCATATGAGTTTTGACACTTTTACAAAAACAAATACAAAAGCAAGGTAGCGTGTGTAGGGATCAATATATATCTAAACATTAACCAGCATACTTGACTGCATTTGTTTAATAAAAATATACATGAGCTTTTGCTTAAACACATTTTTTTCCTAAACTTACTTTACTTTACTTATTCGGCTTGTAATATAACATTGGATAGAGTATAGGCTACACATAACATTCAAAAAGCTTTAGAAACAAAACGATTAAAAATCATGCATAATTCACACTAAATTTGGTATGCATGCTTAATATGTAAGTTTGCAGAATGAACTAATGAATATTGTATATTATTTTTAAATGTATTAGGCCACTTTATGTTTGATAGCAACTAAAGAATTAACAACAAAAATGCATAGCCTAAATTGAATAGTACAAATTGACAGTGTGTCAAACCGTGTGTTTAACTGAACGTGTTTACAAATTAATTTAACCGCAATGTTTTGCCGAAGTAAAATTGTAAGCGTTATGCTGACGTCATATTTAATTACTTACTTCTAATACATGACTTGTGTAACATGTGCAAGTAATTAAACATCAACACTTTGACATTAGATGATGATTTTGGAAACTAACAAAAAAAAAAACATCTTTTTTTTCGATTCTTTATTGATTCTCTAAAATTAAATTGTGTCATACTTCTACATAATTGTCTTGATTGTATAATATAATATTTATCTTAGCGCATCGCCATACACTCTTGCGGTGAACAGTGGAAAGCTGTTGATCTATTCTTGTTTCCAAACCCAAAACTTCTGACTGGATAGGTCATTACATTGAAAGTTGGTCACTGGAATTTTGCAAAAAGTGACTTTTAGTTTATACTAAACACAACCCTAATACGAACATGTATGTTTGTTAAAAATCTAGAATGTAAATGAGACATTAAATAATACTATATGCCAATCAAATACTCAATGCATCTACAGTATTATATTGTTGGCGTGTATATGGATTTACCATATTTGGTCAGGGAAAAAAACACGACGGTTGGATTATATTGCTCAATATTTGTTTGTTTGCTTGTTGGTTTGTTTGTTTCTTGAAGTAGATAAAGTGCTGCCTTCACTGTGTTTAGCACGCCGTGAAAACATGGCATGATACCACACCAAGTCACATTATCCTTACACCGGGCCAACCAGTCGTGGAGCTGCTCTTATATTTGCTTGAGAGTTAGCAAGTGAGCTATACCACTGCCATGTTTTACTACTTTGGTATGTCGCGGCACTAGTTCGAACACGGGGCGCCCGGTACCTGGAGCCGATGCTCAACCGATTGCGCTTCCAGGTCCGGTCGCCCAATGTATATGACATATGCCACCAAGGTATTATTTTGGTGCTTTTTTAGAAAAAAGCAACATAAACAAAAAAATGAAGACCCGGGCCTAGCTTAAATTACTATTATTTAGCCTTAGGTATAGAAGTTCATGTTTTCAAGTGTAGAGAATATCCTTCTAAAAGAACATACAACAAACACTAACCGTATCTTTTTGTTTTGTTTTTCAAAAATACATTGCAGCGACCAATTATGACCATTATAGCAACGTCGAGCGTTTTGGTGGAAACAGACCTTAGACAAATGCTTGGTACAACCACCGGCGACTGCAAGTCAGCTGGAAGACCTTCTCACATCAAGTCCTAACGTGATTCGAACCTACGTGGTGTAGCGCTAAGCTGTCAGAGGAGTTACAAATCGGAGACACTTTCAATACGTCAAGGGCGCCCCTTAACCGTCTCTGTCTTATACAATTACACGTCTTCTTGGACAAGTTTACATAGCAAATTTTTGAATCATGTTACTGATCGTTTCCGTGCAAACTATTGCAGAAGTATGAAAAAAGTAATACTAACAACAGTGCAACATTAAAAACATGTAAACACAGCATCATGCAGTCTTTAACAACGAATTGTCTGCGTCTAAACGTTCAAATAAAATCATTATACAATCCAATGTCGTCATTTTTTTGCAAATGGGTCCAAATTTTACATATGTATATTATTTCCATGTAAATTGTTTACAATAAATTTTACTTTAATTGCAAACATTCTTAAAACAAATACGTTACACCTTCGATACATTTTAAGGTTCGTCTGCACCCATTATATTTATAGTGTTTGTATCCCGATGTCCAATTGTTTTTCCATCGATTCAACTATTTCAATTGATAATCTAAAATCAATAACTAAAAGGATTCACTTTAATTAGTTTCTGCCCAGTTTCGTCTTGACGGCACAACGTGGCGGACAAATCTCATTTGCCTGGAGGAAATAATTAAACACAATCGGTTGGTATTTCATAACGCTATTATGTCACCATGTTCATTTGCACACAATGACAGAAACTGTATCAAAACACTCATTTACTGATGACAGCGTTTCATCTACCAACGTAACGATCCGTGGATGACTAAGGAAAATATGAATGCATTGACTAAGGTGTTTCCATTGTTCATAACTTATCTTTAAATATGTTAACCCTTGACGGGGTTTGGAATGTCTGTTAAGGAGGTATTGAATCACATGACCTCTGGCGATTTGAACAGTAGCTAAATGTGCAATATGGCAATTTAAACATGTATTGTCATACTTTAAATAATGCCAATGTCATTGTTTTCTTTAGACAAAATACTTTATTGATCTGACTTGACCGTATCGTTTAATATACATTGTTCTTGATGTACTTATTCAGAGTAAACCAGAGGTTTAATTTTACTATGTTTGTGTTCGTGTTTTAAGGAGCACACAAACTTCAAAACAGATTTGTTACTTCTGTATGGCTACCACAGTGAGTAAATAGGGATGTCAACTCACCTCAGGATAACTGTTTACTAGGTGACCAAATGAAAAAAAAATGGACTAAGGATAAATAGTGCAAAGTAATAAAACACCATCCGTATTTTTCAGTTCAACAATCCAGTCATTTATATGTCTGTATTTAAATACCCGCGTGTTAAATTAAATTATTCACTTTTGTTGCAATTAAAATAAGTCACATACACTTACTAAACTATCATAAAGCCATTTATTAACTTAAAATTAATTTTATTGTATATAACCTGCAAAGAAACTGGTATCAAAATATGGTCCATATTTACAGATGTTGCCAGTGTAACAGAAAATCAGGTATAGATGGTTAATGTTAACTTAAAGCAGTGTCAAAAATCACAAGTTTTGGCAATTATCTAAATATAGAAATACTGCTTTAGCTAGGACTGACCATTGGTCTAAAGTCGTATTTATCCATCTTGTCTATTTCAAGAAAAATATTATAAATTCAGTAAAGTAAAAGAAAAGAAGAAAAACAAAGACAATAAAAATCAGGCTCGAACCAGAGCTAATCCGCAAATTTGTGTGATACAAATGCTGAATACAAAACTTTACACAATCGATGTTTTAACTATATGAATTCAATAAGATTGAAACTATAAGAAACCTGTTCATCAACACGTTTAATAAACAAAACTACTTTATATCTTTGAGTATTTACAGACACGTTTTGACAGAAAACATTTTATTGTACTCAGTGAAGCAAAGGTAACATCTGTCGTACAGATCATTGCTTATAAGTTCATTGCTAATCAAAAGCAAAATGGTCAATATTTCAACATTTAACTTTCTGGAAGATCGATTTTTAAGACCGCGTTCGTTAGACCAGCACGGACAATGTTTTCAAAAGGCTGAGTCTTTACCACTGTGTATCCGGCTCCTCGTTAAATATTTTGTGATAAAAAGCAAGATTCCTGCAAGAAAACTGTATAAATGACGTTTTCGGCATCAAGATGTCCTAAGTTAGACGTGTTTATATATGTTTATATATATATATATATATATATATATATATATATATATATATATATATATATATATATATATATATATATATATATATATATATATATATATATATATATATATATATATATATATATATGTTTTTGTTTAACATTCCATCGTGCTATGCAGGTGTCTTAGATAAGGTAAGTATGTTGAGCAGAGACGTTCTCCAAGTCGGAATAAAAATTATGGAAACCCACATTGGAAACCCACATTGGGCTCGTGTTCCACACCATACATAACTCCTTGTGACGTGGTTTATTAGTAAATTCCCTTTAACCTTTAACCGTTTGAAAAAGTGGTTTTCTTTCAGACACTCAGCGTGATTCATATTGATTGTTTTTCTGTTTTTATATTTTGTCAGTCGTGATGATCTGTTATTATGGTGTTTTATAAATACCATTAACATTGACATGTAACTGTTGCATGCTCGTGTCATGCAAAGTGGAAGCAAGTTCCCATTAACAGGTCTCCAAATTGACCTACGTTAAGGTATAACTATTATCGCACTGCATTCAAATATACAGGTCAAGTCATAGAAAAAGTTCCAATCAAATAACAAAATGTGTATAACAAAATCATTTGTAAGTGTTTAAGTCAAATAAATACATATCTTTAAGGTAGGCAAAATGGCCTTAATTTGAACCCAAGATGACACAATGATGTGAGAAGAGTCATAAACCAGACATTTTATGATCTATGCAAAAGGATGTCATAATGGGAAAGTTCGTGAAGCGACTAGTCACGCTGGATGCACATCCGCTTACTGAAATACCAATGGCCACTAAAATATTAATCCAAACTCTATCTTTGACTTCGCAGCAACATGGGGCTTAATCCAGAGAGACAGTCCACATCAGCGTATTGTTAATAAACCTCCTTCAGTGAGGCCAGATATACCATATTACAATTTTCAATGTGATAAGCCGTCAATTGCCTTTCGGCAATAGCCTCTGTAAAAAGAAAATACACGTAAACATTAAACGTATTTTAAGAACACAATGCTTTGATTACACTTTACAGTCTGTCAATCGTTTCCTTACTGAAAAAATGGATAGTCGATTGAATCCAATTTTATATTGTTTATCAATATTACTCTTAGTTCGGCTATTTACGCGGAATAAAGGTGCTTACTGTTAGTTGTCTCTCTTTGTTATGACATTTGTGTCTTTACACTCGTTCTCGTTAAGAAATGACTTTAGTCATTGCGACGTTGGAGCGCTTCTTAAAGCAGATTTAAACAGCACTGTATACGCTTTTGTCAACTGACCGCTCCAAGGTAGTACCTGTTGATGTTCTCTATTTGTCTAATAACTTGAAACATTGTTTTGTCACTTTTAAAGTAAACTTGTATTTGCTGATAGTAGTTGATTTCTTTGTATTTGGCAATTCTTCTGTCTTTTTACATTTGTCATTAGATTTCATATATGGTGACTATTAAATCATGGATCAGACCCTACGTCTTGGCTGTCATGCAGTGAAGTGGTTACCCAGACGACTGAGAATTTCACGTTTGGTCACGTATATCATATAATTATTGTGCATCACTGCTTCCTTTGAAGCTGGTTGAAGGATATCGTCAAAAACCGTGTGGTTGTTTCAAAACATCATTGTTACGGTCTTCTGTTAGATTGCCCTATCTGTCTGATTTAACCTGTTTTTAAATGGAAGCTAGGGTAAGAAGAAGAAATGAAAACAGTAAGAAATAAGGATAACAATAGTCTTTATGGTGTCATTTTTCATGGTTTCGTGTAAAGAATGTATTGAATTATGTATATTGCATATTGTGTAATTGTTAAATCTCTTATCAATATTAATTTGCTGGCTAAATATTTTTATACTAAGAAATATCGCGTTTCCAAAGATCTTTGCAACTGCCGGGAATTTTTACATAATTTGACCAAATTTAGGACAGTACCATTAAACAAGGTAATCTTCGATTTTATTAACGCGCTGAATAAGCAATCGTGTGATATGTTCAATGCGTTTTTAATTCAGAACAATATTTTCTTTTACGCAAATGTCAGTGGATTGGTCTGCTGCTATATTCAGTCATGTTGTCGTTGATGATTGTCTACTTATCTAACTCGCTCTAATCCATTATCATTGGAGCCGCACTTCACATATCTTTTTCATCATTTTTATTTTCCGCCATGTGCAAACGGGTTATTAACAGAAAGAACGTCTTTTATTTTTTGGAAATACAACTAGATCACCTTATTGTAATTAGTTTCTGTTTTGTCACTCTACTTCATAATTGTGTTTATTGCTATACAATACAGCGACATCTACTTGTTTCTGTTACCTCGATTTTCTGTTTCTGTGTTTTGCTACGTTGTCTCCGAATAACAAAGACAATGTAAATCTACAGACGTTTTAATTGTTCGTCTTCACATGTTTATGTCGCAGTCCCGTGGGTTCTGCCTTTAGGAATGCGTACGAATCGCTGAGCGTCTGGCCTGTAAAGGCACGCAATATCACAATATTGGTAAAACCAAGAAGAAAAACAAGGCGCTAGCCGTCATAGATTTCTAATTGTGAACTGCGCATGCATGCAGGTTTAGTGCGGGAAAGTTAAATTATTAAGGCCCGTCACAGAGGTTAGTAAAATATGAATGAAATTGAGCTATGCATGGATCTATGGGAGTTATGAAAAGGACGAACTGTGACAATACAGACACAACATATGACGAATACTGACGATACAGACAACACATAGCGCGAACACTACCATAACACACATGTACAAACATACAATACATAATAATATACAAATAAATAAACTGCAGGTTTTACCCTGTGACATTTACTTTCATCAGTTTATCAGCAGTCAGGTAGACTTGACACAAGCTACTCACAGTTGTTAATGGTCACTTGTGTATTGGTAACTATATGTCCCTAATTTACATGTTATGTCTTAAGATTAACGTCTTTGCAATACTCTTAGCGATAATCAGCCAATCACAATTTAGCAGCAATCCGACAACAAAATAATCAAGACCGTTAATTGACTGCGCACTTGGGCAATTTCCCCGAAAAAAAACCTACGTGTTTTGACCTTATTGTCTTACAGTCGATCCAGTATCACCTGCATCATGTCCTTTTGAAAATGCCTCCTTTACATATTTCTGTAATGTGTACTCAATTTTTAAAGGTAATTGGTTGCTGTATAGTTTTGTCATAAGAGTTTAAATGTTAATAATAATAAAAAATAATAACTGTTAAGGAACAATGACATTGCTCACACATTTACTAGCATTCTTCATTAACAGTATTCGCCTGGAAATTATCGCTGACTGAGTAAAGTAACAACCCTTCAGGTCCGTCAATAAAAGCAGGATAGTGACGGATTGCCGTTTGTATATCAAAAGAAGAAATAGTCATAGTCATTTTAGATAGAGCACTATGTGCGACGTTAAATAAATCAAGACGCAATATTTGTCGACAATTTATATATGCCAATACGGTGTGTTTCACTCCATTTTGAACATGCGAAACTAAGGAACTAAATTTTATTTCCGACTTTCCCTTATGGCATTCCGTAACTCTAAAAGGAAGTCTGGATATGATAAAATATATGAAAAAATGACGCTTACAATCCAAGAGATCCATACTTGTTACACATGGTAACTCAACGGAACGTTACTCTAATTATTAAAATACAATGTACTACTTGTTTTCTCCCTTTTGGACAGGTATTTGGTAATGGCTACTGTAGAATTATTATTTTCCATTATTTTTAATCATTGCGATTACGCGAGACTGCACAGTTAGCCATTATTGCAATCATTAACTTCTTCGGTGCAAGGTTTGTGTTGACATTTGCTCTTAGAACCATAAGACTCTCTGTGTTTGTATTTAAATATTCGCCGGACAAACGTGTTGTTATGGTGTATTATACTTTTCAATTTAATATCGTCATATTTGAAATGAGATACACACATATATTAACATGCCTCTCCGTTAACGGGTAGTTCTGTCAGTAATTTTTTTTCGCTAAAGGACCTTATAGCTGTCTTGCGCCAAGGTATATCAATGTACGTAAAAGGAAGCAAACACATTTAAAATAAGTTCTCTCATTTTTACGAAATGCACTTGAAAGAAAAATCAAGTTTCTCCTAATCTCCTCTTCATGACGTAACGTACACATCCACAATGTTTGTTTATTGGGTTTATCGTCCCACATATCCACAATGAAAAACATAATACTTTTCTTACACCCTTTAGTCATATTCTTTGTCAGGCAAATGTTACTAGTTGTAGAGCACGATTATAGAAATACAATGTTCAACTATAGAGTCCAATGACAACTGTCATTCCTTCCGTTTTTGTTTATTGTCATATGAACGAAGTATAAGTTTGCATAAGTTTGTATCCTCAGTTAATTGGTTTGTAGACGTATTGCCCACTAATCCCACTGACTAGTGTTACCTATTGCCTATTTTCTAAACACTATTTAAACATATATATTAGAACAGGTGTACATACTAGCAGCTGAGCATCAGTGTACTTTTTATGCTTCTTAACAGAGGAAGTTTATGATTTATTGTGCTGGCGAATACAAATACACTGTCTCAAACGAATGCATAATTCTACCAAAATTAGTAGGATTTTTCACTAACATAATCATGTTCAGATAAGATCGTTCTTTTGTAACCTTACCAATACCAAATATTAAGCACATGTTTAAACGGAGTCGTGTTGCTGCACACAATTACAGTAATTGTTGGTTATTTTCTTATGTTAATGACTGTTCTAAATCTTTACTATGTATGCTACTATTGAAGCACAATCACATACCGAGTCTAAATGTACATTGGACTTTACATACACGCATGCAAATTATACTAGATTGCTGCAGTAATGTTCAGTTAATAGCCTTCTATTACATTTTAATATTCACAAAATTACATAAAAATATGTTCGATATTTAAGTCTCATTAATGGTAAAATAAATTCCATGATTGTCAGTGCAAATTCATTGCCTCAGCATGCATCGGTGAAGGATACAAAAGACACCTGGGAAACGCGTGATTGTGGTTTGGTAGATGGAACATATGGGATTAATGTGTTTGGATAATCGATTGAGGTTGCAGTAATTTTCAAATAATAATACCAAAAACACCGATATTATTGTATCACTTTCATGTTATCATAGTAGAACAGTGTTTCAGTTTGTAATTAAAGCGAAGATCAAGTGCCTAAGAAGGGTACGGACACTGTATCCACGTGGAAAGCAAGTTGCCTTGGAATCGATATCCATTAGAGTTTTTTCTATTATTTCTTGAATACTTAATAAACCAGCTGAATCTCTACACGTAAAAATTGTTTTCGGATCGTTAGATCATCCTAGCAATTTATATTAATTAAAATTGATTAAAAGAAACCAGACAACTCACCCGAAAGAATCATTAAATTATATATTATTTATGTTTAAAAGATATTACAAAACATAGTAAATAAACACATTAAAGACGTTTATGACGTTGTACATATAATACTTAATAGTATAAAATATTCATATGAAATTAACTACTGCAGGTTTTCAATGGAAAAGCTGTTCACATGTTTATATATACGGACGATAACTCGTTACTGATACATTTTTATTCATAATACACTGTCACGCTTTTTGATCATGATCAAACAAATGTTACGACACCCACCCCTGGAGTGAAGAATGTTGGAGTAATTGTACATTAACTCACTCTAAAGTCCAATTAAAGGCAATTTTGAAAACTACCTCAATTGTTAGAGAGTGGCAAAATTGCTCTAATTGTCACCTTCTTTTGTAAATCTAAAAATACGCGCAATTTCAATGCAGGGTAAAACAGATATCACTGTTTTTATTGCGGATAACCCGAACGATGTAATAACCTTGATCTAGCTGAATGTGCAGCGTGGCTCAGATAAAATTACCTATTTGTAATGGCATGTTGCGTCACTTTTCACATAGATGTTTGGCTCCGTGTCGGTTTGAATTACCGAATTGTAACTCCTCATCCACCCATTACATATGTTCGTGTCCTGTCGGGGCGAACATTTCAATGTGTGTGTGTGTGTTCGGGGGTGGGGTGCCAATTAATCTGCCGCGCGACGATGGTTCTAACCAGACGTAAGTCTGCCTCAGCAAATAATAAGGTGAACGTCGCCAATATATCCACAACCGTTTTGGTTCGAAGTAACACAAACAAACAATCACAACAACAACAACAACAACAACAACAACAAAATATAGAAAACAAATGAAACTTAGAAGTAGGATATAAAAACAGTATTCCGTAGGACCATTTGAGCTAGAATTTACTTGGTTGTTGAATAAAGATATTGGACCAAATTGTTGTATACTACCTGAAAAGTAATCATAAATCCTAAACAAATATTGATCATAAAGTTGTAGCCATTTCTTGTATATAACCAGTAACATGATTCTGTTACTTTCATGCGCATTCCTGTAGGCGCCTGATTGCCATTAGCCATGCACACCCTGTTAGTCGTATATACATGTTTTACGAATATTAGGTAAATGTTCATTGTTTTATGAAATTAAAATAATGCTTTGTTCTCATTTCTCCAAATTGCAGAACAAGTAACATTTTAACAACAACAACAACAAAGAACAGAAAAACAACATAAACAAAGAACTAAACAAAACAAAACAAACATTTTCTTGTTCAGAGTATATAAAAAAGACATATATGTAGATTTTTGTTGTAGTATTTCATGTTATTGCCTTATAGACTGTACTTTGGCATTCTTTGTACGCCTTTGTTAACGTACTGTTTTTTTTTCAAACTTACTGTAAATTCCCGCTTTAGTAATTGCATTCCCGATTTTATATTACATTTTTATGTCAACAAGTCCACTTTTAACGACTTCTTATTACTAGAGTCATTGTTGTTGTTTTTTCCTGAAATATGTAAAAGTACGTTATTATATTACAAACAATTCTTAAAACCCATTTATTAGTAATTTTGCAAAGCTCCATTGGCATGCTTATGAAATATTTCAATAATTTCAGAGTAAGATATTACAAAATGTGTTCGCGTTCCTGTTTCCTAACCTGAGCATAAAGTGCTTAAGGTAAGCTTCTTTGATACATGTTCGTCCTTCGTCCGTCTCACGGCGTGAATAATTTGCTTGTGAATCGTCGTCGAATGGTTTTGTTTACCCTCGCCTTTTACCCATAGGCATATGGCGAGCACCATATTTCATGAATATTGCGGAAATTGTCTGAGACTTTATTGAGTTTATGTCTTGTGGTGAAAGGGGGTAGATCATTGCAGTTACTCGGCTTCGCTATTGATTTCGAAATGTATAATTGTTATACAAGAGTAATACTTTTTTCTTTAAAATTCTGGGAGCGTAAAAAGGAAACAAAATAAGTAAATATATAAAAAAACAAGAATAAGTGAAATATGCTACAAATAATTGTTTGATCATATATATATATATATATATATATATATATATATATATATATATATATATATATATATATATATATATATATATATATATTGCAATACGATAACATTCCAAGATTATTAAAGTATCACGGTTTAGTATCACACATACCTCTAAAAGATAGTTAACGTAAAACTGTCTTTGCAGTATCACATATTATTATATAAGGATATATTTCCTGAGAGCTTATATATATAACAGCGTATGTGCTTTAACATGACATCTTAATGACCCGTGGTCAATGTGCTTCTTTTCCCTTAAGAGGCAAGGATCTTACGGAGATTTTAGTAAGTATGATATTGTTCTATGTAGCTTAGAACTATGACTGTGATAAGGTGTCTCTATGTAGAGAGGAGATACAGTTATATACATATGTACTTATAATTTTAAGATCTAGTTCCCCTACCCCGGATATGATATGCATTTAATAATAGTTTGGTTATATTTCTAAGCCGATCATCTTTAAGGCCGTTACAATATGCTGGTAATTTTAAATATGTATTTACATACTACACCCCACCCCTGTGTATCTATCTGTACATGTACAAACGTATTTAAAGTATATGTTTTATGTCTTAATGTAACTGTTCACATAGCGTAAGTTATAATCGTAATTTTGGAACACAGTGAGAGCGTTGGTGTGAACATTATCAGCGGCACTGGCATCGTTTGGAAGCATGCTTGGAGCGTTTTAGTCCCTTGCCCACATTGTCTATACCTTTCAGCCCACGGATTAACCCCCAAAGATTCCTTACACATAACCATACATAAAAGGAAATGAGAAATGTAATAATAACCATTGATTAGTTTTACTAGCTCACTACGTGCAATTTTCTTCACTATATGACCAATATATTTCTTTTATATATTTGTATTATCTAAATTGATGTAGATATAGGCATTTTATTATGCGCCAGCTATAATTTAACAAGTATTCCTCAGAGAAAAAAGAAAACAAGAGAGTCAATTAAACATTACTAATTGTTGTTTTTTACAATATCACTCGGTAGGCACCGATTAGAATATATAGGTGTACAATATTTAATTATTTTCTGAACATGCATGGACAAATGTCGACATCTGTTATAGTAAAAAGTGAAAATTATCCATAAAGCTTATTTAGATAGTGAGATAGTGTTAACAGTTTCGAAATAAATATTGCATGTGGAAATTGTCATTAGATATTGTATGTGACATAGACGAACTATCCAATACACAATTTTATTTAAATTTATTGTAATTTCTATTGGTTTTGACACGATCTAAACTCTCTTTACTTAATCCCAATTAATATAAACGCGTCTCTCTTTGGTAGAAACTTGTCACTTTAGACAATTGTTCTCCCATTATGTATCAATATTTGCGGTGCGCGAAACATCTTTTTAAAAATTATCGTTCATTAAATAATACGATTTTCAATTAAATACCCGACGGTCATGATGTATTAAAAGCATAAACCATATCTTGCTTCCTTATGTACTCCATGGCAAATTCAATCTCTGTCAATGTCATGAAGCACAGTTTCGTTGTTACTGTCATATTGCTTTGATCGATAATCAAGCTAAGCAAAAAATTGCTTAAGAAGTTGAAAGGGGATCGTTTATTAAGTAAAACTCTTTCCGATTCAGGTTGCGACTGTACTTTTGTGACTTATACTTACTACATCACGTGATTCCTTATGTAAATAATCTTTAATTTCAAATCACATTCCATGACGCACAAAGTAACTTTCGAATTGAAGCTTAGTCCAGGAACCCTGTAATTATAAGCGATGATTTTCATACACATGTCAACGATGCAGTTGTTAAAAAGATTTATTTTAATATAATAAGACAACTTTAAAAGGTTTACAATATGATGAGTGTAAAATCCTTATTATATTTCATACTATAGTGTGATGTCTGGGCTTTGGGTTCTTACAAAAGAGCATGATAACATTAAACATGTTATTGTGTAAGTTCAAGTCTCCGAAACGACCCATGTCAATAAAAGTGAATAAACTTTAACACGTTTGTATGTTACTGAATATTGATATGAGAAACAGTATTAGTAGATATGAGAACGGGGAGAATTGTTGTAATTGGCATTTTATGACGCTATCCCAAAACCACTTTCTTGTGCAGTCATTGACATAGTTTGGCAATATCACGACTCATTTGCCATTTAAACTTACAATTCCATGCACCAATTTAACGATCACTGGCTGACTTTTGACAAAACGTTTTCTGAAATGTGAAGGTAACGAGTAAGGTATTTTCCATTGTTATGACTTAACTGATACATATCTTAAACTTTTGTCATGTTTAGAATTATTTTAAGGACAAAGTATTCGATGTTATCTTATGATCTTTGACTGTTTGGGCAATAACTACATAGGCAGACTGGTAATTTAAGCACACATTGATGGTCATACAGAATGACAATAGACAAAAAAATATTGATCTGATTTGAGCGAATGGCTTTATACATCATTCTTTTCATCTTTTACTTAAAGATAACTAGTGGATTATTTATAGCAATACGTATGACAACAATAAGTTCAAAATAGCAGTGTAATTAATATATATATATAATGTACTAATATATAATATATATATTGCGATTTAGGAGTGATATATAGCAACGACAGAAATATAGTATGTAACTAGCTACATAAACTCCCACAAATGATATCGCGTGTTGATTTTGTGATCAGATTTATTTGTAAACAACAACAATGGCCGATTCCAGCCTTTGTTTGTTTCTGTTTATGTTTATTTATAACGCAATAAAAATAGTTCTTGACAACGTATTACATGCTAAGTATGTATTAGAAATACCTGTTTAAGGTGTTGCTATTATATTTTCCTTTTTTTCATATATATCGCAGCGACCAATTATCATCATAAGACCGCCATCTAGGTATTTTGGCGGAAAAAATACCTAATGAAAGCCTGAGTAGAACCACATACGAACTGCATGAAGACCTCCTCTCACGTTGCTATTCATAAACCACATTTTATAACAATCTCTCCAGAAACTGCTAATCTGGGTTTGTTATTTTGCACTTCTTGTTATGCAAATGTTCATTTGTAATTAAGCGTTTACAGTGATGTTGTTTGCTTGTATCATGAGTTGACTTTTAACCGTCCCTTGCAAAGCAAGACATGCATATTATACTGACATTTGCCTTGACTTTATATTTACAAGACATTACAAGAATTTGTACTGACTACATATTAATCAACAGTGTCATGTTCTACTTACTTGACTTTGGCTGGTCTATTATTTTGAATGTTGATTGTAAATATATTGCGTATTTATTATTCTTCATTTGTTTACGTATGAGTTGTGCGAGCTTCATTTTACTCGCATACCATGGGCATTTATGATCAAAAATAATATAAATCCAAAAGGAATTGCACATATAAAATAAAACAAATGAAACAGGTAAGCGTCCATACTGCCACCTTTCCCAACTAAAACGCAATATCAAATATAATTCGTGAACAAATAAAACACATTTTTGAAAGTGGTGTAAATTCTGGCGCACTTTAAACAATGTAAAGGAAAAGTAAAATAGTAATATGGATTATGATCTATTTTATTATTACTTAAATACATGCATGTGCTCCTCCTTCACTTCCTCATTATCCTTCTCAATATCGCCATAATCTTCAAAGTACACCATCACGTCATCTTTATCAGTATCAACATAGATAATAATATTATGACAATATTGATTATTCTTAAGTTTATGTTCTCTTGTTATTCTTATTTTCAACTAATTCTGCTAACATATTAACAAAAACCTGAATGCTACAAGTAGCAACCGGCCGCTGCTTCCCCCTAGTAGAGATAATGCCAATATATGTCTCCGTTGCCGAATACCTAACTATCAACTTCAGGTAAATTGCTGATTAGAAACAGCAGCTTCAGATTTTGATAAATGCAGTCGAGAATAACGATATCAGTCATTAATACAGACAAGTTACTGCACATTGCTCAATATAATGCAGCTTTGCAATAAAATGTGTCTTTTTTATCTGTACGAGATTTATAGCAACACCACATGCACATAGCGTCTGATCGTGTTGTCATCACGTTCAAGTGTAGCGACAGTTATGTCGAAATCTTTGATGGCGGAGCTTTCTTATCTTTTAAGCGATAACGTTAATCAAGAGGTCATTTATTTCAAAGCACCGCAGTCGTATCATTTGTCGACTGACCTTTACAATGTAGTAACTGTTGGGTTTGTTCTATGCTGTATAATGCCTAGTCATATTTGTGATTTATCTTTGACAACTGACTGGCATATGCATAGCTTATTTATGAGCCTTTTCATATACTCATATATACTTCATACTCATAGGGTTTTGTCATACGTTTTTACTGTAGCTAAACAATAAATACGTCGAAGGTAAATAGTGGCATTTCTCTGGAGTGTTGATGCCCATAATAAGCATAAAATACATGTATTTTAAGCATTGTGCAACACGCTGGTACTAAATGGGTATAAAAGATAGGACAGAGTTGTGTTATTCCAGTGGCCTCATTAAATGTTTCGGATGATTGGGGATTGGATTTTCCAACATACATTCCAACTACCCAACATAAGGTTAAGTTAGCAAAGGGTGAGATCAAGTACACAGTTTCAACAGATAGTCTTCACCTCCCGATATGTTTCTCCAGCACGATGGCATTTCTCTCTTATCACGAGCATCTGTTAAGAATGTCTTTGTCCAGCCTTTGAGAAGTAGTATCCAATAATGTGGGGGGGGGGGGTCAGCGTTTGTGTGTAAGGTTTCCGGTATTGAACAGTGTGGATTTATTTTAATGAATTCCCAATATTTCTGATAATTTTGATTGTCGTGAAACTATTGTTTAAAAACTGTATTAACCTAGTTTGGTTATATTTGAAGTGTCTCGACTGGATATATTTGTTTGATATGAGTGGTGAAGTCTTCGATAGTTTGTGATCCAGGGTTGAACCAGGGGCCTCCCTTACGGCCGAGGTTGTCGATTTTGTATTGTTTCTTTTAGTTTTGTATCCATAGGACCTTGACATATTTCCTTATACCAGTGATTATGGAGTTATTTTTAGCTTACCTAGTAGCAGTTCAAAGGCAGGATCGTTGGCGCCTCGATCTCCTCGATCGCCTCGACAATGTCTGGTACATATTTCAAATAACCTATACGAATTCAATAAAGAAAACTGGTAATAAATGGTAATGTCCGACTCCATTCTAAATAAGAAACCAAGATCCCAGGATAACTCACTCTCTCTCTCTCTCTTTCTCTCTCTACCTCTCTCTCTCTCACTCTCTCTCTCTGCCGCCAGTAGCAAATGTGTTAAAGTACTGAACGATCATGCGAGGCTCTTCGTCCAATTTCCCTGACTTGTAACAATACTTTTCCTATTTACACGTCTTGTAAAATAACTTTACACCAACGATGTCCTGACTTTTGTCATGTCTGGTAGTTTAATTATACCTTCTGAAACATGATATGCATGATCCTTTACAATATGCGTTGGGACGCTTATCAGGTAAACATGTTAATTTGGTTCGAATTTAGCATTTCTAGAGTTATCCTGACCTCAATGACCCATTGATAGCAACACCAAACAACTTTTCAGACGATGATATATCGTGATTTAATACGACATATAGACAATATATGTTTCTGCAAAAAATAATAATCGAGACCTTTAATGAGTGGGTCAACGCAAACATACTTATATAACAAAAAGGACACTGGTTTTGGTAAGCCTTCATGTGGATCAGTTCTTCCAGCTGCGGTCGAAGAGCAACTTCATATGACTACAACATTTCCTAGCGAATACGGACCGAAAGTACGGCTAGAGGCAATTACCATCACTGGCATAAAGTTTCTTACTGACCCCAACTTCAAGCTTCACAACCTCCGGCTATATGAGCACGTTTTTAAATTTCTATCGGGAGATTGAATTGTTTTATGTTCCAAAGCAAAATATGTGTGTGTGTGTGTGTGTGTGTGTGTGCGTGTGTGTGTGTGTGTGTGTGTGTGTGTGTGTGTGTGTGTGTGTGTGTGTGTGTGCGTGTGTGTGTGTGTGTGTGTGTGTGTGTGTGCATACTATTTCAATTATAAGTTTTATTTCCACGTCATCAATTCTATTTTAAATTTGAACGATTTGCTTTTTTTAAATTTGCATTTGCTATGTTCAAATATGCAAGTAAACAAAGGCATTTACAAAAATGCAAATTATTGTTCCGGATTGTTTCTTTAGGTGTTTTTGTTCAGGTATGACGTCTAATTAGACAGGGTTACTATACTATTAATATTAAATGTTTTCAAAATCTACCTGGGAAATATTTATATACAATGACCCAAGGTAACTCACCAATAGGTCTTTTTTCTTACCCGTTTTTAAGCAAACGTTGTCATAGGTCATCACTACCGTAACATGGTATAACACAACTGATTAATATTAACGATTAGGTTCACAATAGAGAAGAACAATCACATATATATATTGCTTATTTCTCATACATTTCACTTAAGCATAAGGAAAATGCGCAGGCCGGTATGTTATTGTTTATATATAATCTTTAAATTTTATTTAAATATAACTGCTATACCTTTATACATTAAAATTTAATGAAGTAAGTTTTGCTAGCATGCACAGCTAGTGTATGGTTATTATAATGTTAAGATTATTTAGCAGCCCGAGTATCCATCAAGGTCGTGCAAAAATGACAGTATTTATTCAACCAGGGTTGAAATCAGATGCAACAATTTGCATACAAAATGAAAGAAATAAACAACGTATGAAAGACAATGCATGTCGTGATTTAAAATGAGTGCATCAGAACATCAGTGCATAATAAAATGTTTACATGTGTATAAAAAGTTTACAGTGACTTCAACAATATAACATATTAATTTAAAAACACATTTCAAAGTTGTACCAAGATTATTTGTTTGAAAACTTCGTAGGTGAGTTTAAACTTCTTTTTTCGAGTACGGGTTGTTCACATACGTTATTGTTTGCCCTTAAATTAAAAAAAAGTGGCATTCACTTTTACAAATTTACTCAGTTAACAACATAAACATTTTTATTCCATTATAGCGAATGGTGTGTTGTGAAATGCTACTATGCTAAATATGCGTAGTTTTCTCATATATTTTTTTTCCGGTGGCTTTGATGCTCTCCATCATCTTTTGTGTATGTTTATAAAGTGTATTTTGTAAGTCATGGGTGAGTTCTTTTGAATGATGCTTGATAAAACGAATCAGGAAATATGTTTTAAAACGTTGTATTGCAGGTAAAAAGTACACTACGATTCATCGCCTTGTTAAAATTAAATTGAGTTGTACATGCATACCAACTTCAGGGCATATGATTCAATACATTTTCAGCCTTTCTTAGATAGCGACACCGTGGGTTATGCTTCCCTATGCAATTTGAAAAAAATCACATCTGAATGTGTATTCCCTCGTATTGTTAATTAAGGGATGCTATCATAGCTTTTAAATTCCGCGTTCTTACCTCCCTTTTGGGAAGCTATTTGGTTTATAGTTACTGAATAATGAGATATATTTGTTTCAACATTTTAAAACATTTTGGAATAATTATAACTGGATCATACTCACAGAATTGTTACTTATTGATTGAAATAAAAATGAGTAAACATGCTTGAGCGCCACTTAAATAACAAGCAAAGTATGAACAAAATTAAGCATATTAAATAAGGTATTTTAAAATTACCTTTCCACAAGGGACATAACTAATAAATGTCTAATATTTCGAAAATAGATAATGGTTCAATTTTGTCCGGCATAATTTTATTGCTTGAATATAGTGGCGGTTCGGGCCCATGGTGTCTGATTGCTCTTTGTCATCACACATATTACATATGTTCATTATAATGAAGATTTTTATCATAGCATCTCTAATTCTTGCTTTATTTTTACAGACACCTTACTAGCCTTCGGTGTTTGTATTGTGTAAATTGACACTATGCTAGCTTTCGGCAAATATATGTTGTAGGCATCAAACTAGTTTCTGTGAGTGTATATTATGAAACTTGACACCTAACTAAATTTCGCTGATTTGTATATTGTACGTTGTCATTAAGTAAGGTTTTATCGTATGCATATTGTAAGTTGACATCAATCTAGCTTTCGGTGTATGTGTATTGCAAGTTAGCAACAAGCTGACATAAAATCAGTGTACGTGTAAGTTGAAAGAGAGCTAGTTTTCGGCGTATACATATTGCGATTTCATTTAAAGTTCGCTTTCTGTATATGTTAGTTGCCCCTTATATATCATTTGATGTATGTACGTGTCGGTATATGTATATTGTAAATTTACTTCGAGCTAGATTTCGCTGTATGTGTATTGTACGTTCAAATATGGCTCTCATTCAGTGTATGTTATTTGACATCAAACTAGCTAAATATGCGTCCTTAGTGACATCAAAATAGCACCAAGAATCACCCAACAATTGTTTCAGATGTCAAGGGAAAGGGTATCGAATTAGCGTACACTTGTGAAGAATCTTTATTGATGTCGGTTCCAAATCTTATAGGAGTTTACGCCATTATCCAATTCACTACAGATTCTGTGAACCATCGTCATGGATATATGTGGTCCTATGTCGAAATCGAAAGTAAGTTCCATATCAAAGGCACTCTATCAAAATAAACTATTTTTATATATGAACTACACAAGAGGATTATAAATGATATGACCTGGTTAGATTGATATGTGTAGGACCTTTCCTTTTTAATGACATATTTGTTTTTGAAAAAGGGTTACATTTACCCAACTCCCCTTGCTTTATTTGAAGAGGCTGACTTTCGCCCTTTCCCCCACTGCTTTCTTTGAAGAAGTGTGCATTTGACCGCATCCTACCTCACCCCAAAGTACGCCCCCAACTATACAGTTTCATCATATACTAGCTAAGAAACATATAAAAATCGCACGATATTCGGATAATACGCATGCATATAACGTATTAAATACACATATATAATAATACATATATTTATATATACAGTAATATACCCTAACTAAAACCTTAGCAGTCAACAGACCAAAATATCGCTCAAGCTCTTCTTTGTCAGCAAAGATATAGCAAAACCTTTCCGCAAATGGAGGTGAGAAGTGCAAATTAAATAGTTACGATAACGTAGTAACGTCCCTTTTATAAGCGTAAATAATATATTGACAACGCTTTTTCGTTTCAGTCTGACAGTCTGAGCGTACCGTGTTTTTTTTTTTTTTTTGGAGGAGATACCTCCAATTCCTAACGTAAAATTGGCCCAAAAGTCGACAATTGACTACGAGACCAGGAAAACCTACAACAACATCACGATCGCGTGAGCCTATTTTTACATTTAGAAATACAATGTAATCTGATAAGCCTACGGTTTGTCATAATAACTCGGAAATTGGAAGGTTCATTCAGCAGTTCTTTGTTTGCAGCTGCGGTACTGTGTTAATGCTTGACAGATGCGCAATATTTTGTCAAATGCAATAAATGACGCGCAAAAAGTAACATTCGAAAAAAACGTAAATATGTACAACAAATCCAACTTATTAACTGAATAGCTGTTGTTTTTAAGCTTGACAATAGCCTTCAAATGTCAATGTGTAAATCAAGCCGATGTATGCTAAAAGAACGCCAATATCATGGTGATTACAAGCAAAGTGAACGCCGACAAAATGGATACCGCATTCAGTATGCTGATCGAACGAGAAAGGCATCAAACTGAACGTCAAAAGTACTCTGATGGTACGCTAAGTGAATGCGGAGAGTTTAATAAGTAAACGCTTAACGCGCGTTGATCCAACTGTCCATAAACTAAGAAGCAAACGTTTGTTCGACCTGACGCCCAAGTGGTAACCCAGAGTAAACGTATTACAGTTGGATTGTGACAGTTTGGACTAATACACTTCACTTTCATACATCCAAATAAGATGATCCCGTGAAATGCTGTTTACTGATGCCCCACATCTAAGTTAAATGTGAAAACATGTATTTCCTACCTTAGCCACGCTATTTTTAAACTAAGAAAAAACACGTAACCACTTACTTTGGAGATTACGTTATGGAATCATTCAGCCAATTCAATGTGATGTCGATATATATTTTTAGCAGAAAATCCCATAATGCGTTTTTGTAGATTTGGAAAGAACAATCATTAAAAGGGATTTTTTTCATGAAGAGTGTTCACTTACAGTTAAAAAATTGATAATGATGATGACGATGGTGATAATGATTATGATGTTGATTTCTTTTCAGTCTTCCTTCTTTGTTTCACTGAACGTGACAGGATTCACCACTTGTCCTAGTCCATAGTAAATATTGGCATGAACAAAGGTTTGCTATGATTTTCTATTGATAAGTTTGTGCCTGGTAAAGTATTTGCCACATAGTATTGCTATGTTGAAAACAAGATCAAACATGACTAAAATATTTTTCAGACATGCACCAGTTTCAAAAATGAAAACGTGATCCTGCACATTAACATAAACAATATGGATGTCTAGCAGTCCGCGTACGGCATATATACAGGAATGTCTGTGAGTCCGCGGACGGCTGTTAAGGCTTCGGATTTGACTTTTTGTGCTCGATTGTCTATGTTTATGAGTACGGCTGTTAAGGCTTGATGTTTGACTCAGTTGTGCACGAATTTCTAGGATTCCGCCTACGCCAGTTAAGGTTTCGTGTTTTGCTTCGTTTCATCACGAATGTATTATACGTACATCATAATTCATAAAACAGCATACTTACGTTAGGTAATAAATCTAATGCGGTTTGATCACATGCAGGATATGCATCGTATTATAATAAGAAGGTTACTTATGAATAAAAACAAACATGTTATAATATTGATAAGCATTATTATTATTATTATTATTATTATTATTATTATTATTATTATTATTATTATTATTATTATTATTATTATCATCATCATCATCATCATCATCATCATCATCATCATCATCATACACATTTTCATCATTATCATCATCAGCAGCAGCAGCATCAGCATCAGCATCGGCATCATCATCATCATCAGCAGCAGCAGCAGCATTTATTACCGTTTATTGATAGTTGCATTATTACTCTTTCACAGCCGGGTACTCTCGTTTCATCAGACTTCAATTGTAGTTCAAATATCAAGATGGATTTCACCAGCGTCAAACAATATCCAAGCAACACATGTGAGATGAAAAACACTATCAACGGATCATGCGCACTAGTCATTAATGGTAACACTTTTTCTTGCATGTATATTTTATGTATACGGGTTTCAAACAAGTTTACAAGTCACACGTTTGAGTTCTGAACTAAAAGTAGTAATGATTAAGTTAAATCATAATTGTTTGTTTTTAAATTGCAACATATTAGTGCCAGTTTGTTATTCTAAGATTTGGAGCAATACTCTTGCTGTTTTGTATCTTTTATTTGTGTGTAAGTGTGTATTCTGTTTTCCGCGTATTATTTATTAAAGGAACTTTCATTTTAAGTAGCATCATGTTTTAATGCACTGTGCACGTTTACCAATAACGACAAATTGCTTCTTATTATAATGAAAGCTGGCAAGGTATGCCATGATGTTACTATGTAAAATATTACCAAGATGCACCTTGCTGTTTATAAGAAAGTCAACATGCTACGCCACAATATTTCTAATTAACATGTCTAGATGAAACGATAATCGCCCGTAGATAAGGATTAGGGTATTCAACTTATACCTAGTCCCTCACTGCATAGGGAAGAGTCGTGAAGCTACGAATATATAAAAGGATCGTTATCCATCTGACCTGCTGTTTCATTCTTGATACTACTTCCAATGTATCTAGCTATATCCACCAGTATGTATAACTGCGTTTAAATTATTAAAATTATGTTTCGCATAATAACAGGGATTCCGTTTTACTCCCTGATGAAACGGGTAAACGATATTTATGACATGATCAATATTTAGTTCAGTGTGGCCGTCCAGACTGTTTCATGCTGACCGGATGACGTGAGCTATGATGAAACATCGAAGACAGTTAAGACTGAGATAAATGACTTTCGTCTATAGACTCACGACTTATGCAATAAACGGTTGTAGCGGCACAAACCTTTGACAATAAACTTGGGTTGTTGCAGTTTATTTCCAGTTAACCTGTGTTACAATAAATGTACTTTCCAGACGATGCAAGGATTCACTTAGGACAAACGCTATTTATCTCTGTTGAACGTCTTCATTGAGTTAGGCTATTTAGGAGTCTCACTCGATAAAGTAAAAATAGTATCCATAACTGCTAAAGGGTTACGTTGATAGAGACTATTTACAAACACAAATAATCTAACATTTTACATATCTCGATTGAACAAAAATACCACTTTGACATGTCCATCTCTAAGTCATTTTCACTTGTGTGTGTATTCGAATTTATAATATGACGTGAATAACTTATGCAATAGGTTTTAGAAGAGACGAATGCAGTCTACGCATTACACTATTGCCATTTCTTGTAGACCTCAGTAAATGTAAAATGAATGAAGCAGTTTGTATGTTTAGAAGATGAGAACTATATTGTGTATATAATTCTAATACGACTTGAATACCCTCAATATGTAACGCATATAAAACAGCAGGAGGAATATTAGAATATTTAAAATATGTATAACTAAAGCCACAGGTACGACGTCGTTGCTTAGGATGTTTCATTTAAACACGTTTAATGGATGGATGAGAAAATAATTGCCAGCCTGAAATAAAGTCACATGTCAGTTCAATACTAGGCCAATCAACTACACTAATTTATGTAAGACTGACTCTACCCAGCTTCGGTCGGGATCGTGTGTAATAAATGCAATACATTAGATAAGGCTGTACTTTTTAATAACATGCCATCAGAACTTCTGTTAGTTTGTTTTTTATAAACACACATAGATGACTGTCAAGCGAACTTTAATTGTAATTAATTTCTGTGTTGTTTCTTCTCTATAGTTGTTTTTTTTTTCCTATATAATATCGCATTGTCTGTAATTTTCTGTCACCACGATTTTATGTTCTGTGTTGTTGAGACGTTCTCAACAAAACACATGTAAATCTACAGACTGTTTAATTGTTCTTCACAGGTTTACTTAACGTAACCCACTTAAACGTCACGAACTTACAATTGTTTATATATATTACAGTTATGTAATACACCTGACACTAGCCAATCACAGTTTGTAATGGTCACTTGTATGTGTGTAATTAATCGTCCCTAATTGACACGTTATGACTTCGGATTAAGGGCCATTCGATATTCTTTACGATAATCAGTAAGTCACTCGTTTACCTAAATCCGAAATCCATCCAAATAAAGACTGCTAATGGAATGTATACTTTAGCGATGTCCCTGCATACAACCTACATGTTATTAGACTAACTGTCGATCAAGTATCGCATGCATCGTGCCTTTTTTAAAATATTTATATATTTATGTTATAATATTAGTTCACATAAAATACTGTTTGTGGATATACATTGTTTGCGTTCAGTAGTGTAAAATAATAAAAATGTGCTTTTTGTATCTGTTTTACAGTTTCATCCAATAAAAAGTATGATTTGTCATCGATACGTTAACATAACAAGAAGAGTAATTAGCTCCTTCAAATTATCAAGTCGTATGTTTTTATAAATAAGTCAATATTTACGCAAAATGTCTTTAAACTGTAAATGTTATTGTTTCGCAACATAATAACACTCGAGTATAAGGTGAAATAAGATCGTTTTAAGCATAATTCAAATGTTCATCACTAAACATATCGATTATTAATGTTTTCCAAACTTCAAGTTATCTTATAACTGTCACTTTATAATAGTTGTTAACAATTAGCAGGACCCACAGTTATCAAACCAAAAGAAACAGGGATGGATCAGGGGATGGGGTTGCATCCCCCCTCCACTAACCAGGTAAAAGAGTTGTGAAATCACATGCATGCAAGTTCAAATATTGTGTGATATTAGACAGTGGAGTATAGTAGAACCTGGTATGTGATTTAGGGTGAACATCATTTTGTTAGAAGAGAGCAGTGCGGTTTCACTGCAGGGGCGGATCCAGAACATTTTAGTGGGTGGGGTTGGAAAGAAGATCCATTCAACTTAAGCGCAGTAAATACAAGATGTGTATACACATTATGTGGCCCTTACCTCGACCTAAGAAGTCAACAGAAAAACTCTACTTTAAAAGATTACTATTTCTATTCTTACATGTGCTTTCACAATTCTGCTCTTTTACCTGGTTGGTGGGACACCCCCACCCCCGCATCCCGTTTCCACTGGCAGTGTATCCACTGAGCCTCCCTGGCTCTGTTGGTATAGTGATCCGCAAATAGTGGGGAGGTCTATAGTTCAAAATTTGAGGAGGTTCACTTTTTCACCGCTCTTTTACATTATCAATGAATGTGTAAAAACAATATTAAATAAACAAATAATTCAATACTGGTAAATCAGAATATTGTCATTCTCATAATATGTACTGACCTTTAATAACATTTTCATATGGGTTTGAATGAAAATCTGAACGCTAAAGGTGACCTGATCCAATATGCGAGATGAATTAGTGCCGGAGAATGCAATGCTCAATGACCAATCAGGAACGGTAAGGATTAATTTTGTTTCAATCACTCAGAATGTATGATGATTAAATTTAGAAACATAGAAATGATATATATTGTAAAATGCAAACCGTAATTGACATCAAGCTTTTGCTGCCACTGGGCCCCCGAGTTTATTCCTTCATTAAAAGGTGCTACTGAAAGCAACTAACTGCACAGCTCATATTTTTGCTGACTTTGAAATGCATCACAAAGACAAAGATGTGCTCATTATAATAATCTCCAGCTTTAGTGGTGCAGTAAGACACAAGACACATGTCCTGGTAGAGCCACCAGTGTACTGCAGCCCAAATGGCATTTCAAGTAAATGTTTATAATGATTCCGCCTTGTCAACAAAAAAGGACTTCTGTCTTATACCATCAAAGAATGTTCTGAAGACTATATTGGCTTATTGTGTACTTAAATAAAAAAGTGTGTGACTAAAATTATAGTCTAAATCTGACAGACATTTTGTTAGTAATTTTTTTTTTTTACAGTTGCCAATATGGCCAGCTTGGTTTTCATTTTATTTCCTTATATTTCTGCACATTACTCTACATGGTAATTAAATGTAAAAACAATCTTTTACATTGTTTCTTTATATTTTGTTGCGTTTAATGAGCACCCCAGGTCAACTTCATGACTTTCTCTTAGAATGGGATTGGTTTGCATTCGATTGAGTGACAAATTCATTTGGGTAGATCCTTGACTTGTGATGGACTGGTGGTTCTACCAAGACGTAAATCTGGGTCTTCTCCCACCATTAGTTGCTAAAAGTTGCCAATATGAACATAATAAATAAAAATGTGTCTTTTTAGTGTCTTTACATGGAAGTTGTGTTGTCTCCTAAGGATTGCACATATGTTATTAAAATGTGGATTTACCCTTTGTAACAACAATAGGTCTTGTTATTATTATTTTACTCGTTAACTTCATGAACCAAAATTAAAAAAAAAAAATATGTTGTTCTTTTTCTTTGCGGACACAGAAGTTGCTGGTGCGATGAGGGTGGGTTGTATATCAACGTAGTGAAAACAGCAAACTGTTTCTATATTCTATACGGGTGACTGCTGAAGGCAAAATTATGAGGAGGAAGCAGTTTGATGTCGATGAAAAGGTCGCCACAAAAATAAACTGGTTCATTTCCTAAAAGAGGAGTTCAAGGATAACCTGAGTGCTAATAACTTGCCTAATCAAATGGACATTGATTTTACACACATTATTTTACCATTAAAATTATTGTTTTGTTAAAAATAAAAATAAAACAATAACACTTATACTTTGTTTAATTTATTTTTCAATAAGCACAACCTAAAACATGATAAGATTAAAACTGTAATTTAAAGCTGCAATCAATCCCCTGATCTTCACTTACTTGCAATGTTCTTAAAAACATATTCAAATTCTAATTTAAATTTTCAATCTACTGTCTGGCGTGTTTATCTCAAATACTAATATAGAACTTATTTATTAACTTACATAAGTTTGAAAATCAAATAAATATTTAGCAAATTGCAGAATATATTTCATGACATCTAAATATAAACAAGTACAAGACACCCAACGTTAACATGAACACAAAATGTGTTATGTCTACTTGCACTCATTTTAATCCACGTTAACTACCTGATTTTAAGCCCTGACCATCATCATGACTACATGTATATTGTATGTGCATGTAAGAATTTGATTTAAAATAGAAGTTACTAAATTAAAAATTTCAGAAGTTAGATTGAGACAAAAAATGAAAAGAAGAATGTTTACAGCTGAAAAGTTGTGTTAATGTTTCCTGGTTACCTATTAGCATGTAAACGTGCTGGTTCAAAGCAATTGACTCTAGCATTTTTTTCTTAATTAACTGTTATCTTCTAATACTGTCACTACATTGCTATCTAGCTTTTAGTAGTATTGTTAATAATTTGGTGCTGTACAAGGTTATTTCATGTTGTTTCAAAACACACGAACTATTAAAATACAAATGCGTTGTAACGTAAGTCAGGATGATGTCTTGCAATCGTTTGCTTAGGTGTTTACCTATATTGGAAATTAAAAAGTAATGTAAATCACTCGACCTTTTAATTTCCTATGTAGATATTATAAACGTTTGTTAACCCAAACACAAAAATCAAAACATTTTGAGAAAAAAATGTTGACACATAAAAATTCAATAAGCATTTATATAGTAACCCAATATTATTATTAAACAAATTTCAACAAAAAAAACATTGCACTAGATTCTTTATACAAACATAGTAAACACTATTTTATAACTCTTGGTGCACCACTAGATTCTTAAAACAAACATAGTAAACAATATTTAATTACTCTCATTAAAGCACCAGATTCTTTATACAAACATAGTAAACAATCTTTTATTACTCTCAATACAGGCCTGTAACTGTTTGTCTATGGGGTATTATCTCCATTTTTTTCTATGTTTATCAAAGCATAACTAACGTGATTTAATGTATATTTGTGTCCCTCTATTAGGCTTCAATAAACAAATATTAAATTAGAAATACAAAAATAAATACCAAGTAAGGATAACAGATAAGTTACAATTGTCAATCTCTTGCTGACATATTTATGAAAAAATGTAACATTCTCACTACTACAGAGTCATAAAGCTTGTCTAATAACTATTGTGTAAGATAAATAAGTCAAGTAGCATTTTTATTGTAATTGTTAAACAAAGTAAATTAACAATGACTTTTTTTCTATAAGAAAGTAATTTAATACTTCAAATGACATGTATAATAAATCCCAAATTAATATAATGACTTAAATCCACCCATACCCAAACACAGGCTAACCACATTTTTAGATGGTATAATGTTATATACAAAGTGATTTTACAGGCACATTATATCAGTTATCTTGCCTAAGTTAGAAGAGGAAAACAGGTCCTTTGTCGTGTTACAAATAACCGAGTGTTTTCATTCCAAGAAGTCAGTCGTCTGTGTTGACAGGTTTTTTTGTTCATAATATTGCACTCCTGAGAAATCACTGCCAGGTAAAAGTTACTGTCATGCCTTAACGGTCATTCCATTAACAACACGCCTTCCTATGTCAACAGCATCCCTTCTTCTGACCGTTGTCTCAAAATCATTAAATCATAAACCAATCAAATCAAATAAAAACTCTCATTGTAAAAATAACAACATACATATCTGCTATATTTAAAGATAATACGTTTTATGACAATATAGTTGCTTTAGTTGGTACACTATTTTTACAGAGTTGCTCTAGTGTTGCCAGTTTTGTCCCCCATGATACCACACTATCATGTCCGTACACTACTCGCGTAATTCAGGCTTTCTATTGCCTCTTCCCCATCACCCCCCACCCCCCAAAAAAAAAGACAGAAGTAGGGCATGTTTTTACAAAAAAATGGGGCAACGTAGCAAATTTCATTAATAAAAATTAGGGCTAAATAACTTACTAGTTCCATTGGGAATTACAGTTATTTCTTACGTTATTGTCAAGATGTTGCCCAACATAATCAAGTGTTCTGTCCATATTTGAAAGACAGGCACCTCTGACAAGTATATCTGGACTGACTGGTCACGGTACCATGTTGCTTTATATGATGGACATCCCAAGGAGTACCCACTAGCACATCTTAAGGTTCTTTTCACAAAATGAGAAACTGAAAATACAACCATTGAACTATTTTGAGGATCTATTACATTTTCTTTTCTGAAAGCAAAAAGTAGCGATAATAGGGCTATTTCTGAAAGAAGTAAAGAAAAGTAGGACTCCATTGAAAACGTAGGAAAAAAAATAGAAAAGTAAAGACCAGTAGAAAGCCTGTATAATGACAGCATTATTAATAATGGTCGAGACCAACTAGCACATTTTCGAAGACTTTGGCACGAAGTGTTCTATGATGGAGCCAAGAGGGCTTCTGGTGTATAAAACTACCATAACAATATACACATGTTTCTAAAAATAAATAGTTGAAGCCTGCAGCTGCTTATAAATAGTGCCAAGTCAACGTTTTGCATCAGACAAACAGAACCACATAAGGATGCAAATCAACACTCCGGTATTTACATTGTTGTGTCACTTTCGTGCTAATTAGTGCATTGTTTGTGAATGACAAACACAACATAAGCACTGCAACACCTTTAATCCTCACAAACGACCAACATAATATTTTGAAGGACAGCTGTATATAAAATAGTGTTCAGAGGTTATACTTTATTCCACTATTTATTGTGATTGATCAAGGCCTTGTTGTTTGGAAGAAATATAGTACAAGATGTCTATAATGACCATATATCACTCACCTGTGTGTCATAGACATTATAACAGACCAGAATAATTATTTATTGGGTTTATTGTCAAAGCAACATAATTCAGTCATTTGGGAATGATGTCCATTTAAAGCAGAGAAGGTGCTGCCGTAACTGTGTATAGCATGCTGTGAACATCTGGCATGATACCACACACGACACAAGGTCTGGACCCACCATTGTAAATATATGATGCAATGAAGACCTGTATGAAACCACACAAACTCCCATTATCCTGACACTGAGCAGACCTTTTGTGTAACTACCTTATATTTGCTTGAGCATTACAATGGAGCTATACTACTACAAATTATGATGACTTTCGTTATGTCACAGACCATGAATCGAACCAGGGATCTCCAGTACCTGGTGCCTATGCTCTAATAATTACGCTACCAGGTCCGGTCTTGAATAATCATACTATATGTAAATGCACAGAAGCAACATTTGGACAATCAGTTTCATTTTTTAATAATTTTAAAGTATAAAAAAATTCACGTGGGTAATAATTGATTTTCTGGTGTAAATTATCCTAACCTTATGGGTTTCAAACTAAAATTTACACTTTTTATCATGAAAAACATTTTTTTTAAGTGGCTTTAACACAGTTGAGTGGCATTAATATTCACATTTAGGCTTTTTGTGAGCCCTGCATTATTCATGTATTTGAAAAATGTCATAACAGTTTGGCACATAATTGTACTGTTTATGAATGACACATTGAATTAACATAGTTGCATGTTAAAACATGGATCGAATAATATTAATAAGACATTAAGCCTCTAAAAAGAAAATAGTTTGAAAGCTTTTCAACATATCGATTCTGTCAACCTGAAGACATCATGAAAGATAGCATAGTCACATATCAATAATATGTATTTTAGTGGTGGTGATATTGTAATCTAGTTTTAACAACATTTGTTTGGACTGTTTTTAGATATAACACGGCAACAATATTATGGTTACTAAGTTACTATAGTGATGTTCAGTTATGACTTTGAAGGAGGACCCCAGATTGGGTCAGCGGGCAGTCCCTTCCCCATGAATGTTTTCATTACAACCAGGACTCAAACATTTCACTGGAGTTATAACTGACGACACATTCACTTGCCCACATTCCAAAAATTTTAGATTTTATGAGTATACTGATCAACTATTAATTTCAAAACTCGTTGCACTAGCACTAGTTTCATTTTAAGTCAGCATCTAGGCACATATTATATTACACTAATAGACTACTTGTCATTATGAAGTGTAATGTAGTGATTTTCAAGTTAAAAGAATGTGAATAATGAAAATGTAGTTAGTGGCTAGCCTCATTGTGAGATTATGTGATATTATGAACTGATCTAATAATAAATTTGTATCGACCATAAATTTTTAGTAATATATATTTTGCATGTAGTTCTAAAACTTTCCCAAAAGACAAAGTTAGCTGGTGCTCGGCTGGTTGTCATGCCTTGCAAGAGGTCTTCTGTCCATCTCATTCTCTCTAGGTTAGTTCACATTACTTGGTCCGGCAGTGGGATGGTCTAAAACCGTATATTGTAACAATGTGACTGCTACTCTGTTAATATAAAAGATACTAATATAAAGTAAATACCCTTTTTATTTATATGTCAATTTAAAAGAAATATGAATGTTGTCGCTATCAAATGTGTTTTGTTTAAAGAATTAACGGCCAGAATATACGGTAAATCGACCAAAAATGTAAGTTTTATTTGATTACGAAAACACATAAGTACGAACGACAAACGCCCATTTATGCTTTCATGTTGTTCACACTGTCAACTATGACAGCACAATGAATTTGAAAAAGTAAAATATACACGTGTTGAAAGAAAAAGTAAAACGGTTGCGTTAAAATAAACTATAATCTCTCCGATACTCTGGAGCCGAGCGAAAAGTGAAAGTTGAATGGTAATAAGCAACAACAGTACGATCATCTAGTGTCAAAACACAGGCCAATCCAATCCAATAATCAAATCTGCTCCCCAAATTAGGGAGCTCAATAGCAAATGACTCAATAAAATACATCAATCATACATGTTTACCAGAAAATGCTCATTAATAGAATAACAATACTCACCGTTGAAGACAGCATCTTTTCAAAGCATTTTTCAACATGGCGGGCGTGGCTTCGTATGCAAAGTAGATGGTTCTCGGCCAAGCTTTGACATATTCTATAAAGTATCGGTATTTCCTGTTGAAATTCGATGGTTAATACTTGTTGTTTATATTATCGATTTGTGGAAAAGATTATTACCCGGTGGGAGACAGTTTGTTGGTTTGTTGGTAACATACATGTTTAAGTAGATGCGTTTATTATTATATTATGGCATAAAACATCAAGTTTGAATTTTCAACTAATTTAGTGCAACCAAACTTATGGGTATCTTTAATGTTGACTACAACGATAAACATCCCCTTAACCTACTAGCGTAGCCTTAAACGCTGGGGTACCACTGTCAATAACAGTAAATTGTGTTGTTGACTGCTTAGGTCAAAGTTAGGGTCTTATATACATTCTGCGATTGTCAAAATTGAAACATGTTAAAATGGAGAACTATATTTTTGCATGCAACAGATCTTACCTACTTTTACTTAGGTGTTTTCGAACTAATGGGTATATTCAATTTTATTCTAACCAAAATTTACACTAAATTGAAACCTGCTTTGACATCACATTTTTCTTGTTTGTTTTTATGTTAAAACAAATTGCAAAATACATTAGAAACGACTTTACCGAAAAGACGCATTACATAACACGACTTATAACATCACCAATGTAGAATGCTAGTTTACTTAATTGTATTAATGGACAGCGATTGCATCTAGAATATTGTCAATTATATTGTCTCTAAAATAAAGCTTCATCTTGTACCACACCTCGTGGCGCAGTTTGTGGGGCGTAAATCCAGGTATGGAAGGTACGGATTTCGAAACGTGGCCGCCACATACGAAGGCCGTACAAATAGTCGTGGTATAGCTCCCTTGCTAACGCTTAAGCGCAATTTAAGGTAGTTGTCAGGATAATGTGACTCGGTGTGGTTTCATGACAGGTGTTCACTGCATTCTGTACACAGTAAAGCAGCAGCGCGATATCGGCTTCAAGTGGACACCGCCCGAAAATTACTCTGTTACTGTTGGTGGCATCATCAAAATCTTCGTCATCGCCATCATTTACACCATTTCCGATTTCTTCTTGTATTTTTTTTCTTAAGGTTTAAGGAAATACTCTGAAGCACATTACTTTATTATTTTATTGTTGTATTGTTGACTTTTTTTTTCCATATCACTGGACTAGTGGAGCACTAGTTGACTGTTTTTTTTACAGGAACACCACACAAAAGATTATAATTATTTCTAGTTTGCTCAAATTAAAGTTATGATAGTGCATTGACACTGCAACACTAGCGTAAGATGTAGTCAAACAATATTGTGAAAATTAATAAAATTTTGTCTTTGTCTTTATTTGTAGCAGTTTAACGCATTGACATATATAAGGGCTGTCATAGCATAATAATATAACAAATTAATTAACAAAGCGAAGATTAATCACAGGTTTATGCTGCATTATAAGATTATGAAAAACGTATCTCGGTGGTTATCGAGTAATCTTTATGTACGAGACGCTGTACATCGTTTGCATACATCAATATGCACACGTTGTCATTAGTTAAGGAGAATTCGAGAAAGCGGAAGAATGAATGCATAATTATTTTTTTTTAATTTAATTTTGGCATTATTACGTAAACCGTGTTTTTTATACAATAAACTGTGTACCTTATGAATATCAACATCTAAACATATGATTGTCTCCGTCTTTCAATATATTGTTGCACACTTACAAACAGGTGTTTTATGGCAAACTCTTATTTATAAAGTCTCAACACTGTGAAGATATGTCAATGTTTAATTTAAACATCATGAAATTGTTTTTCAGTACCTACATGTAATAGCGTACAACTATGCACCAAACTTGTTTAAAGATATAGTCCCTACGTTTTACATAAGTGTGGCTTAACTTAAGACTTAGCCTTTACTACTTGGAAATATGCTGATTTTTGCAACATTAATTGTAATTCATTGTAATTTAAACAGGGTTTTTTAAAAATAGTTTGATGATTACACACATGCATATTGAAGATACCTTCATCTCCAGCTGCCTGATTGTCTTGCAATTTCGTTTAACTATTATACTCTGAGGAGGTTGGATGGGGACAACCCCTTTATAATTACATTTTCCTCGTGCTGTACATGTAGAAGTAAATTTTGTACTAGATGTTAAATGGGGTTTCCATAGATATACCTGCATAACATAATTTGTTTTGATCTGAGCTGTCATCGTGGTCAGCGTAAGAAAATCGTGTTTGACGTTCATTGAGAAAAAAACAACACGTTTTATTGTTTACGAACATTTAATATAGTTTTTGAACTATTAAATGTTACTGTCGTTTCCTTAAGCAAAATGTATGTTATGTATAAGCAAAGTTTATGTTAGATAATTGTATTCTTATTGGTTTGTATTCTCAAACTAATACGGAGCTATACTTGTTATCTGAAGGAATTACATGTGTGGTAATGAATGAGATAAATATTACATCTGGTCAGCTATTTTCAATAATGTTGAAATTCAAGTTTTATTTATTTCCGTACACTTGTTTGTTTACTAGTATGCTATAAGATTAAATACTATCTTTCCAATACAAATCTAAGCTTATTTCTTGTATTGTTATATTTTAATTGCCTTATTTAAAAAAAAAAAAAAACATAACAGGAACATATATTGAATTTACTTTTCGAAAGTGAGTGTTGATTTAAATGTTGCCTCCGTTTTTGTTTATGAAATAGGCTTTAATATGTTATTTAGTTTTGTTTGGACAGATATGGACTATTTACGGTTCTTATTGTACGGCTGCTTTCTGACAAATACGTGTTAGTTGTATTCAATGGGAACGTTTATTTTATTTTAATTGTACTGTCAAATTACTTACATACTGTGTATATTAGCAGTAGTTTGCTCAGTGGTGTAATTATTTGATTTACAGGTAAATTTATTCTAATAACAGTACAAATTTTCGAATGACACCTATAATGACAATAAGTAATTTCATATTTCGGGACACGAGAACATGTTTTACTATAAAAGATAAAAACATATGTTTATGTATTCCTAATCACACATACATTTATGCAAGTCAAAATCAGACTTAGTGGTTTGTTTTTTATACAACAGTTTAACGTAAACATAACTAACAAACGAGGCAATTACGATATCAAAAACTGTTAAGTCTATTTTTGTAAGGGCTTATAAGAATGAGTAAAAACTCTCAGGATAAGTCACTTTTATGGTTAATTTAGTGGACACAATAAATGTTTATTTACACACACACACACACACACACACACACACACACACACACACACACACACACACACACATATATATATATATATAGAGATAGAGAGAGAGAGAGAGAGAGACAGAGAGAGAGCGACACACACAGACACAGACACTCACACACACACAAATACACACACACACACACACACACACACACACATATATATATATATATATATATATATATATATATATATATATATATATATATATATATATATATATATAAAGTTTAGCATCAATGATAAAGCAAGTTAAATCATTTGAAAAAAAACAACGTTAATTAACAAAAGTACATGTATGTATATTTATAAAATGTGATAACTACAATTTTCAGCAGTGCTCTGTTAACAAAAATCCTATACTCCTCATCAGGTTCTATTGATCATTATGATCATCATATTCTCAATACGCATCATATGCATTTCCCATGTCTCCTCCTTCTCTTCCTCACCATCATCGTCATCATATTTATTATCATGATAATGTTATTAGCACGATGCTCCTCAGTAACCCCATACCTTGCATATGCACACCGATATAAATCTAACTATTAGCGGTTTCATTAATGTCATCACAAATATTGTTATCATAGAGCCATCAATGTTAAACATATATGTGGACCCCGTGTAACGATATGCACTTACCCTACTGCCAAAGATATCTCAAAAACATAATTTATATTTTTATATACAATTAAAAATTACCCAAATGAATAAATGTCACGTATATTTGTTAACACTTGAACTGAGTAATGTCTATAAATAAACAAATGTATGCAGAAGAGTTATTCTTATTAAATCACAGCAAATGAATAACAATAAATCCAGTGGTATGTAGCATCAAAAGCGACACAAATGATGAAACTAATTTAAAAACATTGTAAAAACTTTCAATATATATCATTTTAGCTCAGTTATTTTATTTATTTAGCTGTTTAAATTACATCGAAAGCTATCTATATGTATTTCATTAATAATGAGCAACGCAATACGAATCAACACAAATGTAGTATTATGAATGTTGGCAGATCTAAATTGTTACAACAATGTTTAAAACGGGGCATTTACTTAAATATCCTAACAGCCATATATAACAGATCTTCTTGCCGATTGTTAAGACTTTAGTGACGTGTCCAGCACTCTACTAGTTAGATGCGTATGCACGCAAAACAGTAAAGCTTTACAATATTCCAACGTAAGACGACCATTTTGGGGAGAAATAATTTAAGAGAAAAAGATATGTTGTTTTCATTGCTTCGTGGATTTACTTATATAATGACGAGTGTTGTACATGCCTTTTAGAATAAATATTAAAACTCCTTATGCTTTCCGACGAAGACTAATAATAAGCAAGGTACACAATATCGGATGACACATATTCGAATTCAGAATTCATATTAAAACAATAGAACTTAGCATTCGCTTAATTTTTGCAAGAGTTCCAGATGCTCTAGCCATTTTCAATCCATAATCTGCTGTTTAAAAAGCCGCTCAGTGATCGTAGAGTTTTTTTCAGTTAGGCATACATAAAAGAAGATTTTACACAAAGTAATGCACATTTTGTTGGAAAAAGTAAACGTATAAACATTAGGTAGAGAACACATCCCCACACGTATGGTGAACGTTTCCAAGTTTTGATATACACTAGACGCGTTATATGATATATTGAAGATACAAATATTAATACATGGCATTTTCACGTTCATCTTACAATACATTGCCTATTTGACATTTTTCAAACATAACGTTGCATTGTTCCTGGGAAAATAGTACAAAAATATATTTATGACTAGTATATTGAGAAATGGTAGCGATCTATTTGATTTTTTATTTAATTTTGTGTTAAATACTAGGAACGGTGTCATATAGTACAGCTAGATTACGAATAACGGGAGTCAGAGTTTCAGCATGTTTTGTCATGGACTCGCATACTTTATAGAAAATAATAATTTAGGAACAAAGCACAATGTAAACAAATGTAAATGATAATAGAATTAAATCAATACTGATAACAATGATGTTTCATAATATCTCAGCTTTGATCTATGTTTTTGCCATAAAATGCTAGATAAACATACATTATATGCAAATCAGAAGGGATGTTTATTTAAGCAGCTGGTCATATATAAACTGACCTATTTTTTACCCCATTTCACCTGCTAAAGCTATCGCTTCTACTGTTTTGGAATCGGACATTGGTTTTCTTAAATTGATAAAGTCGAGGGTTTTGTTTCCAAAAATAATCCGCATTATCGAAATAATATGCATACACATTAAAGTCTGTTACAAGTTACTACACTATGAAACCGTGTTTTTCTTGCATTTGCTTTAAGTAAAGATGCATATATTACATAAATGTTTTGGTATGCATCTTTGGAAATGCAGATAATATGCAATAGTTTTGTTAGCTGATGTGAATTGGAGGTTTCATTACAAGAACAAAGTAAACATATACACATATACATGACTGATGAAGAATACGCTACTGAGCGAACGCTTTGAAACGGTAATACAACATGCAATGTTTACAGACCAAAGTACTTCGGTTAATTCAAATGTTAAGGTTTATGGTTCTATACAGGCATTTACTGCATGCTTACTAAATTTCTCTTTGCAACACTAACTGATAACACAACAATATATTAATTTCTTCACTTAATGAAAGAAGCGATGTGAGTATCGAATAGTAGCATAGTATTTTCATAAAGTCTGCCTTTATGCAAATACTTATGCTCAATAGAATAATCGTTGACACTGCATTGTATGCAGTTTAGTTTCTTATGCCTCCGTAATACACTTGTTTAACATAGCCAATAACAGGTCTTAACTATATAGTTTAATTTAGATAATTAGGAATATTTTAAGGATAAGTTTGAACTTAGCCGTGAAGTTATTCACTAATACCACATTTCTTCTACAACGTGCAATACATGAATTTAAACAATCTCTTTGAAAGTCAGGTTGACTAAGACTGATCCAGAGTAGCTCTTAACGCTTGTTTTACACACCACCTTCCTTTTTGAAAATCGTCCACACGTTCATTTATTTCAGTTTGTTTAAGGATTTTGTTCAAGACTTCTATTCGATGTGTATATCCCTCTCCTCTTTCATACATTTCAGTGCTGATTAGCAGGTCAATTAGATCAGTCATTTCGTAAGGGCTAGACCGCAAGGCGATATCTGCGAGCCGATTCTTACATTCCCACATATCTGTCAACAATACGTCGATAAAATTAGCTTTGTCGTCAAGTTGCGCTTCCATTTCGTTCAAAATTTCTTCCAGACTAAACTGACGTCCTGAAGCCTCCTGAAATTTGTTCTGCATATCTTCGTATGTTTTCGTGACTTCCTCATACGAAATGTCAGTTCGATAGGATTGGTTTTTATGATGCCTCCAATGTCATTTTCCACTGCACACACAGCAATTTTCGGTCAGCCAATTCATGGCCCAACACCACCCTGTAAGGGATTCATATGTAATCCAACAAGACCTATGGCATGTTTCATTGCACTTCAAACAGTACGTATCGCTTAAAACATCAGGTACAGGTACTTGTACTTCCTTTCTTTCCATAACCACGTATGTGAAGTTTTCATTGTCCTTTATTTTCTCCTCATTGTCCTGATAGATTTGTATCTCTTTGCTAAGGCTATCAACAGCTAATAGACCAGCATCGAGTTTAATCTGCAGGCTTTCACAGGTTATGTTTAGGCGACGCCTCTCTTGGAGAACCTCTTTTGTAAGATGTATGCTTTTTGTTTCGAGTCTTTCAAAATGACTAAACATTTGTTCATAGCTATGCAAGTTTTCTTTCCAAAACAATGAAGAAAGGTCTTCATTCGGATCAGACATTAAGGCTGAATTATTAAATATGAATGGTTGACCAAAAGGTAACTTTGACGCTTTCAAAGCAGACATCACTGGATGAGGCCCCGATCCATCTGCAAACGTTATGATTGTGCAAATGTTGTCCTTCATGTTGTGTCCGTGCAATGACATTATTGCATGGAAAATGTACTTCTGTATTACAGTCAATCGATAATCCGGTGCCTTGACGAGGAGACACACTGAATCTAAGTTCTGAACACCATTTTGCCCAGTTTCCTCAACGAGTTGAGGATTTGATCAACTGTTTGGTTATCTCTTAATAGCCCAGGCACGTCTCCAAAACCTGGAGTGTCGATACTATTTATTCTGTAGTTTAGCAGATTTCCTGGTTGTGGATTTAAGGAGTAACATGAGATCCAATCCGTCTGGGACTCTGCCTATAAAGCATACATATATCATTATAAGAATATACTGAGAGCTGAATACGGCAAATGTCGACAAATGGCGATAGATATCAGTATCTTCATATATATTTAGTGAACATTCGTTTGAGATTAATTATGTTCTTACAAGTTTAGCATGTACAAACACATATATACTCGATATATGTTTAAAACATGATTTCTATGAACGTTTACGCGCTCGAAAACAAATGAAACCTGCATCAACACAAGTCAGTTCCTTCTTTGAAATGAACGAAACCCAATAACTTTGAGATATTGAACTTCCCATGCACGTTTGTCTTCCCGTATATAACATAAATTTGTCCAGAATTGTATATTTCGTTCATGTACTATGATTATATTTCATATTATAACTATTAGTGTTTATAAAAGCATAGGGCAATAATTTGACGAAATATTGTTACCAATTTCTGTTAATGAAAGGAAACATGTATGGTTTTAATGCAGTGTCTGTTGCCCTATCGACGAATTTATGTTTATTGTCTGCTTAGGTTCTGTAAACAAAACTTAAGCTAACCAGATTAGCTGGAAGATTTGCTCACAGGACTCGAACCATTGTGATGGGGGAATCAGTCATATAAGTTACAAGTCCATGACACTTTTCCTCTTAATATGATAATGGATATCACAGTAAAGGATACAACATAGCTATCGGCTCATACCTAGTTGGTACTTTCCATTTTAATGAAGACTATCATGTGTACAGACATATGTATTGTATTGCCTTCGTGACTTATTAACTATGAAACTTTTCAGAAAAGAAAACACACTTGCAAAAAAACGCTATTGTCATGCACTAGCAATAACACGACTGGTTACTAGTTCATTTAAAATGTGTATTTAGAATTAAAAGCAGTGTATTTGGATTGACTTTGTTACAAACGTTTAATTGCAATACCAATCACTCTATACTAGGCCGATATATTTAAGTATTTGTTAAAAATGACACTGACTGAAGAACTTTAATAATTAGCTTGTATTGGAAGCGTAATCGGTTGTATAAATAGGGATTTGTCGGAATTCGAGCCACATACATCACCGGTTCTAGCTGGTTGTTTTTCGAACAGAGATATAGGGACTCTTTGAACCAACCATTAGTGAAACTGCTGCGCTATTTTCAACCTGAAGCTCGCCTTTGGGCAGTTGGTCATATAACTTAAAGATACATGAGGGGAGTGGGCAGGTCTTTGGGCCTGTACGGGAAGAGAGACGTTCCCGCCTTCCACGAGTCTCCCACTGCCTTGTGGGCATCCTCGGGAGAGGAAAAGGCTAAGGAGTAAACCTGAAAAAATCCGGAGTGGTGTCCTAAGGCGGTTGAAATGACTATTGTCATCCTTCCGGCAACTCCTGCAGCCAAACTGGTGCCAAACGTAGTGCTCTGCACTCCTTTGGATCCCACTAGTGAGGCAGAGAGGGGGATTCTGGCGATTGGGCATCCCAGGGTCTCCACAAGCTTCGCCCAGGCATTGTGCCCCGGAGAGGTCACTCTGGTGCTGCTACGCAGCAGAAACAACACGGGAGGCAGCAGTTACGAGTTATAAGCCTCACCTGATTGGCGTAAGGATCGGGCGCTACGGGTTGCCTCCGACGGTGGGAGAGGTTATTGCACCTCACTGATCAGCTACCGCCCGCCCCAAGCTGGGCAGCCCCCGGTCAATTGGGTGCTGATCCGCCACTGTCTGCCTGCTTCAATGGGTGCTTGGAGCATAGATCATCATCGACAAGCAGACAGCAATCACCGCACCAGGCAAACAACAAAAGAAAAAAAAAACCTTCAGTCTTACGACTGGCCACCTGGAACGTCAGAACCATGAGTCCAGGACTTTCCGACGATCTGCAACAGATCAACGACTGCAGGAAGACCGCAGTCATCGACTCTGAGCTGAGGAGACTCAACATTGACATAGCGGCACTGCAAGAGACCAGGCTAGCTGCAGATGGAATGCTGCGGGAGAACGACTATACCTTCTTCTGGCAGGGCAGACCCATCGAGGAACCTCGTCTGCACGGCGTCGGTTTTGCAGTAAAGAACAGCCTGCTACCCATGATAGTCCCTCCTACCGGCGGCTCAGAGCGCATCCTTTCTCTCTGCCTGTCGACCTCCTCTGGCATGGTCAACGTCATCAGCGCTTACGCACCAACTTTATGCTCTCCACAGGAAATGAAAGATCAGTTCTACGAGGATCTGGACAACATCATCAACAAGATCCCAGAGACCGAGCATATCATCTTGCTAGGCGACTTCAACGCCCGAGTTGGCGCAGAACACAGCTCATGGCCAGACTGCTTAGGTCACTTTGGTGTTGGCAAAATGAACGACAACGGACAGAGACTGCTGGAGCTCTGCTCCTTTCGCAAGGTGTGTATCACCAACACGTTCTTCAACACAAAGCCCCAACACAAGGTCTCCTGGCGGCATCCAAGATCCGGACACTGGCACCAACTGGACATGATCATCACCAGAAGAGCTGTGCTTAACAGTGTGCTCGTCACACGCAGTTACCAGAGCGCCGACTGCGACACAGACCACTCCTTGGTGTGCAGCAAACTGAGACTACTACCAAAGAAGATCCACCACACCAAGCAGAAAGGCCGCCCTCGTATCAACACCACGCGAGCGTCAAACCCCGAGTCACGCACAAAACTTGTCACTCAGTTACAAGATGCCCTGGAAGACAACACAGCCCCAACACTAGAAGAGAAATGGCAGCTGATACGAAATGCAGTCTACAACACCGCCATCCAAGTCTGGGGAAAGAAAGAAAGAAGAAATCAGGACTGGTTTGAAACTCACCAGGCAGATATGGAACCTGCCATCACAGCCAAAAGAGAAGCCCTGATTGCCTACAAGAAAGATCCATCTGCCAAGAACCTCGCAGCCCTAAGAACAGCCAGAAACAACACTCAGAGGATTGCAAGACGATGTGCAAATGACTACTGGCAGAACCTGTGTCAGACAATCCAGACCTGTGCTGACAGAGGAAACATACATGGTATGTACGAAGGAATAAAGAAAGCTTTCGGCCCCACCATCAGCAAGATCGCTCCACTCAAGTCCAAGGACGGTGAAGTCATCAGTGACCGTGCCAAGCAGATGGAGAGGTGGGCCGAACACTACCAAGACCTCTACTCTACAGAGACCATTGTCACCGAACAAGCTGTCAATAACATCCCACCCATGCCTGTCATGGAAGAGCTAGACTTACCCCCATCAGTGGAAGAGCTCAGCAAAGCCATCGACTCGCTGGCGCATGGGAAAGCACCAGGCTCAGACGGCATTCCAGCAGAGGTGATTCGGTGCGGAAAGCCAGCTCTACTTAACCACCTTCATGAGCTACTCTGCCAGTGTTGGGAGGAAGGGACGGTTCCCCAAGACATGCGAGATGCAAACATCGTCACGCTGTACAAGAACAAAGGCGACCGCAGTGACTGTAACAACTACAGAGGCATATCCCTACTCAGCATCATCGGCAAGGCCTTCGCCAAGGTGGTACTAAAGAGACTACAAGCACTTGCTGAGAGAGTCTATCCAGAGTCCCAGTGTGGTTTCAGAGCAGAGAGATCTACCACAGACATGATATTCTCCTTAAGACAACTACAGGAGAAAAGCAGAGAGCAACAACAGCCCCTCTACATTGCCTTCATCGATCTTACCAAGGCGTTTGACCTAGTGAGCAGAAAGGGCCTCTTCACGCTCCTTGAAAGGATTGGGTGCCCCCTAAAGTTGCTCAGCATGGTTACGTCCTTCCACGAAGACATGCAGGGCACAGTAAACTTCGATGGCTCATCCTCTGCACCCTTCCCCATTCGCAGCGGTGTAAAGCAAGGCTGCGTTCTCGCCCCGACACTCTTCGGAATTTTCTTCTCCCTTGTATTGTCGTACGCGTTCCGAGTATCTGATGATGGAGTCTACCTACACACCATATCAGACGGCAAACTTTTCAACCTGGCACGCCTCCGAGCGAAGACCAAAGTGCGCCGCATCCTGATCCAGGAAATGCTCTTTGCTGACGATGCCGCCCTCGCTTCCCACACACAGCCAGGGCTCCAGAGGCTAATCGACCGCATGGCACATGCATGCAGAGAGTTCGGCCTGACCATCAGTCTAAAGAAGACAGAGATCATGGGGCAGGACGTCAGCGAAGCTCCCATCATCAACATCGGGGACTACACGCTGCAGGTGGTAGAGCAGTTCACCTATCTGGGCTCAACCATCACAAGCAACCTCTCGCTGGACCCTGAGCTCAACAAACGCATAGGAAAAGCTGCTGCTGCCATGTCCAAGCTGACAAAGAGAGTGTGGGAAAACAACAAACTGACCACAGTCACCAAGGTTGCAGTGTACAGAGCCTGCGTTCTGAGCACACTGCTCTACGGCAGCGAGTCCTGGACCACCTACTCACGACAAGAGCACCGCCTGAACAGCTTCCACCTACGGTGCCTGAGGAGGATCCTGGGCATTACATGGCAAGACAGAGCGACCAACGCAGAGGTCCTTGACAGAGCAAAGCTGCCCAGCATGTTCACCCTCCTCGCACAACGCCGCCTACGATGGCTAGGACATGTCCACCGCATGAAGGATGGTCGCATCCCCAAAGACATGTTCTACGGAGAACTGGTTGCAGGTTCCCGGCCAAAAGGACGTCCCACACTGCGCTACAAAGACGTCTGCAAGCGTGACCTGAAATCGGCTGACATCAGCGTCGACAAGTGGGAAGAGGTTGCAGCAGACCGCGACGCATGGCGAAGCACAGTACGTGCTGGTCTCAACACTGCTGAGGGAAAGAGACTCCAACTGTGGTCGGACAGAAGAGAACGCAGGAAAGCGAAAATTGTGACATACCAGCCGCAGTCATCAGACTTCCAATGCAGGAAGTGTGCTAAAGACTGCCATTCACGGATCGGCCTGCTTAGCCACAGCCGACGCTGTTCATCATCAAATTGACCACAACCGGGCACATCCATTGTCTATCTAGACAGACGGAGCCACTGACTGACATGAGGGGAAAAGTCGCCTCAAACGGGCTTAGAACCACAGACGTTCCCAAAGCTTGTCGCTTTAGCAACTTAGATTTACATGATACATACACGTACGCGAACTACTGCTAATTTAAGTGAGCAGTGATTGGTGTGCAATAGATACATGTATTTAATAATTGTCTAACAAGAAAGGCAAACGTCCCAAACAAAAGAAATGCTGAAATAGTTTGATAACATTTCAGAAACTGAGAAAGTGAAGTAGGAAATTAAGAAAATGTTCTATTAGACTTGCCACATGTATATAAATCTGAACTGCCCCTATACAAAGGCATACCGGTAAAACAATCGCCATACTTGCTACATATTGATTGTTTCTGGTTGTGTGGCTGCGTTAAATATTTTAATTCTCATTTAGTAATAATATCCAAATTGAATTTTAAATTCTAAAAATATATTTCTTTTACCGAAACACATTCTTTATCTTGGTATTTTCTCTCCGGTATGGTCAAACACTTTTTTCGATAAAACATCCACTATGAATAGATGAGGTCATCGCATAATCGGTGACGTGGGTATCGATAATTTAACGATTTAAGTATACAATTACAATATGGAATTTATATCGATTGCAACCGGTCAAAGGTACCTCCTCAAAACTTCGAATCTTCAAATAAAGTTTTATATTTAGTACTTAGAAGTATAGCGCAGAATGTAAATCTTAACATTAACACTGTGCAGTGCAAACAAGAAGTGAATAATTGACTGGTGTCAGTCACATAGCTGTAGGGAGTCAGTTTGAGGGGGAGCATGTGAATTAGCTAGATTAATCATTTATATATAAAATTTTATGACCGTTACTTAAAGAATATAACCGAATCGAGTCATGTAGAGAACAAGGTGCAGCATATTATTAAGGCACTTGCCATGAGATGCTGGGAAACTTGACCGCAATGGTTACTAAGACAGGTACAAGTTGTACATATCCAACCTAGAGGAATTCTCTGATTTAATTCAAAGTTATTTTCAAACTCAACCAAGCAGCAGTTCGGAGAATGTTGAATATGTAAAAGCTACTACAAGTCTATGACGAGACATAATACAAAACTGTTGCATTATAAAGGACTAAAATGCTTAATAAGTTAGCCTCCAGAATTTATAAATGCTTAAATTATAAATATTTGTAATAATAATAATAATGATGATAATAATAGTAGTATTAATAATAATAATAATAATAATAATAATAATAATAATAATAATAATAATACTAATAATAATAATAATAATAATAATAATAATAATAATAATAATAATAATAATGATAATACTACTAATAATAATAATAATAATAATAAATATTAATAATAAAACTTAATAATGACAATGATGATGATAATAATAATAATAATAATAATAATAATAATAATAATAATAATAATAATAATAATAATAATAATAATAATAATAATAATAATAATAATAATAATAATAATAATAATAATAATAATAATAATAATAATAATAATAGTAATAATAATAATAATAATAATAATAATAATAATAATAATAATAATAATAATAATAATTATAATAATAATAATAATAATAATAATAATAATAATAATAATAATAATAATAATAATAGTTATAGTAATAATAATAAAAATATTAATAAAAAATAATAAATATTATTATTATTTGTATTATAATACTAATTCTAATCATAAAAATAAGTAGAACCCATATGGTTACCGAAACAATGCAGCGCGACAGCGGAGAATACAAGTAGATGTTAAGACTCGTATACTCGTTATAGATTCAAATTCGCTCATGCTACTAGATAGTATCCGGGGCCTCACACCAGTAGCAGCTTTGATGCATAAGCTAATTGACAAAGATTAATTCAAAATGGTAGATTCCAAATACAGAAGCAATCATAAATCTTCAAGCAACCATATTCAGGTTGACATAACTGGGCTGTACCCCTTTCACCCTCCACCAAAGTGGAGTGGAGTGGAAATACAAATGTCCCTGTTTTGTAGTAATGATAGTTTTGAGTAAAATCACCTTCCGGGTGATAGCGTAAAAATAAAGTGAACACTAAGTTATTGATGTGTTTGATATAAATTATTACGATGTAATGCTGGCGTCCTGGTGGACTATGGTGGCAACTCGATCCAGAACATGGTGAAGCACAGCGTAGCCTCAAGTTCGGACAATACTGGGTCAAAATATGCGTGCTAGTGTTGCCAGGAGAAGGGATTTCAATACGATCCGATTCATTTACTGCACGTAGCCATATTTTTCAACTGATTAATTTGGGTCAATTGTCGTATGCAGCCTATTACGTCATAAAGGGGTAACAATATCGAGTTCATCTATCCGATAGATAGCAGCGATATCTGGAACATGTTAGAACGTGCTAATAGGCACAATTCAAAATACTTTAGGAGAAAATAAATCGATGGGAACAGAAACGAGTTGATAGACATGTGTAGTTTATTCATATCACTGATTTGAAAATGGTTTTGTTTTGTTTCGAGTGTAGTAAGATTTCATGAATTAAGCGAATTACACTAGTATAACATAAAAAGTTAACCTGATCATTGTGTATTGCATACGAGAAAGAGTACATGTGACATATACCATGATGATAACTACGCATTTATTGCAAAGTTTAGTATAGAAGCATGTTCTATGTCTATGCTATTGAGAATGTCAATATGGCAGGCTTGTCGTTCGAATCGATTACATATGTATACAAACAAGTTTGTAGGTCAGGACAGTAGAAATTGTTTTTATCGTTACAAAAAAATAACGGCATAACTGGGGCTTTAGAATGCGTTTTGGGCACACATTAACTTATAGCTCAAGATATAAATTGTTGAGACACAATCGGTAGGGTCACGTGGGGCATCTACGGTTGCAAACATAGAGAACGTCTCTAATGAAAAGACACGTTAGGATACAAAACAGATACTTTAAAATAAATCTATATCATAGATTCTTGGAAAAAGATGCTAATCCTTACTGTATATGTATTTTTTTATAAAAATATAGATGTAACAAACATGAAATATAATGTCTTAAAGTCTGAACATTTGAAACAAGTACTATAGCATGCCGAGCTACATGCAGCTATATTTTGTTTTGTATTAAATGTAGATAAGACGTTCGCTGCAAACCGGTTTAACTGAATTTAATGAGATGATTTATATTGATAATGTTATTCCGTGTTGACTTTTAAGAATTTATTATTGCTGGTTAAATACAACGTATCTTTTATATATATATACATACAATGCATTTAGTGTATTTTTTATGATCATTTGATTGTTTAAGTTATTAACGGTCGAAGACACTGTAACGCTGCATATACTTGTTCAAGTTCTCTATCACATAGATTACAAACAAAACTGCATTTTAAAATTTTGATTGTTAAGCATGTGACGTGAGTATTGATGAATACATATACTATTGACCTGTTGATAAGTTCAGTAAGCTCAGTACAATTTGTATGCAAGGATTGACGTTATAAAGGTTAGGAAACATTAACAATACCGTAGGCATAGTTCAAAAGTTATAAATAAAGCATTGCTTACGGTACATATTTTCACCGTAAACGGATTTCTGTGCATTACATGTATGCATACGAAGATGCAATTTTCAAACTACTATATAGCATGCTTTGCTAAATGTACACTATGTTTAAGCTTTGTATTTAGTACGGATACGACGTTAGATTGAAAACGTTTCACCTCTTTTAAAGGATGTGATTTCAATTTGATAATGTACATCGGTCTTTGGCACAGTAACTTAATATAATAGTTTGTTTCATGCCTAAACATCTTCACATGTTTTTAATATAAATCTTTTATTCGTTAAGTGGTGGTTCTTAGCACAGTATTAGTATGTTAAATGAAATGATCAGTTTTCATTTTGTACTTTTAGAAGGAATACATTTTCGAATATATAGTTAGGACACGATATCCCACACGGTGATTAACATCTGTCTTGTTACCAACCAAAACCGTAATGCACCGACACGAAGTATTGGTGTATGTTGTGTTTTGGTTTCGTGAGCGTACACACGTTACAAAACAGTGTTTAAGTTATTCATTCATTTACTTACAATAATTAAAATATGAGACAGCCCTATGATGCTACAACATATATTAAACGTTGAAAAGACACGTGGCACAGGCATGTACATGCTAGTCAGCAGTAAGACGAGACATACTACAAGCTTTAGCAAACAGAACAGTTACCGCTTTGGAACGGCCAGTCGACAAATATGACGACTCGTGGGCAGATATGCCGACTGGGATTTGCCAACTAGGGTGCTTTAACAAGGTTGTTTTCAATCATTTTGAACCAATTTTAAAGGCAAAATCACAACGACAAATCATGGTGATGGTGATGTCTACAACTTTGAAAATTTATAAATGAAACGTGAATAATAAAGATGTTTTAATTGAAAAACACAATTTATACAAGTTTGATTTTTGTTTTAAGACGCGTTCATTTGCATGTAGATACCTTAGTAGAAATACCATATCGTGATTTTGTTTAACATGGGTCAATTAAATTTTCATACACAACGTATTTCAATCTATAACGTCTTGCTCGTAAAATATTAAACTGACTTATATTATTGACATCAAATTTGCTTCACAGCAGTAACAAAAAAGGCATCGAAGCAAGAACAACCGTAAAAAGCCGATAAACAGTAGAAGTGTATATATCTATTGCCAGACAATCTGCTAAATGCTCTTTAAAATGCATTCTGATATACGTGTTGTGGTTATTCGCCTTTACAACATATTATCGTGATATCCTTAAAACAGCGCTTCGGACGTCCTTCGACTTTAAAACCGTTTCCTAAAGTCTTGCAAGTCAATTAGCCTATCTATATTAGATATATTCCCCTGTGTCGTTGATAATATTACCTGGTTATGTTGCCTGACTCTGTCCTTATCCTGGTTGACGGTGAACCGAAATGTGTCTTCTTGCCGTACTCCGAGTATATAGTTTGCAAGGCAATCAACAAATGTGCTTTTCCCAGTCCCAGTGGCTCCGATTAGCATAATTGTCTGCTGTCTTAAGTCGTTCTCTTCTCGCGGCCCTACCAAACGAAACATGGGAATTTGATAAAAGATGTACATAGATTATCTTAAAATCCGATTATGGAATTTAATGTTCAATTAAAAAGTGGTAGCATGCATGTACAATAGCAGCTAAGATAATTATAATTTGCGAAATATTCTTTCTAAACTTATTGCAGAGGAGGTATTAGGTGTTTCTAATGTTGTAAAAATAATGCAACGCTGCATATATGTAAATTCAAGTTTTGCATCACAAACATTATAAACAAGACTGCATTTCGAATTTGATATTGTTAAGCATAAGAAATAAGGGTTAGAGATTACAATACTATTGACTCATCGATTATCTTAGTAAGCTCAGTACAATTGTAGGCAAGGATTGAAGATAAACATAAGAAATTCCGTAGGTACAGTTCTAAGGATATGAATGGTATACTGCTTTCGGTATAGGTTTTTTATGTTAAACAGATTTCTGTGCATTATATGTATCCATACCGAGATGAAACTTTCTGGTCTTTGCATCTTTATTTCTTGCTTCCTGAAGCTCCTTCATAGGCAATTGGTAAACTCTTAGTCCGTTTGTGTACTCCTTAACAAGTTTTGCTTCGCGAAGCAACACCAAAGCATATGAGTCCGTCGTGTGTGCCGTGACCTCCTCGCTGTATTCGGACTCCTCCGCATTAGCCATAACCAGCCGGACTTTAAAAACAAACTGTGTGCTAGGCTGCAGTCCTGTAATGTTTCCTCCGTTTGTCTTAAATTTCTCAGTCCTCTCGTCTCCTTTCTGAACGTTTTTTATGTGAACCTGATAGACATCTAAACATAAGTTGGGCATGTCATCCCAGAAAATATCGACGCTGTCAGTTTTTATGTTTCCCACATGAGGCTCTCCTGGTGGGTCTACCTAATTTTGCAATAAACCATACAGTACTGAAAATTACGAAATTGACAATGTTCCCGTTTTCACTCCGTTTCGTTTCCGTTTCAGTTGGAAGCGTTCGCCGCTCCGTTTCCATTCCGCTTCCGTTTCGTTTCCATTTCGTTTTATTCGTTTCCAGCGCTGCATTTCAAACTCTTCCAGCGTTTCTATCGTTTCTTCCGTTTCTATCGTTTCTTCCGTTTCTATCGTTTCAATCGTTCCATTTCGCTCCGTTGCGATTTTGATTAAAAAATTTCGTTAAATAAATTTCTTAATGTAAAGTACTTCCGGTGTGTTTGCAAAATGACAAAAGAAGTAAACATTCTGGGGAGAGGCAAAAGTCTTCCATTGCATATAAAGGAATCGGCAATAGATTGTTTGCGACGAGACTATTCAGTGTCAGCCACCCGGAGGAAAATTGCAGACACATAACTACCCTCCTGAATCAGCCGAAACAACAGGAAACTGCGCTTTAGTTAATATTAGGCTAATCACGATAAAGTGTTTCACTACTAACCTGTTTTACGCAGAAAAACTCAAATTTCAATTATAAAACACCAGGTAAAGATTCAGTGAGTGCATACATTTCCCATCGAGACTGACCAACAAAAACGTTGAACACGCTTTGTATTGTTGTCATTCATTTTCGCGATATTTATCCAAACACTGATGCTAAAAAACGAAAATAGTTCACAAACACAATCGCAGCTCTGTCACAATTTTGTTGTCCAAACACTGAATCACCGAAGATAGTCAAATAAAACACAAATTGAAATTACAACCCTCTAAACCGTTTAAGAAGAAATATTACTTTTTGATTCAAACATAGAACGAAATAAATATTGTGGCAATTTAATAATTCCGCACGACTTTTTCGAAGTTTTAATTGTTAAACGAGAAATCTCGCGTTGATTAATTTTATTGGATATAAGTTAATTTGACGAATTTGTCAATATGACGTATTTTAACACTTTTACCCATAGCCTTTATCTGACCTACTTGTCGTCGCCAGACGTCATATCCCGGAATAAACAAACTGTCTTTTGTGGTCCACACACATCCAGTATCCTAAAAAAGTAACTTCTCTGTGATGTGTTAATCCGCAAAAAAAAAAAAACGTAATGGTGATACGATCTTAGAAGTTGTACGATGACACACACAATTTTGGCAAATTGTGGCATTTGCGCCTTAGATAATTGCCCCCCCCCCCCGCCCTGTAAGTGCAGACCGGACGTTTGCCCCCCACCCCCACTGCCAAAATGAAAAGGCGAACGTTTGCCCCCGCCCCCTCCCATATTTGTTACATGGCGGACTTTAGTTTTAACGTTTCGCTGACAGTTACGTGTAATATCCAAGAATTTAAGGAAAGTATTACTCACTAGAGTCGCATTTCATCGTTAACATTATTTTCTCATATAAACATGAACAAATGCTGTTTTTTTTCCGAAAACAGGCACACAAAAAGTCGCATAAAATACAACTTTCTAAGAAAACAAGCGTGTGTTATTTTTGCTTTCGGTTTTCTCATATAAGCGCTAATTAACGGCTATTCAATACATTGTTAACGCACTTAAAACATGGAGTCGCTAATTAAATCACTGTGATTTTAATATATCAAAGGTTGTAACAAAATAAATGCGGTGTGTTTCTTTTTGGCGCGGCGGGCTCTCTGGCCAACACAGCTACATCAAAGAAAATTCTGGGAAACAATCGCCAGTCACAACCATTTGAAGTCGCCGAAAAGAAATAAAATCGTTTCAAATTGACCGACCCATTATTTCTCTCAATACTGTTTAACATGATATCGATCGATAATTGTCTCCAAGCTGCCATAATGATAAGTTCTAAAGTAGTGAGAGGGGAGGGAGGGGGGACTGTACTATGCAGTAATGTTTCAGAACGCATATCCGTTTACCTATATAAATGTCCTAACAAACTTCTTTTGTCCATCGAATGGTCATAAACATTTTTTTATAAAGGAACTATTTATATTTAAGGTATGGATTAACTATAAAATAATAGGCGAGCCATTGAAATAATATATTTGGACTAAACACGAGATGAAAATATATATTAGACTGTTCCTTTAAGTGTCTTGTCTTCTTAACATTATTTACAAAAAATAAACGACAAGTTATGTAGTATTTACTATAAGAAATCCCCCATCCACGTTTCTTCTTCCTCAACGAAAAAAGAGTGGGGTGGGGAAAGGGTGCATCATTGTGGGTACTGCTATATATAGCGTTAGGTCCTTTTATGAGCCAAAAAAGATTTTGTAGACCTAAGAGTTTTTTAATTTGTGTTGTCCTTGCATAAGCCAATGCATATTGCTCATTAAAAGGTGAAGGTCATAAACCACACGACTGCCACATGGTGACATTTTCAAACACAGCTGCATAGCGGATGCATGTGTTCTTACAAAGGGGAAAAGGCGCCAAAACACGGTCACACTTCCTGTCCACTAGACAAACAAGGTGTCATAAATCTGCCAATTAGCTTTATTAGTTGGGTGTCCGCTCATGTATTAAAATTGGGGATTGAGTTAGAGTAATACTTTATGAAGGTATGAAATGGACCCATGCGCATGAAGAAACATAATATGAATTTAGAAAAAGATATACTTTTAATTAAAACATTTCCATCCTTAAATGGGTACACAAATTCAGTTCCCGGTAGGGCCTACTTTAGACCACGAATTGGCATAGAACATTTAAGCCATGAATGGTAAAATGGCGGGGTCATGAAATAAGCCGTAGCCAGGCGTGTAGCTCTTCATTCAAATAGTTGCAAGTCAAGTAAAGTCAAAAGTTTTATGCAGATTTTTAATCGCGGTTCCGATTAATCATATATACATAATAGCGCATTATGGGAACCAAGCATTTAGAAATGGGAATTTTGACACCAATGTCCAAATTTACACCATTCTTCATTATAAGATGTATAACAATAAAGATTAGAAGCATAAGAAACTTTGCTTGACAAAGAGGCAAGATAAAATAAGCTACATATCCATACCTCTGTAACTAAAGAAATGATGATGCTGATGACGGTGATGCTGCTACTGCTGCTTCTGCCGATAATGATGACGGTGATACCGATGTTGTTTATGATTATGATGAAAATGGTAATAACGGTTACGGTGATGTTGATGCTAATGACAATTATGATGTAGATCGTGACGGCGGTGATGCTGCTGCTGCTGATGATGATGATTAGTGGCGATTATACAGGTAATATGGGATCATAATGATGATCATGTGAATTTATTGGCGGTTATGATGATTATTTCTTTGATATTTATCATGTAAATGGACGTGATATAAGTTCGTTTTTACGATTGTTTTTCATTTAACTGTCATCGATGATTGTATACGTGCACTATTTGGAAATCTATCGTTATTCAGACGTGGCACATTAGGATTATACCAGTCGTTGGCTCTGAGTGCCGGGGAGGATGTAATTGGTTCTTGATTGGGTTACACCTTGCAATTATGCATAGCATTGTTTGTTTGTTTTATGTTAAGTTGTTTTATGTTTTTGAGTTATATGAGATATTTACATTCTTTTGGTTAACGTTTAATTTTATTAAGTAGCTTTAATTTGTATCAGGCAATGCATTCTTTGTAAATGACAAATACTTTAAACAGTATTCTCACAAAAAATGATAGGCGAAGTTAATCCGGGAACGGACCATGCAGCTATCAAGTAATTAGCGAAAATTCAAACTCAGGCTGCGACATTGCGCGCGCATACGTGTAAAGTCAGCTGTGTACACACTCTCTTCATATGCAAAACGATGAAGACTAAGAATGTCGATCCAATGCGGATGTTAAGCTTTTCATTGGAATTAAAATATCAGTTTCGACAGAAAGGCAATTTTATAGTTAAATTGTGCGTTTTATCGTGCGGAGTGATTTTTAGTGCAGTTTCTGTTTTGACGATACACGATGACTTGGACAACTTGTGCGGTTTCGGAACTGTAATGTACGAGTTTGATTAATACGATTTTTTGATAATAATTAAGATTGTTTTCGTTATTTCTTTCTGCAGATAACACAAAGTAGCGCGTTTATGTTGATAAATTGAAACCAGTTATTGTGTTCGTTTAAATGTATTTCGTACAAAGAAACGGTTGGAATGTTACTATAAATAATCAGGTGACCTAGAAACGTTTGAAGCGGTAGTGAAAATAACTCTTCCGTTACTAGCATTCCGATTTTTGCGTTTCTACCGTTTCTAGCGTTCCAAACGCTCCGGTTATAGCGTTTATACCGTTTACACCGTTTCAAGCGTTTGTAGCGCTCCGTTGCATTTCCATTTCCACTCCGTTCCGTTTCCGTTTCAACAGGAAACAAAAAACGTTTCATTTCCATTTCCACTCCGTTCCGTTTGTCACTTTCATGATTTTCAGTACTGTAGTTCGTGATGAATAACGGCTTGCATTTTTTATTTTATTCAAATATGATTGTTTTGTATATATCTGTGTCAATAAACTTTGACACATTGTAACTTATTGTCCCTAATATCCAATATATAACTATAGAAATAAATAAACGCATGTCTCTTCAAAGTGAAAAGGTGTAAAATGCTTGCGGTTTGCATATTTTTGAAACAATGTGTTGCATATATAGGTCAGAGGAATAAGTATGGAATTAGATAATTATTTTACGATGTTCAAAAATACCCAGAGAACAATGTGGTATAGTTGTCTCTTGCTAAATCTTTACATTTCAACCATGGTAAAATAAAGGTTGGTTACAACAAAACTGATTTATTAGAATGTCTAAAATGATATTCAGACATTACATATTGCTAGGGGTATTTGTTATTCAACAATATATATATATATACTCAATGGATTGTTCGAAGTAAGATATTTCTGGATATGGACAATCTATTTGTAAAGGTATAATCTCAATTTGTTAAAATGCAGTCCAAACATCGAAGATCATATCAAAGAGCATTCCTATGTCCTTTCGTAAGTAAGGGCGACCAGATTATCTTATTTATGTTAAATGTTTAGACATATTAATAAGAAAAGAAACACATACAAGTAAAGAACAACCCTCTTTATGTCATGCTTGCATGCCAGATAGACACGCCAAAAAATATATATATAATAAAATATAACGCCGTTTACCGAATTATTTTTTCTGGGTAAGAAAGCCCACTAAACTGACTATTCCCCGTGAGCAAATCACAGTGAACAATTCATATATAGGCATCGCGCTCCAGCGCGTCGCCGAGAAGTTTGTCAGTATTGTTAATTGACCTGATTTTGAATAACGTAATGAATAGGTCGTATTGCTCAAGCATTTACTTATTGCTTGAACTTAAATTTTATTGCATACGTGTTGTATGTACGAGTACGACATTTTTGTTAGCGGTCTCGCGCGGAGATTAAATAAAATACCATCACGCGTCTCTCTCGTTTTGTTTGACGGTGTGCTTAAAAATAAAAGTATTCTAATACAATCTAGGTAAGTAAATTTTATATTTAACTATCGATTTATTCCCTGTATTTCAAACAGCTATCACTATAAATATAGCTATGGGTAGCCGACGTAATGCATTTGATCTATTGCATATTTCAAACTTCAGAGTCACATTAAATATATATATCCAGAGAGGATTTTACGATTAAATAATTTACCTTCAATTTATGATTCTCATTTGAAAGCTCCTCGCAAGTGTCTCTGTATTTGGACAGAAATTCGTTTTTCTGATGCAGAATGAAGCAAAGGTACATATTGATAAAGTTTAAAAACTAGAATTAAAACGTTTAAATTGAAAGGTAAATATAATCTCTCATTGCAATGTATCTGACATCGGGAGATCTCAAAGAGAGGATGAACTATATTAAAAGAAAAAATATAATTGTCGAGTTTCCTCGGAAATAGGTCAGCAGCGTGTTGCGATCTCCAAAATCTCAAATCAAAATATTGTGATTTGGTCTTGTTTACACTAACCTAAACACCCTGAAAGCAACTAAACAAGTCAAGAATAGTTGTACGCGTATTAACATATAACGAAAGCCAATGCATGACAACAATTTGAATGATTATGGACTGGAATGGATAAAATAAAATTAAAATAGAGGATCATTGCTAATATTTATTGATTTACAACAACCCTGTCTTAGTTTTTTTTTTTTCCGTTGAGCCAGTCATTAAACTAATTTCATAATTGTACCATTTTAGACACCGTTTCAGGATGCCGAATATATCTCGCAATATGGCCGGTGCAAATTCCTTACTTTTTCGCCTGCGAACACCGATCAGAAACAGGCACAGACAGTTAATGAGGTCAGGTGCTCGGATTGAGTTGATTTATATCACTTCATTCTACTCAAACAAGTAAATTTCAAATAACTTCTAATGCGACAGATCTATCTATTGTCATTGTAAATATTTGAAAAGAAGTTGGACATTAACGGTATGCAAATTGCTGTAAATTGTGCAAAACGCTGAATTTTACCAAAAGAGACCACTCGTACACACACCGATGTGTAAATATATCTCGATTGTTTCCCCCATAACGCGTAGGAATACTATTTGAGTTTTTTACGATGTGAGAAAACACATACCAGATGAAACGACTGTCCACCCCTAAAGGCCTGATAACATTATGGGATCGATAAATCAAGTAAGTGAAAAATGTATTTGCCCAGTTGGTCCTATTGCAGAATGGCAGTATTACGGCGATAACTGATTGTTTTCTGTTTATTCGTTTGACCCGATAATGTGTATTATTTCATTTGTGCATAACGTTATAACATAATTTGGGTTAGACGTTTAACTTTATGTTCACTGTTCTGGAGAAAGGAAAAACACAGGCAGTGCGGGGTTGAAACGCTCCGTTGACAAGGTTGAAGCAAACAATGACGTTTTTTTTCTGTCAAAGAACCTTTCAAATGCAGTAACTGTTAGTATTTCCTTTTGCGTGCACTGTCTCTCAGTTGTTTTTACATTTACAGTTAGTGTGTATGCCCATGTATTTTCCATATTTGTACATCTGTCGTAGTTCACATATACCCTCCTCTTTTTTCGATATGCATATCGACATAATGCAGGGGCTCAAGTGCATATGTCTCAAAAAAGGTTACTTTACCTTAATATTCATGTCCTTTTTTGACATCCCTTCATTACCTTCCTCGTCGTATTTTGTGTCATCTCGATTTAACCTAAAAAAGGAAACAAGAGCAAATCAAACCCATTCTAGAGCTATTTATTTTTTACAAAATACAAGGGAAAACATTATTTTTGGTTTCTGAATGTGGAGCCCGTTTTTTTTTTATAAAAGCTAATACGAATTGTTTTGATGCCCTTTCGGTGCTATGCAATGGCAAAACTCAGAGCACATTTTACAAAGACATATCACCAGTACGAAAAAAATATACCTTTGAAAAATAAAAAATAACAACATTTCTGTGGGCATAATGTAAAAGCAGTGAATCTAAAATAATCAGCAAAAGTAACGTTTTCCTAATTCCCTTCTAATCTAGCTTAATTTGTTTTAAAGACATCAGCCTTAGTTATGCTGTTAGCCCAAATGCAAAGCCGCAGATCTTTTTAATTTATACCATTCACCAAACTTTAAAAGTCATTCTGAACGATGCGCGTACACATTTATTAGGACAAAATTGACATATCCTTTAACTATAAATATAATATTGCTATGAGTTCTTGTCTGAAGGCAGAAATACAATTATGTTTACGTGTATATACTTTTGTGAATGGCACACATAGTAAAATAATTAGAAGCACAAATAGTTAAACTTTCTCGCCCAGCCTTTATTTGGGACACACAACTCCTAACCGAAGGTTACTGTGTGTGCTATTGAACAGTAAGCCAGTTGAATATCCAAGTACCAACTACATTATCTTTTTGACGTTCTTTAAATGTTACAGGATAAGAGGATAATTCCTTTAAACTGCTTTCTTTTGACTTTTAACGTCGGCCGTCTGTGGTCATGTATTGATAACATATATTTATTCTTTTTTTGTAATAAATTAGACCCGTAATTATGGAATGTTAGCTATGATTAAGTGTTAACGTACATGCTACTGCTGTCAAAATATTCCTCTGTGTAAATATGTTCGATCGTTGGTTGTGCCGCCTCGTCCAAACGATCATGACTGCAAGACTAAGTAGGTCCATCAGATGGTTTATCACCACTCTGTTGCTCTGTTGGTCAATGTATATTCGGACGTTTTAAGTTAGCCTCTGCAAACTGTGTACACACCGATTAATATCAATGACCGCTTATATGAATTAGTCGTATACAGTGCAATACAAATAATGACATTCAATATAGGACAGAAATACTACAAAATATCAAACTAAAATATTATCAAAAGCAATATTTTAGTGGTATTCAACATGGATACTGATATTTAGTAAATCCGTGTGTAAGGAAGTTTATAATTAGCCTGAACATATTCTGTTGTTTTTTTTGCAAAATGTAAGAACAGTCTTTGACCAGTAACACAATCTCATGTCGTCTCTACGGTTTTAACCCAGAAGCTTTTAAGATCTTCAGTTCATACCCTTAACCTATTGACCAATAACACATCAGCCTTGTCATACATGCTTTCTTGTTGTGTTTAACGTTTTTGTTTTTTTTAATAATCACCCAAATCGGTAATAAGGTTGTTTTTGAAAAGTTGTCATAACAGGCCTAGGATTTTAACAGAACCATTTGACCCCGAGTTCATAGCATTGCTTCCTTCACAAAGAACACGTCACGGGTCTTATACAGGCGTTTTTGTTGTATTGCACTTTTCTTTTATGCAAGTTAATTTGTCATCTGAATACTTAATACGATCCCTTTAAAAAGTAGTCGTGACAGGGCTAGGGTTTGATTCAGAGTCCAAAACATAATCTCTTGAGAAATGCTATATTCAGATCTGCACATAACTTACAGACGTCGTTTACACACACACACACACACACACACACACACACACACACACACACACACACACACACACACACACACACACACACACACACACACACACACACACACACACACATACACACACACACACACACACACACACACACACACACACACACACATACACACACACACATATATAAAGTTTCAAAGTTTCAAAGTTTATTCATAGCAAGCCAGAAGGTCATACGACCTAATATAAATGAATAAATTAATTAAGAATCTATAATAATAATAATAATAATTATTACAATAATAATAATAATTAATAATAATAATAATAATAATAATAATAATAATAATAATAATAATAATAATAATAATAATAATAATAATAAATAAATAATAATAATAATAATCCAAAGCTAATTCAACCTTATTTTAACATAAGGAAGAAAAATACATCAGGAATACGCCTTACATGTTTTGTACCTATACATCAGTCTTCCCTTATCGAAACGAAATACAATGAATAAATAAATAAATTGATACATAAATAAATAAATAAATAAATAAATAAATTAATTAATTAATTAATTAATTAATTAATTAATTAATTAATTAATTAATTAATTAAAATAATATGCTATTAACGGCAAAACACACAAGCAAGCAAGAAATAACAAAATGGTACTTTTGATTTAGGGTCGCTTTACATTTTAGTGTTGTGCGACCATTAACTGAAATGCCAGACGCGCTTTTAATGGAAGTGACTGGACTACAAAGATATAAGGGTTTGGGGGGGGGGGGGGGGGGCACTAAATCAATAATTATTACAGAAATATAGAGAATCCGCTGCCATAAAAATGTTCAGTTATTTTTTTTTAAACATAGTCAAACACTATTGAATCTAATGAATAATAATTTGCAACAATAGATATTATTTTCGAGTTGGCCTTTTTATAGTTAACATTTTAAAGGGTGCAACTTAAAATGATTGCAACTGCTTCATACTGCCAAGACTTGGTTCGTGATATGTTAAACATAACGTAGGTAAGTAATAATGCTCAGTAGAAACAACTACGTCAGATTTTTTATAAATTCAGACAAAACTGGCATTATCAGTCCTTGAAACTAAATACAGTACAGCTCAGGAGAAACGATCAAAGTACGATGATTTGTGGAAACCACTTCATGTTTCGCTGAAAAGTGGAAAGCTAAACAATCGAACCACTTCGCTTGAAAATGGAGTGAGCGAAGTCACTTCGGTTATGAAATATAAGATCGAGTCTTTTTTGCAAAAGACATATCAAGTCACTTTGCGATAGCGTACAGTTACTAGAAATGGGAAAAAATGAAAAATCGTTGTTTTACAGCAATGGCGGACATTATTTATCCCGACACATTTCAAGACTTTTATGCGCCCAGTAATGCATTTAAAGAGCATATTGTATTTATAAGCAACATCTGAAACGTAAAAGCAGTAGTAGTAGTAGTAGTAGTAGTAGTAGTAGTAGTAGTAGTAGTAGTAGTAGTAGTAGTAGTAGTTGTAGTAGTAGTAGTAGTAGAAGGAGTAGTAGTAGTAGAAGTAGTAGTAGTAGTAGTAGTAGTAGTAGTAGAATCAACACTATCATCATCAGCATCATCATCATCATCATCATCATCATCATCATCATCATCATGGTATGTTTTTTTTTCTTTTTCTAAAGGAAGTTGATATTCAAAGATTTTAATTTTTAACTAAAAATGCGTATTAGAATGTCCGCATGAGTAAAGACTGCTCACAACTTGTGTTGTTAAAAATAAATATCTAATAAAAATCTAAAATAATTTATTGTCATTAATGTATTCAAAGTAAAGCATGCAATTGATTACTACAGGTATATGTTGAAGCGGATAACAATGATGACATCACATGTTAAAATCTACAAAGTAAATCTACCATTGTTTTGACAACATATGTAAAGCGAACAGCATGCTTAACGGATGCGCAAATAACAAGAAAAAAAAACGTCAGAGAAACTGTCACCGAAATCGAAGACCTTGTTATATTATTGATGAATAAATAAATTATATACAGTCGGAAAAATATAAATTGCTATCAAACGCACACATAACTTACGATGAACACGAGAAGGACTCGCCGCAAGGCAAACTTCTTGCATTTGTGTGCATTCATCATCCTGCTAAGCCTTTCTGATAGCACTTATTTCATCGCATCGGCAGCAATACAAATATTTTTTCATTGTTTCACACTAAGACAATATAATATTGAATTCGTAACAGACTAATATTATTATAAATGCGTTCCTAACTAATGGATAAATATCCTTAGGTAAGGTTTGGTCCTTCTTGTAACTTCTACCAGTACATGGATGCAACTGTTTAACATCATGCATGTCCGATCGAACATAAGCCTTATTCGAAATAAACATTACATCGCCACAATGAGGCATACACAAGTGATAAAAACAACAGTATTTTTCCCCTTTAGATCTATTAAGAAACTGAGGAAAACTAGCGGTCAAATATAAAACTACATATTTCCTAAAATATGGTGGATGCACTTTTCGTGGCCCAGTGGATGTTATTACACTGCAGATGTTAGTCCTAGGGAACTGGGAGGGGGCTCATTACATAGTACTATCTGCAATATACCACCCTAAATTAGGGACAGTCAGTATACTATAAGGTAATCATTTTGTAATTCATCGATTTAATTTAAATTTGTGCAAATCTTACATGAAATAACAATGTAAACACTGGCTTAGTGAATTCTGGTTCATATACATTAAAGCTTTGTAATTATTTCTTTATTTGACAAACTTATCTTCTGTGCAATCGAATGAAGATCGTATGGACATAATCACATTCGTTTATTTGTCTATCTCGGAAAATAACTAATTCCATTACACATGTTCAACGTGTAATGAATCCACTCCTGTAAAGATTGTTGTCCAGACAGGACAGGAAAATGGCTGGATCTTTATATCCATCTGTAGATACCATGTACTGGGGCATTGACCGTATTACCGAAGAGAGCAAGGACACGATGAACCTCATTACGTAATTCAGTCTGTATTATGTCGATATAATTGAGATTTTGCTTACGATTAAAGGTGCTGTCATGGACTTTGCCTATGTTTAATACTTGATAAACATCTTGCCTCTGTTGTGTGTATTATTGATGCATGAATTTATGCTTTACATAAAATAAAGGTTGTTTATAACTTTACCGCAATTGTGAGACCGTTCGAATGGTGAAGAATATCGCTTTAAATGACTATTATTTTCAAGTCTATAAATAAGTTTGATGAGAAATTCAGCTAAGGTAAATATCGACGTCAGAGCTGACTACCCTAATGATAATGTATCGTGATTGCACGTGTAAGTTGTTGCGTTGTTTTCTTAGGTTAAAACTGTTATTTGTCCGAAGGCAGGTGTAGTGGCAAAAGGCCGCAAGTCCAATACGACTGACCCGAGGACATATAGCACGGCCACTATTAAATCACATATGTTTGACTATTTCATTAAATAACTTCATACACTTATAATATTTCACATTTATTACTTCTTTTTTTCAATTAATGTCTGAAGATGCTTCTGTGTGTTTTTGTGAAATATACACGTTGTAAATATATAACACTTTCGGTTAAACACTACCAAATCATGCCGTGAATGTTTGAAATCTGAGAATACTTTTGTTACATAAATGTGTACAACCTGTCGGCGTCTACACATAGACCGAATTAAAACAAAATGGGTGCCATTTCCCAGAGGTTCTTGCTAAAATCTATATCACCTTTTTGTCCAGCCTTATAAGCCTATCAAATGCGGGCTTTATATTTATATCACCTTTCGGAACGTGGAAGCTGTTTTTATAGGATTTATAACGTATTGTTATTTAATAAAGTGTATAAATAGACGAGCATACCTTTTATACAGGCATACTATACATATAATAATAAAATGCGAGGTTAGCACTATACACCAGAGATCCCATACGTGCATATTGAAAACAGTTTTACCTGATTACGGACGAAAAATATCTGTGATACAGGCAATGTTACCTAAACAATGGTCAATATAGTCAAGCTTACCTTAGTATAATAAAAATACATTTAGGCAGGATAACAGACAGACATACAGATCGTTTTAATAATGTGACGGAAACGACCTAGTATGTTGTCCTCGTTAGAATGCAGAAGATAAAACACTTTCTAGAAAAGAAATATAACTTTTGACATGTACATAACTTACAGCAGTTATTTTTACATTTTATGTTCTAAAATCATTTTAAAATGCAATTGCATATATTAAAGTCAAGTCTCGAAATTGGTGTGAAACAACAGCCATCAAAGTGTGAAACGAATAAATAATATTGTTGATGATGATGCTTATTATAATTATTTTTTTCTGAATTACTTAACTTTACTTATTCGGCTTGTAATATAATATGGATAGAGTCTTAGGTTATACATAACATTCAAAAGGCTTAAGAAAGAAAACGATTAAAAATCATGCATAATTCACACTTAGTTTGGTTTGCATGCTTAATATGTAAGTTTGCAGAATGAACTAATAAATATTGTTAATTATTTCGAAATGTATGAGGTCACTTCATGTTTGATAACAACGAAAGAATTAACAACAAAAATACATCGTTTTAATTGAAAAGTACACATTGACAGTGTGTCAAACCGTGTGCTTAACTGGGCGTGTTCAAAAATTAATTTAACCCCAATGTTTTGCCTAAGTAAAATTGTAAGCGTTATCTTGACGTCATATTTAATTACTTACTACTAATAGATGACTTGTGTAACATGTGCAAGTAATCAAACATCAGAACTTTCACATAAGGATGATGATTTTGTAAACGAAAAAACACAAATCCCATTTTGTCGATTCTTTATTGATAAATTAAACTGTGTCATTAAGCTGTGTCATACCTCTACATAATTGTCTTGATTGTATAATATAATATATATCTAAGCGCATCGCCATACACTATTGCGCTGAACAGTGGAAAGAGGTTGATCTATTCTTGTTTCCTAACCCAAACTTCTGACTGGATAGGTCATGACATTGAAAGTTGAGTCACTGGAATTTTGCAGAAAGTGACTTTTAGTTCATTCTTAACACAACCCTAATACGAACATGCATACTTGTTAAAAATCTAGAATGTAAATGAGACATTAAAATAGTACTATATGCCAATCAAATACTCAATTCAACTGCAGTATTATATTGTTGGCGTGTGTTTTTGTTTACAATATTTTGTCAAGATAAAAAACACTATGCTTGGTTTATTTTGCTCAATAGATTTGTGTTCGCTTGTTAGGTTGTTTGTGTCTTGGAGTAGATATAGTGCTGCCTTCACTGTGTTTAGCATGCCGTGAAGACATGGCATAATACCATACCTAGTCACATTATCCTGACACCGGACCAACCAGTCGTGGAGCTACTCTTATATTTGCTTGAGCTTTAGCAAGTGAGCTTTACCACTGCCATGTTTGACTCCTTTGGTATGTCGTGGCACTGGTTCAAGTATGGAGTACCGGTACCTGGAGCAAATACTCTACCGACTGCGATACCCTGTCCGATCGCCCAATATATGACATATGCCACCTGTTTTTTGTTTTGGTTTTGTTTTGTTTTTCCAAAAACTCATTAAAGCGAACAATTATGATCATTATAACAACGTACTGTCTGCGTCAATTCGTTCAAATAAAATCATTATACAATGATATCGACTCCCACCATTACACCCATTTACTTATAACAGAGTATCATATACCAACGTAACGATCCGTGGATGACTAAGAAATTATGAATACATTGACTAAGGTGTTTACATTTGTTCATATCTTATCTTTAAATATATTAACCCTTGACGGGGTTTGGAATGTCTGTTAAGGAGGTAGTGAATCACATGAACTCTGGCAAGTTGAACAATAGCTGCATGTGCAATATGGCAATTTAAACATGTATTGTCATACTTTACATAATGTCAATGTCATTGTTTTCTTTAGACAAAATATTTTAATGACATGACTTGACCGTATTGTTTAATATACCTTGTTCTAGATGTACTTATTCAGACTAAACCAGAGGTTTAATTTTAGTATGTTTATGTATTTCTTTTAAGGAGGACACAAACTTCAAAACAGATTTGTTATTTCTGTATGGCTATCACAGTGAGTGATTCAGGATGTCAACTCACTTCAGGATAACTGTTTACTAGGTTACCAAATGACAAAAGAAAATGTACTAAGGATAAATAGTACAATAAAACACCATCCGTATTTTTCAGTTCAATTATCCAGTCATTTATATTTCTCTATTTCAATACACGCTTGTTCAATTAAATTATTCGCTTTTGTTGCAATTGAAATAAGTCAAATGCACTTACAGAACTATTATAAAGCCATTTATTAAACTTCAAATTCATTGTATTGTATATAACCTGCAAGGAAACTGGTATCAAAATATAGTCCATACTTACAGATGTTGCCTGTGTGACAGGCAGAGTAAAAGAGGATCAGGGATAGATGGTTAGTGTTATCTTAAATCAGTGTCAAAATCACAAGTTTCGGCAATTATCTAAATATAGAAACACTGCCTTGCTAGGACAGACCATTGGTCTGGAGTCGTATCTATCCATCTTGTCAATTTCAAGAAAAAAAAAACATAAACTTATATCAAATTCAGTAAATTAAAAGAAAAAAAGAAAAAACAAAGACAAGAAAAACAACATCGAACCAGAGCTAATCCGACCATTTGTGTGATACAGATGGTAAATAAAAAACTATATACAATCGATTTTTTAACTGTATGAATTCAATAAGAATGAAACTATAAGAAACCTGTTAATCAACACGTTTGATAAACAAAACTACCTTATATATCTTTAAGTATTTACGTTTTGGCAGCAAACATGTCATTGTACTCAGTGAAGCAAAGGTAACATCTGTCGTACATATCATTTTTTATTAATTCATTGCTAATCAATCAAAGGCAAAATTGTCAATATTTCAACATTTCACTTTCTGGAAGATCAATTTTTAAGACCGCGTTTGTTAGACCAGCACGGACAATAGATTCACAAGGCTGGATTTTCACCACTGTGTATCCGGTTCCTCGTTAAAAAAATGTGATAAAACAACGAAGACTACTGCAAGAAAGTTAACTGTATAAATGACGTTTTCGGCATCAAGATGTCTCAAGTTAGACGTGTTTATATATGTTTATATATATGTTTTGTTTAACATTCCACCGTGCTATGCAGGTGTCTTAGATTAGGTAAGTAAGTTGAGCAGAGTCGTTCTCCAAATCGGAATAAGAAATTATGGAAACCGACTTTGGGCTCCTGTTCCACAGCATTCATAACTCCTTGTGACTTGGTTTATTGGCAAATGCCATTTCACCTTTAAACGTTTGAAAAAATATAGTTTTTCAGACACTCAGCGTGTTTCATATTGATTGCTTTTCTGTTTTTATATTTTGTCAGTCGTGGTGAACACACATCTGTTATTATGGTGTTTATTTAACATGTATTAATTGACATGTAACTGTTGCATGCTCGTGTCATGCAAAGTGAAAACAAGTTTCTAGCATCAGATCTCCAAATTGACCTACGTTAAGGTATACATATTATCGCACTGCATTCAAAAATACAGGTCAAGTCATAGAAGAAGTTCCAATCAAATAACAAAACGTGTATAACAAAATCATTTGTAAGTTTTTAAGTCAAATAAAAACATAAATTTTAGGTATGGAAAATGGCCTTTTTTTGAACCCACTAAGATGACACAATGATGAGAAGTGTCATAAACCAGTCATTTTATGATCTATGCAAAAGGATGTAATAATGGGAAAGTTCGTGATGCGACTAGTCACGCTTGATGCAAATCCGCTTACTGAAATACCATTGGCCACTAAAATATTAATCCAAACTCTATCTTTGACTTCGCAGCAACATCGGGGTGAATCCAGCCAGACAGTCCAGACCACACTAGCGTATTGTTCAGTGAGGCCAGGTTTGCCATATTCCAATTTTCAACGTGTTACGGCGTCAATTGACTTAAGGCAATAGCCTCTGTTAAAAGAAAATACAAGTAAACAGTAAACGTATTTTAAGAATACAATGCTTTAATTATACTTTACAGTCTGTCAATCGTTTTCTTACTGAAAAATTGGATAGTCGATTGAATTCACGTTTATATCGTTTGTAAAGATTACTTCTTGAGGCAGTTTTAAACAGCTTTGTCTATACTTTTGTCAACTGACCACTCCAAGGTAGTACCTGATGTTCCCTATTTGTCTAATATCTTGACACATTGTTTTTGCCACTTTTAAACTAAACTTGTGTTTGCTCAAAATTATCTGATAGTACTTGATTTTTTGTTTGTATTTAGCTATTCTCATGTCTTTTTTTACATTTGTCATTTGTTCACATATGGTGAACATTAAATGCTGGGTCTGACCCTACGTCTTGGCTGTCATGCGGTGTAGTGGTTACCCAGACGACTGATAATTTCATGTTTGGTCACGTATATCCTGAAGTTATTGTACATCACTGCTTCCTTTGAAGCTGGTTGAAGGATGTCGTCGAAAACACGTGTGGTTGCTTCAAAACATCTTTGTTTCTGGGCTTCTGTTTGATTGCCCTATCTGTCTGATTAAACCTTTTTTTAAATGGAAACTAGGGTACGAAGTAGAAATGGAAATAGTAAGAAATAAGGATAACAATAGTCTTTGTGGCGTCATTTTCAATAGAGAAAGAATAAGGTTTTATGGTTTCGTGTAACGAATATATTGAATTATGTATATGGCATATTGTCTTATTGTTTAATCTCTTACCAATATGTATTTGCTAGCTAAAGACTTTTTATACTAAGATATATCGCGTTTCCAAAGCTTTTTGCAAGTGCCGGGAATTTGGACAGAATTTGACAGTACGATTAACCAAGCTAATCTTCGATTTTATTATTACGCTGAATTAACAATCGTGTGATATGTTCAATGCGTTTTTAATTCAGAACATGATTTTTCTTCATAAAAATGTCAGTGAGTTGGTCTGCTGCTATATTCAGGCAGGTTGTCGTTTATGATTGTGTACTTATCTAACTCGCTCTTATCCATTATCATTGGAGCTTCACTTCACATATTATTTTCATCGTTTTCCATCTACTCAGTTTTATTTTCCGCCATGTGCAAACGGGTTATTAACAGAAAGAACCTCTTTTATTTTTGGAAATACAACTAGATCACCTAATTGTAATTACTTTCTGTTTTGTCACTCTTCTTCATTTATTGTTCTATTGCTATACAATACCACGACATCTGCTTGTTTCTGTCACCGCGATTTCCTGTTTCTGTGTTTTGCTAAGTTGTCTCCGAATAACAAAGAAAATGTAAATCTTCAGACGTTTAAATTGTTCGTCTTCAAAGGTTTTACTTTCATCAGTTTATTGCAGTCAGGTAATCCTGACACAAGCTACTCTCAGTTGGTAATGGTCACTTGTGTATTGGTAACTATATGTCCCTAATTTACATGTTATGTCTTACGATTAACGTCCTTGCAATACTCTTAGCGACAATCAGCCAATCACAATTTAACATCAATCGGACAACCAATTAATCAAGACCGTTAATTGGCTGCGAAATTGGGCGATTTCCCGGAATAAAACCTACGTGTTTTGACCTAATTGTCTTACAGTCGATCCATTATCACCTGCATCATGTCCTTTTGAAAATGCCCCTTTACATATTTCTCTTACTTGAACTCAACTGTTAAAGTTAATTGGTTGCTGTATAGTTTTGTTTAAATGTTCATAATAAAAAATAGCATTAACTGTTAAGGAGCAATGATATTGTACACACTAGCATTTACTTGCATTTTTTATTGACAGTATTCTCCTGCAAATAATCGCTGACTGAGTAAAGCAACAGCCCTTCAGGTCCGTCACTATAAACAGGATAGTGACGGGTGGATAATATTGCCGTTTGTATATCAAATGAAGAAATAATAGTTTTAAAATTTAATGCTATGCTAAAATCATAAATCTACCTCCACGTCTTCAAACAGTAATGCTAGCAATGTTAATTATGGTCAGAAATAATATAGTTTTACAATGAAGAAACACACTAGACGTCATGAAATATTATCTTCTTATCTGCCACTATGGTATACATTTGTCCCGAATATTCGAAGATGATTCGAATATTCGTGTATCGTTTTAAGATTCGATTTACATCCATATTAATGTATATATTATGGAAATATATGCTATGTTTCATTAACTATGGTTTCTTTTTAGCTCAGATTTTTGGTCGCGTTCAGAAGTATTTAATGAACAGTAACTTTCAAACTTAACTTTAGTTCAAGTACAACCATATAGAAAATGATATATGTCTAGTATAAAATATTCAATAACCGGTTATTAGTGATTGTGTATTTTTCCCCATCGCTTTTCAGTCCTTTGATTGATTTATGTGATTTATTGTATGCCTTTTATTTGCATGTGGAGTTGTTGCATGCCTTTTAATTGCACACAAAAATAGATATATTACTTTTGTCTTATTGCATCGGAAAAGGGTATGTAACAGATGTGGGACTTATGCGTCTTAATGTGCTTAGCGATAATGTCGACTTAGCTGTAAAACTGTAAGTTCTTATTCTAAAAAACAACAACAAATGAAACCAGTGCACATCTACTGTCATAACTATAGTTTTCCTAACAGTGCCCGTTTAAAGGGCCTCTGAATAAAAAAGAAATACAGACGCGAGTCAAGAGAAACACACCTAAAACAGTATTTCATCTGTAAAGTGTATGCGTCACTGTGAGTGAGATAACTGTGAAAGAGACATCATTGTTATTGGCGTAGATTCTGTCCTAGTTTTTTATAGGTCCACACATTATCTTAGGGGCTGTTAGGACTCACCGCCCCAATATTTACTTGGCACAATATAGTCAAAGTTTCCAAAAAGTGGGACTGTCATCTTAGTAATTTTAGTCGATCAGCGGGCGACATTTAATGTTAACTGTTATATATATATTTAGTCAGAGCATGACGTACAACGTTAAATATCGCATATCTCCAGTAAATCAGCGCGCGACATTTAATGTTAAGTATCGTATATATTTTTAGATAGAGCATTATGTACAACGTTAAATAAATCAAGACGCGATATTTGTCGACAATTTAATATATGCCAAAACGGTGTATTTTACTCCTTTTTGAACTAGAAAACATGCGAAACTGAGGAACTTAGTCTAAATTTCAGTTCTGACTGTCCCTAATGGTATTCCTTAACTCTAGTAGGACGTCTGAATATGATATAATATATGTAAAAATGACGCTTAGAATCCAAGAGATCCATACTTGTTACACATGGTAACTAAACGGAGCGTTACTCTAATTATTAAAATACAATGTTCTGCTTGTTTTCTCCCTTTTGGACAGGTATTTGGTTTTGGTTACTGTAGAAATATTATTTTCCACTATTTTTAATCATTGCGATCACGCGAGACTGCACAGTTTTCCATTATTGCAACCATTAACTTTATCGGTGCAAGGTATGTGTTGACATTTGCTCTTAGAACTATAAGACTCTCTGTGTTTGTATTTAAATATTCGCCTGACATACGTGTTGTTATGGTGCATTATACTTTTTAATTTGATATCGCCATTTTTGTAATGACATACACACAAATATAAACATGCCTCTCCGTGTTGTTAACGGGTAGTTCTCTTAGGGATTTTTTCCGCTAAAGGGGCTTATAGCTGTCTTGCGCCAAGGTACTTATCCAGACATATGTCCGCGTGTTCTATCAATGTACGTAAAAGGAATCAAACAAATTAAAATAAGTCTTCCCCATTTTTACGAAATGCACTTGAAAGAACAATCAAATTACTCCTAATCCTCACTTCATGTTGTGCTATTGACGTAACGTACACATTCACAAGGAAAAACATAATACTTTTATTACACCCTTTAGTCATATTCTTTGTCAGGCAAATGTTACTAGTTGTAGAACACGATTATAGAAATACAATGTTCAAGTATAGGGTCCAATGGCAACTGTCATTCCTTCCGTTTCTGTTTATTGTCTTATGAAAGAAGTATAAGATTGCATAAGTTTTTATCCTCAGTTAATTGGTTTGTAGACGTATTACCAACTAATCCCACTGACTAGTGTCACCTGCTTTCTAAACACTATTTTAACATATATATTAGGAATGGTGTACATACTAGCAGCTGTGCATCAGTGTACTTTTCATGCTTCTGAACGGAGAAAGTTTATGAGTTATTGTGCTGGCGAATACAAACACACTGTCTCAAACTAATGCATAATTCTACGAAACTTAGTAGGTCTTTTCACTAACTTAATCATGATAAGATATTTCCTTTGTAACATTACCAATACAAACTGTTAAGCACATGTTTAAACGGAGTCGTTTTGCTGCACAAAATTACAGTAATTCGGGGTCAATTTCTTCTGTTAATGACTGTTCTAAATCGTGACTCTGTATGCTACCATTGAAGCACAATCACATACCGAGTCTAAATGTACATTGGACTTTACATACACGCATGCAAATTATACTAGATTGCTGCAGTAATGTTCAGTTAATAGCCTTCTATTTAATTTTGAATATCCTCAAAAGTACATAATGATATGTTCGATATTTAAGTCTCATAAATGGTAAAATACACTCCATAATTATCAGTGCAAATTCATTGCCTCAGCATGCATCGGTGAAGGATACAAAAGACACCTGGGAAAGGCGTGATTGTGGTTTGGTATATGGACGATATATATTTAATGTGTTTGTATAATCGATTGAGGTGGCAGTCATTTTCAAAATTATAAGACCAAAATAACTCCGATATTATTGTATCACGTTCATGTTATCATGATAGAAAAGTGTTTCGGTTTTTAATTAAAAAGAATATATGACAAAGTCCTATGAGCATTGCAACATATACCGAACTCCTAAAAGGTGCCTAAAAAGGGTAGGGACACTGTATTCACGTGGAAAGCATGTTGCCTTGGAATCGATAACCATTAGAGTATCTTCTATTATTTCTTGAATACTCAATAAACCAGCTGAATGTCTACACGTAAAAATTGATTTCGGATCTTTAGATCATCCTGTTAATATTTGTATTATCAACATTTTGCGGAATAAACAAAATGATTGAAAGAAACCCTACTACTCACTCGAAAAAAATCATTAAATTACATATATTTATGTTTAAAAGATATTACAAAACATAGTAAATAAACACATTAAAGACGTTTATGACGTTGTACACGTTATACATAATACTTAATAGTATAAAATTTTCATCTGAAATTAACTACTGCAGGTTTTCAATGGAAAAGCTGTTCACATGTTTATATATACGGACGATAACTCGTTGCTGCTACATTTTTATTCAGAATACACTGTCAAGCTTTTTTATCATGAACCAACGCATGTTACGACACTCACCCCTGGTGCTTTAATTGTCACCTTCAATTTAAAGTAGCTGAATGTGCAGCGTGGCTCAGATATAATTACCTATTTGTAATGGCCTGTTGCGTCACTTTTCATATAGATGTTTGGCGCCGTGTCGGTTTGAATCGCCGACTTGTAACTCCTCATCCACCAATTACATGTGTTTGTATCCTGTGGGGGCGAACATTTCAATGTGTGTGTGTGTGTTCGGGGGTTGGGTGCCAATAAATCTGCCGCGCGACGGTGGTTCTAACCAGACGTAAGTCTGCCTCAGCAAATAATAAGGTGAACGTCGCCAATATAACCACAACTGTGTTGGTTCGAAGTAACACCAACAATCAATCACAACAACAACAAAAAATAAAAAAAAAACAAATGAAACTTAGACGTAGGATATGAAGACAGTATTCCGTAGGACCATTTGAGCTGGAATTTATTTGGTTGTTTGAATAAAGATATTGGACCAAACTGTCGTAAACCACCTGAAAATAAGTAAATCCTAAACAAATATTGATCATAAAATTATAGACATTTCTTGTATATAACCAGTAACATGATTATGTTACTGTCATGCCCAATACATATAGGCGCCTGACTGCCATTATCCATGCACACCCTGTTAGTCGCATATACATGTTTTACGAATATTAGGAAAAGTTCATTGTTTTAAGAAATTAAGATAATGCTTTGTTCCCATTTCTCCAAATTGCAGAACCTGTAACAGTTTAACAACAACAACAACAACAACATTAACAACAACAAAACAGACAAAAACGCAAACAAACAAAGAAATAAACATAACAAGACAAACATGTTCTTGTTTAGAGTAAAGATCTCTTGTATTGAAGGAGTTGTTGTATATAAAAGACATATATGGAGATTGTTGTTGTAGTATGATTTCATGTTATTGACTGTTCAAGATGGATACAAGGCATTATAAGTATGATTAGGTTATGAGATTTCTTTGTACTTTGTCATTCTTTGTATGCCTGTGTTAACGTACAGTTTATCCAACTTATATACTAATGTAAATTCTCGCTTCAGTAATTGCATTCCCATGTTTGTATTACAATTTTATGTTAACAAATCCACATTTAAAAACTTCTTATTATTAGAGTCAGTGTTTTTTTTTTTTCTGAAATATGTCAAAGAACGTTATTATACTGCAAACAATTCTTAAACCCCATTTATTTGTAATTTTGCAAAGCTCCATTGGCATTCTTATTAAATATTTCAATATTTTTGAGAAAGATATTAAAACAACAAAATGTGTTCGCATTCCAACACTACTTTTAGCTTAACCTATTTACTCACTTGAGCATAACGTGCTTAAGGTGAGAAGGTGACTTCTTTGATACCTGTTCGTCCTTCGTCCGTCTCACGGCGTCAATTATGTGCTTGTGAATCGTCGTCGAATGGTTTTGTTTACCCTCGCCTTTTACCCACAGGCATATGGCGAGCACCATATTTAATGAATATTGCGAAAATTGTCTGAGACTTTATTGATTTTATGTCTTGCGGTGAAAGGGGGTAGATCATTGCAGTTACTCGGCTTCGCTTTTGATTTCGACATGTATAATTCTTATACAAGAGTAATATTTTTCTTGAAAATTCTGGGAGCGTTAAAGGAAACAAAAGAAGTAAATATAAAAACAACAATGATAAGTGAAATATGCTACAAAGAACCTATATTGTTTTATCACATATATATTGCAATATGATAACATTCCAAGATGATTAAAGTATCACGGTTTAGTATCACACATACCTCTAAAAGATGGTTTACGTAAAACTGCCTTTGCAGTATCACAGATTGTATATATAGGGATATATTTCCTGAGAGCTTAGAAATATAACAGCGTATGAGCTTTAACATGATATCTTAATGACCCTAGATCAATGTGCTATTTTTCCCTAAAGAGGGAAAGATATGACGGAGATTTTAGTAAGTATTAAATTGTTCTATGTAGCTTAGAACTATGACTGTGATATGGTGTCTATATGTAGAGTGAAGATACAGTTATATACATATGTACTTATAATTTTAAGATCTAGTTCCCCTACCCCGGATATGATATGCATTTAATACTTATTTTATATTAAAAAATACTTGTATATAAATAGTACGGTTGACAGGAAATCACGTTTGGATATATTTCTAAGCCGATCATCTTTAAGGCCGTTACAATATGCTGTTGATTTTAAATATGTATTTACATACTACACCCCACCCCTGTGCCAGTATCTGTATATGTACAAACGTATTTATAGTATATATTTTATGTCTTAATGTAACTGTACACATAGCGTAAGTTATAATCGCAAGTGTGGCACAGAGTGAGAGCGTTGCTATGGACATTATCAGCGGCACCGGCATCGTTTGGAAGCAGGCTTGCAGCTTTTTAGTCCCTTGCCCACATTGTCTATACCTTCCAGCCCACGGATTAACCCCAAAAGATTCCTTACAAATAACCATACATAAAAGGAAAGGAGAAATGTAATAATAACCATTGATTAGTTTTACTAGCTCACTACGTGCAATTTTCCTCACTATATGACCAATATATTTTATTATCTAATTCGATGTAGATATAGGCATTTTATTATGCGCCAGCTCTAATTTAACAAGTATTCCTCAGAGAAAAAAGAAAACAAGAGAGTCAAACAAACATTACTAATTGTTGTTTTTTACAATATCACTCGGTCGGCACCGATTAGAATATATAGGTGTACAATATTTAATTATTTTCTGAACATGCATGGACAATTGTCGGCATCTGTTGTAGTGAAAAGTGAAAACTATCCATAAATATTATTTAGTGAGATATTGTTAACAGTTTCGAAACAAACATTGCATGTGAAAATTGACAATTGTCATTGTATGTGACATAGACGAACTATCTAATACAACATTGTATTTAAATTTATTGTAATCTCTATTGGTTTTGACACTGTCACCCTTTTCCCATTTTATAGTATGAGAAGCTATCTAAACACTCTTTACTTAATCCCAATTAATATCAACGCGTCTCTCTATCGTAGAAACTTGTCACTTTATACCGGTGTTCTCCCATTATGTATCTATATTGGCGGTGATGGAAACATCTTTTTAAAAGTAATCGTTCATTAAATAATACGATTTTCAAATAAGTACTCGACAGTCATCATGTATTTAAATCATAAAACATATCTTGCTTCCTTCTATACTCCATGGCAAATTCGATCTCTGTCAATCTCATGAAGCACAATTTCGTTGTTACTGTCAAATTGCTACGATCGATATTAAAGCTAAGCAAGATATTGCTTAAGAAGTTGAACAGGGCTCATTTATTAAATAAAACACTTTCCGATTCAGGTTGCGACTGTACTTTTGTGATTTATTCATACAACATTACGCGATTCCTCATATAATCAATCTTAAATTTCAAATCCTATTCCATGATGCACAAGGTAACTGTCGAATTAAAGCTTAGGTCAAGGAATACTGTAATTAATATAGAGTTGATTTTCATACACATGTCAAGTGTCTAGTTAATATCCCAATTTATCAAGACAGCACTTTAAGTGACAACATGTGTACATGTGTCGATGAAAGTCGTAGAGTAGTTAAATGTGAATAATGAATACAACGATGCAGTTGTTAAAATATTGTTTTAATATAATAAGAAAACTTTAAAAGGTTTACATTATGATGAGTGTAAAATCTTTACTATCTTTTGATGTTTTTACAAACATTACACATTTGATTGTGGGAATTAAAGCCTCAGAAACGACCTATGTCAATAAAAGTGAATTAACTTTAACACGTTTGAATGGTTCTGAATATTGGTATGAGAAAGAGTATTATAAGATATGAGAACGGGGAGACCTGTTTTAGTTGGCATTACATAACACTATCTCAAAAACATTTTCTTTTGCAGACATTGACATAGTTACGCAATATCAAAACTCATTTGCCGATTAAACCCACAATGCAATACACCAATATTACGATCCTAGGCTGACTTTTGACACAAGCTTTTCCGAAATGTGAAGGTAACGAGTACGAGATTTTCCATTGTTCTGACCTTACAGATAAGTATCTTAAACCTTTTTCAGGTTTAGAATAAAATTAAAGACAGAGTATTCAAAGTAATCTTTTGATCTCTGAGTGTTTGGGCAATAATAACTTAGGCAGACTGGTAATTTAAACACACATTGATGGTCACACATAACAGAATGACAACAAGTATTGACCTGAGTTGAGCGAATGGCTTTATATATCTTTCGATTCATCGTTTACTTAAAGATAACTAGTAGTTTATTTTCAACAATATGTATGTATGGGTTTTAAGGACAACTACTACTATTTATCTCTATCTATCTATCTATCTATCTATATATCTATCTATCTATCTATCTATCTATCTATCTATCTATCTATCTATCTATCTATCTATCTATCTATCTATCTATCCATCTGTCTATCTATCTATCTATATATCTATCTATCTATCTATCTATCTATCTATCTATCTATCTATCTATCTATCTATCTATCTATCTATCTATCTATCTATCTACTTGCTACTTATTCCGAAGTTCTGCTCATTAAACGCAAGAAAGAGATAGTGTTACTGATAAAACAATGCAAAGCTATACTTCCGCATTCCTGAGCAAGTAATGCAGAATTTGATCAGACAACAACAATCTCTGCAATCACAGCAGGCAATAGTGCAGATTCAGAGCCAACAGTTACTTTATCGGCAATCACAGCAGCCAGTAGTGTAGATCCTGATCCGAGAGAACCTATCTCGGCAATACCAGCAGCCACTCGTGCAGATACTGATCCGACAGCTCCAATCTCTGCAATCTAAGCAGACAGTAGAGAAGCTCCTGATCCGACTGCTCCTATGTCAGCAATCACAGCAGCCAGTAGTGTAGATCCTGATCAGAAAACTCAAATCTCTGCAATCACAGAAGCCGGTGGTGTAGATCCTGACCCGCCAGCTCCTATCTCAGCAATCAAAGCAGCGAGCAGTGTAGATACCGACCCGCAGCTCCTAAGTCTGCAATCATACCAGCCAGTAGTGTAGATCGTGATCAGTCAGCTCCTGTCTCTGCAATCACAGCAGCCAGTAGTGTAGATCCTGATCAGTCAGCTACAATCTCTGCAAACACAGGAGCCAGTAGTGTAGATCCTGATCAGTCAGCTCCTGTCTCTGCAATCACAGCAGCCAGTAGTGTAGATTATGATCAAAAAGCTCCTATTTCTGCAATCACAGCAGCCAGTGGTGTTGATCCTGATCTGACAACTCCTATTTCAGCAATTACAGCAGCAAGTAGTGTAGATCCTGGTCTGACAACTCTTATCCCAGTAATCACAGCAGCCAGTAGTGTAGATCCTGGTCAGACAGCTCTAATCTATGCAGTCACAGCAGCCAGTAGTGTTGATAATGGCTAGACAACTCATATCTCTGAAATCAAAGCCGCCATTAATGTAGATACTGATCAGACAGCTCCAATCTCAGCAATCAGAGGAGCCAGTAGTGCAGACCCTGATCTGACGGCTCTTAGCAATCAAAGTAGTCAGTAATGTAGATTTATATGAGAAAGCTCCTATCTCAACAATCACAGCAGCCTGTAGTGTAGATCCTGATCAAACAACTTCAATCTCAACAATCACAGCAGCCATTAGTGTAGATCCTGATCAGAAATCTCTAGTATATGCAATCACAGCAGCTAGTATTGTAGATCCTGATCCGCAGCTCCTAACTTAGCAATCACAGCAGCCACTACTGTAGATATTAATCAGACAGTTCCTATCTCAGCAATCACAGCAGCCAGTAGTGTAGATAATGACGAGACAACTCCCATTTCTGAAATAACAGCAGCCAGTTGTGTAGATCCTGATCAGAAAGCTCTAAACTATGCAATCACAGCAGCCAGTAGTGTAGATCCTGATCAGAAAACTCCAATCTCAGCAATCCCAACAGCCTGTAGTGTAGAGCCTGATCAAACTAATCCAATCTCAGCAATCACAGAAGTCAGTAGCGTAGATCCTGATCAGAAAGCTCGAATTAATGCACTCAAAGCAGCCAGTATTGTAGGTATTGACCAGACAGTTTCTATCACAGCAATCACACCAGCCAGTAGTATAAATCCTGATCACCAAAGTCTTATCTGAGCAATCACAGCAGCCAGTAGTGTTGATAATGACGAGACAAATCCCATCTCTGAAATCTTAGCAGTCAGTAGTGAAGATCCTGACCAGACAGCTCTAATCTCAGCAATCACAGCAGACATTAGTGTGGATCCTGATCAGACAGATACTATCTCCGCAATCACAGCAGCCAGTCGTGTAGATCCTGACCCTAAAGCTCCAATCTCTGCAATCTCAGTAGCCAGTAGTGAAGTTACTGATCCGATAGCCCCTATCTCAGCAATCACTGCAGCCAGTAGTGTAGGTCCTGATCAGACAACTCAAATCTCTGCAATCACATCAGCCGGTGGTGTAAATCCTGTTCCGCCAGCTAATATCTCAGCAATCACAGCTGCCAGTAGTGTCGATCCTGTTCCGAAAAGTCCGGTTTCTGCCATCACAGCAGGCAGTAGTGTAGATCCTGATCAGACAACTCCCATAGCTGCAATCACAGCAGCCAGTAGCGTAGATACTGATCGGAGAGCTCCTATCACTGCAATCACAGCAGCCAGTAGTGTAGATCCTGATCGGTTATCTCCAATCTCTGCTATCACAGCAGCCGGTCGTGTAGATCCTGATCAGACAGCTACAATCTCTGCTATCACAGCAGCCAGTAGTGTAGATCCTGATCAGTCAGCTCCTGTCTCTGCAATCACAGCAGCCAGTAGTGTAGATTATGATCAAAAAGCTCCTATTTCTGCAATCACAGCAGCCAGTGGTGTTGATCCTGATCTGACAACTCCTATTTCAGCAATTACAGCAGCAAGTAGTGTAGATCCTGGTCTGACAACTCTTATCCCAGTAATCACAGCAGCCAGTAGTGTAGATCCTGGTCAGACAGCTCTAATCTATGCAGTCACAGCAGCCAGTAGTGTTGATAATGGCTAGACAACTCATATCTCTGAAATCAAAGCCGCCATTAATGTAGATACTGATCAGACAGCTCCAATCTCAGCAATCAGAGGAGCCAGTAGTGCAGACCCTGATCTGACGGCTCTTAGCAATCAAAGTAGTCAGTAATGTAGATTTATATGAGAAAGCTCCTATCTCAACAATCACAGCAGCCTGTAGTGTAGATCCTGATCAAACAACTCCAATCTCAACAATCACAGCAGCCATTAGTGTAGATCCTGATCAGAAATCTCTAGTATATGCAATCACAGCAGCTAGTATTGTAGATCCTGATCCGCAGCTCCTAACTTAGCAATCACAGCAGCCACTACTGTAGATATTAATCAGACAGTTCCTATCTCAGCAATCACAGCAGCCAGTAGTGTAGATAATGACGAGACAACTCCCATTTCTGAAATAACAGCAGCCAGTTGTGTAGATCCTGATCAGAAAGCTCTAAACTATGCAATCACAGCAGCCAGTAGTGTAGATCCTGATCAGAAAACTCCAATCTCAGCAATCCCAACAGCCTGTAGTGTAGAGCCTGATCAAACTAATCCAATCTCAGCAATCACAGAAGTCAGTAGCGTAGATCCTGATCAGAAAGCTCGAATTAATGCACTCAAAGCAGCCAGTATTGTAGGTATTGACCAGACAGTTTCTATCACAGCAATCACACCAGCCAGTAGTATAAATCCTGATCACCAAAGTCTTATCTGAGCAATCACAGCAGCCAGTAGTGTTGATAATGACGAGACAAATCCCATCTCTGAAATCTTAGCAGTCAGTAGTGAAGATCCTGACCAGACAGCTCTAATCTCAGCAATCACAGCAGACATTAGTGTGGATCCTGATCAGACAGATACTATCTCCGCAATCACAGCAGCCAGTCGTGTAGATCCTGACCCTAAAGCTCCAATCTCTGCAATCTCAGTAGCCAGTAGTGAAGTTACTGATCCGATAGCCCCTATCTCAGCAATCACTGCAGCCAGTAGTGTAGGTCCTGATCAGACAACTCAAATCTCTGCAATCACATCAGCCGGTGGTGTAAATCCTGTTCCGCCAGCTAATATCTCAGCAATCACAGCTGCCAGTAGTGTCGATCCTGTTCCGAAAAGTCCGGTTTCTGCCATCACAGCAGGCAGTAGTGTAGATCCTGATCAGACAACTCCCATAGCTGCAATCACAGCAGCCAGTAGCGTAGATACTGATCGGAGAGCTCCTATCACTGCAATCACAGCAGCCAGTAGTGTAGATCCTGATCGGTTATCTCCAATCTCTGCTATCACAGCAGCCGGTCGTGTAGATCCTGATCAGACAGCTACAATCTCTGCTATCACAGCAGCCAGTAGTGTAGATCCTGATCAGTCAGCTCCTGTCTCTGCAATCACAGCAGCCAGTAGTGTAGATTATGATCAAAAAGCTCCTATTTCTGCAATCACAGCAGCCAGTGGTGTTGATCCTGATCTGACAACTCCTATTTCAGCAATTACAGCAGCAAGTAGTGTAGATCCTGGTCTGACAACTCTTATCCCAGTAATCACAGCAGCCAGTAGTGTAGATCCTGGTCAGACAGCTCTAATCTATGCAGTCACAGCAGCCAGTAGTGTTGATAATGGCTAGACAACTCATATCTCTGAAATCAAAGCCGCCATTAATGTAGATACTGATCAGACAGCTCCAATCTCAGCAATCAGAGGAGCCAGTAGTGCAGACCCTGATCTGACGGCTCTTAGCAATCAAAGTAGTCAGTAATGTAGATTTATATGAGAAAGCTCCTATCTCAACAATCACAGCAGCCTGTAGTGTAGATCCTGATCAAACAACTCCAATCTCAACAATCACAGCAGCCATTAGTGTAGATCCTGATCAGAAACCTCTAGTATATGCAATCACAGCAGCTAGTATTGTAGATCCTGATCCGCAGCTCCTAACTTAGCAATCACAGCAGCCACTACTGTAGATATTAATCAGACAGTTCCTATCTCAGCAATCACAGCAGCCAGTAGTGTAGATAATGACGAGACAACTCCCATTTCTGAAATAACAGCAGCCAGTTGTGTAGATCCTGATCAGAAAGCTCTAAACTATGCAATCACAGCAGCCAGTAGTGTAGATCCTGATCAGAAAACTCCAATCTCAGCAATCCCAACAGCCTGTAGTGTAGAGCCTGATCAAACTAATCCAATCTCAGCAATCACAGAAGTCAGTAGCGTAGATCCTGATCAGTAAGCTCGAATTAATGCACTCAAAGCAGCCAGTATTGTAGGTATTGACCAGACAGTTTCTATCACAGCAATCACACCAGCCAGTAGTATAAATCCTGATCACCAAAGTCTTATCTGAGCAATCACAGCAGCCAGTAGTGTTGATAATGACGAGACAAATCCCATCTCTGAAATCTTAGCAGTCAGTAGTGAAGATCCTGACCAGACAGCTCTAATCTCAGCAATCACAGCAGACATTAGTGTAGATCCTGATCAGACAGATACTATCTCCGCAATCACAGCAGCCAGTCGTGTAGATCCTGATCCTAAAGCTCCAATCTCTGCAATCTCAGTAGCCAGTAGTGAAGTTACTGATCCGATAGCCCCTATCTCAGCAATCACTGCAGCCAGTAGTGTAGGTCCTGATCAGACAACTCAAATCTCTGCAATCACATCAGCCGGTGGTGTAAATCCTGTTCCGCCAGCTAATTTCTCAGCAATCACAGCTGCCAGTAGTGTCGATCCTGTTCCGAAAAGTCCGGTTTCTGCCATCACAGCAGGCAGTAGTGTAGATCCTGATCAGACAACTCCCATAGCTGCAATCACAGCAGCCAGTAGCGTAGATACTGATCGGAGAGCTCCTATCACTACAATCACAGCAGCCAGTAGTGTAGATCCTGATCGGTTATCTCCAATCTCTGCTATCACAGCAGCCGGTCGTGTAGATCCTGATCAGACAGCTACAATCTCTGCTATCACAGCAGCCAGTAGTGTAGATCCTGGTCAGAAAGCTCTAATTTATGCAGTCACAGCAGCCAGTAGTGTTGATAATTGCGAGACAACTCATATCTCTGAAATCACAGCCGCCATTAATGTAGATACTAATCAGACAGCTCCAATCTCACCAATCAGAGGAGCCAGTAGTGCAGACCCTGATCTGAAGGCTCCTATCTTAGCACTCAAAGTAGTCAGTAATGTAGATTTAGATTAGAAAGCTCCTATCTCAACAATCACAGCAACCTATAGTGTAGATCCTGATCAAATAACTCCAATCTCAACAATCACAGCAGCCATTAGTGGCGATCCTGATCAGAAAGCTATAATATATGCAATCACAGCAGCTAGTATTGTAGATCCTGATCCGCAGCTCCTAACTAAGCAATCACAGCAGCCACTACTGTAGATATTAATCAGACAGTTCCTATCTCAGCAATCACAGCAGCCAGTAGTGTAGATAATTACGAGACAACTCCCTTCTCTGCAATCTTAGCAGTCAGTAGTGAAGATCCTGATCAGACAGCTCTAACCTCAGGAATCACAGCAGCCAGTAGTGTAGATCCTGATCAGATAGATAGTATCACAGCAATCACAGCAGCCAGTCTTGTAGACCCTGATCCTAAAGCTCCAATCTCTGCAATTACAGTAGCCAGTAGTGAAGATCCTGATCCGATAGCCCCTATCTCAGCAAGCACAGCAGGCAGTAGTGTAGGTCCTGATCAGACAACTCAAATCTCTGCAATCACATCTGCCGGTGGCGTAAATCCTGTTCCGCCAGCTAAAATCTCAGCAATCACAGCAGCCAGTAGTGTAGATCCTGAACAGACAACTCCCATATCTGCAATCACAGCAGCCAGTAGCGTAGATACTGATCGGACAGCACATATCACTGCAATCACAGCAGCCAGTAGTGTACATTATGATCAGACAGCTCCTATCTCTGCCATCACAGCAGCCAGTAGTGTAGATTATGATCAGACAGCTCCTAATTCTGCAATTACTTCAGCCAGTAGTGTAGATCGTGATAAGAACGATTCAATCTCTGCTATCACAGCAGCCAGAAGTTTAGATCCTGATCAGACCCAACAAATCTCAGCAATCACAGCAGACCGTAGTGTTGATCCTGATCAGAAAGCTATTATCTATGCAATCACAGCAGCCAGTAGTGTTGATAATGACGAGATAACACCCATCTCTGAAATCACAGAAGCCAGTAGTGCAGATCCTGATCAGACAGCTCTAATCTATGCAATCACAGCAGTCAGTAGTGTAGATAATAACGAGACAAGTCCCATCTCTGAAATCACAGAAGCCAGTAGTGTAGATCCTGATCTGACAGCTTCATATCGCAATCACAGCAGCCAGTATTGGAGATACTGATCAGACAACTCCTATCTTAGCAATCAAAGTAGCCAGTAGTGAAGATCCTGATCTGAAAGCTCTTATCTTAGCAATCACAGTAGTCAGTAGTGTAGATCTAGATCAGACAGTTCCTATCTCAGCAATGGCAGCAGCCTGTAGTGCAGATCATGATTAGACAGCTCCTATCTTAGCAATGGCAGCAGACTGTAGTGCAGATCCTGATCAGACAGCTCCAATATCAGCAATCGCATCAGTCAGTAATATAGATCCTGATCACCTTGGTCTTATCTCAATAATCACAGCATCCAGTCGTGTAGATCCTGATCAGACCGCTCCAATCTCTGCAATCACAGAAGCCAGTAGTGCAGATCCTGATCAGAAAGCTCTAATTTATGCAGTCACAGCAGCCAGTAGTGTTGATAATGGCGAGACAACTCCCACCTCGGAAATCACAGCAGCCAGTAGTGTAGATCCTGATTTGACAGCTTCTATGTCAGCAATCACAGCAGCCTGAAGGGTAGATCCTGATCAAACAACCTCAATATCTTCTAATAAAAGCGGGTAGTAGTGTAGAACCAGATCAGACATCTCCAATCCCAGCAATTACAGCATCATGTAGTGTACATACTGACCAGTTCCTATAAGACAGTTCCTATTTCTGCAATCACAGCAACTAGTAGTGTAGATCATGATCAGACAACTCCAATCTCAGCAATCACAGCAGCCAATAGTGTAGATCCTGATCAAACAACACCAATCTCAGCAATCACAGCAGCAAGTAGTGTAGATCCTGAACAGAAAGCGCTAATGTATGCAATCACTGCAGACAATATTGTAGATCCTGATCAGACAGCTCCTAACTCAGCAATCACAGCAGCCACTACTGTAGATATTGATCAGACAGTTCCAGTCTCAGCAATCACAGCAGCCAGTAGTGTAGATAATGACGAGACAACTCCCATCTCTGTAATCACAGCAGCCAGTAGTGTAGATCCTAACCAGACAGCTCTAATCTCAGCAATCACAGCAGCCAGTCGTGTAGATCCTGATCCGAACGCTCCAGTCTCTGCAATCACTTCCGCCAGTAGTAAAGATCCTGATCCGACAGCGACTATGTCAGCAATCACAGCAGCCAGTAGTGTAGGTCCTGAGCAGACAACTCAAATTCCTGCATTCACATCAGCCGGTGGCGTAAATCCTGTTCCGCCAGATACTATCTCAGCAATCACAGCTGCCAGTTGTGTAGATCCTGATCCGATAGGTCCTATCTCTGCAATCAAAGCAGGCAGTAGTGCAGATCCTGATCCAACAGCTCCAATCACTGACATCACAGCTGCCAGTAGTGAAGATCCTGATCAGACAACTCCCATAACTGCAATCACAGCAGCCAGCAGTGTAGACACTGATCAGACAGCTCCTATCTCTGCCATCACAGCAGCCAGTTGTGTAGATTATGATCAGAAAGCTCATATATCTGCAATCACAGCAGCCAGTAGTGTAGATACTGATCAGACAGCTCCTATCACTGCAATCACAACAGCCAGTAGTGTAAATCCTGATCAGTCAGCTCCTATCTCTGCCACCACAGCAGCCAGTAGTGTAGATTATGATCAGACAGCTCCTGTTTCTGCAATCACAGCAACCAGTCGTGTAGATCCTGATCAGACAGCTCCTATCTTAGCAATCACATCAGTCAGAAGTGTAGATTACTGATCAGAAAAAACTATAATCTATGCAATCACAGCAGCCAGTAGTGATGATCCTGATCAGACAGTTCCAATCTCAGCAATCAAAGGAGCCAGTAGTGCAGATCCTGATCTGACAGCTCCTATCTTAGCAATCACAGTAGTCAGTAGTGTAGATCCTGATCAGACAGCTCCTATCTCAGCAATCACAGCAGCCAGTAATATAGATCCTGATCACCTAGGTCTTATCTCAGTAATCACAGCAGCCAGTCGTGTATATCCTGATCAGAAAGCTCTTATCTTAGCAATCAAAGAAGCTAGTAGTGCAGATCCTGATCTGACACTCCTATCTCAGCAATCACAGTAGTCAGTAATGTAGATCTAGATCAGAAAGATCCTATCTCAGACATCACAGCAGCCAGTATTGTAGATTCTGATCCGCAGCTCCTAACTTAGCAATCCCAGCAGCCACTATTGAAGATACTGATCAGACAGCTTCTATGACAACAATTACATCAGCCACTAGTATAGACCCTGATCATTCAGCTCTTATCTCAGCAATCACAGCAGCCAGATGGAAATATATGTACAAGAACATATAGGTAAATTGCGAGGGTTGGTTCTCGCAACAGAAATATATTTTATCGTCTAATCGTGTGTTAATATAGTTTATTTTTTTTACGAATTAATGTAGGATTATTCATATATAGTGGTTCTATGCGGCAAACAGTGACGATTAACTATGACTAAGTCGCTTTGAAGGTTGGCTAGTATATCTAAAAAGCGACATGTGCAATAGGTATGTTAATCTTTTATTCAAATTGTTTCAAGATCTGCTTAAGAAATGTAGCATTCACCTTTCATCGATCCGATCTTCAAGAAACGGTTGCAATCTGTCGATATTTCCAGGCAGGGTAACAGACAGCCTTCTTGTGGACCTGGCTGAATCACAATACCCTAAATGCGTGCCATACATTCAAAGTATGTGTGTGTAATTTACCTAAGGAGACCAATTCCACCTAAGTCCTATATATGCAATCAGCATGATGTATTTCAGAACTTTATTTCAGCAAATAATTCCTCTTGCAAGCATGGAAGAGCAAACTCACTCTTATGCTCTCCAGAAATTAATAGCAAAGATACAATTCTGAACAAATTTTGTGTTTTGTTACTTTATGGTAGGACACTAATACAAACACCATTTACATTCGTCGTGTTAGTTATTTATATTATTAGCGCAATTATAACGTTGTATCCGACAATTGACATATATCATATAAATGCAAAAGATACCGTACCTCTGCTGTGAGAAATTCGGCCATTGCTTCTGCATTTAGTCATTCTGTAGTCGAAGTAATTACGATTACGGTTGACATTTTAGACATTACTTATCATGAAGCGCATTACTCGCAATGACTTATCTTAAATCGATGAATATGTACGATGGAAACTTCTGCTAAACGAAAAAATAGAAGTCAGAACGGATAACCCGGATGTTGAAAAAAGATATAACAAGTCAGTGTTCCTGTGGTTTTCTTCGTTAAAAAAATAAACATGTGCAACATTATTCAAATAGAAAAAAAAATGTTTACAATGACGAGTAGGTCATGACGACCTACTTGTCTCTTATTTTTTTCATAAAGATGCAGGATCATCAATGAACATCATTGGGAAGTATCTCACAATAATATATATGCACTCGTTTGAGGAAATCTTTGACAAAACTCTCCCATACAACCATTGAAATATTGTGGTCATAGATAGTTGTAGAAATAATGGGTACATACACACTTGATTTTCGGCAGTGCAAACACTAAAGTCTGCGTTTATATTGCCAGAGTTGTCTTTTCATATGCAGACATTCATTTTGTAATGAAAATAAGGGAACATAATAACATTTGATTTGATTTAAGTGTGATCTGTTATAAAGAATAAAAATGGATGTAATATAGTGTGTTTATCGTATAGGTTTACATAGACAATTAAATGCGTAAAGGCACTGGAGCGTCCCTTATACTTGGTTAAGAGTTAGAAATTTTAGTTTACCATTATGTTCATGTTACTATCTGAAATATCTTAAGTTTTCAAAATGTTCAAATCTAATCATGAAGTGATTTAAAGTCCATTGTGATTCTATTGCTGATCGCTTCTTAACGTACTCCCGTTCCGTTTTTGTTTTGTTTTATTGTTTTTATTGGTGTGTCAGCACAGTAAGCAACTTCTTAAAGTAATAAAAATTATGTCAAATGTATGCTCGGTTATGAACATGTGACGATGATTTTAGCTACCAAGAAAGAAAGACTACTATTTTTTTAAGAATATACTGCTTATTTGTGGATTGTGTTTTTATCCTGGCCATAGCGTAAGACATACAATCTTTAGTTGCCTTGGTTTTACTTTTACGAATCCTGCGTATGTGAATAGTTATACATACTTATACCTGTGTACCTTTATAGCAATATTAATATTGTTAATGAAGTTATGAAGTGTCAAAACTAGATTTGCTACAGGAAATCCAGAAACCAAATACAGTCCATCAGGTTTAGACAAATACGCTATTTTATATTCTACGGAATAAACATATTGCTATTATTGAAATATTCTTTAAAAAAAACAACAACAAAAAAAACAGACTTTGACACTGTTAACCTTTTAATGCTTTCACACATTTACTTAAGTGCTTAGTCAACATGGTATCAGAAAAAAAGAACCACACAGATACATTTATATTTTCGCCTCTTGCTTCTCCTGCTTAGTGTAAGTAGGCGCCATAGGTTTTGTGTTTATTCGTGTGTTTTATTTATTCGTGTTCGTCATATTTTTGTAATATTTTGTTTGCTTTTGCATCATTCCTAAAGTAGACTCGCTTCCTTATATATAGTTGCCATTTTTATAATGTGTACACAAGAACATTAATACTGCTTTTTTGTTTTGTGTTTGCTACAAAGCAGTCGTAGTCCTATTAAAGTCTATTACTCGTTCCATGTACGGTGGTGAAAAGTAAATGGTTGTACGCGTTAAATGCACGCTGAACGTTCAACGAACGATTCACCCATGCTATACATGCTATACACACATAAATGGCAGGTTGCTCATTGGAAACACATTTATTTCATTTCATCGGTTTTATGCATTTCCGTTTACAACAGATTTTATGGTTAAAACATTCTGATCTCGTAGTATATTTATTATTTCAAATTGAGTATGTCTTTCTTAAATAAAATCTACTTATTTCCTAGGACCATGCACGCGGCTTGAAAAAAATGGATTCTCTCTGTTGATATTTGTGTCGATCATTTGGCTTGTTGATATGTAGCACTTAGATTTCTAAAATTAGGATCTTTTTAAATATTTATCATTATTACTATTTAAAAAAAAAATCTTACTATGTGAACGGTGCTGTTACAATGGTATTTCTATGGCAGGAATTATATTCTGGCGATCACCTATCTACACTTAGGTTGATTCGTTCACTGTTCACATGAACATCGACTAAATCATTAAAAATAAACATTCAATCGGACGTTTTAATATAAATCAAACAAAAGTAAATAATGTTTCTTTAGATGTAACGTCTGTGTTATATATCCAATCGCCAGGACATGCTACTCGTTCTTTTCTTCCGCCTACTAAAAAGGCACTTCCGTAATGCTGTACGCATAATAAATCACCTCCTGGGAAATGATGTTTTTGTTCTGATAAGAAAAGCGACGTGCTTGTGTGTGGTGTTGCTTTTTCTCGGGCAGTAGACGCGATGTCATAAATTATGTATGGACACATTTTTGTACACAATTATGGTCATATTGACGAAGTTCAGCTAGTTATTGGTGGAGAAAAAATCAAGACTTGTGTCTGGGTAGAATCACTGGCGCAACGCAGATTAGTTGGAAAACCATCCTGAATGAACATTCTCGAAGCCACTCTATGAGGGATTGAGGAGTTACATGTTTAAACAGAAAACACTGTCTGAGTGTGTTTCGACTCATCGAAACGAGAAGGCTAATTTAACTCCGGGTGTGTGTGTTTTTCTTTACTTATAACGCTCTAACATGTTACCCTTTATATTAAGTGATAGGAATTGTCTGAAAATGTATGTATATTCTTAGAAAATGTTGTCGACGAAGATGACGACGACGACGACGATGATGATGATATCGTTGATGGTTTTGTCGATGATGAAAACAAATAGTTACCAACAATAATTGGCAATATGTGTGTGTGTCTGTATGTGTGTGTGTGTGTGTGGGGGGGGGGGGGGGTTAGCTTAATACAGTATAAACAGTGCGTTTAGTAAAACCAATACTTACATACCTAATTTTAACGTTTTGCTTTGATTGAACCAAGACAAAAAGGGCATAATATCATGACAAATTAAAAACAGTATGGAAAAGATACAGTTGCATAAATACAAATGGTGCAGTGTTGGCTTCGTGTAAGCATTAAAGCAAGCGTATGCTTCTCTGGATTCGTATGTTTGAACCAAACAAGTTTTAATTGAGTCATACATGAATCGCTTCTTCAACATAACTAAGCATTATAGCCATTGCACATAGGGCGCTGACGAAGGGATTGTAATACTCCTAAATTATAAAACAATAAATAAATAAACAATGAAAACGACCCAAGTTACACATTCTTTGAACTTTCCTTAATCACTTTTGACTCTCCCAACCAATATTCAGTGTGCAGTAACTAGTCTAGCAATCTATTTGCAGTCCACTTCCACAAAATTATATAAATATAATTGTGTTCTCATAGATCTCATCAATGGTGAAATGTACTTCAAATTTGTCAGTGCACAATCGTATACAGATGAACCAATGACATCAGCTTGTAAGGTTAGTACACGACTAATAAGATCCACTGTAACATTTAAAAAAAAAACATTTGTAAAACGTTCAGACTTTACAATGAAAGGACTGAATATTACCATTGATTATGTTGTAAATAAATAAGAAGTTTAAGTAACGATTCACAACTAAATGGGTTGGAAGCTTGATAACATATATGCAAACATATGTCATGACGTATCGGATAATAAACAAACGGCAGAATCGTGACGTTACGTGTATAAATAATGATGTTTAAATCACTACAAATAACACTAATATGTTACTATTAGAAATTACTGATCAGTAGCATTTAGGCTTCCAATTAAAGCCGTAACATGGATTTTCACATCGGGTTTATTAGATCGTGTAAGACTGATATACCATGCAGACAGAATGCAGTTGGTATATATGGTTTATAATAAAAATAATAAATAAACACAAATATTATAGTTATGGCGTTTAAGAGACATTACTTAGTAATGTAAAAACCTGAATTGCATTTTGTGAGCCCATTCTCAAGTACATAAGCCTTCTTGCATATAAATGACAAGGATTTAGTTGGTAAATTGGTAAATCATTATTGCAGACGGCTGCGACATTATACTTCACAATTATAAACAGAAACACATTTTGACACAGGAGTTGAAGTACAAAAAGCGACCCCATACACATCGTACTATTATTAACATAATGTACACATTTTTAGCACGTGCACACAGACTGTTTATGAGGAAACCAATAGAAGGCTAGAGTGGTCAATACCATTATCGAGGATAAGTAGAACTTTTGTCTGAAAACACTGACATAAAGGTGTTGTTTAATATTTATGAAACCGATCGTAATTCTAATTAAATGTTCTGACAACTATGCCATATTTTATCATATAATATATTTTGGAAGCAATTTTAATTATTGCTTTACATAAAAGAGACGGCGGTTCCATTGTGATAACTTTTAAAAGCACTGCAAATTAAATGACAAACGGTTGTAACATAAATGAATGGACCCATGCAGTCGATTCGTATGTTTAGATATAAACAGCACGAAGGTATAATAAAGGTGTAACATTTACATTAAAAGCAACAGTTACCATTATAATAGTTCAACTATGGCTAGAGGGAGACAAAACTTGCATTCCTACGAAATATAAAATGAAAATGTGAACGTTGTTACATCATACACTATAAACAGTTATTTCAATTAGCCTGTTATTAATCGGTGAGATCACAAACCAACTCATTTATCCACTAAACATATTAAACATTTATAGTTTATAAAATACGAAGTAATGTACTATATATACATAACGTTCCAATTTCACGTAATAAAGGCGTTATAATCTTTTGCACTCTATACGTCTTCGCTTATCAGGCGCAGTTGCTCAGTGTGGTGTGGCATGCTACAATGCCAGTTAAAGAGAAATGTTTGTTTTTAGTTTGAAATATAAAATAATCCTAACAAATAAGATAAGTTGTTCTGAAGTTCGGTCTTAATAAAAATCGTAACATTTTGAATGTGTCCAATTAGAACAGAGGTATACTGCTCATATCACAAACGAAGAACCTTCCTTATTATGTTTACGACTAATACATTATAAAACCTCATAAGCAACATGAAAAAGAATACGATGCACTAAATATTCACTTGAATTCCTAATGTCATACTCTGAAAAGCAACTGTAAAAAACATGTACATCAAGTTACACATGACAATGCCACACTGCTGCATCTGTAACCCAGGGGCATCTATTCAGCAGAAACTGGTTAATGCCTCACAGTAAATGTGCAGGTACATACCGCGAAACTAAATAAATGTGCGTCCTTTGCACGTCTACATTGAACTAGATACCATGAAAATGACCCCCGAATGTGTCGGTAAACCATTGCATAAATAGACAGTTACAGTACAATACTGGTCATGTAACGGAAAACAAATGGGCACTACGTAATATATTTACGAAGGCTCAATATCTACTTACCGGATGCCAGCCAGACACGTACCAAATAAAACGAACGTTTGCAGAATAATTAACGTTAATGTACGGGCAACAAAATTACAAAGGGAAACTGAAATTCAAATTGCATGATGGTTTTATTGGGTACTAAATAGGATAAATAGTTTAATCCATATCAAATAATACACATTATTGAAGGAGTATTGGCCAAGTAAAATTCTTAAAAGCAATATTCGTAACACGAAAACTTACCAAATTCTTTCTATATCCATTATAGTGATAGCAATGTATTGTGCTTGCACGAAATCTAAATATTTCATAATATGTGTTTTAATTTGCTACTTCCTTATTCATGCCAATATCCTTGCAAGACATATCAGCTTCTTACTGCTGACCGTGACTCTCTCAAAAATAGGTCGCAGATACAGGTTCTCTACAATTCTAGATGAACAGTGAGACAGCTGACGTACCTTAACAAACATTGTGCTTTTCACGTTTCATTTTTTTTGCGATGCTACATTTTACTTCAGTCTCCACAAATGACTGATCATACCGTACTGCATCACTTGCTAGTATTCACCGATATATAGTGTCAATTTAAACATCCTGCAAACGAGTTACAGTTATACGATGAAACACAATATTGTAGTATGCAAATGCATTGCAGACACCATTGTTAAACAGAAAAAAGGTATACACAAAATAAGATTCGAAAAATGAATTGTCGTCTGTCAGACCATATATCACTTATGCTTCACAATGGCAGAGACAACTGTAAATGGTAATACGCGTGGCGAGTGATGTGGAATTGTTTGTAGTTAGAGTAAATCAGTGAAGGAAATCACTCAAACTCTAACGCCAGGTTGGTTTTGGTTTGTCCAGAATTTATCGGTACACAAGGAAGGATAAGGCTTTGCGAGAGCAGCGGTGAGTTCGGAACTGGCTTTGCAAATCTCTTTCATGAATAACTTTTGTTTTGTTTTGTTTAAATTTATACTTTATTGATGTGTTCACTTTTTCTTTATTTTAACAGCATTTGAAGTAGTGTTGTTCTAGTATGTATTTGGTGTCGTCTTGGTTATTGCTGTTTAACGAGATTAATGTAGCCAAGATACACATCAGTGTCCACTGGACGATTATGTGTGTAAAATGAAATAATGTGTTCAAAGGCATACTCCCCATAAAGTATGCATCTATGTATAAAACTACTTGTATAGAAACCACCAACAAAGATGTTCTATCAGCCATTTTTACCTTCGATAACTGCCATTAGTAACACGTTTTCGGTTTTGTTTACTCTGATATTGCACATTGCCTTGAGGAGTTGTGTTTCTTCGCCGAGAGCACATTTGTATTGAAATTCTATGAACAAGAAAGTGACACATCGCAGTTATGTGCTGCTTATATCGAGCATAGTTTGGTTTATTTAACCGACACCAGCGTCAATAAAACATCCGTGCATACTATAATCATAGTCACGTCCATTCAGGCATATGCTTATTACAGTCCATAGTTCAAAAATTATTTGTGATATATCGGAAGGCATAGCAAATATCATATTACCCACTGAACTTTGTTAAGCTCTGCCACGCTCAACTGGAAGTGTGTTACCAGGTAACAGCCAAGGTAAGATGCACTATATGTATTTAGAATATTGTTTTAATATTTGCACATAATAGCCCTTTACTAACTTTGGCATTATACTTTTAATTTTAAATATCACCTTATGTATGTACCCTGACGAATTTGTGTTAACATTTAGTCATACTTTTCCATGCTAAATTGATGGGTCTCATCTTGACTTAATACTTTCTTTCTCACACTGTGTGCTGTTATATGGTTAGTTTTTTTTTTTCTAATGAATTAGTTGAATGCAAGCGGAGGTTAAACGCAAATGCATGCAATAAAAATAATTAGAACGTGAACAGACGCACATCATACGTGTGTTTCACTACTAAACTCTTTTTGCGAAAACGTGTTATCAAAAATAATAATGTTGTTTGAAATATAACATGCAAACCTTACTGCCGCTTCATGTCTTAATCAACCATAAGATGAATGACCGTTTTATCCGTGCGAATCTTTACCTCTCACCTTTAGACGCACATCTGCACAATATGTAATTGATCAACCTAAAGTCATTAATGCCCTTTCATTTTCATTTTCAGATCATGACAAAAAGCATGTCATATATATACGGATGACGACTTGAACAACAGCCTTGTTTAACACCACAGGAGATAAAACAAAACTGTAGCGAGTGAACAAGCGTTTTCTTAACCTGTTAAAACCATTAATATGTTACATGCATTTCATTTATAATCTTATTAACCTAATATGTATTCAATCCTTGTTTTGAAAACTTCTGAGTAAATGTCCCATGCGATGTTTGCCTACTAAAAGACTCTGACACAAGGTCAATCTAAATAAATATCAGAGCTACTCGCGTTGACAGAATACCCAGAAAACACCATACAATGTACTTTTTTAAACATCACTGTGGCGTAACGTCCTTAAAACGAATGTTGGGGTATATCGAAATCATTGACAATTAAAAATGATTTATCTTTATCACTGGAATATATGCTGCAGAAAACATCACTTTATCAGTTAATTTAAATTACGAGAAAAACTTTAGATACAAAAGGCTAAAAAATGTTGTCAACACTGTATTATCTCTTCGTTTCTCGAGTCGGACAAGCGTATTCATTACTGTACAATAACCTTATCTTATAGCCAAATAGTTGTTACGTCGCCATGTTTGAAAATAACCCAGATATTATGACTATTTTATCTATTCAATTTTTATTGATTAGTTCCTGAAATATTATATACTATATTATATTATATATTATGAATTATATACGAACTGACGTATTTTATATATGAAAAGAACAATGGCTTCAGTACGTATTGTTTGCGAAGTTCTATGAGTAAGACTCACAAAGATTGTAAATCTCACACCAAGGGCAAATCCCAGAACTGGGGCACAGCTAATTCATGAATGAGACTAATGCGTATCTGCTTACTTACATAAACTAGTACAAAATGAGTAGTTTTGCCTGTTTCGATCTTCCAAGTGATCTGCACTTGGCCGGTGATTTTACCAAGCCATGTTTTCTTTATTTATAGTAAGCTGAACGCCCCAAGCCAGACGATATTTCTTTCTGGTCGTTGCAAGTAGCAGCGGTAAATGCAAATGCATTACCGCACAGATGCGTCATAATAACATTTTCCTCCCAGTACTTGGTTGACCTACATAAACTTACTATACATATATTCCAATAACGGTATATGTATCTTAAAAAAAAAAACATTTGCATTTCTTGACTAAATGTTCAACGTTTAATGTTTCTTTTTATATCTGCAATTTTTCCACCAAAGGCTCTATGGTCGAGCGGTTAGAGACGCTGACATGTATTAGCTCACTCCACATAACGTCGAATCCTACTTGGTGTGATAACTAGATGTTTACAAACAACTTTCAGTTGTGCTACGTTATAGTTCTAGGAAGACTTCGTTGGAATACACCTGGTCGTCGCTTAAACAATCAGTTACAACCACTGATATATGACATTGTTTAAAGAGCGATATGCATGTGTATTGAACTTACTCCCAGCCCCCTCAACCCGAACAAATATAACTATCTAAACCAGGAATGTGTACTAGTCGACTATGGACAACTAGTTATTCAATTTGCAATCTGCAGATAGGGTAGAGTGTCCTGCTGGTTTGTGGTAGCTAGGTCAAAGAATTTGCAATGGCCGCAATCACTTTGTATCCCTAAAGGTAAAGGACACGGCGGTTTGTGTGTTTATGTTATATTTGTGTGTGTTTTATTTTTAGTTGTAGTTATTGTTGTTGTTTTGTTTCGTACATATATAGCCTTAACGCTAATAGACATGCATAAGTATCCAGTGACAAAAGTCACTGATATTTAAACTCAACAATCAAACGCACAACAAATGCTTAACTAGACATTTAGAAAAAAAACGACATGTAACAACGGAGTGGATGCATATAAAATAAACCGAATTTAACCTTATGAGTGACATTTGTATTTGCTAAATTATAAAAAAATGGCATTTAATAGTTCATTTGAAACAAGAAACTAATTATTGCGCAAGCAAAAATTTAAGCACATTAGAGCCCCGCTAAAAAACAGTGCTTTACCCGTACGCATTCCGAACGAGTTTACATGCTGAAGCGGAGTTTGGGTTTGACTGCTCCTGTTATACATATATAAAACAATTCAAATAGAAATGCTTACATTTGGTATCAAAGGTACGTTTAATAGCATTTCGCCTGTGTTTAAAACCTTTTTTCATCCGATAGCCGTCTTCTTTGGCAAAGTCATAAATTTTACAAATGCTCTTTTTTTCCCGTTTCAAAATTCGATGTGACGTAAAACAGTTCCCTATTTATATATAGTATGACGTTATTCCTGAAATATCATATTGATATTTCTTTATAATGATAACTCTCTTGTTTATAATTCAAGCTTTAATATGATGCAAGTTATTTAAATGTTTTAAAGGGAAATTATTGATTAATGCACTAGTTGTAAATGGAGAGGTTATCTCGCTTACCACGGTTAATTTGTTAAAACTGTACACATTGTTTTCTTTGGGAGTGTTCATGCTTTGGTTCATAAAATTTACAGTTTGCATCTCTCTGTAATGTTGTGTGTTTATTTATTTATTTATTTGTTTATTTATTTATTTATTCATTTATCTATTTATCCATTATTAATATGTTCATTTATTCATTTATTCATTTTTACCAGTACATAGATTAATTGTGCATAATGAATTGGATTTTCTTTTAGCTGGGCCAGATGCGTCGATACATGCGAGTGCGATCTTGATATAAATTGTTTGATAAGATTTCTTTGACGGAATAACTTTATATATAAACTAATACTTAGTAATTACACAGCAGTTTCCGTGATTAATAACGCATTCCACTTTTAAAGATGGGTGTTTGCTATTTCTAAAATTATGTATGTGCATATAAACTTCTTTTATAAAAAATTACGAATGTGACATGAGCCTGTATAATGCTATAAACGTTTCTTCTTCTTTAATGTCTTCGAATATTTTTGTAGTCAAGTTACAAACCAATGCCCTGTTTTAACTAATTTAGCAATACAACTGGTCATTTCATTGTTTTAAATGCAACCAGACTAAAGGTACGATCATTCTTTACAATATGTTTTAATATAATTAAAGGACAACAAGATGACATATCTATTATGTTTTATTACCAGTGCATGAAGATTAAAACAGTGTACCTATTGAGTTTAGCTGAAATAATTTATCCCATTGACAATCATAAACTCTAAAGGAATTCAGGGTCTTACATACATTTCTATATATCAGTAAATCCGTATAGTTTACACATATCTGGGTGATATGTTTTTGATAACAAAGAGTGTACTTTAAATAAATATTTATGTGGACAAGTGCACAAGAGAACAGTTAAAGTGTTAATTAATACATTTTACCTGTATACGCATAATAAAAAATAATGTTAAAAAAAAACTTGATATAATTACAAAAGTCTGCAAATTTGGGTTCGGCTGAAGCTGCCAATATTTAGATTTGCTTGAATCTCTGCAAAATCCAACCAAACGTGATATACATATTTAAGCTCATTTTATAATACGTTATATATACAAAAAAGGCTGAACAGAATAGGGTATTATGTCCGACGATTTATATCAAAAGCGTATTAATTCAACACTAACACAGTTTCGAAGACATTTTCGTATTGTAGATAAAACCAAACAACATAAAGCATTTAATAAGGCAATCTTAATAAAGACAGTTATATTCTTACATATTTGTAAAAAATGACATGATTTTATATTAGAACCTGAACAAGATGAACTCACTATTCGCTTGCTGTGCCAAAAGCTTTGAATCATATCTTACTTATTACAAATAAGTCGATTCAAAGATTCAGTGAATGTTATATTAAAGTGTCATGCCTTGTTGTATTTTTTAAACTGTTGAAATATTAAATACAGTAGAAGTTGTAAAACACTATGAAACCAAACTTGGGAAAGTTCTTTGTTCATCATAATATATAACTTCCACTTTGCAGAAATATGCTGTAAACTAACAGATCAGATAAGCGTGGACAAAGTAAAGGTACAATAAAAATGTAAAGACAAATATGTAAAAATCGACTTCTTAAAGGCATTGAAAACGGCTGTCTTTAAAGCCCCCAGGCCACCGATAACACAATGCGGAATTCCCAGCAGGCATACTTAACCTGCGTACAATGAAAATCGCGAAGGTGAGAGTTGTAATCCAATGTACAGAAGAGAACATGCGCTTTAACCAATAAGATATATATCTTATGGAATTATATACTCCCGTATACTGGTGATTGTTGGTATAATTGCAAGCAACACTTTTAACTGTAGCATACAGTGATATTATCTCTAAAAACTGTCTCACCTTACAGTTGAGGTTTCCTTGTATTTCCCTCTACACATGCATGATTTTGCATCATAAAAACCTATTTCATGAGTCATATTTCCAGCGTGACACCAATTAGTGACAAAATTTATCCTTGCTGATGTCGTAAAACAATTGGTCACATTTGATGAGCTGTCACTTGTTAGCAAGACCTGTCCTCACTATTACCCGCCGCACCCATTAACAATAACTGCTATACCAGAAGAAAACCAAATCAGACCATATCCAATATTCAATGTCTTAAAAATAATTTTCTTTAAATTATTACTCGCAATAAACTTCAATGATATTCTTAGAAGAAAAACAATCATCCACATGTTTTATTATTTATCATAGTCATTCTCATGATATTTATGAGCATCATGATCATGATGTTTCTCATACTTTCTATGCTCATCTTATTCCACCTTCAACCTCTCAACATCTTCCTCCTCATCATCGTTATAGTCACCATCATGATATCAACGATCTCATTTGGCACGATTCTTCTCACTGCCATCCATCTATCGCCCGATAATAGGCATATCGTTATTGTCTTCATATTCATCACAAATATAAAGAACAATAGATCACATGCCATCATCAATAACGTTACCGTAGAGCCAACAATGTATAATATGTATGTGGACTAAATGTACATATATGCACTATATCTACTTTAACGTGAACACAAGAACACATTTTAAATTTACATATATCAAAATATAACCGAAAAGTATGTATATATGGATATAGTGATGAACAAATAAACTACGGTGCGTCTATAAATACATGTATAGAGAAGAGTAGATATGTGCATTACATCGGATGCTCGCTCAATGACGTAACAAGAAAACGAATCATCCAAATCGTCAAAAGCGATACAAAGGATGTAACTTATTTTGAAAGAAAAAACATGCCATGATATTCTAAAAACATTTTAAAGCCCTACTGCCAATTTGAATTCCGTGGATAATTCAGTACGTGAAAATAGCAGTGGGCATATGTATTCTAATTTAGCCTGAATCCTACACACTATACAAACGGTTGAAACACTGACGGGATGATGTGCGAAGGTTAAAGATGTAACATCTTAAGTAGAGAAATAGCTTTTTTTCTCTCTCGTGTATAATATCAAAAACAACAATTTTAAATGAAATAAAACTAGAAAAAAACTGTTCTTTAAAATAAAATATACGTTTAAAAAAAAGCGGTCAAATATATAGTATTAACCAGGCATACACAACATATATTAGTCTGGACATAGACAGTCACTAATGCATGCCAACAACTGATCTTACACAAGTAATTTACTGCATGTGTACATGCACATTTTTAGCATACATACTTCTATCTAACCCTCATTAACACTGATACTAGTATTTAAATACGGATTTTGAATCACGTCCTAGCACACACTAGCAAATGCATTGCAAAATATCAATCTGCATGAATCAAAATACATATCAATATAAACATTGAAGCTCTCGATTGTCGAAGATAAATAGTTCTCGCATTTACTAACTCGAACAAGCATCTTGCATAAGTGATTTAACCATGATGCATACATACTTATTTGGCAGTATTCAACGTTACACATATATTATTTGTCTTAATGGTCAATAGTTTGCATAAGGTAAAAAAACGCGATTTGTGTGAGCCGGTTATGGAGGAACAAACAATCTCCGAAGTAATACATAACATGACGTGATAGCCAGTTCTTTTGGCCATGATCTATAAGGTCCTGTGTGAATACATTTTTAGACGTTTGAACGTACGTTTTTACAGCAGAACATAAAACCTTTACATTGTATGAGAATGTCGTTATAAAACATGTCGAAAAGATTCCGCGAAGTTTTCTTTAGCCCTCGTGAATTTCACTATGGCCTGTGTAACTAACTAACCTTTGAAATTTTAAATTACAACACATATGAAACACCATTGATTACAGTAAGCCACCCACCTACTGCAGCAGTTTGATATGTACATATATTTAAACCAGACAAGGCAAGGGACATCACTGTAAGGCAATACAATACAAGCACAGACTGTGCAAAAGAAGATCTACGACATGATCCCATCAAATACTTTTGTTCTTGCAGTCACAAGATTTCAGTTCACTTTGCCAAATATTTCAATGAAACATCAGAGCGCGTCTTGTCGGCAATGAGTGATGGAACACCAACAATAATGTCTGCAAGATAGGCGACCAAATCACAACTCAATTTTGAAAAAAAACAACAACATATATTGTCTTTTTTCTTTGTGAAGTTCATGTTGTTGCCTCACGCGTTATATCCGTGATACCTACTTATTTCGCATATTGAACCATTTCATGTTTGATAAAATGCCTTTGTTCGTTTTGGAAACGACAGATGCATTTAAACAACTCGTGGCAGAAGCCACCATTTGTCTGAATTTCTTTACAGACTCACCGATTTCAGCTCTTTCTCGAAATTGTTGAAGGACTTCAATTCTCCCTAGATATCCTGGCTTACTTTCGTGTTTTTCAGCCTGAATTAGCACGTCAATCTGCTCAACAATTCCTAGGGGATCCGGACGCAAGGAGATTTCTTTCAACCGATTGTTACATTTCCTCATATTGTCCACAATCTCCTCGACGTTTGAATTTATAACCTCTAGTTCTTCTTTCATTTTATCAATAACCTGTTCAAGAGACATAGTATTACCTGTAGCGACCTCATACTTTTTCTTCATGTCTTCGTATGTTTTCTTTACCTTTTCTGTTACAATATCAAGTTTGAAAGAAGCATATCTATGCAAGTCCCAGAAGCATTTGTTAGGACATTGTTGACAATATCCATCGGGACCCATCGCCGAACAACGTCTTTTCTGGTCATCATCGGATATGACACACTTTTCATGACAAGTTCTGTTGCAAACCATACAGTTCATCACATGTATACCTACAGGAAGATCTACCTTAACTATTTTTGTTTCCATAACTTCATAGGTAAAATGTGCATTTCTGATTATTTCGTCCTTGTTATTTTGAAATAATCTTACATCAGAATAAAGACGTTCAAACGTGGCACGTCCTTCATCAATGTTAAACTGTAGGTTTGATTTGGTTACGTCCAGGCAACGCCTCACTTCCAGAACCTCTTTTGTGAGCTGTATGCTTCTTCTTTCTAGCGAATCAATGTGAGTTATAAATGAATCAAAACTATGCAGACCCATATCCCAAAACAGTGAAGTAAAATAATGACAAGGATTGGAGAACAAGGCTGAATTGTTAAAAATGAACGTCTTGCCAAAAGGCCGTTTTGATTCATACACCGCATGTAGCACTGGAGGATCCGATCCATCAGCAAATGTGATCAACGTGCAAATGTTTCCCTCGATGTCTTTTCCAAATAACGACATTATTCCGTTGATCATATATGTTTGTGTAGCAGTAAAACGGGAATCTGGGGCCTTAATAAGAAAGCAAACTGCATCTATGGTCTGAACCCCCGTCTCCCCAATTGCCTCCAAAAGGTGGCGAATTTGATCTACAATCTGTTGGTCTCTCTCAAGCCCGCGCGTATCTCCAAAGCCCGGTGTGTCGATGACGTTCAGTCTGTATTTAAGCCTGCTTCCCGGTTCGGGGTTAAATGAATAAGTAGTGATCCAGTCAGTCAGTGATACTTCCTACAAGTTAACAATATGAAGTCAAAGGTAAACTTATGATTTGTTTCGTTACCTGGCATACTGTTGAACTGATATTTAATTGTTAATTAAATTGCTTAAAAAATGTTTGCAAAAGATATACATAATCCACAAAACCTAATTTTCACAATCAGAATGTTGGAAGGCCTGTCATTAATGATCACGTTGTACCAATATGATAGACTTCGAAATAAAACAGCTTAATTAAGATGAAAACGTATTTCTCTTGTGTATGTTTTTTCATGAATATACCAAACATAATAGTTTTAGGTGTTGCATTCAATTTTTGGGAAGATGTAAGAGTAGCTTAATGTTTATTATTTGCAAATATTAAACACCTATATATTGTGATAAAAATGTATATGATGATTGATTAATTTGCATTATGCTAGTTAATGTTTTATGATATAAATGGTAAATGACAGTAACAATATAGATAAAGACATGGTAGCTAACTATGCCATTGATCTGAACTATTACTAAATTAAACTTTACTTCAAATCCGGTGCGTATAGGCCAGACGGACTTTTATATTGAATATAAACATGAGTTTAAATAGTACTCATGGAAGGGATATTGTCATACTATTTGGCTATATTGACATTTTGAAATAATTCATTCAAACTATTGCATGAACAAGTATACTTGTACACAAGAAAGTAGTATGTGGCTAAGAAACAACTACAGAATTATCAACAACACAGAGAAATTTAATAAAACACGTTTTTTAAACTGTAAACTTTAAAGATACGCTTAGTGTTTGTCGAGATTAACATCTCACTTATGTACCATTCGTCATACAGATTGTCAAACAATGTTATTCCTTGTCAACCAAAGCCACAAAATATTATCTATTAGATCAATTCTGTATTTATAACCGTACCCACACAACCATTCTAATGTTATTCAAAACATATGCTAAGAACAGCGAACTGCCGCACATTGATCTAATAGTTTCATTGGTATATCGGAAACGTATGAAAATTAAATTATCCACCTGGTTATATTGCTTCTCTTTGTTTTCTTCCTCCATGAGAGTAAAGCGAAACGTGTCACCCAACCTTACCCCCATAAGGTAGTTTGCGAGACCATCAACAAGCGTGCTTTTCCCAGTACCTGTCGCTCCAACTAACATAATGTTTTTTTCATTGTCTTCCTTTGTTCTCGACACTGTAATGACATTTGGACATAGAAAGCACATTAACACAACAGGTATGCGCTTTAAACATGCATACTATATTGTGTTGCTAATCTACATACTTGGATGCCGCCGAAAAACGGATTTACTTGAACCCTGTTTGAAATGTTAAGCTGTCGTAAGATTTAGTATACATGTTTAATATGTTATACGATACATAACTTAACACGAATAATTATTGATTTAGCACAGGTCGCCTACATACCAGAAATATTTCTTCTATAACGTTTTTTATGAGGTGAGTTGAAGAGTTACAGATTAGTTATTTCTTTTTTTTCGGAAATGCAAGTCGCTGATTGGCAGACGTGTGCATGACAGAGTTCCGATCTCTAACTGTAAATGTTACCGGTAAACATAAATAACTTGAGTCAGTCTGTTCGGCGTATTGTTAAATTTAAATCACAGACCATGTATTGTATAAAGCATATTATGATATGTCAAATGGAACGCCTCTTTAAAATGTGACAATTGTTCACGAATTCACGTATTTTCTTTCATTCTCCTTTTTTACGATACATACAGTCTATTTGAATGCAAAATATATCAACATTACGATTGCCTTTATGCAACCGATTACAGGCCTTTTGATGTGCAGGAAAGATACGGCACCTACCTATGTCATATTTCCGTGTCATTGCTTTGTCATCTCTTGCTTGCAGATTTTCTTGCATAGGCAACGCGAAGATGTCTGGTCCGTTCCTATTTTTCTTTACAGGAGATAATGTGGCAACCAAATCTGAGGCATAGGATCTGTGTGTTATTACTTCTTCACTTTTATCGCTATATCTCGACTCCTCTCCATTAGCCTTGACCAATCGAACTTTAAAGACGTATGATACTCCAGGTTTTAAACCTGTTATCTTACCAGAGTTTTTCTTGAAGTTCTGATTGCGCCATTTGTTTGTGTGAATTATCTTCTCTGTTCGAACCTGATAGACATCGCCCTCGCAAAAGTTGTCTACTCCGGTCCATACAATATCTACGCTATCCGTGTAAATTCTCTCGACAGCTGGATTCCCAGGTTTGGCTCCCTGTGTTTTAACAAGTAATCAATTATTAATATTCATTTAAAGATTATCTTGAAACTCGTCTTCTGTCTTTACACTATTGGATTAAAGACAAATCCATTTTCCTCCGATTATCACATCGGACATTAAAATATATAGAGCTCTGTGTAAACACAATTGATTTATTCTCCACTAAAATAATTACCGATCGTTGGCATCCAGACGGGCAAATTCTTAATGAATAGATTGCAAATGGTAACAGTACGAACGTTTTCAAATCTGCTTTAAGAGAACCTACTGAATTTCAATGAAAAACATTATAATGATGTTAAAGGTCTTCTTATTTTTATATCAAACTTAAATTAATCTTTTTCTACACAGTTTCTATATTTTTTGTATATTTTTCAGCAATTGATGTAACGTGCAAGTATTTTTTTTAAATTTTACTTTCAATTCAGCATTATATAAGTTCTGTTAAACAGTGTATTTAACTAATCTTAATTAGACAAAACATCTAGGGATAATCATCATCAACTAGTCACTAGTTTTATTTTTATTGCAGATGTACATGTTTATATCTAAGAAAAAAGTGTGTATTGACAGAACTAAACTTACAACAGAAACAATGTAAATATAGTTGTGAGGTAAGTGTTGTTTTTAGTGTTCAAAAAGTCCAATATTCCGCAACTATGGGATGCATGCTTACTCATTCAAAAAACGTATGTTAACACTTCAAGCATTCACATTAATTGTGTTTTACCCTATCCTAAAGGTCAACACTTGAAGAGCACCTATACACTTAAGTGAATTTGTGTATCGATATCTTCACATACTTAACATTAAAAACGAAACTCAGCATTGAATAAAATAGCTAAAATAACTACCCCTTAACCAGACTTAAAAATGTAAATGAGATACATGAAGTACATGAATACACCCCATTTAAATAAACATGACTTGTACTACTTTTGCGGTTTACATGATTTAAATTGTGCAATGGGTTGCAAAAATATAAAGGGAAAACCGATATATGAAATACCAATATTGTAAATATCATTCATGAACAGTCAGTTTGAAATAGGTGTTACTAAATACAATATATGTGTTGATTGTTACGACGATGGTGATTTTTGCGTAACGTTAATATACACAATATAGTTGAGTCTTTATAAAATGGATTTTTTTAGGTCGTAGCGCCTCTAAACTGTGTTGTTTTCCAAGCATATTATTGTTATATTGGCGATATCCAGCTATTCATTGGTGGAGTAAGTCCTCATAAACATGTTTTAGTAGAACCACCGGCGCTATATGGACGTTTTTGCCCCGACAAGGACACGGATCCGCGTGGTGAGGTTAAAGCTTGATTATTTTACTACGAACTTTTCCGTGATTCTGTTTTACAAAGGATACACAATACTTGCATTTTTAGGCTAGCCTTTGAGCAGTTCCTTTACTATGTATATTCGCTACTACCCAAATACATGCACACGTCGTCAAAAGAAAAACTATCCACTAAAATTGGTTGGCATATTTCTTATTAAGGAAATTGTTTAAATCAGAACCAATTTACGATTCTGTTTAAACGACATTGCACCGTCTCTTAAAAGAGTCGAATCTGGGATGTTCTCTTCAGAAGAATGTGTTTTGTAGCTCTGTCGTGTGGTCTGCTTGGTCAACGTCAGATTGTTGCTAAGCTTATGGTGCACCCAGCCGCATTTTGCACAATACAAAAAGGTTACATTTAGGTCAGAACTTATTCACTAGTTCCTTGCAAATCGAACGGAATTTAGACAGGCTGGACAGTTTCTTTACAGTTTCAGACAGAATGTGGTCATGTATTACCTTTCGTCTTGTTTGTGCTTCATGGCAAAATGTGCCCAACTTGAGCTTGCATGTGTCGCAAAAGCTTGTCGCGGCTTCATCACATAAATCACACAAAACAGGTGACGATTTTCTTTCCCCGGCCATCCCAAATGAATGTATATCCTGAAAACTTAAGTAACACAAAATATTATCATATCAACACTTTTAAGACGGTAACTTGTATTTGAACCTTCGTGAAGCTTTTTGAATATTTTGTTTTATTTACTTCTTCAAAGACCTGATATACTTATAATTATGGATGTCACCGATTACTCGAGTTTTACAATCACTATTTTAGTTCTCTGTTAAATGGGGAAGTAGAATTAAAGACAATACTAACTTGAAAACAATAATTGAAATCTGGGTTTTCTGTAAACTGGACACTAGCTAATTGCTGCCAGTCGCATGATCCTGTTTCTCATTACCACCTGATTGTATTGTCGATGCCTATAGATGCTTAAAATCCTGTCCCAGCAGGCACCGCATTGTATGTCACTTAATAAACTGCAAGTCTGGTCACGTCTTCGCTAATTAGTCAATGTTAACTCAGTACCCGCACCCCCCCATATACATACCTTTCCCCCATTTCTCTGTACAGTATGCGACATGTTAAACACAAATTGATTAGCATATATCAGCACCGCCCACCAATTGTTTCGATGTGCTGGAAAATAGCTAATCACTTACTGATTGGTCGTTACACTGAGCTGTTATCAGACACGAACTATAGTCGGCAACTCTTACTTTACAAATGACGTAAGGAAAAAAGGCGTGCGTAAATAAAACAATAGACCGATCGGCAACCTTTTTGTACTGGGATTTTATGTTCACTCCATGCCACACTATTCTGATATGTTTAATCTGCGAAAATAATGCCGCCAGTTAAGCCAATCAATTGGAAACTGTTCATGTCCGCTGAATGTACACTGTGCAGGTCAATACTAGCATTTTAAGGTAGGACAACTAACACGCCAAACATTCGCAACTGTGTGTCGATCTAAGAAAAAACAAATATATGTCTGAACGGAAACACAAACACTCGTTGGTTCTTGGCGGTTGAAGTTATTCAACATGACAATGATATAGTTTGCATATGCAAAAGGTTCAATATTTATATAACATATTTCAAGTGTCAAATGCATGTTTATCAGTATGTTCTCGACAAGTTTTCGCATTTTACCGATATTTAAAAGGATTATCGATTGTTTTTATATTATCATCTTCCGATCACAATATGCGCAATGCTGTTTACACGGCAGTTTCATCAGACTCCAATCTTTCTGCAAACGTCCATACAAGGGATAGAATTGTATTTAGTTATGTTATATATTGCAGATAAACTCGATAAAATAAAAAAAACACAGTACAGTACAACCTCTCCACAGCAACATCTGGAGGAGGCACGAAAAAGTGTTGCTGCTGAGAGGTGTTGCTGCTCAGAGTTTTCAATGAGACAAGAAAAAGTGTGCTTTTTTAAATAGTTTGATATTAGATTTTTAGATTATTTTAGATTAAATGTTTTAATTAATTTTGCTTTGGTAATGAAAATGCAATATATTGTTATAAGAGAAAACAGAAGATGATTTTTTACATATTTTATTGATGATGAAAAAACAAGTTGTATAACACACACACAAAAAATGTATGTACATGATGAAAATGCAAGCTGTTGAACAAGCAGTTATCAGCCGACCGCATAACATTTCTGGTGTGCGCGGCAGACTGTTCTAAAAATAGCTGCACCGGTGTTGCTACGCAGAGGTTAAACTAGCCTCAGGGAAGAGATTTACACGGCCGCTTACCGCTTCGCGGAGGAGTTGCTGCTTAGAAGTTAAAATGCGCCGAAAACTACAGGTGGAAATTTAACTGCCGCTGCTTAGAGGTAGCCGCTGCTTAGAGGTGCCGCTTCTAGATGTTTTACTGTATAAAGAAAATGACCGAGTAATGTGACCAATCGTGGCTCGGTAGTAGAACGCATCCTCATCCCACAATTACAATTAAGTTAAAGTTACAGTTAATGATCTAACAAAAGTGCAGCATAAGTACCCCTCCAAAACACGTCAAAATCCGCCCTCGTCTCACTAGCTCGGTCTGCCTCTTTTCACTCGTTGCCCCTAATCTAACTAAACTAGGCTTCCACCCTGAACTCGCACATATTTTATGACAATCGTGTCATTCATACGGTTCACCATCTCACGATTCCCGCCTATAGTTTGACATATGCATCACTCAAGTGCCGAATCGCGCCTCTGTATTGATTTTTTGGTATGAACAGTTTAAGCACTAGTGTACCATTCGGTTAAGGACCGCGCCTCTGTTCATCATCGTGTGGTCCTGTTAGAATGTACCTACTTTTGCTAGTCCGTAGGATGTTGACAAATATAACATCGTTGGTCGATGAAGATGCTAGATTGTGTATTTGGCAACAGACCATGGACGTCTAAATTAGTTTTAGTCGCAAAGCATGAATATACAAATCCTCGGTCGCGTAGTTGGTACAACCGTGTACTTTCGTATAAGTGGTCCCCAGTTTAAAATATGGAGAAAATGCTGTGTGTCCAATTATGTTCGTATTTTTCTTTCTGTTTCAGACTGATATGCACACGGTACATACACGCTGCCAAAAGGTTTGCTTATTGTAAGTACCACGTATTTACGTATAAAGAAAACATTGCAATATTCGTACCATTACATCAAGGAGGCATTGTGAAGTAAAACAGCTATTTCATGAAAGTTAATTCTGCACTTACGCGTGGCCTCTTTTATAGTTCTCGCATTTACCGGTTACATCTTCAGCTGACCGTCCTTTGCTTTTGTTAACCTTTCCTGAAACTTCTCCGTCACATTCTTGATCGCCGACCTGATGAAACCGCGCCTGGTTGATGCCATTCTCTGGAGGCTGCAACGTCGCGTTCACCCTTAAAGAACATAGATATGTAAAGTTAAAGGCACCTAACTACGGATCACTTAAGAATCAAACATATTAAGCTAAATGTGGTTATATTTAAGAATTAAAATATATCATATACACACACGGACTCATACATGATGTTTGAAAGCGATACGAGTAATGCAATTTATTCTTAGCCATGCCTTGATGATTGAAGTTGATGATTATAATCTTGAACACATAATGAAGTTAAGGCACTTTTATTGTTCGAAATCCCATGGAAAGATCACATCTTAAACCAAACAGATAAGTGAACATCTTGATCCATATTTACAATTGTTAAATCATTATTCATGCATGTATGAGTGCCAATCTTTTGTTTTGGTGACAACATATAGAGAAAAAAAATAAAAACACTGGGTTAAATATGAAGTTAAGAGTCGATTGATTTGATGCGTTCATTTACAGTGAATGAGTAAACGACTTTAAACGCTACAATGTTCATCGATTCTTGGGTATTTTACGAAATATTATAAGGTATTATAATTTAAAGTGAAACTCCAGCAAAGTCACTGAATGCGAAGACAGTAAAAATCATTTAACCTTGAATATTAGATCGCTTACATATCCATACGAATTGTTCATGCCTCTTAAAAACCCTATTTATTAAATTTATGAAAAGTACTCATAAACAATACAATTTTGCAATTCATGCTGACGATAGTTTAAAATGATTAAATATGGTTAATTATGATTACAAAAAATAATAAGCAGTACAATGGACCCATCAACTCACGTATCGCTTTTATAAACCAATGATCCTGGTCTAAAGTGTCTGCCTCTAACTTGGTCCCCGCATTCAGGCTCTGTGTTACTGATCTCTTTCCTTGGTATGAGAGTGTCGGTTAGATAATGGTGGGCATCAGAACATTTGGTACAAACAGGAACTTCACATTGATTGCAGACCTTTTCTGCGTTTTGATTACATGACGAACACATGATATGCAGAATGGACCGTTTGGTGTATTCAATTGCGCTGAGTTTGTGGTATTTCGTTCGCTTTTGTTTCATGTGTCCTTGTTTGCAAAATGCGCACATCTGTATCTGACAATCCTCACAAAAACATGCAGCTATATCCTCTTCACATAAATCACACCATACACCTGATTGAACGTGCAATTCCCTGACGATAATTTTCGTTCGATGTGGCACTGAGTCCTTAATCAATCTAAAAGAGAGAATATATTAAATTTCATCTGGAAATTATAAGTTATATGTAAAATAATTGCAACCAAACTAGCTTTCTAGAAACGATTGTATACATTCCCCAACCAGCTTTCTATTTGTCTATTGATTGTCTATTGAATGTTAAAGAATCAAGAAATATATAATTTGATATCAATTTGAAACATCACATTAAAAATGAGCATTACATGGGATGTACACAAGGACCATAGTATCTTAAAATGTATGATTTAGTTCAATAAACTCAGCACAATTTGCATTTGAACCCAATCAGAACAAAAACAGTCGACATACAGTTATATTGACACTGTCATATATTGATATAATTGTTTCCTTTAAAATTAAGTTTTGACACATGGTCTAGTATGGTAATCTTTTCCAGGTGTTCTAAAAAATAATCAGCGGTTCGAAAAATTGATGCTCTGTCAAAAAGTTATGTTTTTAATGACATGTGCATACTAGTTACAACAGGTTCACCTCTTACAAGTAACTACTCAGCATTTTTTGTCAACATATGTATAAAAATGTATCATGCAATTGTGATACATTTTTTTCTTTCTGTGACTTCATCAACACTTTTAGTATTCGCTCGTCCGTAAACTAGTAACCGTGTTTACTGGATTGTTTCCATGAATAAAAAATACTAGTTTAATCAGCTAATGCCATTTTTACGAAAGAGAGCTATTTTAACAATGGATGGCGAAAACAGACGGTTGCACTAGAATTGATATCATGCTGGATGGTACCTCTTTATAGGCAAGATGTTTGTTGGTGCCATCTGTTGTATCAGTGTCTCTATGGACTTTTTATTAACTTGTTTGATCGTAGTTTAATAGCATACATACGTAGTTTAGTCAGGCGAACGTTTAATGAACGATTGGTCAAACACAGAGTGTTCTGCTATCATTACGAATCAACCCAAATTTCAATAAAATAAAAGTACATTAATACTACATTGTAAATCACTTATTTTGTACATGAGTTAAATATTGCTATACATTAATAATATCTGGGATACAAACTATATAAGCTGGAACGTGTCTTTCTTGACTCTTTGGAATTCTTTGTTTATAACTAAGTTAATGCAGTGCCAGCTTTTGCTACATTTTCAAGTCTAAAGGAGAGTAAATATAACAATAAATATAACAATAATAACAGATAAATGATTACTTTATATATTAGTTGTACGTACAGTTTACGGCTATCGTGAGGTAACCCTTCATTGCTATTCTCCTTGAGGTTTGTCGTCTGGTCCGACACATTGTATGTCGCTGTGATTTCATGTCGATCGGAAGCATGATCGCCGCTGGCTTGCTTTGGTGATCCCGGTATATCGCACAGTTTATGATGAGACATAGCACACTTTGTACATAAACGAACGTTACATTCAGAGCAAAATTTCTCCGCCTGACCATCGCAGAAAGAACATTTGACATTAAGAACTAAAAGTTTCACTTTTTCAATTGTAGTGAGATTGTGGATGTTTGTTTGTTTTTGTCTTGTGTGTAGAGCTTCGCAGAATGTGCATACCTTACTATGGCATTCGTCACAAAAACTCACCGCCTGTTCATCTTCACAGAAATCACACACAACGTCACACGATCCTCCTTCTGCCATCATTTAGGCATTCTACTGAAAGTAAAATAAGAAAGCACGCACACACATAGATATGTAAACCACCTCTTCATTGACATGAGGTTAAATTGAAATTTTAACCGCCTTAAGTGAATGAACGTAATCTCTTGCAGAAACATAAGTTTGCCTACACAAATTTTGTAGAAGTGGTTGTACAATAAATCAACGACGCGCCTTAACTGAAGTCACAGGACCAATTAGATTACAATCTACATTTTACGCAACCTATATCCGAAGCAAATATCTGCAAACATTATCGTGGTTATGTATTGTATGAGTGTAACTAAAACAAAGAACCATGTTTTGTTCTAATCGCATACGACTTGTAACCAAACGCGGCAAACAGTCGGATACAATTTACTTGTTGTTGTTTTAATTACCTTTTACCAATTCACTGGAAATAAAGAACCATTTTATTTTTTTCTTAATGCATTTGCCATTTTTACGTCTTAGCAACATATTCACAATTACAACTTTTATATTCAGTAGAATCAGTCTATTTGTTGACTGTGTCAATCTTGGATCTAAATGTATCTGCTAAGCCTGCATGCATGTGTAATGTTTTAATCTGTTTCAAAGAAGAGCAGCATAATCAAGTAAAATAAATTCTGTTAAGCTTTGTGTTAACACCCGTTTTAAATGATCGATGCTGCAAGTCAGCCTGCACTGCCCATTTAAACCAGCTAATAATAAACGATATTCAATATCAGCAAGAAACAGGCGAACGAGAAGTTGCAGTCGCTTTAAATTTATTTTCACACGTAAATGTATGAGTACATGTTTTTCTTTGTAGGATGTTTAATAATTGCTTAAAACTTAACTTATTTTCGATTATGGTTAGCAATTATTATCAAGATAAAATGATGATAGACTATACCATATGAAGTCACACTTCTTTATTTCAAATGTATGCGACTGGAACTAAATTCAAAAAAGTTAATTATAATTTGGAAAATAAACTATATACAGAAATAATGACTAATTTGTATGATTATGGTATGTATAATGATGATCAAAATGAGGAGTTTGGGGATGAAATGAGCAATATGTACAATGTCAATTTAAGCAAGACATTATATGAAGATTTAATGAGATGGGACAAGTGACTGTCTCTTTTACCAGATGTATCTAAGCAAGATGATGTGTGTGTGTGTGTGTGTGTGTTTTTTTCACTATTGTTTTCTTTAGTTTCTATTTTAAGCTTAATCAACATGCTTGATATTACGCTCTTTTGCATCAACACACTTGTCAATAAGTAATTTGCTGATTCAAGTTGTAATTTTGTAAGAGAATTTTGGATCGGGTCTAATCAAAACAGTAGTATTTACTAAAAGCTCTGAAATGAACAAAAAATCCAAAAGAAGCATTCCTAACTAATCGAACATACTAATGGTATAATAAACTACATTTCGTTTGACAATGTATGTTTTACTTTCTAAAATGTAAGTAAAGCACCAATCATACTGAGCAAATGTTGTCTTGAAAAATAAAAATATTACCTTTAAGAGCATCGCCTTACAAGAGTTTTAACTGTTCTTGGCTGTGGCTCCAAAACCTTAGGCCCAGATAAGTCTTTTCAAAGTCGTGTCACTAAGCTTTAATTAACCATTCTCCATTTTGCATCAGACATTTGTCAAGTTTGATCACCTCTTGTTGTCATTCACGTAATTGCAACTATTATACTTTATAGCAGTGGAATATGGCCTTTAGATTAAACCAAACACATTCCTAACACCACTCGCTATGCGCTGCAGAATCCGAAATCTAGTTTAGCTAGTTTAGTTTCTTGTAATCTGTATAACTGATATTGAGCAACACAACCTGCAATTAAGTGTATATGTTACCTTGTCTGTGTCTCATTAAAGTTAAGAATATTCTTCTCTTTAACAGTAATGTCGCTTTCACATAGTAAACCTAACAAACTGAATGTATAGACTAAAGAAAGAACCGAAAGTAAATTGCCCTTACCTGCACACTAGGCTTCCTTACAGTTGTTTTAACATTTAAGAGGGTTATTTCTTATTTGATATATATTTAACGATACATGTGATGAAGACCAAATAAATGTCTAATGCCGTAACATGATTTAATGCGGGGTTCGTTGATATATCATGGCCGTATTGTTATATCTGTTGAAGGAGTATTATCGTAAAAAAGACTGGAATGTAATTGGGATCAACATTAGCATAACACTATCCGTCTGTAATATTAATTGCATCATTAGCATTATATTGGGTTTTTGTGCATGTGTACATATGTTGGAAAAGTACAGAAAAACACTATTTTGATTAGACTTCTTAATACAGGATATAAACGCACTAGGTATTGATCTTTGGAATTACCATAAAAGAAAATGCAGCCTTAAATTACATTGAACCAGAGGGTTGTATGTTGGGTATTTCATGTTCAAAAATAGAGACAAACCTCCTCTGTTACGTACGTACTATGAACAATACACGTGCCATGCTTAAACAATTACAAGTCTGCTTCAACCTGTTCACGTGAAATCTGTTAAGGACCCTTTCTGTGCCAAATAGTGCATGCATATTAACAGCAAAATTAAACCAATCATTCACAACATTATGGCGTCTAAAACAATGTATTTTTAGCATCAATACGTTTAAATAAAATTGTCATTTCACAATATGACATGTCCTATGCAACTGTTGGTTCAACATATTAGTGGTACATGTGAGTATGCATTCCATTCGAGTTGTTTAGCATGCGTTTCAATTAAACTGGTTATATTCTTAGTACAACAGTGTTCGACCACATACATTTGGAACTTCAATTTCCACCAATGTAGTGCTATGGTAATTGTTTTTGCATTGGTCCATCTATAACCTTGTTTCTTCTATTTAAAATCATGGTCTGTTTGTTTTATCACTAATACAAGAATAACGTATTTTTACTTTAAGAAGTCTATTTTAACAGTATGAATAAATTTGAAGTCCTTCTTACAACACGACAAAGTTCGGATACTACTAAATCATTTCATTTACTGGCTTTCTTAGTTAATTCTTTGTCGTACACTTAAAGCAGTTTCACGCACATCCCCGGCAAACACACACACACACATTCACACACACACACACACACACACACACACACACACACACACACACACACACACACACACACACACACACACACACACACACACACACACACACACATTCATGCAAAACGCACGCAATATTGTGTATAAAGTATGTCAGTAGATTGTTTTATGGGCTTTCGTAAGCAGTAATTGGGTAACCAATGAATGTAAACATACTTGGTGGGGGAGTTTAGAAATCGTGTATTGTCAATGTTTTTTGTGTATGTGTGTGTACTTCCTCATCTTTCTTTTTTTTTTTTTTTTTTTACTTTTTTTTAAAGAATGTTAGACATTTAATTATTTTATGACCATGCACAGAAAATTGTCGACGCCTATAGTAGTGAAAATTGAAAAATGGTTCAAAAAGAGTATTTGTATATTGAGGTTATACTAAAATCTAGGTAGAAGTGAGTGTATGTGGAAATGCGCATATGAAGACAAACTTCCGATACAATATTCTATTACAAATAATTTTCATTTTTATTTGTTTTGACACGAACTTCCTATTATCATTGTACATTATCATTGTATATTTTGGGGTAGCCATCTAATTGTTTATTTTGGTAGCTATCTGATATTTCTTCAAAGGTATTTAAAAATAACTGACGCTATGTAATCCCCAAAAATATCAAAGCATCTCTCTTTGCTAGACATTTTTATACCGTTGTGTTCTTATTGAGTCTCTGTGTTGGTTGTACGGGTAATATTTTTTTAAACTAACCATTTATTAAGAAAAAAGACTTCCAATTAAATTCCCGGCGTTAATGAGTATATACATCGTATATCATGTTTCGATTCCTTATATACTTCCTTTTAAATTTAATCTATGGCAAATGCCATGAAGGACGATCTCACTGTCAACATTGATATCGATCATCAAGCTACGCAACGACACGTTTCAGAAGTTGAAGCTAAGGTCAATGCGACATATGATTATTGGAGATAAATATCATTCACATATAAGGTATTTAGTTAATATGCACATTTCTCACGACTACACTCTAGGTGACAGTATGTGTACATTTCTCGATGAAAGTCTGACAACATTTAAATATGATTATTGAATATAATGATGCAGTTGTTCTAGGAGTTATTTTTATTTATTTTAATAAAGTAAGACAACTTTATACGGTTTACAATACGATGGGTATTGAATGTTTACTACAGTGTGATGTTTGTGTTCTGTTTATTGAAAAATAACCACTTAAAACAACGATATGTTATATAAAACACAGTAAACAGTCAAGCCTCTTACACGATCATTGTCTTAAACTTAAAAGAAAATATTGTAAACACCTGAAAATGGGTATGGCACATACAGTAAAACAAAACCCTTTTGCCAATTAAACCCACAATGGTATACACCAATGTAACAATCGTGGCTGACGTTAGACAAAACATGAACTATGAAGGTAACGAGCACGAGTACGGTATTTTCTATTGTTCAGACCTTACTATAAATACATAAAACCTTGACCAGGTTTAGAGATATGTCAAGGTGGACGTTTTCAAAGTAATCTTATGATCTCTGGGGGTTTGAACAAAAGCCTTTTGTGCAGACTGGTAATTTGATTATACATTGATGGTTATACTTGACAATATGCAAGCCATTTTGTTAACGAGACGAAGATACTCTATTGATCTTACTCGAGTGGATTCCTTTGCATATCTGTCGCTATATCTTTGACGTAGATATAACTAGAGTTTTATTTCTTATGTGTGTGCACGTTTTGTTTGTATGTATTGTGTTTTGCATATATTTCGATACATGAAACACTATCATTGCCTTGCCGTTATGTCCATATAAAATCAAAAGGCTTTTAGTAGGAACTACTTTTCACATTGGAGGTGTGCATAAGGACGGGGGCAAGTGTCTTTATGAGAACATAGAAAGATCGGGCTATCCAAGTGTGAAAACAATCATTTAAAATTATTATGTGAAAAACATAATCTTACAAACTTTACTTATCTTATATTTGTTTTTGTGTTGTTTTTTTTCAATTGCTTATGTGCTATATACTGTATATTTTACAATCTAGATTTATTGTTAACAAATAAAGAACAGATCTAAAAGTGGTGTAAATAATAACATACTTTAAACAATTTAAAGGAACAGAAAAACACTAATATGTATTCTCCGTTATTGGATTAAAATCAAATAAGTAAATATGCTCCTCCCTCTCTTCCTCTTTATCATTCTCAACATCGTCATCATTCAAAGTACATAATCACATCATCCATATCTTCAAAAGCAGTATCAGCATATATAATAGCATACTAACCATACTGATCGAATTGTCCATAGTTTTATTTTATCTAGTTATTCTTATTTTCAACTTTGTATGCTCGTGAATATAATAACACAAACTTAAAACTTACACATGTAGGTTGCAAATGGCTTCCCACCATAGTGAAGATGGTCATTAAGAAGGAGGCGAAGATCATGCCGCTACATGTCTCCGTTGTTATAATATTTTCTGACTCCAGGAAAATACAGGTTGGTCGACATGTGCGTCACAAATTAATCGGCAGAATCACAGAGAAGAATTGGTTTACACCTGGTCTCCCTATCGGACACAGAAAGACTGGAGGTATCCAATATTTAGGCTGTTGAAGAAAATAGTGACTCTAGATGATCTGGCTCAGGGCAAGTTTATGAGAGTCATTTAGATTGTTGTGTAGAAAGGGGACGCATTCCAGAGATAATATGGTACAGAAGTGACAAGAAAGATAATACAAGGTCTGTTTTTGAACGACATACCCCAATAGAATGGAAAAGAAGAGCCAAAAACAAATGAGTAGCAGACAATTACTAAAGTGTCAGTAGAGCCAGTGTAACAAGCGACCTCATGTGGAAGACTGACACTCCATTTATCTTAAGAGTTAATGCTTCAGAAACAGAGAATCTTGTCAAGGTCATGTTCAAAACAGTTATGTCAGTGATGCCATGACTTTTGTCTACTTCGCTAAAATACTATACCTGTCAATGGTTAACCAAGGGGGAAATAATAGTTGGGGCGAACATGCCAAAGTGTGTCGTATTTTGAACCCATAGAGTTTTGCGTTGTTATTGATAATAATATAGATATTAATATATTTTTTTTTCTATAAACCGACACAAAATATGTGACTGGCCATATCAAAATCAGTCTAAAGTCGCATTTCAGATTATCGATATAATCTGCTCAGAAGGCAAACACAAAGGAAATCGGTCACCTGTTGCTTAATAAGCCTATCGGCCTTTCTGATTGGTCAAACGGACGTCACGTGATACTTCCGGTATCCCGTTTAAATAATTTGTTCACCCATCTTTACTGTTTACTGCGTTTTTCTCGAAATAAAAGTGGATTTTGTCATCGATCTGTGCTATTACTGGAAAATAAATAATAATCACAATATATTTATCACCAGAAGAAGTGGCTAAATGCCTTAAAGAGTCAGTAAATGGCTAAAAACTAGGAGGTATCGGAAACTGGAATTAATTGATTACAACTTACTTCACAAGTGCAAGTGGTGCGTTGGACTGAGATAATGAATGTGACAGTGAAAGCTGTAATGATATGGAAGAAACATTTATAGACATCGCTAACTCTCACATGTATTTCTATTAAAGTAAATGGAGTGGATTTATTTAAAATGGCTTAAAAACAGTGTCGCCCTCATATAGTTACCGAGACAAAAAATTAAAGAAATTGACACTTTTATGATTTTCTATGATCACTGTTGCATTATATAGTTGTTTTGTTAATAAATAAGTATGTGCATTAAATAGAGTTGTGTTTTCTCTTTCCAACAGTGCATGGCATGATGGTGCAATTTGTATAGAAAATGTTGGTTGCTATGGCATTTTGTTTTAGACAGACCAACAATGTTAAAACAAGTTTGAGTGCCGTGTTCTCCACATTTATGTGTAGCTTTAGGCCTTAAACTGTGTTACCTTCATTTGAATAACTTACCACAGGATTGTAGTATCGTGATGGTTCCTGTATCATTTTAAAGGTCTACTTATGCTCTATAAAATAAATATAAAAACTTAAAATATTAATTTTGCGTCTTTAGACTGAATTTGATATGGTCAGTCACATATGTAACCTTCCTTTATGTGATGATACTCATTATTGTGAAATTCACCTGTTGTAAGAAAATCATTGTTAATCGATTTGTGCCAAAATTGCGGATGGCGTTTTTTTTAAATGTATTAAAGATAAAGGTATGAAGAAGTGCCTCATGTGAAAGAAGATAACATGCTATATAATTAAACGTTTTAGGTTCGCACTTACATTAAAGTATAATGCATTTTTTTATTAATTTTCGTTTGGTCGCATTTTTTCTTTCGCATCTTGCGACTTGGTGACCACTTTTTTAAACTGAATCGTGGCAAAAAATACACATGTGATATTGAGGCACCAATTTCATAGCACTCATGAATCCTAAAAATAAGTTGCAAAACTTGTAAAATGTCGGCTTACAATCATCGGAAAGTATGTTGCACTTTTATTTAACATTTAATATAAATACTTGGCCAATTAAGTATTTATAAATATAGCAGGCCAGTTTGCATTTTTGTAACACTGTAAACGGTCATGTTTTGTTTTCGGCTGTCAATGTTTTGTTTGCGTTCTTCATCTTTAAAGCATTTAATGTAAATTCAGGTTTAGCTGTACAGAAGGATTATTTTGATATATTATTAAGTTATGTTAACATTATCCTTATTCCATAAAAGAAATGTATTGATTCGTAACAACATGATGATTTTATTAACATAGCTATACACGTTTCATCTGAAGGTGTAACAATTATTATATTACTACTACTACTACTAACAATAATAATAATAATAATAATAATAATAATAATAATAATAATAATAATAATAATAATAATAATAATAATAATAATAATAAATACTGACATTGTTTTATTGTTTTCCTTGCCATCCAGTTCATGCTATGGCTGCCTGTCTTACTATTGTTCTGGATACATGCTTTATTACACACCAAAGCCGATTTATGCCAACTTGATAAAACATTTTCCGAAAATATCAATACAATGCAATGTCTAGTTCTCCATAATACCTGCAGTGTTTACTTATTTAACATTGACCGCTAACGAGTATGTCTTTTAAATATTCGCACCTTACCTATTTCATTAACATTTAAATGACATGTTTTGGCAGTCAACTCTGTGCGCATGTATTGAATTGAACGATACATTGAGATTAAAGGAAGATATTATATTTCCTGCAATAGCATGGAAGTACTCAGGGGCCGTTTGATTTACATCGCTACACAAACAGAGCTAAAAGGTAAGTAGCGGATCAACTAAGCCTGGGAGAGATAATAATGTGCTACGATTGTCATTAATAGTTTAAATAGGCAGGCAAAGGGTGGCGGAAGTCTGTTATTACAGGGACGACACATTTAACATAAAACGGGGTTGATATAAAAGAAGATTCATCGATCCGTTTGCTTACGCCAATGAATATATCTTAATTGTAAATGTCGGTCGGTGTAAAAAAGTCTATAGGAGATATAAACGAATCAGACTTTGAACAGCCAAAAAAAAAAAACAACCTTTAACGTCTCATTAACCCTACCAACCATCGGTTTTTAATAAGGTGTTTAAATAAATATACTAATATCGGTATCCTCATAGTATGTTTTGTTTTTCTTCTGAGATAAACTTCACATGACAAGACAAAGGAATTCCAACTGGACATTGTTTTGAAGTTCATCATTTTCTTTAACGTCAGAATAAGAACAAAACTTCAATTCAAATGCAGATCATTGTTACATCTGTATTTTTACGAGAATTTATATTCCTAGGTTAACATACTTAAACACAGTTGATCTATATTACATTTAATATGACACAATTACGAATGCATCTCACCTTCATTTTGTAATTGAGTAAAGGATTCGTATGACCATCAGTCAAGGTTGATTAAAATGGTATAATGAATCGTCTTTTTATATATGCTCCAGTCTACACGATTTCAGTATGTACTACATTTGTCTTCAGTTGTTTGCAAAGAGTTTACATGCATCCTCAAATAGGAGTTTATGGCTCTAAATTGCTGACAGATTGTTTGTTCTCGTTTTAATTGAGACATAAAACGAAGGCACTGACTGAAAAACACGTACTTTAAACACATAAATGATGTGCCCAAGAAAGGATTTGCGGACTATACACAACTGACAATGTGCTTACTTGTGTATAATAAACTTACGCATCCTTTTACCATTTTCAGATTAAAATAGACTTTAATTTTTGACCCATAACCAACTTATCAACGTTCATCGGATTGTTCTCTTTCTAAAATTAATGTGCAATTAAAGTTTGACTTAAACTGTTTTGGTTTTGTTTATACATAGCAGCGACAGATTATAAATAGGTAAACAAGGAAAAGTCTTATCAAAATCACCACACACACACACACACACACACACACGCACACACACACGCACACACACACACACACACACACACACACACACACACACACACACACACACACACACACCACAACCACAACCGAGGGCCTCCCTCCTGGAGCATTCGCTCTACCGATTGCGCTTATCGACAATTAGAATATCATCAAGATAGTGTGACGTTAAATTGAAAGCATTTATAATGTGCCTTTGGCTAGAAAGAGATCTAGTTAACTGAAGTCTAAAATGTAAATAAATCCGAACAAACTAATTAGGTAACAACACCGATCTTATAGGCATTCTTGGCCCAGAATCCTATTTTTTGTTGAAAGCCTGCTAAAGATTTGGGAAATAGAAAAAAAATGTGTCAGTTTTAAAGGAGTTACTCTTTTCGTTGCTAACCATAACATTAAAATGGATGTACACAAGGGTACTTAAACATGTTTTGTCAACATATTTATAAGAAATCATTATGCAACTAGGTTACAATTCTTCTTCGTCATTTTTTTTATATTTACTTTGTTCACATCACATTTAGAATAACTTGTCCCTAAACCTTTAAACGTGTCCATTACACTGTTCCCAAAAAACAAATTTATTATTATTATCATCAAAAACGGTTTCAGTGATACGATTGAAGGCAACCAGTTAAACAATTGATTACGAAGAATAATGGTTGCAACATAATTGATATCATGCTGGATGATACCTGTTTAAATGCACGATTGTGATTTTCCCTGACATTACGTGTGATATAATTGCTTGAGCGTAGTTTTATAGCATACACATGCAGTGTATTTATGCGAACGTTACATATGCTTGTTTTCCAACCCAGTGTATGTCGCAAAAAATGTTCTGCTGTTATTACGAATCAACCCAAACTGCATCAAAATAATAATAAAAGCACATTAATATTACACTTAAAATCTTTTTTTAACGTGTGCTATTTCGATCTCTATTAATAATATATGGCATACGAACTCTAAAAGCTGGAACTTTGGTTATTCATTCATTGGACTTATTTGTTCATAAATAAATACGTTTAATGAGGGGCCAACCTTTACATCATATGTGTCGTCTGGTCCGAAACATCGTATATGGCCGTAATTACCTGTCTGTCACAAGCATTTTTGCCTACGTCTTGCTTCGGTGATCCCGGTATATCGCACAGTTTATGATGAGACTCGGCACACTCTGTACACAAACAAACGTTACATTCAGAGCAGAATCTCTCAGCCTGATCATCGCAAAATGAACATTTGATTGTGGGTTTGAGTTTGCTTTTGACTGACGTGTAGATCTTAGCAGAATGTGCATACCTTACTAAGACAAATGTCACAAAAACTCACCGCCTGTTTGTCTTCATAGAAATCGCATACAACCTCACACGGTCTTTCTTCTGCCATCATCATTACTTACTTATGAAAGTTAAATAGGAAAAACATGCATACAAACAGATAGATGTGTGTGTTGTTCAGTCTTTAAATGTATGACATAAATACGTATAAATTGTAACTTAATTTCAAAAGGTCTAGTGTCCATCACTTAAATGGTTTTACATACATTTGAAAATGCATATAGAAGTATTTTTTGTGTGTGTTCCTCCACCTCTACGTTGAACTACAAACGGTCTTAATTGAATAAACGTTATCTTTTGCAGAAACCTGAGTTTGCAGCAAATATCGTCATTATTGACAAACGACGGAAAGCATATATTGAAACTTACACACAATCTGTACATGGAGTGGTGAAAAGAAATCACCCAAACGCATTAACTGACGTCACAATGTCGGTTAAATTAAAATATTCGTCCACAAAGCCTTTATCCTTAAATGACAAACACACACAATTAAAATCGAAAAAAAAATGTATGCCTGCTTGCATTGCTTAAAGATGTGGACACGCAATTCCATTATAATATAATGCAAAAGTGTTGTGATTTATAACTTATTTAGCAATAATGCATACAGTCATTGTTACATTTCATTTAACGTTCCCCCACCGACCCCGCCCCCCCCCACCCCACCCCCTCTAAAAAAATAGATAAATAAATAAATAAAAATAAATAATAATACAAATATAAATCGTTCAACGTTGCCGATATTAGGTTGATGAACGATGTTACAGTTAGCTACGTATACCACATTTAAAAGAAGTCATTACAATATGCAATGCCCCACATCATAGTTGCATAATCTGGCAAGGTGATATAATACACGCGTTAATCTAAGGATCGTAATCAGAAATATAACGCGGTACTGATTTCGTGTCATAAACAAAATGCCCGTACAAGAGAACAGACAAGTAAAAACTCGACAGTGTGTACATGGTCCCAGTCGTGGCTATGTGATTGTTCAATACATGAACTTTACTTTTAAGTTGTGCATATATGTGCATCATTAAATATTTGACAGTTTTCAGCGGTATTTATGTTTTGCTAATCATCATCACCAGGCTCGTAATCATAATCATCACTATCATCAGCACTAGCGAAAACTTAATCTGAATCTGTATCATATGTATCAGCTGCATCTGCCTCATAATCCTCATAATCATAATCATCAGCAGGAGATGCAGTATCATCATCATCATCATCATCATCATCATCATCATCACAATCATCATCATCATCATCATCATCATCATCATCATCATCATCATCATCATCATCATCAACATCATCATCATCATCATCATTACTGTCATCATTATAATCATCATTATAATCAACATCACCATCATCAACAACAACAACAACATTTTGTATCTGTATCTGCGTCATCATAAGCAGCATCAGCAACAACTTCAGCAGATGTAAAAATCCTTATCATTATAAACAGATTCATTATAATCATCATCAAAATCAACAACATCATCATCATCATTGCCATCATCATCAACAGCAGCAGCATCATCTTCATCATCATACATTGTATCTGCATCATCGTCAACAGAAACTGTTCCATTAACAGCAGCATTATCATCGTCAACATCTCCATCAACAACATCAACAAAATCATCACCATTTTTCAAGGTAGCTGAATAAATTGTAAATATAAGTACTAGTTGTATTATTTAATAGATATGCTTCAAAACGTCCAGTCTACCATTACAACACCTGAATTGAACATAATCGAACTCCAAAACGTCCAGTATATCATTACAACAACTTGATTAAACATAACCGAACTCAAAAACGTCCACCCTATCATTACAACACCTGGATTCAACGTAATCGAACTCCAAAACTTCAGTATATTTTTACAACACCCGTATTGAACATAATTGAACTCCAAAACGTCCAATCTATCATTACATCAACTAAACTAGGCATTATCGAACTCCAAAACGTACAGTCTATCATTACAACAACTGAAATGAACTTTATCAATCATATATAGGTTAGTTTTGATTTATCGATCAACCAGAACCACTTCTGAAACAAAGATAAAAATAAGTATATACACAGCAACTTCTAGCATGGCTGGTCTCAAACTTGTATGTTTCTTGTTATGACTGACGATATTGATGTTACTAGCCTAATTACAGTGCATGCTGACATCCCAGTATTGACCATTTTCTGTGTTATTAAAACGAAATTAAACGTGATTTTAAGTATTACCTTATTGTGTTGCTCTTTCTTTTAAGAATTTTAAATAATTATATGTTCAGATCATAATTATATATCCAAGACTAATCCAGTGTAGAAAAAAAACAACCTCGTAAATGTTTAAACAATCGTAAATAAAAGAGAGATAACTGTAAATGTTTTACACAGGCTTAAAGGGAATGGCAAAAATGGAATAAATAAACCATTGAAATAATTATTCTTTAAGGAAATCGGTTCCTGAAATATGTGAAGTGTCTTTTTCACACTGAACAGCTCATCATATGGCAGTAATGATGAATTTGGATAGTATGATTTTATTCTTTATACTGGTATTCCTTATAAAAACAAAAGCCTCTGCAAACCATGAAGTAGGTGTGTGTTTTATAATATAATATTTTATTAGAAACAGTACACATTACTTTCACTCATGTGTCGCCAGCTACTTCTGTACTAAACTATGTTAGAACACATACAGATCTGTATTAGAGTACATTTACTTGTCAGACTTTTGGTCTGGGCTTGTTTGTAAGGTAGTGCGCTTCTGTTTAAAGACGCAATGTCGCGTGGTTATAAGAAAAGATACAATTTCATGAATTGACAATGGAAATATAATTATGAAAGAATATGTATTTAAAAAAACAAGCGGCACAACTTCGGCAGAGCTTCACGTAAGTTTATTATCTACATGTAATTAACTGTGTCGTCATCAAGAGTTACAGTCTAAGACTAAGCGTTGCATCATTTACATCGATTTACATACATGTATAAAGGTAACGGTTCTGTTTTAAAACACATTGATACAATGCATTAATATAAGGAAATACTGTTTCAAGCAGTAACAGTCTTACTACCCACAACTCATTCGACTTAATGACCAACTATAATAATATTGATTTTTCGTTTACATTTGCGAAAATTAGCGTAAGCTACTTTAAAGCAAGGAAGCAATAAACAAACCTTGTAACTAACTGAAGTTTACTCAGGGAACTCACATTATTAGCGGTAGAATAAAATAATAATCACTGACTGTATTAACAAAAGATCACAATTGTGCTAAGACAAGAATAACTTTCTTAAAGTATTTAATCATGGTCGTTTAACTCACCAAAGTTTCCATTTGGTTTATGTGGCTTTTACGACGCATTAGATAATACCGATAGGTAGATTTGGGGCTTTCAAACAAAGTCGTATCATATATTTTTAAATCGGGTGTGTTAGATATATCGTACTTTATAAAAATATTAAATACACACTACATTGTATTTAAGACGTTAAATACATTTTACTTAATATTGTAAAAAGTAAACCGCAATAAAACTAGCAACGTTTCGAGCCCATTTTCTGATACGTTGCCCTCCTCACATATTTACATATACAGGAAGAGGACCCGCTGCTGCCACATACTGTAACCATAACTAGGACAAGGTATACCCATAGCTAGCTGATAAATAGGTAAACCTTTATGGCAGACGGCTTCGGAGTAATACATTACCTTTAAAGACACAAACATGTTTTGACACAGGTAGTGAAGTACAACTGGTACTATAAATAACTTAATTTACGCATTGGAACAAGTACACACAGAATGTCTCTGAAGAAACCAGCCTAGAGTAGTTCAAAAATATATTGGGTATAGGTATATCGTGTGTGTCCTTAAATGATAACATTTTAAAGCACTGCATTTTAAATGACAAACCGTTGTAGCATACACACATTGGCCCTTAGCGCCGACTAGACCACTTAGATACAAACAGCAAGAAAACATATCTCAAATGGTCATTTGGGTGTAACTATTACATTAGTAGCAACGGTAATCATCTCAACTATTGATAATGGTAGACACAACATGTATTCCAACGAAAATTAAACCCAGCTATGCGTCCTTTATTTCGTTTTAAACAATATCCAACAACATCGTATCGTAAAACTTTAAGCCTGTCTCATTATAGAACTGTACATGCGAAGCGTATGGGGTGTTAATCAAAAGTACAACTATGATACTGTTATAGTTCAAGCATTAATCGCAACTGCATTAAATTAAACCGTGCACGTTGATACAGCATACTACTTCAATTAACCTGTTTGATTAATCAGTCCTAACAAAATAAAGCTGTGGGCATTGATTCTGTTTTAAATTTATTGACATATATTCACAAGGAACAGCATTGGAGAAATTCGCTTTAACAAGTAAATAGCATAAGGACTTATCTGTCACTTTTGTCTTTAACGTAAACACAAAGGTATCCATTATATTTTACGATAGGCATAGCTGTGCTGATTTATATATTGTCCTGTGACAGACAGACATAACAAAGTAAACTTATATAAACAGAAAAATGGAATGCTATGGTATGCATATTTTTAAGGTTGAGTGATACTTCAAAGAAGTCAGTAATGATGACCGGAAGCCATTTTGGATGGAGCTGATACAGTTCGTACGAGCCCTACTCCCTTCGTACGGCTGGCAACTGTAACAAAGCAAGTATTGAGATAATTCTCAGAACATCGTGCATTTCGACGGATTGAAAAACCAGTGCGGTAATCAAAGAGCTACAGAGTCTATAAGCAGTTTTACTTGTTGGCAGTACGATCAATGTTTGATATTGTTTTAGAGAATCGTAGAAACAAACATATCTTTTAAAATCTCAAACAGATATATTTTAATTGCCTTCCTATTTCGTCATACGCACAATTATGAAATGGTTTATTTTACTGTCTCGTCTTCTTTGCATTTCGCCCTTTCGTTATTCGTCTGTTCAAAGTGCAGTGTGTTTTGTGTGATACTCCATTGATAGATTGAAGGAAACAACGGAGGTTAAATGTATATCCATATTAGTGAGATTGCATACGACAAAGTAATAAAGGGACTAAATCGTCTTTACCTTGTTATTTCAAATTATCATATTACAAGTTTAAATTGTATTAGTTTGGTTTGATTGCAATCGATTGTTGAACTTTTACCATATTTTTGGAGCGAGGAATGAGCGGGGGCTGCGGGGTTTGGACTGTCTTACAGCCTTTGATTTTTGTCAGCTTTTGTAAACTTGGTGTTGTCAGCTATCACAAGCATATACAAAAAATCAATAACGACACCTTGGCGTCATTGTGTTGTGCTGTCTGCTATTTTTTCTGTAGTAGAACTTGATTCTGATAAATAAGATAATCATTTTTTCAAAGAGGAGTAACTGATAAATGCGCTCGTTGTACAATAATAAAGTTATCTCCCGTGCTAAGGTTTAGTCTTATATAATTGTTCATTATGTACTATCCGAAGGGTTAATTTATTAAATATTTCGCACATCACCTTTCTGTTAAGTTTAGATTTCTGCTTTTTTTACAACATTTACAGCATCCATTTTTATTTTTTTTTTTTTATTTTTGAAATATATTTTACCAGTCTTTGGATAAATTGTACGGTTTGTATTAATAAAATTATAACTGGGTCAGCAGCAACGATTCTTTCGAATGCAAAAATCATAAGATTTTTACCAGATGACTTTGATCACGACACGGTTATCAAGCCAGGTTTATTCTTTGATCTACAATATATTCATCTTAACTTTTCTTAAGATGTGTGTTCGCTATCTCTTTTATTCTCTATGTTCTGGTTAATTGTAAAATTATGAATGTGATACACGTCGATATAATCAACCAGTATTTTCGTTTTTTTAAAGCACTACTTTTATAGCCGGACATATCCTAATCCGTAGGTCATACATTAGTTTATATAAATATTGGTAAGGATACGTATATTTACATATGTTTTAAACATTTACTTTTTATATGTTTGTTAATCGGACAAGACTTAACAGTAAACGTAATTTTAATAGAATTATTGATTATTGAAAGGACTTTGAACATGGGCGTTGTTAAGTTACAAATCTATGACGTGTGTTTGTTCTATGAAGCACGAAAATCTTGTCATGTTACGTTTAATTGTGTTAAATGTCCTCAGTTTTAAGTTATGACAAGTCTGACGCTTTGTTTTTAATACGATATTTAATGAGAATTAAATGACATGTGTATAAGGTTGTATTTACAATATGAAGATTAAAGCACTTTGCCTTTTGCGTTTATTTGAACTAATATGCCGCTACTTTCTTATATTATCTGAGATATGTATTTCTTTTAAGTAATCTAAAAATACAACACATCCTAGTAGCAGTTAATTATTATTTGTTCTGTCCATTGCAATTAGTGTTAATAAAAGTTTGGTACACGGCAAACTGTCATTTCTAAAGAAACACACACATATGTATATAACTGTTTTCGATTAATGAAATCTACACAAAAACATGCTATAATTACAAAAGCAGTATATAATTGTTTCAGTTAAAGATGCTAATACTTAGTTTGTCTACAGATTCAAATGATATTTATATAGTTCAGCTAAATATAAAATATATAAAGGGTCCTTAGTAAGTCTTGTTAAGATAACGAAGCCATTTAGATACTCTCCTAAGAATCATGCTCTGTATATGCCTTGCAATCTTTATACCTTTCAATTGAGATGTATTCCCTTTAAGGAATCAAAAACTATACGGGCTAATTATTTTGATTAATTATTATTATTATTATTATTATTATTATTATTATTATTATTATTATTATTATTATTATTATTATTATTATTATTATTATTATTACTGCTGCGGCTGCTGCTACTGCTGTTACTTCTACTATACAACTACTATTACTACTACTTCTGCTTCCACTACAACTACTACAACTACTACTTCTACCATTGCTACTACTACAACTATTACAATTATGACTATTACTAATACTCCTACTACTCCAACTTCTACTAAGAAGAAGAAGAATAAGAAGAAGGAGAAGAAGAATAACAAGAACACGAAGAAGAAGAAGAAAGAAAAGAAGAAGAAGAAGAAGAAGAAGAAGAAGAAGAAGAAGAAGAAGAAGAAGAAGAAGAAGAAGAAGAAGAAGAAGAAGAAGAAGAAGAAGAAGAAAAATAAGAAACAGAAATAGAAGAAAAAGAAGAATAATAACACGAAGAAGAAGAAGAAGAAACAGAAGAAGAAGAAGAAGAAGAAGAAGAAGAAGAAGAAGAAGAAGAAGAAGAAGAAGAAGAAGAAGAAGAAGAAGAAGAAGAAGAAGAAGAAGAAGAAGAAGAAGAAGAGTGTGGACATGATCGCATACATAGAACCAATTGAATAAGATCATACCTCTACATGGACGTTTTATTAGTCGTAGCCTTCCGATTTTCTTCCTTTTTCTCAATATTGAATTGAAAATAATGTTTTTTGTTTTAATATACGAACATTCCTGTAATACGGGCAGTAAAAGTAAATACTGTACAATACATAGTATGTCTCCTGCAGAGCATTGTTGCCTTCAAATTTAAGATCGATCAATTTGTGGAATACTTTTCCAATAAGACCGTATCAATATTTGGGTTCATCCTTTCTGCCGAAATGTTCGATGTTGGTTCGATTCACAAAACGGTCATGCTTGTATTTCGTCACTCTTGTCGAACAATATTTATGAAAGACTGCAGTTATTGTAAACCAAAGGTTGTTATTATTATATTTATCCAATTATTAGATAGATAATGCTGAATTGAATAATGAATAAAGAGAAAGCCTAAAAGGTCAAAACTTCAGTTTATATTGTCTAGATTAACTACATATTAATTAATGTATATTTTAAAACGTTTTTAATGAGCAAATATGTTAAAGTATTGTGACGTAATGGGACTCCAGTAGTAGAACGCAACACCATCCAATGATTACAATTTTATTAATGAAAGTTACATTGTACAATCTAACAACAGCGAGGCGTGAACCTCTCTTTACCTCATCTCAATTGTCTCCTAGATCCACTCTGCACTCCTACTATATATATTCTAAACTAATTGCCCATCCGGACTGAGCTCGCATATATTTTTGACGATCGTGTCATTCATAAAATGCACAACTTACGCTTCCCGCCTATATTTTGAAGTATTAATCAATCACGGTCCTGGATCATGCCTCTTTATTTCTATTTTACTTGTTTCCCGGTATACAAAATGTATATTGTATCATTTGGGTTATTATTCATGTCATTCATTGTCCTGCTTTATTTTAACTTGCACTTATTTTAATTAAACGGCACGATGTCTTTAACTAACCAGTTATGACCAATTATCATTTAACTGAAAACTAATTAATATGATAATATTACATGACACTATTTTTCAACGTAATTAAGACGGCTGGGCACTGGCTGAAAAAAAAGAAATTAATATTATCCATTATTTACAATAGTGTTACGTCTTTGCCAATTCGCAAGGTCACTGTCGTTGTATGGTATGTTTAATTATAAAAGTAAAAATATGGGAAATAAGTGAAGAAATTGGTAACTGTCGGTAAATGTGGTTAACACTATAGTTTGCGAATATGTCTCTTTTGAAACTTATGTTTATTGTCCAATCCAAAACAAAATGCTCTACAGAAAATGCAAAATACATCTCGGTAGTTATGTAGACAAGATAGGTAGATACTTATTAACGACATGGTTAGCTCAGACTGTCCACATATCACGAAATATACGTGTGTTTGTATATATTTGTATCAAGCAGTTCTCACTGGAAAAAAAACTTCCAGCTACATTGAAACATCGTTTCTTCATCGCAACTTGCAATGTAAAACACAACATTCTTACCTAGCATTTGCATTTTTCAAGACATGATTACAATTTTTGTTTTTTTCCATTCTTGGCTAATTAATAATTGATTGGCTTGTATATATAGACGATACCATTGTTATTTGCCATGTTTTGACAATTGAATGCACATCTGTAGAACCATAGGTTCTCGTGGTATTTATATAATCTTTGAATGAAATTATACGTTAGTGTACTTAAGAATGTCAGGTACCGCCTGAATAATAACATATATATAAGACAATAACTTATGTACAGATGTGTTGTGTCACGGGGTCTCAGTATATGTACAGTGTAAATAATTATAATCTTATTTTGTTATCGATGGAAAGAGTTAAATACAGTGCGTTATATGAAAATGGCCTGTATCCTTGTGGAACGTGTTTGTAAATCTTGAAGTATAAAGGATACATAATTAAATAACAGGAATGTTTAATTCAGCATCATCTTCTATAAGACGTCTGCGGAGCGTGTAATTCAATGATAAGCACTTGCATATATGAATTTTGCATATAATGATAAGTATATTCAAGAGAGTCAATTGATTTTAACATATTGAAAACACAAATATGAAAAGATATTAGTAACCATACGTGTAATTAATTATATAGTATTTAAGAAGACATAATACTATACTGTGTATATAAAGATGGTAACATACTTCAGATCATTCATTACAGATTACTAGTTTAAGCATAAATAACAATACGAACAAGGTTCAATTGTTTAGGCCAATCAATGTTAAATAGGGAACTTTATTCAACTTTATGAATTGTTAAATGCAATTAATAGCTATATATTTATATTGAACTTTTTATAAATGGTATGAGAACCAAATATATGTATTAAAAATGATGGGTCACATTGTTTGGTTTTGTAATAACTCTTTATTTTTGTCCCGTGTATAAGGACTCATTTAAACTAATTAATGAAAATACACTGTTATTATCAACAATGAAATTAGAAGGAAATACAGCACAACAAGAAATAAATATGTGTGTTAATATGTTTATTAGACACAAGAACACTACATTAAAAACGACATAAAGCAGACTTTATAAGCGGACAGATTGATTTTTTTCTGCACTAATAGATTATAATATATTTATCAATGAAACTGAAAGAAAAAGCTTCCTCGCCTCTTTCATTTAGGAAATATATAATATTTATTACTTCCCCTTTTAGGTACAATTGCATTTTTACGATGCTCACAGATTTGATGATGCACATAGCTGTTTTTATTTGTGCGTTAAAATAAAACCTGTTTAAAAAGTGAATACATGCTATAAATATATGACAACAGACATTAGCATTGCATCAAAACAATAAGGAAATATATATTTCTTTAAGTGACACTTCAATATAGAATTTTAAGATATAGAAGCATGTATACGCTGCTAACAAGGTTTTATTTGTATTCAGAGAAAACATATAAATACAGTACCCTAAAGTCACTACACGGGTTTTTAGCAAAATAGTGTGCAGAGTTATATATGACAAAAACATACAGGGTTATAATCATAAGGTCCAATCACCAAAACCATACCGAAGTCGACTTATTTGTAAATTAGCTATTCCTCCCACAGAAGTGTCGGTGTCACCTTTATGCACTGGTGATATTTTTGCATGCACATGCTGTCAAGTTTAAAAACACAATAACTGCGTAAAAAATGGCGTTAAACTTGACGTATCAATTGTGTTATTACATATAAGCATAATTTATAATCATGTTTATACATTTTAGGTTGTATTTTAAGAGAAACATGACGCATGTTCGGCTTAGAAAATGTTTGTGTATATACATGCAGGTTAACGTTGTCCGTTATAAAGTAAATCATTCGATCGAACCTTTCAATAGTCCAGCGTGATGTCCTAGGACGGCTTTTGTTATAACATAACACAATTACTGAATCTATCATTGACAGAAAAAGAAAAACAGCATTATATTGCAATAAATAAGCATTTATGTAGTGAGTGTTCATTTATAATAGAACTACCAGTTTCATACTTGCATCTGTATAATCATCAAATACTTGCTATGGAAAGATAAAACGTATTTTAAATACACTGTTGAATCACGTCACACATTCTTACATGAAGTTAACGATTAATATATGTTAAGTGACATCAAACAACAACACTTCTAAAATTATTATCGTCATCAACTTTACAGTAGTATTTATTATAAAAGGCCTCTTTTCCATTAACATCACATGTTTATACAACATATCTAACAGTACAATAAACTTAGACGTCGTATTTACATAATTTCTTTTCATTTCAGATTGAGGCCGTACATATTGCCTACATACCTATGACGATCAATGCTCATTTACACAAACGTAAAACAACAACTTGTTATTAACTGTTTGTTTTTGTTGTGTGCTGTCTGTCTGTGTGTTTGCTGTTGCTGTTTGCTGTTGATTCATTTTATGGACATACTGACATATGTTTTTTATTGACAAATACACTCGCCCCAACAGCGATAAACTTACTTAATTATCAACATTTACTCCTAGTCTGACTGATGTTATTTTTCGCATGAATTTGTTATTGCCAAACGTGTATACAACTTTCGTATTGATAGCAGGAGTCATCTTTAGAATCTTAACGAATATCTAAAATCATCAAGGAAAATATATACTGCTAAAATAATTTCCTTTCTACCTTAATCATGTTTTTCCCCTGAAATTGTATACATTGATTCAGCAAATCCTTCCTCAAACTTTCTATCGTGCTTATGCTTGCTGTATTTTTATGTTGTATATAGTCAGCTTTTTGGGGTGTTAACCATGTTCTAGCTCGTATATGTTCATATTGAATTACTTCCGTTTATTCTTTATTTGCAATAGTTGTATTAGATGTAATGTAGAAATTATATATTTTCTTTGTACACTTTTGGTTCAAGCACATGGCGTATTTTACGCGACAGTAGTACATTTGCCAATACATACTATCTAGTCCTGACTCTGTTTCAATACTACATTTAATATATGTACCCGACAAGAAAGCTTTACTTTCATACTCTCTATAAATGTTTGTATCTCTTGTTAAGTATGTCTTATTAAACATCCAGCGTATTGTAACGGGCTGTGACAGCAGACTCTTCTGTTTTAAACTTTTGCACCGTTTCATCTATGGCAGCTCTCTCACGAAACTCTTTCAAGATTTCTATTCGCTTTTGATAGCCTTCCTTCCCTTCATATTGCTCAGCCAGAATCATAAGGTCAAGTTGATCTGTCAGACCAAGTGGGTTTGGCCGAAGAGAAATCTCCTTCAAGCGATTGTTACAAGTCTTCATTTGTTCCAGCATATGTTCTATTTCTGCAGTTGTTGTGTTCAGTTCTGTCATCTTTTCTTTAACAAGCTGCTCCAGAGTCAGTTGCTTTCCTTTAGCTTGCTGGTATTTTTTTAGCATTTCATCGTAGGTTTTCTGTACCTTTGTTTCCACCAAATCAATTGCATAGCCCGTGTTTTTGTGCTCATTCCAATAGCATTTATTTGGACATTGGGTACAGTACCCTCGGTCATCCATCGCTACACAATGGCGTTTGTCGTCATCATTGGCATAAGCACAATTTTCATGACATGTCCTGTTACAGAGTAGACAATTTGTGACGTGTATCCCAACGGGAAGATCTCTCTTGACCATTTTTGACTCTGTTACTTCATATGTATAGTCTTTATTTTTATTTATGTCATCTTGGTTCTCTACTAACAAATCAATTTCTTCCTTGAGACTTTGAATGGCGGATATTCCTGTTTTAATACTTTTCACGAGGTTCTGACAGGTTACTGTCAGGTTGTGTCTTTCTTTGAGAACATCTTTTGTTAGTTGCATACTCTTGGTTTCTAGCGTATCAAAATGTTTGAACATTCCTGAAAAACTGTCTAAGCTCCTGTCCCAAAAGACTGAAGTAAGGATACTTTTTGGATCAGCAATGAAGGCTAAGTTGTTAAAAGTAAACTCCTTTCCAAAAGGCAGACCCGAAGCTTTCACAGCAGCCATTACTGGAGGATCCGAGTCGCCGTCATTAAACGTGATCATAGTACACATGTTTCCCGCTATGTCGCTCCCAAACATTGACATTATTGCATTAAATATATATGTCTGAGTAGGAGTCAGGCGAGAATCCGGTGCTTTGATGAAGATGCAAATTGCATCTATCATCTGAATTCCCTTTTCACCTGGGGCCTCAAACAATTGTTGAATTTGCTTAACTATCTCTTCATCTCTTTCAGGTCCACGCATGTCTCCAAAACCTGGCGTGTCTACAACATTCAATCTGTAACTATGCACAGTTCCAATGTCTGAGTTGAAGGAATAACACGTAATTATTTCAGTATTTGCTACTGCCTGTAAAACATAAATACAAAATTATGCTTACGAAGATTAAACACCGCATCCAAAAATTGGTTTGATTTATAAAACTGGGATTGAAATTTTACCATATATGACTGCATACTATGGATGTTAATTTACAATCAGGATTTGAGTAGCAAGGCATTTGGACACATGGTATGACGACATAATTCATAATGGTCGCTTGAATAATAATCTATAGGATTTTCTTCGTAACCTATCTTCTTTATTCATGACAAAGTTTTTGTTTACGGATCAAACTAAATATTTGATGTAAAATGTGTCTCTTATAGAAATGTGTACGATTCGAGCAAACATGCGCAACTCGAATTGAATGTTAGCTTTTTTTTTTTGCTTTCCGTGACATTACCGGCAAGTCCAAAGCTTTATTGGCATGTATATTATATGACATTTATCTTTAAATAAAACGCTCTCTTAAAAGGCCTTTAACGTTGCAAACGTGTTCAGTCCCTCCAATTAATTATGTCAATTTAGACTTAAGATAAAGATATGCGGATGATAGAAACTGTTTGTCACAGCATCTAACCACAACCATTACCAGTCTCGTATAAGTCTATATTGTTTTGGATTGGTTTAATGAAATTAATAAGCTGCACATTCCTTGATGTAGCTTTGTTTGCATATGGAAATTGCACGAAAAATGCAGGTCGTTGTAAAGAAGTATGATTTATGTACTTAATAAGATTTAACCTGGTTGTGTTGCTTTGCTCTGTCTTCTTCTTGCATGACGGTGAATCTGAACGTATCATCAAGCATGACTCCCATCACGTAGTTTGCAATAACATCAATAAAAATGCTTTTCCCAGTACCCGTCGCCCCGACAAGCATAATTGTCTTTTCGTTGATATCATTTCCAATCGGACCTGTCGTGGCCAAAACATTGACAAAAGCAAAAAAGTAAAACTGACCTTATATAATGTCTGCATGAAATCGGTATGTTATCCTTAATGTCCCTTATTTTACCCTAATTCGTTTTAAGCGTACTAAAAATACAGTATTTGTAATGTAACGGCACACAGACACTTCGTCGAGCGTATTGCACCGAATACGATTAGGGCTAATTTAACTTAACTATAATATGTTTAAAATTAAATAAGGGCGTACAGATATAAACAAATATAGAGTGCTAACATAAAACAAATTAGGCGTATAAACTGTTAAAATGTTTACAGCTATAAAAAGAACTTTGTAAATGAAGACGAACAAATTAGTGTAAAAGCAAACACGTTTACATGCCTGTAATTGACACAACAATATTCTAACCGAATACGTGTGCTGCCGATGCGATACAGGATAGTATGCTTACCCATAAATGGTTCCTCATAAGTGTATACATAGTCAGGCAGCGCTTCTTAGTGACAAAATATATCATTAGATATGCTAAGTATGTTAAGTGCGCATAAGAGCTATGTCGTCCCGTTTGTTTAAACACGCAGATTTTGGAATTGTTTGCGTACATGTAAAGTTATTATAAATTGCAATTCCCAGTTTTAACTGACAATATTTACCTACCGATATCAATTTTTTTTGAATATTTGGTGCTCGCTTCTTTCCTTTCCTCCATGGGCAATAGGTAAAGGTCGGGTCCGTTAGTTTCTTTCGTTACTAGAACTGATTTGCTGACTATCTTTGAAGCATAGCTCGTGTGTGTCGTGACCTCTTCACTTTTCTCGCTGAAAAGTGACTCATCTCCATTAGCATAGACCAGTCTAACTTTAAAAACGTACGTTGAGCCTTGTTGCAAACGTCTGATCTTTCCACTGTTCGTCTCGAAGTACTGAGACTCCCACTTTTCTGTGTTTGTGTTCCCAATGCGAACCTGATAAACGTCACCTTTACGAAAATCGTGCAATCCAGCCCATATCATATCGACGCTATCGTTGTATAGCCTTTCCACGGTTGGCTTTCCGGGTCTGTCTATGTGTGTCGTTACCTCTTCACTCGTGTCACTGAATTCTGACTCATCTCCATTAGCATAGACCAGTCTAACTTTAAAAACGTACGTTGAGCCTTGTTGCAAACGTCTGATCTTTCCACTGTTGGTCTCGAAGTGCTGAAACTCGCACTTTCCTGTTTTAGTGTTTTCAATTCGAACCTGATAAACGTCACCTTTGCAAAAATCGTGCAAACCGGTCCATATAATATCGACGCTATCATTGTATAGCATTTCCACGGTTGGCTTTCCGGGTCTGTCTATGTGTTTCGTGTGTGTCGTGACCTCTTCACTCGTGTCACTGAATTCTGACTCATCTCCATTAGCATAGACCAGTCTAACTTTAAAAACGTACGTTGTGCCTTGCTGCAAACGACTGATATTTCCACTGTTGGTCTCGAAGTCTTGAGTCTCCCACTTTCCTGTTTTAGTGTTTTTTATTCGAACCTGATACACGTCACCTTTGCGAAAATTGTGCAGTCCGGTCCATACAATATCGACGCTATTACTGTAAAGTCTTTCCACGGTTGGCTTTCCGGGTCTGTCTGTCTAATATTGGTAAGTGTAAAGTTATTATAATAGTATGAATTAAAATACAATTTCTTCCATAGGGGTAATGTGATTTTTTTCAATCGACGTGTCGGATTAACAAAATGCAATATGAACAAATGTTATTCATTCAGATTATTAGATATGCACATGTTTAGAAAACACATGCACCATACATATATAAATAGTATAGTTCTAAAAATACTGTTTTGCTTAAAAAAATAGCTGCATTAGAATACTGTTTTACAATTTACTCGTTGCTGGTTTGTTTTTATTATTTACATTAACAATAAACAGAAAATTTTCCATATACCATAGATTTAGGTTTAGGCCCATCTGTATCCACTGCTTTTGTCGATAACCTGCACAATATAATAAATTACCAGTAAACTAATTAGGCAATACACAAAATATAATTAAAGAAGAAACAAAACTTGTTTTTGAGTTATGTGCATACGGTTAATATCTTAATAATATGTGTTACAACGGTACATAAACATATTGGACAAACATGCGCTGAATACAATTTAACATATGTATTTTGTTAATTACAGATGTTCATTCTTTTGACAGGAAGCTTTTTACCTTACATATTTAAAATGATACATACCATGTATCTTTTATCCTAGTAATATGTTCTGGTGTTTAAAAAATGGCAAATGTACATTAGATAGTTACATGAAAAGTGTTCGTACATATTTATATTCTTTAACAAATTAGTTTGTATTACTTTAAGCTCTTTTAGAAAAAAAAAACGTGTACTGTATACGTACGTATCAATGGCTGTTGCCACCCTTTCGGAATAATGCGACGAGTCAGAATCTCCTTGATCGAGACTTCGATTATCTCCACCATGACCATTGTCCGTATCTTTTATACCACTTTCTGACGCTGTAAGTGGGAGCTGACTTCTTGAAACGTAAACAAAAGAAAATAACTTAAACGTGTTTTCTTTAATTTGAGAAATGGCGGAGTACATTGAACCAAAATATATTAGAAAGAAGTATTTTTGAAATGTCATAGCAATCGGAAACGGCCATAAATAATCCATTTACCGGAAGCCGGTTATCTTATATTATGTCCCCAGAAAAATGTGACATAGTTTGAACTTTAACCCAAACAGTCATCTCTGTCTTTATGAAACATGTTGTTAAGTTCATTGATGTTTTATTATGTAAATTCACATAAAGTGTTATAATTCCATCCAAATGAGGGAACGGCTTGCTATGAGACTAAAAAAGCTAGGGTGCGATTTTATTCATTTGAAGAGTATTAATTTGTAAAAATAGTCTACCGTAACCATTAGTAAAACTAGAACTTACTAATGGTTTCCCTTAACGCATGTTGTAAATAAAGTTTGAACAGTAAATTATACAATCATTTTGGCGCATTTATTATAGGTTATATTTTCCTCCTATAGCAACTTACGTCTTATCCGTCGCTGGTTCCGCCGTGGAAATGTCATTTTCTTCAACGTTTGTTTTTTCACCGCAATTTAATTTGTCATTATTTTGTTCAACCGTACATGGATCTAATATAGTGCTCTCTTGGCCATCTGAAGAGTGTTCCAGTCTTAAACACAGATTTCCATTGCTTCTCATTTCGGTTGTAAGATCTGCCTTCATGTCATCTAAGAACGGTTGGTTTTTATCTTGTCCATCTGAGCAAGTTTTATCGGTTGTTGAAGCCAAAGTGTCACCGAGTTTATGGTGATCCCCAGCGCATTGGGAGCACAGATGAACGTCACATTCAGAGCAAAATTTCTCGGCAAATTCATCGCAGCTTGAACAAGTGACATTAAATGAATCAGGAATTGCAGTAAGTTGGTGATTTTTTGTTATTTTTTGTTTTGTGTGTGCAAGTTGACAAAACTCGCCCAACTTTAGCTGGCACTCATCACAATACATCGTAGCATGCTCTTCGTCACACAGATCGCACACGCTAGATGCATATTTTCCGCAAACTTCTGGCTGCGATGCCGGAGAATCGTGTCTAAATAAAGAAGTTAATTATAAAATAAGTATTGTCATCTAAAGATTTGTAAAATGATATTGAGGGATAATTCATACACATGTTCCTTGGGAAAAAGTGAGATCTTATAAAATGTTTGGGTACATGATTTTTCCGTCCTAACACTGAAATAATGAGACGAGCATACTATAAAATCGATTTCAAAAATAAAAAAAAAAGATAAAAAATGAAAGATTAATCACTAACCGAATGTAAAAATCGAACGGATTTCAGTATAATCCATTATCACGCGGACATACCGGGTTTTCAGAAAAGTTTAGCAATTCAACGTCTAGTTATTGGACTTATTTCTGCATATAAAACACTCGACTCCACTATCGGACTTTGACATTTTAAAATATAAATAAATGCTAAAACAATAGAATATTGGGGTGGAGTGGGGGATAAAATAGAATTAAATGCTTAATCGATAAAATATATGGTGTTTGAAAATTTAAACAAATACTAAAACTTTAGAATATCTGAGGTACTGTTAGTAGGTATTTAGTTACGTACATGTTTCTGCTACTGTCATTGTGCGAATCTGGAGAAAGACTGTCACCCCTCTGCAATGTGTTGATATGCGCTGTTGACGTCTGTACATCACTAAGTTGGTGGTGAGAGTCTGCGCATTTAATGCACATACACGCATCACATTCTTGGCAAAACTTCTCTGATAGGCCATTACACAATGAACAGCTAACATTAAGATCGAGCAGTTTGACGCTTTCAATTTCAGCGAGAGAGTGGTCTTTAGTTCGCTTCTGCCGTATGTGTGCTAGTTTGCAAAAGTCACCCAATTTACACATGCATTCGCCACAGAAGCTCACAGCTTGTTCATCTTCACATAGTTCACACAGTATGTTTTTCCTTTGTCCAGTCGTCATTGTGCTGCTGCTGCTGGCATTACTTTGTCAATCTAGAAAACTTGTATGTGATATGAAACTTAACTATCGTGTTAAATATATTGCTAAAATGGTTATGTACTACTTTATCATTGTTATAAATATACTTATATTTGCCCGTTAAGTCATAACCGACTAGCAATAATGTAGACAGGATATTAAATGTTCACAAATTGAATGAGATGCCAAAAATCACCATCAAAATGACCTACATACTTTTTTATAGAAACAGACTTCAGAGGTAAGCAAAACTAGTGCCGCTATAAAACATGCAAAAATTGTACCGATTGTTTTTATCTAAACATGGGTTTGACATGGTGAATTATTGGCCCCGTTATGTCAACATCTAACAATCATTACAATGTTACTTCTCAAAAGTTGTCCGCGCGTTAGCGATATAATTTGAACGATTCTCACACTAACATTCTAAGTTACAACGCCAAATCTTCATGGAACTGTTTGTTATTTAGTAAGTGAGTAATAACTTTTAATTTTAATGTATTGCTATTATAGCAATCTCTAACAGGTCATTTGTCATTTTTGTGACACTAACAGTTCTTGTAAAGATAAAAATGGAATGTTTATGTTTTTCATTTTTTATACAGTCAAAAGTCATTAAAGCTATGTGTTACAGAAGGATATTACACGAACATCAGTTAAACGCTTCGTAGAGACAAAGGGCTGGTGGATTATGATAAGTATATTAGCTATGTTTATATAAATATATTATATGTCTCCCGAGGAAAGGGGTGTATTGATTTGTAATACCTAAATGTTTATGTGTTTACATGGCTATACATGTCGCAACATTTATTGCTAAATAAACGCTTGCTTTGTTCGGTTAGGCCCGATTGGAAGTTTAAGCTGAAGTTTATATTAAATAAAGAATAATCGTGTGCATTGATTGCTTGAGTTTAGGGAGAAAGCATGATGATGCTTATTATCATAATATTTATTAATGTCTTCAACAACTCCATCAGCATACATTCTTTTTGTGAGTTTGAATAATAATAATAATGATAATGATAATAATAATAATAATAATAATAATAATAATAATAATAATAATAATAATAATAATAATAATAATAATAATAATAATAATAATAACAACAACAACAACAATAATAATAATCTCAGTAAGTACTTACAGATGTGTTTGACGCTTTCCTTGCCATCCATCCCAAGCCATGGCTGTCCGCTTTACTACTGTTTTAGTTTCTTTATCTATTTTACGTGCAGTGTTTAGATATTTTGCCTTGAACGATAACGAGTCTGTGTTTTTAAATTGTGCGTACCTTACCTAATTTGTTTACATTTAACTGGCATTTTCTGGCAGTGAACTTTTTATCGAACAAGTACTCTGGAGACTGTTGTTTTTAAATTGCAGCATAGATAGGGAAACAGGACAGGAAGAGGAATTTTCATATGTTACCTTACTTTGGGATTGGGAATAAGATGCTACGTTTGTCTTGAATACATACTAAATGCAGGCAACGACTGAAAAAATCAGTTTTTATAGGAACGGTGAAATTAACATACAATTAGGTCGATACAAAAGAAAATGCATCGGCTCGTTTATAGGGGCCTATGAAGACAACCATCTTACAGGCTGGTACACAATAGAACATTGAAATAACTTATCTATATTGATGTTAACACTCATGCTATCGCTGAAGAAAACATAACCTTGCAATTTTCCAAATACTGCTTCTCAAACAAACCCAATTGCCGTAGTTATGAACAGTTGCATACGTTTTACGTTCTAAATAGGCGTAATGGGGCTAAGAATTTAGTAGTCTACATTTACAGAAGACATGTTTAGATTTTTGTCGATTTTTTGACTTGTTAAATACCTTCGCGAATGCACATGTATTGCAAGGCGGTAAAGATTTGCTAAATAAAACGAGAAAATATACAAAGTAAGGTTTCGAGAACAGCATCTTACCACAAACAAGCCCCCTCCCCCACCCCCCGCATTAATGAAGGTAATAGGCGCCACACCGTGGGCGCCTCACCAACTGCACAGATTTAAATAATGAGAAAGTATTGCTTGAGCTAAAGAAAAATGTGACATAGAACGGAATAACAGTCGTACTCGGTTCAAGTATAAACATTGGGGCATTTTCCAATGGTGAAATGAGATAATACTTTATAGATGCATATACTCAGAATCAGCCTGACATACAGACGAATAAAATATGCGTATTTAAATATGAAAAAAAACAGCAACGTAATACTGTTATTGTTCTGAGTCCCAATTTACTTTGTTAAAGGTATATATATATATATATATATATATATATATATATATATATATATATATATATATATATATATATATATATATATATATATATATATATATATATATATATATATATATATATATATATATATATATATATATATATATATATATATATATATATATATGGATAAATGACTGTGGTCATTGAGGTTTTGAAATCAGGCAACTCAATTCCATCCTGTTTATTGTTTTGTTTTTTTGTTTTATTTTAATATACAAATGTAAATCTTACTCATTTGGTAATGTCGGACGTTGTGCAAATTGCAAATTTTTTAGCTATTAGACATAATTAAAACCAATTATCCCCATATTTATACATTATACATATAATGAGAAAACGCATCGAGATAGTGTGAGTCCATTATAAATGGATGATTTCTGCTGTATGAAGTTGTTTTCTGTTCTTCGTGGGCTGTTTTAACTTGTGACAGTTCCCTGTATGCTCATATGTGTGCGACGTACACAACTATACTACGTCCCATACGGGTAAAGGGAATATAGGTGTATCTCTTTTTGGCAGCATGTATCCGTCTCTGACTAACTCTATACAGGCTTATATAAAAACTGATAATCACGCTGTTTCGTCATAGCGAGAAACATCCACGCAGTCTTTGTTCATCTTAATGTGCTAAACTTAATTACAGATTAAATTGTCTGTACTTGTTATTTATATTTTACTTTCTGTAGTATCATTTTACAACTGAGTTATCTTTAGATTTAAATATTTGTTATGTCTGTCCATATTGACTTTACATTGGCAACAGTCGTGCAGGCACGGACACAACCACCCGCTCTTTGCAGATAAAACAGTTCAAGGTGAATGGTGTACATGAATTGAGACATGACAGACAAATTATAAAATGTGCACGTGTATATGTGACATTTTCTTAGAAATAATAGGGGTTGTACATTAATTATTTCTCCACCATTCTATTTCCGCTATATGCAAACTAATTATTTGCTTTTAAAGTAGAATTCGCCCGCTCATTGTTGGCAAATATACCAAGGATGTGAACTGACATGCGCAGGCATTTAACCACCACGAAAGTCATATGCCTAATCTGTTTAATTTCTAGCATCCCAATAACCAGCAATGATATATTAGCATACAAGCCACCGAAGACCAGAACTAATTTGCATTCTTACAAGACCATGCGATGTATGTTCATACTATTTACCCGGCGTATGTGAGCAAAACGGCCTGCATGGAGACAAAATGTTTGCAGAGACTGTTCCATCAATAACATTCCATGGTACAAAAACGCGACTCAAACTCAAGGCGTACAATATAAAAGCTACAGCAAACAACATACATTGCGTGGTCACACGTGTAACTGTGCCTAAATATACCCCGTTTGCTTTAGATATATTCTACAAATTGAGAATAGGTGTGTAGTGTTACATTTACATGTACCATAGTGTAAAAATATCGGATTACATGCCTTTTAGAGAAGGCATATATTTACTAATTAGTACCTATACGATTGTTATCTTACCTTTTAACTGTTTTGAGCTGCTATTGGCCTAATGGTTAGAGTCTACGAATCGTAACTCTTCAGCCCCGTACTGAGTGGACTCTATACAATGTTAATTTAACTGAACCATTCACAATAAAAAAAAAATATTACACTAATTGCAACACATATATAAAATACAGTTAATTATTAAGTTATTAAGCACATGTTTGCAGCTCGATGTGCTACCTAGACTTCAAATTTTAAGAAATTTGCAACAATTAACATGGCTGTGATATGATACGAAAATAAATCAACATCTGAAAAAATAATTTAGAAAAATATTTTCTTAAAATGCATTTTAGATTTTAGCTTAATCTTCATATATAAAATAACGATACCAACGAAAAATCAACAATTAATAATAAACATGCGAAAGAGGATTTTCCAGGAGGACCAGAATGTAAAATGCCGAATTTAATATTGAACCGTCTCAGTGTATTATAAATTCATAAAAGCCTTTGTGTGCTAAGACTAAGTGACAATGTCAGCAGGGTTCCCGATGTTGAATTTGACAAAAGCCAAAATTATTATTTTTTTATTTTTCTTCCCTTTCTACACAAACGGCAGTTTTATCGACACATACAATTTAACTGTTTTGTCTATATCCGTTCTGCATGAGAACAACCCAAGTGACTGCAAGAGTTATGGTGGCTTTAAGAAAGATATTCAACTGAATATGTACGTAAAAAACAAATACATATAACAACATGCCACATGAGCAATCGCGCAACGTACATGCTGAGAGGCTCAATGGTAAAATACGTTACACAAGCATGCTTAGCACATCGTTGTATGCAGGAATCATTAAACCACACTATTAATGCACTTAAACTTGGCAAAGAATCCTAAACGTTATAAGATAGGGGCTTATCCTGCTCATGCTCTTTATTTAAATGCCCCTACATACAATGCATGGGTAAACATATTATAAATACATTGAATGAAAATAAAACAGGTAAATATGCATTTATTACGTTGAATATACCACTTATCTAACATGGCAGTCACATTGAGCGAGAAACACTGAATTCCGCAGTGTAATATTCAAACACCCCTCTAAATCAATACCCTTAATCCAACACTGGATCTACAACAGAAACGTCTAATTGTACATGTAAGTCTTACATATGAATATATTCAATACGTACAGTATTGCAATGGTTGACGTCGTGTACGATATACAACGGTTAAAATGAAATACAGATTAAATATGGCCGTAAAAAAAAAACATTGGTCAGATCGTCAGTTTTCGCTTGATTTTTGTTTTCAAAAAGCAAAACTCTGATCACTTGATGGTGCTAATATGCCGTCCCAAGAACACCTCGCCCCCAGCATCACCGCCGTTTTAAGTTCAACAAGCTATGATTAAGCCATTCTATATAAAAGCCAACATAAACGACATAATAATATTAAAAAAAACGTTGCAATATTCTTTTTGACAAAGTACATGTTCAACACAATATGGAGCAAGATCGTATTTTCATTGTCGTCTGTCATCTTGAACCCGTGCTTATGAAAGTCAATGTAAATTTATTAACCAAGCGAATTTGAGATGAAATAAATTGAATTAAAGCCAAGTTATTCCGACAGAAATAAAATAACATAAAACAAAAACAACACAAAAATAAAAGCAATGCAAGTGTTACAAAACATTTCACAACAGGAAGTATAAGACACAAAAAACTAACTAAAACCAACTCGACTGACCGCTGTCACATTTATAGCGAAGGCTATTTTGAGATTTACACGTAAACACCGAACTGGTCGCAGTGTAGAAAAACAAACTTGTAAGAAAACTCAATGAAAAATCAGATGGTGTCCCGTGAACTCGAAAACAATCACGCACTTATATATTGTATTTTCTTCCACTCTCATTTTTTCGACGAATACCAGTGTAGTTACTATTTAAAGTTGTTATGAATAAGGTAGCCAACGTGCCTGAAAGAGGCATTAAGTCTTCAAAGGTGGTATCCGACAGCTTGGCCTATATATTCTTCTCAAACAAGCAACTATGTATTATTGTCGCTTGAAAAGATCTCTTGAAATGATGTTTATTGATGCCATACATCTGTGTTAAAAGTAAAGCGTAACTGTCTCTTTCTATGAATATTCATTTATGTCCACCATCCTTCTTTCTACTTGTCTTCAACCACAAACCTTTTCTTTCTTCTCTCTCTCTCTCTCTCAATCAGTTTCCCTTTATTTATTTTCTCCCCTTTTCTCTTATTATATTTATTATATTTCTCTCTACCTCGCATAATCTCAATATTACTAAATGTACGTTCCCTTTCCATCTACATATTTCTTCGCTCTATCGACCTTCTGTATCTACCTCACTGTCTCTTACTTGTATTTTTCATGTCGTTTGCTGCAAAGAATTATATTTACTGTACATGCATGAATTTCAAGTTCTCGTCCCTTCATTTGTTATTGATACTAAAGGATAATAATGTTTTCCCCATTCTCACCAGTAAGGACGTTTATGAAATTACTCACATAAAATGCAACCTTTAATGAAATATTCGGTGAATTCTTAACAGGTCCATACATGTACAACTTAGAAAAAAAGTATGTCTGTGTAAAATGTAGTGTTTTATCATTACATTTGTAATTAACAAGATTTTGTGTGTGAATTTGTCTGCTAACCTCACATAGAATATTTTAATTTGAGTCAAATGCATGATTAATTTATCACGTTGAATACCAGCCAAGATTTCTGAATACGCATTTCGGACATTGCTCTGGGAATTTACGAAGATTAGAGGCTCCGGCATGTACATGCATATGTTTTGTACATGTCTCGTTGCGCAGGAGGTACAGATCAATGCACCATTAGCTGTCAAATATATCGTAGATAGGCTTTTGTCATGGGATATACAGCAACGGCGTAGGTTACCGCTGATACAAACCCACAGGTGCAGAAATTGTCGGAGCAACAGGCATGTGTATCTGTACAAGTGCATGTGCATGTGGCATGTGCATGCACTGTACAAAATAAAACAATTTATAAATGTGCATTTACTTAAAGTGGTTTGAAGATACTGAGTAGATATACTGTACTGATAAGCTGAATGATTTTGATTTGTATTACTGTTCAGACTAATCTTGATAAACATGACGTTGATATGCTGGGCTACCACTTCTTTAAAATCAAAACCATTTTTGAAGACACTAGTTTGTAGGTATTGTTTTATTGTAGCAGAAACCATTGACACAATGTTTGAATATATTTACTGTCTTAAACTAAATAATTACAATAATTAGATAATTCATATCCAATCATTATTTAATTAGTTCAACACGATTTGTTACAAATATTTGCTGAATACAAAATATGTTTATTTACTTGGTGATACAAAATGAATAACTGGGTGCATCCGATATTTTCTACCATCTGATACCAATTTTAACAAACGTGTCCACATTATTAGTGATATAACAAGTCAGTTTGACTAGACATTACACCTCAGGAGTTTCCTGTATATCTTGAAAGAAGCTAACTTGATAATAACACGACCGCAAACGGCTGAATACTTATATATACTTAAACATATTGTGTCTATCGACTGAACTTGCATGCTGATAAAGGTATATTTTCAATTACATCTAGAGAAACATATATCACTGATAAAGCGCTGACGGTTATACCACAATGCATTACACCTAAATGTAACTATTCTCGAAAATCTGACAATCACACACACACACACACACACACACACACACACACACACACACACACACACGTACACACACACACAAACACACATATATATATCAGAAGACCATGAGGGATAACTCGCTCACAAATAATTTTGTACGAAACATGATAATAATGTAGAAACGAAAAATAAACTTTCAGCAACCCATGCAGCACTCGAAAATAACACAAACAATTTTAAAGCATTTTCAAGTTTATACATAGGGGAATATTTCATTTTACAGATAGCCCGACTTGGGGACGGGTTATAACGAGTGCAGTAGCACAGACCAGTGAACGGAAAGATTAGGGACTGGCACACGGACGTGAGAATCAAAATGTGAACCTTAGGACAGACAAACGGATCAATTCTGAACGCATTAATTGTTATTAACACATACAGTAATTATTGTTTGTAACAGTGTTCATTAAGACACAAGGTAAATGTGAAGACGAGCCTCACAAATAATATAGTAAAGAAATACTTTGCTCTTGCAGACAAATTAGTCTGTGATGATTTTGTTTGAACCTAACGCTTAAAAAACGCTAATGTAGTTATCTATGAAACTTGTATTTTTCTGTTTTATGTTACGCACGACAGATATTATAAATAAAGGGTTACTGACTTAATTTTTTTGATATTTTTTGCATGGGCATTTTTATTACATCAGTACATCAAAATTTCATTTTGAAGGGTTTTATCTTGAGCCGATCCGTTGTAGAAGGCTCAAATGGATTAGATCACGAACACTTGAAAGCAACCACTTCAAACTAACGGTGGCTATCCTAGACAGCGAGTGTTTATGCATACCACCTCCCAAGGTGACATTTTAATTCCATGAATTACAATGTCTGCATGGGGATTGAAGATGTCATATGTCACTGATAAGGAATATTTACACTGCCTTTATTAATTCAACTTAACGGACCGCTAGGGAGATAAAGAGGGTTTCTCCCCTTAGGAAAAAAAAAAATAACTAACTATTATATCAGCGCCTGAAACAGAAAGTCCTACTATTTCATGATGACTAATCCTTACCATGGAACTCTTATGACATGGACTGCCGTTATATTTCTTAGCATCTGAACATTAGACATACGATATACGGATTAAATTCATTATATTTATTTGCATGTCTGTGTTCAACTAAAAAAAAATCGTAGTGTGTAATGCACTAGTCTTCTAAGCGATAAACGTACACATGCGGCTGATGGCTTTCCTAAAAAATGCAAACTACACTTACAATAACTGAAAAGTAGGAGTTATATTTACAGTGAAGGACAATATATTTACACAAGTAAGAAGTTTTATTTAACCAACATTACATAAGTACGTAGCGTTGTATTCATCAAGGAGTTGTACGCATACAACATGTGTTAACAGACCTTACAAGCTCAATCTTTACCTATTATGCACGTTCATTCTCTGACCGAATGAATAACTTAAATAAACAATTCATCCTAGCAATTATCTTACGGACGGAAACAGTATACAAGGGAACTCAAACTATTACACCAGAGATATATGAGAAGTCCATAAACATAGCATCCATTTGATCCGAAGATGACGAAGGGAAATAAACGGTCATACATGCAGATAAGGGTTCTTAATTCGCGTTTAGAGTGCGTTTTTAAATCGTGCATTAAATACATGTTCACCGTTCGTTACATGTGCGCTTATCTTGTTTGCAGTGTATTCCTTCTTAACGATTGATTGACATGTTACATATGTAACGATGATTTCGTAAACAACTTTCTTCTTCATAGTTCGTCAAATTTGAATCAACAGTTTATTTCAGGTACGTTTCAGGGAGGTCTGGTATGCTTACTAAATTTCAGGTTATTGCTACATTCGGCACATTAGAAACATTTCAAGAGATAAGGAACTTGACAGTTACCTAAATGCCGGTGAACATGTTGACACATTCTGAACATAGCTATTCCCATTTTACAACAAACCAAACGTTTTGAAAACTCTGCCATGGGATTGTTGATATTAACTTTCCTTAGATGGGAAGATATGTACAGGAACCTATAGCTAAATGGAGAGGGTTGGTTTACGCAACCGGAATTCCTGTTGTCGTGTAATAGTGTTTATTTTAACGAATTAAAGTAGGATGACACATACAATGCACAGTATACAATGCACAGTATAAAATGAAATATCTATTTCAAAAATCATTATACTGTTTATACCATAAAATGATGTGTATGAAAGTATGTTGAAAGAAACCAATCCACTTAAAAATAATGATTGTTAGAATTTGGTTGGCCTTTTATACCTCGGTCAAATGAAATAATGTTTTCATATCTTTTAAAAAGAGAAGTTCAGCCTGTATGTGTTCCTTGCCCGGAACCACTGGCAGTCAACCATATTTTATTACAGTGTATCGACAAAAACCATGGTCGGTCGAAGTATTTTAATGTCCATAACATGTACGAACTGTTTAGGTCAGTGTCGGATTCTAAACTTGTTTGCTTCATGAACGAGATTAATATTCTTAATAAGTTATACTTTTTTAAACTCTTTATTTAGCAACCGTTATACATTTTTAGACAGTTTAATATATTTACCTATATTCAATTAAAGCTCACATTATTTTTAACTTATTGAATTTTATATTTTTCTTTTATATTTCACTAACATAGTTTAGTTTTTACCTGATTATTCTCTATTCACTTTAACCTGCTTTGTATTTGGCGCCGTATGGCCTGTTAAGAGTCGGTTTGCCTTAGAAACCAAATAAATAAATTAATTAAACTAAATAATGACTCGTTCAAGAAATATTAAAAAAAACACTTAACAATCTGTCTTAACGATGATTGGTCATCATTATGACAAACATTTAAATACAATATTAGGGCATAATACGGGATTCTATTAATAGTGACGAATTACATCGACCAAGTCGCTTTTAAGGTTAGATAGTATATTTAAAAAGTCACATGCGCAGCAGGTTTGTTAATCCCCCTTTTTTGAAGCTAGGAAATGTGTTTAAGTAATTTAGTCTAAACCATTCACCGATCCGTTCTTAAAAAAACGTTGTCATATCTCTATATTGGCTTGTAGGGTAACGAACAGCCTCTGTGTGGACCTGGCCGGATCACAACACCCTATATGTGTGTCATACATTCAAAGTATGTGTGTGTAATGTACCTTAGGAGACCAATTCCACCTAAAGTCTACATCTGCAATTTCTCATTTCAGAATCTTATTTCAGCAGTCATTCCCGCCACAATTATGGGAGAGCAAATACAGTTTTATGCTGTCCAGAAATTAAAAAGTAAAGATACAATTCTAACCAATTCTGTGTTTTATTACTTTATGGTAGGACACTAATACACTCACCATATACATCCGTCGTGCTAGTTATTTATATAATTAGCACAATTCACCATTTAAACGTGTAATCCGACAATTTGCATATATCAAACAAATGTAAAATATACCTTAACTCTGCTCTTATAAATTTTGGGCATTACTTCTGCATAAAGTCATTCTGTAGTCGAAGTAAACACGATTTAGCTTCACACTTTAGACATAACGTATCATGAAGTACATTATTCAAAACGAATTATTTTAAATCGATAATTATGCACGATGAAAATTTCTCCTTAAAGAAAATATCTAAGTCAGAGCGTATAACCTGGATGGTAAAGAAAAATAACAAGTCAGTGTTCCTGTGGTTTTCTTCGTTAAAATAATACACACGTACAGCATTATTCAAATAGAAAATATATGTTTGCAATAACGAGGTCATGACGACCTTCTCATCATTTCATTTTTCATATAGGTTCAGGATCATCAATGAACATCATTGAGCAGTATCTCACAATAATATATATGCAGTTGTTTGAGTAGATCTTTGACCAAAACTGTCCCATACAACCATTGAAATATTGTAGTCAGACATAGTTGTAGGAATAATGGGTAAATAGACACTATATTATCTGCAATGCAAACACTAAAGTCTGCGTGTATATTGCCATAGTTGTCTTTCCATATGCAGTCATTCATTTTGGAATGGAAATAAGAAAAACAATAACATTTGATTTGATTTAAGTGATATGTTACATAGAATAAAAGTGGATGTAATGTGTTTATTGTATAGGTTTACATATACAACTAAATGAATAAAGGCACTGATCGGTGTAGCATCCGTGTGTGTTTTGTTTGGATTGATCGTCTCACCGGCAAAACTTCAGTTATCTGTAGACAGTATCCACTTGGAACAGATATGGTGCTGCTTTTACCTTGTATAGCATGCCGTGCACACCTGAAATGCCACCACACCAGGTCACATTATCTTGCCAACGCGTCAACTGGACTTGGAGCGTCCCTTATACTTGGTTAAGCCTTAGAAATGATAGTATACTATTATGTTCATGTATACTATCTAAAATAACTAAAGCTGTACAAAATAATCATAAAGTGATTTAACTTCCATTTTGATTCTATTGCTGATCACTTCTTAACGTACCACGTTCCAAAATACTATTATTACCGTTGTTTGTTTGTTTTGTTTTATTGTTTTGATTGGTGTGTCAGCACAGTTAGCAACTTTTTACTGTAATACATATTATGAAAAATGTATGCTCGGTTATGAAAATGTGACGATGTTTGTTGTTTTTTTTTGCTACGAAGAAAGAAAGACAACTATTTTTAATAATCATACTGCTTACTTGTGGATTGTGTTTTTTATCCTGGCCATAGCTTAAGACAAACAATATTTAGTTTCCTTGGTTTTACTTTTACGAATCCTTCGTCTGTGAATAGTTATACATACTTATACCTTTGTACCTTTATAGCAATATTAATATTGTTTATGAAGTTATGAAGTGTCAAAACTAGATTTGCTACAGGAAATCCAGAAACCAAATACAGTCTATCAGATATAGACAATAACGTTATTATTTACTCTAAGGAATTAACATATCCTAATATTGAAATATTCTTTCCAAAAACGAATTTTGACATTGTTAAGCTTTTAATGGTTTCACACATTTACTTAATGCTTAGTCAACATTGTATCAGAAAAGCCGAACCACACAGATACATTTATATGTTCGCCTCTTGCTTCTCCTGCTTAGCGTAAGTAGGCGCCTTAATGTTTGTGTTTATTCGTGTGTTTAATTTATCGTGTTCGTCTTATTTTTGTAATATTTTGTTTGCTTTCGCATAATTTCCTATAGTAGATTCGTTTGCTTATATATCGTTGTCATTTTTATGACGTGTACACAAGAACAGTATTAATGCATATTTGTTTTCGGGTTTGCTACAGTGCAGTCGCAGTCCCATTAAGGTCTTTTACTCGTTTCGTGTACTTCAGTAGTTCCATTATTACAACGAAAACGATTATTACAAGCTTCTGTTGCCATTCGAATAATGCTTCGAATAAGATCTATGGCTCCGTTCATTTACCCCATCGTTCATTTGTATGATTTATGAATGCACGGTGGTGAAACGTAAATGGTTAAACACTTTGAATGCACGCTGTACGTTCAACGAACGATTCACCCATGCTATACACACATAAAAAAGGGTAGGCTGCTCATTGAGAATATATTTACTTCATTTCATCGGTTTTATGCATTTCCGTTTACAATAGATTTTATCGGTAAAACTTTCTTCTTTCTGATCTCGTAGTATGTTTATTATTTCGAATTGAATATGCCTTCCTTAAATAAATCGACTTTTTTCCTAGGACAATGCACGTGGCTTGAAAAATATGATTCTCTCTGTTAATATTTGTGTTGATCATTTGGCTTTTTGATATGTAGCACTTAGACTTCTAAAATTTAGTTCTGTTTAAATATTGATCCTTATTACTAATTTTTAAAATGCTTCATTTGTGAACGGTGCTGTTACAATTGTATTTCTCTGGCAGGAGTTATATCCTGGCGATCACATTTCTACACTTACGTTGATTCGTTCACTGTTCACATGAACATGGACTAAATTATTAAAAAACAAACTTTCAGTCGGACGTTATACCTAACTCAGGATATATATGCCATTGTCATATTTTACAAAGGATTTGTATCCATTTAAGAAGCAACGTCTAATTAGTTTATGTCACTTTTATTCAATGAAGAACATGTGAAAACGTATTGTCAAACTATAAAAAATAATTTTCGAATCCGTTGGGGTGTATATAGCATCATAAATCAGAGCGAGTAAACATGCAGCATATACACTATTTAAAAAGTAAATAATGGGTTGCCTATTGTGTACACAAAACATCTGTTAAATTTAAAGTTAAGTTATCAATAATGAATTTGTTTTCATGTAAATCAAATAAGAGTAAATAATTGATTCTGATAAGAAAAGCGACATGTGTGTGAGTTGTTTTTTCTTTTCTCGTTTTTATGTACACAATTATGGTCATAATGGCTAAGTCCAGCTAGTTATTGGTGGAGAAAAAAAATACTTGTGTCTGGGTAGAAGCACTGCCGCACCGCAGATCCGTTGAAAAACCTTCCTAAATAAAAGGTCTAGAAGCCACCCTATAAAGGGCTGAGGAGTTACATGTTTAACAGAAAAAAAAAACCCGTCTGAGTTTCCTTCGACTCATCAAAACGAGAGGGCTAATTTAACTTCGAGTGGCGTTTTTTCTTTACATGTTACCCTTTACATTAAGTGAAAGTCATTTTCTGAAAATGTATGTATATTCTTAAATAATAATGACAATGACTATGACGACGAAAACGACGATGATGGTGATAATGATGATATCGTTGATTGGATGATAATGAAAAATATTAATTACCAAAATTAATGGCAACATGGGGGAGGGGATTTAGCTTAATACATACACACTTAATTATAACTTTTTGCTTTGATTAAACCAACACAAAAAGGGCATGGCATCCTGGCAAATTAAAAACATTATGGAAAAAGATACAGTTTAATCATAACAAATGGTGCAGTGTTGCTTTGTGTTTGTATTAAAGCAAGCTTGTGCTTCTCTAATTCCATATGTGTGAACCAAACACGTTTTAATGCAACTGGCTCAGAGTCATGAAGATGTTTGAGATACACGTTCTGTAACTTTCCTAAAGCACTATCGACTATCCCATCCTAGGTAAAACTTATGCTAGTTTTCAGTAACTAGTCAAGCAATCTATTTGCAGTCCACTTTTACGAAATAACATGAATATAATTTGGATCTCTTATATCTCATTTATGGTGAAATGTATTTCAAGATTGTCAGTGCACACGAACAAACAGACGAATTCATTATCTCCCCTTCTATGATGAGTAGTACCTGACTAATAAGATCGACTGTAACATTTTTAAAACCCTTTTGTGAAGCTCTCACACTTAACAATGAAAGGGCTGACTATTAAAATGGATTATGTGGTAAATATCTAAGATAGTTAAGTAACGGTTCACAACTTACTGATTTGAAAGAATGATAAAATATATGCAAACATATGTCATGTCGTATCGAATTTTAAAAAAAGGCAGAATCGTGACGTTGTGTATATTAATAATAATGCTTAAATCACCAAAAATAACACTAATATATTACTATAAGAAAATACTGATAGGTAGCATTTAGCCTTCCAAATAAAGCCGTATCATGGATTTTCACATCGGGTGTATTCGATCGTGTAGGACTTATATACAATGCAGACCAGAAAGCAGTTGGAACATATGGTATATAATAAAAAAGTAATAAATAAACACATATATCATAGCTATGCCGTTAAAACACATAACTTATTAATGTAAAAAAATCGTAAACCGTTTTGAACCCATACTCAAGTACATAAGCCTCCTCACATGTGTCATATAAAGGACAAAGATCTGTTGCTAGCGCAAAGTATACACGTGACTAGCTGGTCAATGGCTATACCATTATTACTGATGGCTGCGACATTATTATTCACAATTATAAACACACACACATTTTGGCACAGAAGGTGAAGAACAAAAAGCGGCCCAATACAAATCGTACTAATATTAACATAATGTACACATTTAAACAAGTACACGCAGACTGTTTATGAAGAAACCAATTCAAGCCTAGAGTGATCAATACACTATATCGAGGATAAGTAGAACTTTTGTCTAAAAACGCTGACATAAACGTGTTTTTTAATCTTTTTTAAACCGATCAAAATTCTAATTAAATATGCTAATTAGAATACAATATATTACCATGTAATATATTTTGGAAGCAATTTTAAGCATTGCTTGGCATATAAGAGATGGCGGTTCAATTGTGACTTAAATGATAACTTTTTTAAATCACTGCAAATTAAATGACAAACCGTTGTTACATAAATGACTAAACCCATACAGCCGATAGTATACTTAGATATAAACAACATTAACGTATAATTAAGGTGTAACTATTAAATTAAAACAACAGTAATCATCATAATAGTTCAACGATGGCTAAAGGGAGACAAAACTTGCATTCCTACGAAATATAAACTGATATTTGCGTTCTTTATTCGTTATCAATATTAATTTAAATTATGGTATCTGAAGACTTTAAGCATAATTGTTTATAGAACCTTACATGCAAAGAGTTTGGGAAGTTTATTAAAGTTAAAACAATGATATAGTTGTATTTTAAGTATTAATTATACATGTCCAAATGATTGTAATTAAGTGTGCACCTTGTTAGATCACACACGATAAACAGGTATTTCAATTAAGCTGTGTGATTAGTCAGTGAGATCACAAACCAACTCATTTATTTATTAAACAAAGTATACATTTATACTTTATAAAATACGAATGAATGTACTATATACACATAACGTTCCAATTACAAATAATAAAGACCTTATAATCATATGTACTCTTTACTTCTTTGCTTATCAGACGCAGTTGTTCAGTGTGGTGTGGCGTTCTACGATGTCAATTAAAGGGTAATGTTTGTTATTGTTTGAAAAATAAAATAATCCTAACAAATAAGATAAGTTGTTCTGAAGTTTGGTCTTAATAAAAATCGTAACATATTGAATGTGTCCAATTAGAACAGAGGTATACTGCTCATATCACAAACGAAGAAACTTCCTTATTAATTTTACGACTAACACATTATGAAAACTCATAAGGAAGCAACATGAAGAAGAATATGGTGCACTAAAAATTCCCTTGAAGTCCTCATATTATAAATATAAACTGAAAAGCAACTGTAAAAACTATGCACATCAAATTAAGCAAAACCATTTCACACTGCCGCTTCTTTAACCAAGGGGCATCTATTCAGTGCAAATAGGTAATTGCCACACAGTAAATGTACAGGTACATAGCGCGAAACTAAATAAATGTGTGTCTTTTGTACGTCTACATTAAACTGGATACCAGGAAAATGACACCTGCATGTGTCGGTAAACCCTGTATAAACAGACAGTTACAATACAATACTCGACATGTAAAGGAAAGCAAACGGGCACTACCTAATGTATTTACGAAGGCTCAATATCTACTACCGGATGCCAGTCAGACTCGTACCAAATAAAACGAACGTTTGCAGAATAGTTAACGTTAATGTACGGGCAACAAAAAATACACAGGGAAACTGAAATTCAAATTGCAATATTGTTTTATTGGGTACTAATTAAAATAAATAGTTTAATCCATGTCAGTTAATACACATTATTGAATGAGTATTATCCAAGTAAAATTCTAAAAGCAATATTCGTTACACGAAAACTTACCAATTCCTTTCTATATCCATTATAGTGGCAGGTAACCTGTTGCTAGTGATAGCAATGTATTGTGCTTGCTCGAAATCTAAATATTTCATGATACGTGTTTTAATTTGGTACTTCCTTGATCATGCCAATATCCTTGCAAGACATATCAGCTTCTTACTGCTGACCGTGACTCTCTCATAAATCTGTCGCAGATATAGGTACTCGACAATTCTAGATGAACAGTGAGACAGCTGACGTACCTTAACAAACATTGTGCTTTACCCTTTTCATTTATTTTGCTATGCTACATTTGACTTCAGTCTGCACAAATGACTGGTCATACCGTACTGCATCATGCTTGTATTCACCGATATATAGTGTCAATTTAAACATCCTCCAAACGAGTTACAGTAATACGATGAAACACAATATTGTAGTTTGCTAATGCATTGCAGACACCATAGTTAAACAGAAAAAAGGGTATAAACAAAATAAGATTCGAAAACTGAAATGTCGTCCGTCAGACCATATATCACTTATGCTATATAGGGAAGATACGCGTGGCGAGTGAAGTGGAATTGTTTGTAGTCAGAGTAAATCAGTGAAGGAAATCACTCAAACTCTAATGACAGGTTGGTTTTGGTTTGTCCAGAATTGATCGGTACACAAGGAAGGATAAAGCTTTGCGAGAGCAGCGGTGGGTTCGGAACTGGCTTTGCACAATCTCTTTCATGAATAACTATTTTGTTTTGTTTTAATGTATACTGTATTGATGGGTTCACTTATTATTTATTCTTACAGCATTTGAAGTAGCTTTCTTCTAGTATGTATTTGGTGCCGTCTTGGTTATTGCCGTTTAACGAGATTACTGTAGCCAAGATACACAGCAGTGTCCATTGGACGATTATGTGTGTAAATGAAATAATGTGTTCAAAGGCATACGCCCCAGGAAGTATTCAGCTATATAAAAAACTACTTTTATAGAAAGCACCAATAAATATATTCTATCTGCCCATTTTACCTTCGATACCTGCCATTAGTAACACGTTTTCGGTTTTGTTTACTTTTATATTGCGCACTGCTTCGACGAGTTGTGTTTCTTCGCTGAGCTCGGTTGTATTGAAATTCTGACTATAAGAAAGTGACACATTGCAGGTATGTGCTACATAATTAGAGCTTAGTTTGGTTTATTTTTAAGACTCCAGCGTCAATAAAATCTCCTTACATACGATACTTATAGTCCTGTCCATTCAGGCATATCCTTTTCATAGTCCATCGTTCACAAAGTAATTTGTGATAAACCGGAAGGCATAGCAAGTATCATATTACCAATATTACCTTTGTAAGCTCTGCCACGCTCAATTGAACGTGTGTTACTTTGAAAAGTCACTAATATAGCAGCAGCTAGCCAAGGGAAGAAGTTTGCAATATTTGTTATTTGATGTTGATGCATGCTGTGTAATAGCATGCTTAGTTTAATCACCGAAAGGAATCAGTATATGTCTAGCTGAATGATAAAATAGCCCAATGTAAATATCATTGAAGGTACTGAAATAAGCATTTCCCATATTCATTCATGATAGCGTTTGTTGTTGTTGTTGTTTTTGTTGCTTATGTGTATTTTTAAAATAATTGCGTATAGTGTGTATGCCCTTTGTGGCCAAAGTGTAATCTTATAAAGATAGAGTGCGTCTGGTTTCATTGAGGTTCATTATCGACTTCTTAGTAACACACTGGCTTAGCTGACTATATTAAAAACTAAATTAGAATAACAATATTCGTATGTTTAAATACAATAAAATTATTTTCTGCGTAGCTGTTTAACGCTAATTTAGACAATCAAAGCGACTCTCGCTGGTAAAATTCGAGACAACTCCATCTACCTTATACAGTGCCTTTGAAGTGCCAATGGCATAACATTTATGGTTAATCGGGTAGGCTGGGGATGTTTACTAAAGACATTCACAGATATTTCCCTTCAGTAATGTCACATTCATTTCACAAGCACAATCTTCACATCTTAACTGTCTCACTGCGTCCATCAATAATCAAACTTCATAGCCAATTGCTTCAATGGTTTACAAGTCAGGTCAAGATGACCTGTAAATGAATGGGTTGGTGTCAGCTATCAAAATGTTTTAACAGAGTCAAATGTGTTGGTGTCTGGGTTCGTATGAGCTTATTTTTCTTAACAAATGTTTTAATACGATTTGGAAGTTGACGACGACATCTAACAGCATAACTTCTTTTCAGAAAGTCACTCCGACGGCAGGACTGTAAAGACAGTTGAGGGAATCCGTACATGGATTTCAACTGATCAACCCATGCAATGTACTAACTGTGAAAGAGGTGTATCGTTATCTAGTGACCTTCTTATGGAGGATTGTGGAATATATTAACACGGTGAGAAGATAGCATGGGCCATGTGAAGACCTCTTTGTAAAAGAAGGTTGTCAGGTTTCTTCTGTCGTCCTTAGTGTCCGTATATCTAATCAATAATTATCCATAGCGCATGCATTTCTACGTGTTCTGAGTTCTGAGAGGAAAGTGAAAATTAAAAATTCCACAATTGTTAATCTCGAACTCCCATCCTTGTGGTATTCACATTACACTTAATCAAGCTACCACGGACCAAAATCTTAACCTGACTGTTCAATCTTCATTTATAATGTGTTTCTTAAGATGGGTTAATTTCTTTAGTCTACATTTTATTTACAACAACAGGTAGAGAGAGTTTTGCGTTTTTTTTAACCGTTAAAAAAGCCGTACTGTTTTTAAATTATGCAACACATATTGCATTCTTTGTTGTCAATGCGTAAGTCATATTTATAGTGAATATCAACCATATTAAATAACGAACTCAAATGCATGAAATATAATTCATTAGAACGTGAACAAACATATATTATACGTGAGCTTCAGTACTGATAATTTGTTATCAAAAAGGATACTGTTGTTTAGAATATAACGTGAAAAACTTGCCTCTCACCCTTTGACGCACGTATTTTACCTAATTGGTCTAACGATAGAGTTAAATTCCTTGTCTTTCATATATCGTTTCGAGTGCAAATTGCTTGTTTCATTTTTAAATTAGTAAATAATACATTCACATTATATAACTGATCAAGCTAAGATATTGATGTCCTTCTTTGTTCTTTTTCATTTCATGGCAATAACATGTCATACATATGTTCCTCTAGTGCAAAGTGAAGTCGAAACTGATGCTGGTATACTTCTACTTTACTTATTCACACTAACCATCAACAGAATGTTTTCGGAGGACGACTTGAACATTAGTCTTGTTTAACATCACACGAAATTAAACAAAACTGAAATGAGCGAACAGGCATTCTCTTTACCTAATAAAACCATAAATATCTTACATATATTTCATTTATAAACGTATTAACATAATATGTATTCTATACATGTTTCGGGAACTTCGGCGTAAATGTCTCAGGCTGTGTTTGTTCTACTTTCAGACCCTGACACAAGGTCAATCCAAATGAATATCAGAGCGGCTCGCAATGACAGAAAACACATAAAAAACACCTTATTGCGAACTAGTTCTTTTTAAACATGATTGGGGCGTAGCGTTCTTAAAACGAATGTGGGGATTATCGAAGTCATTAACAATCGAAAATTAATTGTCTTTATCACTGGAGTATATAATGCAGAACACATCCCTTAATCGGTCAGTGAGAAACGTCACATTCAGAACGCTCAGACAGGTGTCAACACTGTATTACGTCTTCGTGTCTGAGTCGTACAAGCTTATTCATCTATGTATAAAACACCTTATCTTGAAGCCAACAAGTTGTTACATCGCCATGTTTGAAAATAACCCAGATAACATAACTAGTTTCTCCTAAAATTCTGAATCGACCAGTTCCTAAAACGTTATTTATTACGAGGGCTGTTCGATAATTTCGTGGAATTTTAACACACCGTAAACCAATTTAACAGTTCAATCACTAATTTGCAAACACATATTTCAACACATTTTCTTCATGTTCAGTGAATTTCATGAAAATATATAATGATGTGATAAAATGACATACAGCTCAATGACATGACTAAGCACATGTTGCCGGGTTCCAAACATCAAACGTCATTTACAAAACAAGAGAACGTCGCAGTTTCTCCACGTTGACATGCTGTATGCAGTTTCTGTGTCTGGAGATCGACATGGAGAATGTCTCCTTGCACCACTGATCGTAGAATGTAAGTATGGCTTCTCTAGTCGCACGAGTTAGTTCTTGCAGGCTGTCAAATTTTCGACCACGAAGGCGAGCCTTAATTTTCGACAAATAACACAAAAGTCAATCAGGGCTAGGTCGGGTGAGTATTGCGGATGTTCCAGCACTTGAAATCTAACACGCCCATCTCCAACATAGTTGAGTCAGCACGACGGTCAGGTGCGTTGTCATGATGAAATATGACATAGTACAAATCCAACCCTGGTCGTTAACGGCTAAGCGCGTCCACTAGGTCCCGACCGAACACCTAAGTAGATCAAGAGATAATCAAAACCATAATTTTAACATTTTAACTAAGTATTATAGCGGTATAATTTGATACTGCATCTATGTTATGAATGAAATAATATCATTACATTTATAAAATAAAAGTATTAACTTATAGATCTAGATTATGTTTTTAAATTATGTACCTGAACGTTATAGTTTGCATTCACTGTGCACCTGTCGTTGACTTTATATTTTAAGATCATCCCTCGACGGCCCATGAAAGAAATAAACATCTCCTTGCCCACACTGCGTTGTACCCATGCCTTCTTAGGTGCCGGTGATCCTGTGGCTGTTCAAATACTAGACTCTGACTTCGTATTGGGACCAACGTGAAGAATCCCCTTCTCATCAATGGCGATAATCCTGTTTAAGAACTCCCCACTTAACCAACGCAGAAACTCGAACATGCTCCCCATATTTCCTTCTCACTATCCTGCAAGTGTCTTTGGACCCATCTAGCGCTACGTTTTGACATACCAAGGTCCTGCGTCAATATACGATGCACTGTTGAGCAGGAAACACACAAGTCCTCTGAAATTGACTGAGCTGTAATCCTACGATCACCATTAACTTCACCCCGAACCGTGTCCATAATAGATGTCGTCACACTCACAGGTCGTCCTTTGAGAGGATCATCTGCCACTGGAATTACGTCACGTCCGTACCTGACAAATTGGCGCCGTTTTGCTCGTTCGTAAGTATGTTGTTTTTTACAGAAAAAAAAATAATAATAAAAAACGGCGCCTGGCAGGACGCAGTGTATAGGATTCTATGGTTAGAGGTTAATTAAGTTGTGGTCTTTGAGACTTGTGTGTCATGTACATACTATGCTCAACTCATGTTTTTGTTAGATATAAAGTGAAAATATTAGTCAGCAAAATTCCACGACTTTATCGAACAATCCTCATATATATTGTATACGAAATCCTACAGTAAAAACATTTGCGAAATCATTGCGAAATCACTGCTTTACGTACTTTACATATGAACAGAACAATGGCTTCATTACGTGTGTTTTTTCGAAGTTCTATATTTAAGACTCAAACGGACGGTACGACTCACACCAAGGGCAAACCCCAGAACTGGGGAACAGCTAATTCCTGAATAAGAGTTATTAATGCGTACCTGACATTACAAAATGTGTATGTTTGCCTGTGGTCGTGCGGTTAGAGACGCCAATATTTATTAGCCTACCCCACATAAGATTGAATCCTGGTTGGTGTGATAATAAGATGTTTGCAAACAACTTTTAGTTGAGATACGCTATAGTATTAGCCAGACTTCTTTGGAATACGGCTGTGCGTTGCTTAAACAATCAGTTACACCCACTGATATATGGCAATTAATTAAGTATGATATACATGTGTATAAAACTTATCCCCATAACCCTCAGCCCGAAGAATATGACAATCTTTGTTTGATACATATATTGGCTAAACTCTTATTGGCATGCAATAATATTCACAGACACTGATATGTAAACTCCAAATTCAAAACACACAACAAACACTTAAAATTTAGAGAAAGATGCAGCATGTAACAATGTATTGAATGTATAGAAAATAAACCGAATGCAACCTTTTAATTAACATTTTTGTTGCTATTTACGAACACGTGTTTAATAGTTCCCTTGGTTATGTATCGCTTTGTCGTGTTAAAAGATCAAAAATGGCTAAAAAGAAATATTAACTCATAACTTATTATTGCGCAGACACAAACTTAAAGACATGAGAGCCCGCTAAAAACACTGCTTTTACAAATACTATTTCAGAACGAGTTTACAGGTTGAAGCCGATTTTGGGTGTTATTGCGCCTGATATATGTATAGAAAACAATTCAAATATAAATACCTACATCAAAGATAGATTTACACGCGTTCCAGCGCTGTCCAAGTACTCTTTGTGTTCTTTTTTCCATCAGATAGCCGTCTTCTATGGCAGGCAAAGTCGTCAATATCATCATCATACAAATGCTGCTTCCTACCTCTATTTAAGTGACGTCATTATTCATTAAGATGACGTTAAAAAGCCTGGGTTAATATTGAGGCTACATCATCATTCTTAAAGACGATGTTAAATTGGGGTGACAACATAATTCTTAAAGTCGAAGTTATGAAGTGTGTGTTAGTATTGAGGTGAAGTCATCATTCATAAATAGATAAATAAGAAAATGTCCTATCAAAACTTCCGCAGATATTTAAATCGAACCTACCTCTAGACAGAGGCAAACAGGGTAAATGTAAATGAAACAAAAACACAGAGATGAGACATAACACACATGAATAACAAATATCAGTTAGCGCCTTTAAACGGTCAGTCAACAAAAGGGCCGACTGTGGTACTTACACCTCGTTTGTGAAGAGCTTTAACATCGCAATTTCTGAAGGTTTTACTATCAAACAGTGTTAATTAAAATATCCCGTCAAAGTGAAACAACTTAGAGTAAGCACCTGCATCGGGGTTAAGGCAGATACAATGAACTTGTATACAGACAAAATTAAGACGACGTTAAAGGCGTGAGTTATTAGTGAAGTCCTATTCATCAGTAGAATTTCTCACGTTAAATAAGTGGATAGTAGAGGTTTGTCCATACGTCAATTACGACATTTTCCCCGAGATCGACCAGCGAGAGTCACACGTCCAATTAGCAGCGAATTGAGAAATGTATTTGTGCGTACATGCGTAGTCCACATTTTACTATACAATGTACGAGAATGTTACTTCATACTTACAAACTAAAATTGTCACCAAGGACTTTCATGTTTGACATATGTCCACATTGAAAAAAAAGTTGTATTAGTCATTAAATTATTGACTATACCGTCACTTTTGACATTAACTTTTATGCAAAGCTATCCGTGATATTTTGCGATAAGCACAACTGCGCTGTTTTATTTATTACCCTACGGCTGGCAGATATAACAAAGCAATTTATATAAACAATAATATTGTGATGCAACTTTAAGTTGTATGATACTTCGTGGGCGTCATAATTCAATATTCTGGATTGAACTGATAAAGTTCAAACAAGACACAGGACCTTCCTACTATCTATATGTTTATTTCAAAACAAAGAATGGCCAGTAACACATCGGCTCATTGTTTTACTGTTTCATCTTACGACTAGGCATGCTTGTTATCATGTCACGTTTCATGTATGCGCTTCTTCGGCCAGGTTTTGTTTGCAAGGAGAACTGGGTGTTGCCAGTTATAAAAAATATATGCATACATATTATGAACTTATTTTTGAAACGTCAGGAAGTCAAAGGCATCCATTGATAGTAGAATAGATTATGTCAAATACATTTCATAACATTACCTCGTTATAATGATAACTATCTTGTTACTAAAAAACCTAAATCTGATACTAGATATTAAAATGTTGCAAAGGGAAATTACTGAGTAATGTACTAGTTGTAAATGTTAAGTTTATCTTCCTTAGTACGGTAAATTTATTGAACATGTTACACATTGTTTACCTGTGGAGTTTTCATTGTACATGCTTTATTTTACAAAATTGACAGCCAGCATCTTTCTATATTTGTGTTTATTTATTTATTTATTTATTTATTTATTTATTTATTTATTTATTTTTATATATTCATTCATTCATTTGTTCCTGTATTCATGAATTATTTATTTATTTATTTATTTGTATTTATTTTTTTGTATTTATTTTGTTATTTATTTAACAGTCAATGGATAAATCGTGTATATTGTATTTGCAATGTTTTAGCTGGGCCAGTTGCATCGATACTTTCGATACGAATTGTTCGATAAGGTGACTTTGACGGAATTCCTTTGTATATAAACTAATACGCAAGTTTTGAAGTTGGATTTTTGTTATTTCTGTATGTGTTTTTCAACATATTTTTTTTAAATTTCGAATGTGATATGAGTATGAATAATGCCATCATCGTTTCTTCGGTAAAATAATTTATATCCTGAAATATTCTGATACGTTGGTCTCACTTCAGAGTGTACACCTTAATATACAGGTTGATATGGACTGTAAACAGTCCATCATAAATTTTGTGTATGTGCATATGCAATTAATATGTAAACTTTTAAAACGTTAATAAAGTTGACAATATTTAACCGTTAATAAAGTCTTTTTTTATGAATGATTACTTAAATGTCATCGAATGTTTGTGTTGTCAAGTTACAAACCAATGCATTGTTTTTAATTAATTAAGCAATACAGTTGGTCATGCTTTTTTTCATTGTATTTAACGCAATCAGACTTAAGGTACGATCATTCTTTACAATATGTTTAAATACAAGAGGTCATATATAATATGGTTTATTACCACTATATATGCATTAAAGCAGTATATCTATTGAGTTTATCTGAAATAGATGAAGAGTACTTCTGTATTTTTTCATTATAAAAACATGTCTTCTTTTAAGAAATCAATAAATCGACAAATCCTATTCATGTTTACTAGTATATGTTCTGTATATCAAGATTAATTGAAAATGTGATTTTGTCACATGACAAACTGTGTCAGGAAGGACACAAACCAACAAACAATTACTTTAAATTGGCACACATGCTTTATTGAATCATTTTTATTGAATAATTATCAAAAGGCACACGTAATATGTACTTACCAGGTAATAATAATAATAATAATAATAATAATAATAATAATAATAATAATAATAATAATAATAATAATAATAATAATAATAATAATAATAATAATTATAATAATATATTCAAAAGGAATAAAATGTCCCATTGACAATCATAAACTCTAAAGGAATTTAGGATCTTAAATAAAGTTTTATCCCACAATCTCTGTAAATATCGGTTGATATAACCCGTGTGATAAAGATGAGCTTTATCAACCGATATTCGCGCACCTGCTCTAAGCCGGACTACATTTTTGACGAAACGATCAAGAGTGTTTACGAGAACGAAACTCATTCTTCCCGTAATTATGCTTGTGGTCACCCCAAAAATGTCCCTAATATAAATATTGGTAAGATAGAGCAAAAGAGGCTATTAAAAAAAAAGAGGATGCGAGCGGTCTCGATCTCTGACCTGCAGGATTGAAAACATAAGTGGCAGCGTCTTTACCGACTAAGCTAACCGGACAGTTCCTCACAACTTTCCGAAGTTTTATTTAAATATGATATAGAAAATTTGTAAACAAAAAGAAAATCTTATCAGAAAAATGAAACAACATGTACTACAGGAATATGATCAAAAGTGTTTAGTAATAGTAATAAAATCAATAAAAGTCCGAATTTGTAGTCTGCAAAAATAAAAACAACTCTCGAAATGTCCGATCATGCAGGTCCCTGTTGTGTTGAAGTTATTTAGTGTGAATATAAAGAATGTGATGAAGAATCGTGTAAAAACCTAAGCAGTGTTGAAGAGATGAGCTACGAGGATTTCGAGGCAAAATCTGGCTTTAATCCGAACATTTTTGAGAATGAAATTGATCTTGAATCTGAGGTGACTGTCTCAGATTGCAATCATCTGCCTAATCTTCGGGCAGACACTGATGATCAAATGTCGTTACATGATGAACATTCAAATGGTTTAGATAGAGCTCGATCTTTAGTCGAACCAAATACAGTTGACTGCACAGATCTGGACAAATGTGCTAAAAATCACAGTTTCTAGACGTAAACATGAACAACAACCAACCCACCACCTCCAACATATCTCCAAATTTCGCAAGTCATCTTGTCAAAAACACAACGTTTTATCTTCGAAATTTGAAAGCGCTATATTCAATGTTCATAATTTCAATGTCATCACCAATTAAAATCCATGAGCTACTGTTTGTTACAGCCACAAACACACTCACACACCTCGAATGTAATTCGCGTTTCTTAATGCCAAGTGCGTAGCAACTTTAATGTTACACGGCCTTGACATTACACACTACATGTATAACTTTACAAGAGGGTGTGATTTTTGTTGTTCTTTTTTTTCCGACCATTATTTTCAGTTATCGTATTCAATAAAATTACAACCTTATGTAAAGCGCAAATAAAATAAAAGAAATAACATGTTTATTGTCTTATTTTTTATTGTAAAACAGAACTATTTCTTATAGCCGAATTACTCTATTGCTCGCGCATGAATTTCGTGTATTGAAATTGGAATGTCAGATTATGTAACGGAGGAGCAGTAAATTTAAATGTTTACCTTTGAAAAGCTGTTGATGGTGGGATAAAAAGAATACCAGGTTAGTGTTGATATAGATAAATGTTATCATGCTCGGCCCGAAAATCAGAAAGCACTCGGCAAGCCTCGTGCTTTCTGATTTTCTTTGCCTCGCATGATAACATTTATCTATATCAACACTAACCTGGTATTCTCTCTCTCTCTATATATATATATCTGTAAGTCCGTATAGCTTACACATATCTGGCTAAAAAGTTCCTCATGACGAATGTTGTACTAAAAATTTAAAATGTATGCGGAAAAAGACACAAGAGAACAGTTAAAGTGTTAATAAATTTTACCTGTATATCCATAATAAAATATGTAAAAAAAACTTGATATAATAACAAAAACTGAAGATTTGTGTTCAGTTGAAACTGCCAATATGTAGACTTGTCTGAATGTCTACAAAATCAAGCCAAACTTGATATATATCATTAAGCCCAATTTACATTACGTTTTATATACAAATAAAGATGAAAATAATAGGGTATTTTGTCCGAAGATTAGTATATCAATAAAAACACAACTATAAAGCGCATTAATTTAACACTAACACAGTTTCAAATACATCTTCAAATTTTAGATAAAACCAAACAACATTTAAAGGCAATCTTAATAAAGAAAGTTATATGCTTACATATTTGTAAAAAATGACAGGTTTTGTATCAGAACATTAACAAGATGAACTCACTATTCGCTTGTTGTGCCAAAAACCTTTGAATCATATCTTACTGTTTACAAATAATTCGCTTAAAAGATTTATTAAATGTTATATTTAAATATCATGTCTTGTTGTGTTTTTTAAACTGTTGAAATATTAAATACAGTAGAAGTTGTAAAATATGATGAGACCAAACCTGGGAAAGTTCTTTGTTCATCATGATATGTAACGTCCACTTTGCATAAATATGATGTAAACTAACGGATCAGATAAGCTTGGACAAAGAAAAGTTACAATAAAAATGTAAAGGCAAATATGTAAAAATCGACTTCTTAAAGGCATTGAAACCGGTTTTCTTTAAAGCCCCCCCCCCCCCCCCCCCAGCAACACACCGACAACACAATGCTGAATTCCCAGCTGGAAAACATATCTTGCGTACAATTAAAATCGCGAAGGTGAGACATTTAATTTATCGCACAGAAGAGAGCATGCGCTTTAACCTAAAAAAATATATATATATTATGGAATTATGTACCCTCTTACACTGCTGCTTGTTTTTTATAATTGCAAGCGACACATTTAGCAGCGGCATACAGTATTTTTTTCTCTAAAAACTGTCTGGCCTAACAGTTGATGTTTCCTTGTATTTACCGCTACACTATTTTGCGACATAAAACGTATTTCCTGAAGCATATTTCCAGCGTCGCACCAATTAGTGACATAAGTTATCGTTGCTGATGTCGTAAAACAATTGGTCACATTTGATGAGCTGTCACTGGTTAGCAAGACTCAAATCATCAACCTGTCCTTACTATTACCCGCCGCACCCTGTAACCATAACTGTGATATCAGAAGAAACGAAATCAGACCATATCCAATATTCAATATCTTATTTTTTTTTAATTATTACTTGCAATACACTTCAATAACATTCTAAGAACGAAAACAACCATCCACACATTTTACTCTTCATCATTGTCATTCTCACGATATTTATGAGCATCTTGATCATGAGCTTTCTCATACTCATACTCTATTCTCATCTTATTCCTCCTTCAACCTTTACTCCCCTCCCGTAATCAATATCGTCCACTTCAGCATCATAATAGTCAACATCATGATATCAACGATCACATTTGGCACGATACTTCTCACTGCCGCCCGGCCATATCCCGATTATCGGCATATCGCTAGTGTCCTCGTGTTCATCATAAATATAATGAACAATAGCACACATGCCATCATCAATAACGTTACCGTAGAGCCAACAATAATATGTATGTGGACTGCATCTACACATATGCACTATATCTACTTTAACGTGGACACAAACACATTTTAAAAATGCATATATCAAAATATAACCTAAACGTGTGTACATATGGACATATGGATTAACATATAAACTATGGTACGTCTATAAATACATGTATACAGAAGAGTAGGTATGTTGCATTACATCAAATGCTCTCTCAATGAGGTAACAAGAAAACTAATTATCCAAAGCATCAAAAGCGATGCAAAGGATGGAACTGATTTTAAATATTTGACATGAAATTCTAATAAAACTTTAAGGGCCGAGTCCCAATTTGAGTTCCGTGGATAATTATGTACGTGAAAACAATAGTGGGCACATGTATTTCTTGCTTTTAATTTAACCTGACTCCTGAACCACATCATACAAATGGTTAAAACACTGACTGGATGATGTGCGAAGGTTAAAGATGTAACAACTTAAGTAGAGACATTATTTAGAGAAATAACATTATTTTTTATACTCTCTCACGTGTATAATATAAAAAAAAACAGCAAATAAAAAATAGTGTTTTTAATACGTTTCAATAAAAATAACGTTCAAGTAGATGGTATTAACCACGCATAGATAACATATATTAGTCTGGACATAAACAGTCACGAATGCATGCCAACTACGGCTTTTAGAAAAGTAATTTACTGCATGTATACATGTACATTTTTAACATAGATACTTCTATCTAACCCTCCTTTACAAAACATTGATACAAGTATTAAAATACATATTTAGTATCACGTCCTTGCACACAAGAGAGAATGCCTTGCAAAATATCAATCTTCATAAATCAAAATACATGTCTATATAAACATTGAAGGTCTCGATTGTCGAAAAAAATTAGTCACACATTTACAAACTCGAACAGGTATCTTGCATAACTGATTTGACCATGATGCATACATACTTATTTGGCAGTAATAAACGTTACACATATTTTTTTTTCTAAATGGTTAACAGTTTTCATACGGTTAATGACGCGATTTATGTGAGCCGGTTTATGTAAGACCAAACAATCTCCGAAGTTATACATTACATGACGTGATAGCCAGTTCTTTTGGCCATGATTTATAAGGACGTGTGTTAAAAACATTTAAAGACATTTGAACGTACATTGTTTTTTACAGCAGTACATACAATCGTTACATTGTATGAGAATGTCGTTATAAAAGATGCCGGAAAGTTTTTCAGCCTTCGTGAAGACGTTTCACTATTGCCTATGTAATTATCTAACCGTTGTCTTTAAAATGTAAAATTTCAACGCCTATGAAATAGCATTGAGTACAGTAATCCACCCACCTACTGCAGCAGTTTGATATGTACATTTACATGTATTTAAAACCAGACAAGGCAAGAGACATCACTATAAGGCAATACAATACAAGCACAATCCTGCAAACAAAAGGTCTACAATATGTTCCCATCAAATCCTCTTCTTTTCCTTTTGCAGTAACTTAAACAGTTCTCAGTTAACATTGCCAAATACTTCAATGAAATGTCAGAACGTGTCTTGTCGACAATGAGTGATGGCACAATAACAATAATGTCTGCAAGATTGGCGACTAAATCACAACCCGATTTTGGAAAAAAAACAAACATATATTTTTTTTTCTTTGTAAAGTTCATCATGTTGCCTCAAGCGTTATATGGAAACGACAGATGCATTTAAACAACTCGTGACAGAAGCCGCCATTTGTCTGACTCATCAATTTCAGCTCTTTCTCGACATTGTTGAAGGAATTCAATTCTCCTTAGATATCCTGGTTTATTTTTTTTTTGTTTTTCAGCCTGAATAAACATGTCAATCTGCTCAACCATTCCTAGGGGATTGGGACGCAAGGAGATTTCTTTCAACCGATTGTTAGATTTCATCATATTGTTCACCATCTCTTCGACTTTTGAGTTTATAACCTCTTATTCTTCTTTCATTTCATCAAGAACCTTTTCAAAAGACAATTTATTTCCTGTAGCAACCTCATATTTTTTCTTCATGTCTTCGTATGTTTTCTTTACCCTTTCTGTCACAATATCAAGTTTGAAATGAGCATTTTTATGCAAGTCCCAGAAGCATTTGTTCGGACATTGTTGACAATATCCATCGGGACCCATCACAGAACAATGTCTCAACTGGTCATCATCGGATAAGACACACTTTTCATGACAATTTCTGTTGCAAGGCATACAGTTCGTTACGTGTACACCTACAGGAAGATCTATCTTAACTATTTTTGTTTTCAGAACTTCATTGTTCACTTTTGTTCATTTCGTCCTGGTTATTTTGAAATAACCTTACTTCAGAACGAAGACGTTCAGCCGTTGCAAGGCCTTTTTAATGTTAAACTCTATGTTTGATATAATTACTTCCAGGCGATGCCTCTCTTGCAGAACCTCTTTTGTGAGCTGCATGCTTCTTTTTTTTCAGCGAATAAATGTGAGTAATAACTGACTCAAAACTATGCAGACCCATTGCCCAAAACATTGAAGTAAAATGATTACTAGGATTAAAGAACAAGGCTGAATTGTTAAAATGGAACGTCTTGCCAAATGCAGTCTTTATTCATACACCGCATGTAACACTGGTGGATCCGATCCATAAGCAAATGTGATCAACGTGAAGATGTTTCCCTCGATGTCTTTTCCAAATAACGACATTATTGCATTGAAAATATATGTCTGTGTAGCAGTTAAACGGGAATCTGGGGCCTTAATAAGAAAGCAAACCGCCTCTATGGTCTGAACACCCGTCTTCCTAATTGCCTCAAATAGGTGGCGAATCTGATCTTAATAATCAAAAGCGGACATACTATTAAAGCTAAGTTTAAGATTGAAGGGAATGTTGAACAACGTCAGTTTTCTTATTATACCGATGCAATCAGAAGCAACAAAATAATATATTTTTATATATTATATAGTGCAACATATTATTTGTATTGTTATTATCATTATTATTATTATTATTATTATTATTATTATTATTATTATTATTATTATTATTATTATTATTATTATTATTATTCGTTTAAATTGTTTTGTTGAAGACAAAATTTACAAATCCTTCTTTTTTAGTAGACATTTCTGCCTAAGAACATGTTACAGAATTGATGAATACATAAAAACATAATTATGAACATGTAATACCTTTTCTGTCGTGACTTCTTCACTAGTCTCGCCATATTTGTCTTCTTCTCCGCTTCCCTTGACCAAGCGAACTTTGAAGGTGTATGAGGTGCTCGGTTTTAAGTCGGAAATCTTACCACTATTTGTCTCAAAATTCATACAATACCACTTTTTATCTTTAGTGTTTTCAATTCGGACCTGATAGACATCGCATATGGAGAGACTCCGCACTGCACCCCATGTAATATCGACACTGTCTGATGATACGTCTTTAATAGATGGCTTACCTGGAAGATCTTGCTAAAATGAAAACGTTGTTCTTTACGTTAATGGTAGTCACTTTTTAAATACCATTTAGGGATTAAAGATCGAATCATAAGGACATTGTAGAAAAGCGTTATCATCATCATAATCACCATCATCATCCATCATCATCATCATCATCATCATCATCATCATCATCATCATCATCATCATCATCATCATCATCATCGACACCATTATCATCATCATCATATTCAGTTAACATTGTTTCGACCCGCGTATACCCATATACATAAAATGTATTAAAACGAGACGTAAAAATGTACACAAAGAGGATTAAATTAAAACCTTATTTTATTAGAGAAAAGTTTCAAGTGACTAAAATTATTAAATAATGCAATACGATTTGCACCTTAAATATTAGTTATATGTTATTACCTTTAAGAAGCAAACCACTTCCTAGACTGAGGAAGAACTATTTGTTTTGAATCGTCATGTTCATTTGTGCTAATTAGAAATTGACACATTATTTCGTCGATTTTTCGAGCAATTACCTCACAAAACCATGTGCAGTTTACTTGCCTTTTATTAAAACAATTTAAACACGTACATGTTCTACCTCTAGTTGTGTCTTGACTTCTGTGCTGGTCTCGCCGTATTTGCCCTCTTCTCCGCCAAACTTGTCTAAGCGAATTTTAAAGACGGATGAGTTGTCCGGTTCTAAACCCATAAACTTGCCACTGTTAATTTCAAAATACGGACAGTTCCACTTTCTACTTTTAGTGTTTTCACATCGAACCTGATAGACATCACCATCGCAAAACCTTGTCACTGCGTCCCATTCAATATCAACACTGTCCCACGATACTCGTTTTACAATAGGCTTTCCAGGACGGTCAACCTAAAATAGTTGATGTTTTCCTTTATGGTAATCCTCTTGTTTCAAAAGCATTTGTAGTTTAAAGTTAATGTCATAGGTAAATTGGAGATATATGCTACGATCTTTTACATCTTGTACAGGTTAAACGTCTTGCCTAGTCAACTGTTTGTCCATTATGTACAATTATTCAAGAATAACAGTTTCCTACCTAAGCTATTAAAAAGGGGAGTAAATAATGACCTTCGATTAAGCATCACCATCATGAGTTCGGATATCTATCTATTTGGTCCACACACGTTACATATTCTCAAGTTCATATTTCATTCATTCATTTCATAATATATTTTTATATATTATATAGTGCAACATATTATTTGTATTGTTATTATCATTATTATTATTATTATTATTATTATTATTATTATTATTATTATTATTATTATTATTATTATTATTATCATTATCATTATTATTATTATTATTATTTTTATTATTATTATTATTATTATTATTATTATTATTATTATTATTATTATTATTATTATTATTATTATTATTATTATTATTATTATTATTATTATTATCATTACATAAACACATAAACATGCGGAATTGTATTCAATATAGACGTAATAATGTACACAAAGAGTTTTAAATTAAAACCTTACTTTATTAAAGGAAAGTTTCAAGTGATTAAATTATACAATATGTTTTGCACCTTAAGTTTTAGTTATATGTTGTTACCTTTTAGAAGCACACCACTACCTTGACTAATAAACAACGATTTGTTTTGAATCGTTATATCTATTTGTGTTTCTTAGAAAATGACACATTATTTCGTAGGTAATTTCTGCAATTACCTCACAAAACAATGTACAGTTTACTAACTTTTTATTAATACAAATGAAACATTTAAATGTCCTACCTCTAATTGTGTCTTGACTTCTGTGCTGGTCTCGCCGTATTTGCCCTCTTCTCCGTCAATTCTGACCAAGCGAATTTTAAAGATGTATGTGTTGCCCGGTTCTAAACCCATAATCTTGCCACTGTTAATCTCAAAATACTGACAATTCCACTTTCTACTTTTAGTGTTTTCACATCGAACCTGATAGACATCACCATTGCAAAAACTTGTCACTGCGTCCCATTCAATATCAACACTGTCCCACGATACTCGTTTTACAACAGGCTTTCCAGGACGGTCAACCTAAAATAGTTGATGTTTACCTTTATTGTAGTCCTCTTGTTTCAAAAGCATTTGTAGTTGAAAGTTAATGTCATAGGTAAATTGGAGTTATATGTTATAACATTTTACATCTTGTACAGGTTAAACGTCTTGCCCAGTCAACTATTTGTCCATTATATACAATTGTTCAAGCATAATAGTTTCGAACGTCAGCGCTTAAATAGATGTGTAGTAAATAATGACCTTCGGTTAAGCATCACCATAATGAATTCGGATATCTTTCCATTTGGTCCGCACACGTCAAATCTTCTCAAGTGCAGTCTTCCAATTTTGTGAACACACGTATTATTTACTCAAATATCACATTTCATTCATTTCCGTTATTTAGAATTGTATGCATACCAAATTTTAAATACGTGTTTAACTTGATTGCGGTCAAATGACAAATAATATACATTTAAGTACACTCGTACAATTCAAATTTGAAGGGTCACTGTCATTAATGTGCAACTTACATTATTCTTTCGTATAAAAGGACGTATGGACAAACCTTCCTCTTTTTTTTCTCGTGTCATAGTTTGTTTACATGTTTTATTACCAACAAAAAGAGATACACGTATATGTGTGTGTTTACTTATGAGGCTCGTTTAACTGTCATTATAACAGTATGTTGCCTCATTTGTTTGATATGATTAGTAAATGCGAAGTACCCTATTATTAATACCATCATTATTATTATTATTGTCATCATCATCATCATCATCATCATCATCATCATCACCATCATCATCATCATCATCATCACCACCACCATCATCATCATCATGATCATTATTACACTTTTCATTATCATGAAACATCATCATCCTCATCATCATCATCATAATCATCATCATATTGAGTTAACACTGTTTCAACCCGCGTATACACATATACATACGGAAATGTATTCAATATAGACGAAAAAATGTACACAAAGAGGATTAAATTAAAACCTTACTTTATTAAATGAAAGTTTCAAGTGATTAAAATTATTGAATTATGCAATACGTTTGGCACCTTAAATATTATTTATATGTTGTTACCTTTAAGAAGCATACCACTACCTGGAATGATAAACAACTATTTGTTTTGAATCGTTATGTTCATTTGTGCGTCTTAAATAATGGCACATTATTTCGTAGGTATTTCCTGCAATTGATAAACAAAACAATGTACAGTTTACTTACTTTTTATAAAGACAATTTAAACATGAAAATGTCCTACCTCTAATTGTGTCTTGACTTCTATGCTTGTCTCGCCGTATTTGCCCTCTTCTCCGTCAATCTTGACCAAGCGAACTTTGAAGATGTATGAGTTTCCCGGATCTAAACCCAATATCTTGCCACTGTTAATCTCAAAATACTGACAGTTCCACTTTCTACTTTTAGTGTTTTTACATCGAACCTGATAGACATCACCATCGCAAAACCTTGTCACTGCATCCCATTCAATATCAACACTGTCCCACGATACTCGTTTTACAATAGGCTTTCCAGGACAGTCAACCTAAAATAGTTGATGTTTTCTTTTATGGTAATCCTCGTGTTTCAAAAGCATTTGTAGTTGAAAGTTAATGTCATAAGAAATTTGGAGAAATATGTTATGACCTTTTACATCTTGTACAGTTTAAACTTTTTGCCTAATCAACTGTTTGTCCATTATATTCAATTGTTCAAGCATAATAGTTTCCTACTTCAGAGTTTACAAAGAAGGGGAGTATATAGTGACCTTCGATTAAGCATCACTATCATGAATTCCATTTGGTTCACACACGTTACATCTTCACAAGTTCAGTCTTCCAATTTTGTGAACACATGTATTATTTACTCAAATATCACATTTCATTCAATCCCATTATTTAGAATTGTATGCGTACACAATTTTATACGTGTATTAAACTTGATTGCCGTCAAATGATAAATATTATATAATTAAGTACACTCGTACAATTCAAATTTGAATGGTCACTGTCTTTATGTTCATCTTACATTATTCTGTCGCATAAAAGGGCGTAAGGACAAACCTTTCTTTTCTTCTCGTGTCATAGATTCTTTACATGTTTTATAACTAACAAAATAAGATACACGTATATGTGTGTGTTTACCTTAGAGGCTCTTTATACTGTAATAATAATAACATGTTGCCTTCTGGGTTTGGTATGATTAGACAGTGCGAATTAGCTTATTATTATTATTTTCTTCTTCTTCGTCTTCTTCCTCTTCTTCTTCTTCTTCTTCTTCTTCTTCTTCTTCTTCTTCTTCTTCGTCTTCTTCTTCTTCTTTTTCTTCTTTTTCTTCTTTGTCTTCTTTTTCTTCTTATAATTATTATTATTATTATTATTATTATTATTATTATTATTATTATTATTATTATTATTATTATTATTATTATTATTATTGCTTTCATCGTCATCATAATCATCATTATTATCACAAATTTCATCATCATCATCATCATCATCATCATCATCATCATCATCATCATCATCATCATCATCATCATCATCATCAACATCATCACCATCATCATCATCATCATCATGACCGTAATAATAATAATATCATTATTATTATTCAGTTAACGCTGTTTCAACCCCTTGTATACACATATAGATACGAAAATGAATTCAATATAGACGTAAAAATGTACACAAAGAGGACTAAATTAAAACCTTTTTTTTATTAAAATAATGTTTCAAAAGATTAAAATTATTAATTTATGCAATACGTTTTGCACCTTAAATATTAGTTATATGTTGTAACCTTTAAGAAGCATACCACTACCAGGACTGATAAACAACTATTTGTTTTGAATCGTTATGTTCATTTGTGCTAATTAGAAAATGACATAGTATTTCGTCGGTATTTCCTGCAATTACCTAACACAACAATTTACAGTTTACTAACTTTGTATTTAAACAATTTAAAGATGTAAATGTCCTACCTCTAATTGTGTCTTGACTTCTGTGCTGGTCTCGCCGCATTTGCCCTCTTCTCCGTCAATCTTGACCAAGCGAATTTTAAAGATGTATGAGTTGCCCGGTTCTAAACCCAAAATCCTGCCACTGTTAATCTCAAAATACTGACAGTTCCACTTTCTACTTTTAGTGTTTTCACATCGAACCTGATAGACATCACCATTGCAAAAACTTGTCACTGCGTCCCATTCAATATCAACACTGTCCCACGATACTCGTTTTACAACAGGCTTTCCAGGACGGTCAACCTAAAATAGTTGATGTTTACCTTTATGGTAATCCTCGTGTTTCAAAAGCATTTGTAGTTGACAGTTAATGTCATAAGTAATTTGGAGATATATGCTATGATCTTTTACATCTTGTACAGGTTAAACGTCTTGCCCAGTCAACTTTTGTCCATTAAATACAATTGTTCAAGCATAAAAGTTTCCCACCCCAGAGTTTACAAAGAAGGGGAGAAAATAATGACTATCGATTAAGCATCACCATAATGAATTCGGAGATCTATCCATTTGGTCCACACACGTTACATCTTTTCAAATTCTGTCTTCCAATTTTGTGAACACACGTATTATTTACTCAAGTTTCACATTTCAATCATCCCCTTTATTTAGAATTGTATGCGTACCAAATTTTATACATGTGTTGAACTTGATTGCTGTCAAATGATAAATATTATACAATTAAGTACACTCGTACAGTTAAAATTTGAAGTATCACTGTCTTTATGTGCAACTTAAATTATTCTGTCGTATAAAAGGACGTATAGACAAACCTTTCTTTTTTTTCTCGTGTCATAGTTTCTGTACATGTTTTATAACTAACACAAAGAGATACACGTAACTGTGTGTGTCTACCTTAGAGGCTCTTTATACTGAAATTAAAACAATATGCTGGCTCATGGGTTTTATATGATTAGAAAGTGAGAATTACCTTATTATCATTATTTTCATTGTTATTATTATTATTTTGATTGTTATTATTATTAGTAGTAGTAGCTGTAGTAGTAGTTGTAGTAGTAGTAGTAGTAGTATCATCATCATCATCATCATCATAATCATCATCAACATCATCATCATCATATTCAGCTAACGCTATTTCAACCCGCATATGCTCATATACATACGGAAATGTATTCAATATAGACGTAAACATGTACACAAAGAGGATTAAATTAAAACCTTATTTTATTAAAGGAAAGTTCCAAATGATAACGACTTAAATATTAGTTATATGTTGTTACCTTTTAGAAGCATATCAGTACCCTGACTGATAAACAACTATTCGTTTTGAATCGTTATGTTCATTTGTGTTTCTTAGAAATTGACACTTTATTTCGTCGATTTTTCGAGCAATTACCTTACAAAACCATGAACAGTTTACTTACCTTTTATTTAAACAATTTAAACATGTAAATGTCATACCTCTAATTGTGTCTTGACTTCTATGCTGGTCTCGCCGTATTTGCCCTCTTCTCCGTCAATCTTGACCAAGCGAACTTTAAAGACGTATGAGTTTCCCGGTTCTAAACCCATAATCTTGCCACTGTTAATCTCAAAATACTGACAATTCCACTTTCTACTTTTAGTGTTTTCACATCGAACCTGATAGACATCACCATTGCAAAAACTTGTCACTGCTTCCCATTCAGTATCAACACTGTCCCACGATACTCGTTTTACAACAGGCTTTCCAGGACGGTCAATCTAAAATAGTTGATAATAATCCTTTATGGAAGTCCTCTTGTTTCAAATGCATTTGTAGTTGACAGTAAATGTTATAAGTAAATTGGAGATATATCTTATGATTTTTTACATCTTGTACAGGTTGAATGTCTTGCCCAGTCAATTGTTTGTCCATTAAATACAATTGTTCAAGCATAAAAGTTTCCTACCTCAGCGTTTACAAAGAAGGGGAGTAAATATTGACCTTCGATAAATCATCACCATAATGAATTTGGAGATCTTTCCATTTGGTCCACACACGTTATATCTTCGCAAGTTCAGTCTTCCAATTTTGTGAACACATATAATTTACTTAAGTTTCACATTTCATTTAATCCCGTTATTTAGAATTGTATTCCTATGAAATTTCATACATGTGTTAATCTTGATTGCCGTCAAATTATAAATATTATGCATTCGTACAATTCGAATTTGAATGGTCACTGTCTATATATGCAACCTACATTATTCTGTCGTATAAAAGGACGTATAGACAAACCTTTCTTCTTTGTCTCGTGTCATAGTTTCTTTGCATGTTTTATAACTAAATTTATTTATTTATTTATTTGGGTTTTACGGCACACCGACACCTAATATGTCATACGGCGCCGAATACAAAGTTAATTGTGAATAGAGCGTAATCAGGTTAAAACCAAACTACGCATGTAAAATATATAAAAATATAAAAACTATCAGGTAAAAAATAAATAATAATAGAAAACAGGTCAGCACATAAGACGGTTTAAAAAAGTATGACGATTGGTAAATAAACAGTTTAAAAAATTATAACTTATTAAGAATACCAATCTCGTTCAAGAAGCAAACAAGTTTAGATTCCGACACTTTCCTAAATAGGTCGTACATGTTATGGACATTAAAATACTTCGACCGTGTGTGGTCTGTGTCGATACACTGTAATAAATTATGGTTGTCTCTCAGTAGTTCCTGTCAAGAAACACATACAGGTTGAACTTCTCTTTTTAAGAGATATGAATGAGTTAATCTTGTACGTCCAATGCGACAGCGGGTAAGAGCTACGTCTTCTCGTCGACTTTCTCTGCAAGCAGAGACATTGGCACCGACTATAGGTTTAATTACATGTAATTTGTTACAAACAATACTGTCCCAACTTGTTTGCCACTTGGTTAAAATATGTCGGCTAATAAGTGGTTTAAAATCAGTGTGTGGGATGCAAAGATCTGTCTCAGTGAATGATTTTGCACCCCTGTCAGAATCTTCCTTTCCTTGGATGCCTACATGACTAGGAAGCCAACAGAAGGAGATTTCGTTAGTGTCATATAAACTTTGAAGCTTGACAAGAACAGTGCAAACACGTGGATTTAAATAATTCAGTGAATTTATGCTCTGCAATACAGATAATGAGTCTGAAAATATAACATATTTTTCACCGGAATGTTCTGAAATGAAATCAAGGCTTAGATTTATGGCCAGGATTTCAGCGGTGAAGATAGACGAGTTGTTAGGAAGTCTGTGTTTATTGCAGTGGCTATTACTTACGGAAGCACAGCCAAAGTGAGTGTCCGTCTTTGAACCATCAGTATATATATGAAGGTGATCAGAATACTTGTCGCGGAGTTCGAGAAATTTAGATCGTCAAATCAAAGGATCTGTGTTCGACTTTTTATTTTTACAGATTTCTAAATTCACATCAGGAGGACGGAGTTGCCATGGTGGATGTTCTTTTGTGGTGTTTGCAGAAATGCGTTCGAGTTTTATACCTGATGTGTTTATGCTTTCTTTATGTCTTAAACCAAGAGGTCTGATGGCTTTAGGTGATTGATCATCAAGCTCTTCATGTTTAGGGTTGAAGACACAATTAAACGTTAAGTTATCGGGGTTAGATACGAGTTTAATTATATACTGCAAAGAAAGTTCTCGCGACGCAAGAATAATGGTGGTTCATTGGCTTCAACGTAAAGGCTCTGCACTGGTGAGGTCCTAAAGGCTCCTAGAGCTAGACGAAGTCCCTGGTTGTGAACGACGTCCAGCATCTGGAGATAGTACCCTCTGGCATAACCATAGCCTATGCTTCCGTAATCTAGTTTAGACCGAATTAGGGAACGGTACAGAAGTAACAATGTTTTCCTATTGGATCTCCAGTCTGTATGGCATAAATATTTAAGCATGTTAAGAGCCTTGAGACATTTATTCTTGATGTAATTAATATGTGGAAGAAAAGTCAGTTTCCTGCCAAAAATGACTCCAAGAAACTTAGTTTCCTGGACGACGGGAATGCGGACGTTATTTAAAAACAATTCGGGGCCAACATGGAGACCACGTTTCTGACAGAACTGTATACAGTTGGTTTTGGTTGGAGACAATTTAAAACCGTTGGTGTTGCTCAATTGTTGCAACTTATTAAGACATTGTTGTAATTGTCTTTCAATTGTGCTCATATTTTTATAGCGGTAACAAATAACGAAATCGTCCACAAAAAGCGAACAGTCAACCCTTTCATACAGATAGAATACTACCCTGGGGGACACCCTGTTCCTGTTTATGAACAAATGACAGGGTGGACCCAATCTTGACCTGAAAATTTCTGTCAGAAAGGAAGCTGTCAATGAATATTGGTAAGCGACCCCTGAGACCAAGGTCACCAAAATCCTTTAAAATCCCATGTTTCTAGGCCGCGTCATAAGCCATTTCAAGATCGAAAAACACAGCTACAAGGTGTTCCTTCCTGATGAAGGCATCACGAATGAGTGTTTCTAAACGAACAAGATGATCGACTGTGCTACGTTGGTGTCTGAATCCACTTTGATATTCTGAAATTAAGTTGTCGGACTCAAGATACCAGACAAGTCTATTATTAATCATTCGTTCTACAAATACAGCTCGTCAAAGCAAAAGGTCTATAGCTTTGAGGATCTGTTGGGTCCTTACTTTGTGTATGAAGTGGAATAATGAAGGAATCTTTCCAAGAATCGGGTACTTTACCGGACGTCCAAATTTCATTAAAGATTGACAAAAGCAAGTTTAGAGATCGAATTGGTAAATGTTATAAGTATTTTTTAAAGTATGTCGACTGGACCAGCAGCGGTATCATGTGATTTATCTAGAGCTTCCTTAAGCTCTTTCAAGGAGAAGGATTGATTGTAAGTTTCGTTATAATAAGATTTAAAATTAACATTTTTCCCTTTCAGCAGAGTGTTTAAAGGTTTGAAATTGAGGCGTGTAATTGGCCGATGAGGAATTTTTGGCAACATTTTCAGCCAGTGTGTTCGAATTGTTTTGTTTATCTGTTGTTACGGTGCGATTTGTTTTAAGGTGGTTAACAGTTGAATATGATGGTTTACCGCTAATATTTTTAATAGCAGACCAAACGTTCTTGATGGAAGTCTTGCCATTTATTTTTTAAACATACTTTTGCCAAGATGATCTTTTGGCCTGTTTAATAGTCCGGCGACTTTGAGCCTGTCCCTTTTTAAGCTTATTAAGTTTTGTATCGGTAGGTCGAACATTAAATTGCTTTAATGCCGCCCTAAGTTTACGAATAGATTTTTTACACTTCAATAAACTAAGGTTTATTACGTTTTGATTTAGTCGAGGTCATAGGTAAATACCTTTCTGCAATATTGTGCAAAGTGTTTGAAAATGCGACAATTTTGTCATTTACATTTTCTACTGAACTTGTGACAAGTTCTGCAGAACAAAGTGCAGAGAACAGGTCCCAGTTTGCTCTGTCTATCTTCCAACGAGAATTATCGTCGCCTATTGGCGAAGTACAGTTTGTAAGGAATATAGGAAAGTGATCACTTACACAAAGGTCATCGTGTACATCCCAAGTGTAGTCTAAATATACAGAGGGATGACACAATGTTAAGTCTAACGATGAATAATGCCCAGATGCGGGGAGCAAGTATGTTGGCTTTTTTATTATTGACCAGACATATGTCATTAGGGGCAATAACGTTTTCTATCGTCTTGCCCATATTATTGAAGTCACAACATCCGCATAGCGGGTTATGACCATTGAAGTCTCCGAAGAGTATATTTGGAGTAGGCAGCTGGTTAAGAAGATTATCTAAATCATCTTTAGATACATTTGAATTCGGTGGAAGATAAACAGAGCAAATAGTTACAACTTTATGTAGGGTTACACGAATAGCAGCAGCTTGTATGTTTGTGTCAAGTTCGACTTGAGAGTGTGGCAATTTGGAGTTGACAATTATTGGCGATCCTCCAGATGCCCTCTCGCAAGTTGTATGTATATGATTAAAACAAGTATAACCCTTAAAATTGAATTTATCAGATCCTTTAAGAAAGGTTTCCTGAAGACAAAGCACAGCAGGATTAAGTGTAGATAATAGAATAAGTATTTCATTGTAATTGACCTTAAGACCTCAACATTTCCACTGAATGATTTTATTATTCATGGGATTATTCAACTTAATTCTTGTAGATTATGTTTTAGGTGCTTTTACAGGTGACCTTTGTGGTTTTTTAGTGTCCGATGGAGACACCATTAGACACTCGAATTTGTTTTTATGTGTGTTTATCACCCGTGTGTTTGGAGCAGTGGGAGGACTCTGTCCTCTCCTCTGCCCCGAAGGACCAGGAGTCTCCTTAGAGGAGACCTGGTCCTTAGCTGCAGGCTTGTTTTGTGCCTTTGCATTATTCTTTACAGAATCACTTGAAGGGGCAGTGTTTTTGATCGAGGAAGAAGTTTGAGTCTGAGAAGATTCCGATACCTTGTATTTTGAAGGAATTATGATTTTGTCAGTGGTTTGGTCACGTTTTGGAACCTCATACTGGGTGAAATGGTCCTTGTGCTCTGAGATGCTTTTTTTGGTCGCTGAGGCATGTGTTGCGCCTCAAGCAGGAGTTGCCTTGTCTTTTGCCAATTTCCTGGCTTCTAGAAAAGAGATGTTATTTGTGTACTTCCTTTTCCAGTTTCAAGGCAGGGCAATCACTGGATTTGGTCTTATGTGGTCCAGCACAATTTACACATTAAAGTGGTCGTCTTCCTTTCACTGGGACTCGTGGTGGCCAAACTTCTGACAATGAAAACACCTAAGTGGGTTTGGAATGTACACCTGCACTTTCACGTTGAGGTAACCGACCTTAATCGTAGAAGGGAATGATGGGTTTGCGAAAGTTAAAACAAAAGTGTTTGTCGGAACTCGCCGGCCGTCCCTCAGGAATGATATCCTGCGGACACCACACACCTCCTGTGGCGTGAGTTCCCCGAGGATATCCTCCTCAGAGACACCAGCAAGGTCAGGGCATCGAATGACTCCTTTTGACGAGTTCAGAGAAGAGTGGGTGTAGGTTTTTCCTTTTAATGAACAGAAGTCAGTTAGTTTAAGTATCTTATCGGAGTAGGTTTTGCGATCAGTTTCAATGAGTAAGCAGTCATTTTTCATTTTTTTTTACTGACACAACACTCTCCAATAAGGCCTTTGATGGATTTTTCTATCCCAAAAGGGGATACTTTGGTTATCGTTTTTTTTTCTCGTTCGATTCAACAACAATGAAGTGAGGAAAGAATGTGCTTGTGGGTGTTTCGGTATTGGAATCTTCTGACGATAAAGTAGGGAGCGAGTCTTTGCATTTACGTTTTCGTTCCATGAGGGGTTCTTATAATAATTTAACATCCTGGCTCACCACCCACCGCGGAGCCCAACAAGGGGGCGTCTTATGGGAGGGAGTGGATCTCCGACCTCCCAAAGCCAGTGATACCAGGATGCGATACTCCGATATAAAATATACAATAAAGCATACAAAATGCCAGAATGGTCCTTTAAGGGGGTGTCGACCGGCAACTGGGTTATAGTAAATAGGGGAAAACATGAGATAATGAGTTTACGGAACACGGTATATTTGAATAAATAAAAAGGAGAAAAGAAGTTGAAAGTCAGAGGCAAGAGCTAACCCAGCACCGGCCGAGGAGTTAGCCGCTTGAGGATACAGGACCGGCACCACGCCCGTCTACCCCACAACTTAGGGCCAAAGTGGTGTGTTGGTCAGGGTCGACTTATATGTCAATATCCTGACAAGCCAACAAAGACCTCTACCACCAGGATCCCCTCGTCGTAGAGATACTGGATCGCCAATAGCGGCAGCCGGATAATTCTAAGGCCCCTACCTGCAGGGCTGTTTATAACTAAATAAAAAAAAGAAGAAAAAAGAGATACACGTATCTGTGTGTGTTTACGTTAAAGACTCTTTATACTGTAATTGTAACAACATGTTGCCAAATGCGTTTTATATGATTAGAAAGTGCGAATTACCATATTATTATTATAATTATTATTAGTATTAGTATTACAGTTCTGGAACCGTAAAAGTTGTCACACGATACGATGTACGTACGGTACGATTACGTTCGATGTACGATACCATGTGCGGTTTTTACACGATACCATACACGTTACGGTTCGATACCATACACGATATGCATTACGATAGAAAATCTACACGTTATGATGCGATACGGTGGACGCTTCAATACAACATACTGAACGATTTCCGTTTACGCCACGTTACCCGAAATACCATGGCAAATGCGGTATGCTGTTAAATTAAATGTTCAATTTATACTGTACCAACTCGGTTTAGTCCAAATCGTTCTGCCCCAATCGGCCCACTTCCAGCGTACATAGGCGGTAATGTTTTCACACCTTTCAAATGAGACAATACAACTATTTCCGTCTAAATGGTAAACTGTGTAGGCAAATGAAAAGTAAGTGAAGCCAATATGATAACCTGCTTAAACATTGAGCAAGTGTGTAAACATGTTCCATGATAAGACAAATTAATTTAAATCTGTAATTTACTAACATTCTTACACCACACTTCTATACACGTATATTCCAATTTTCTACCCCTATTCCACGCATCCGTATCTGCGTTTTACTGAATTTAAATTTCACGGGCAGGTTATGCTTGCGTGGATCTTCATACATGTATGACATGTCTTCAGACCGGATGCAAGTGTTGTGCACTACAGCTAAATGACCACTGCCCGTCTAATTTGAATAGAAACGTTGTGTCATAAAAGAGGCAATCTGTGTAGGCTTAAAATCGCTCGCGTGATTTGTAGGTACATGTACCGAATCACCTAAATAAATGGACTAGCTGCTAGAAAATAAATAAGATCAGAAACATACCATTGTCTCATTTTCAACCCTTTTTCAAGCACTATTTAAATAAAAATTCGGTAAGGTATAGCAGAATATGGGTCAATCGGGTAAAGAACCATAGCAAACTAAAAATATAGAAACAGAGCTATTAAATAATAATAATATAATTATGAGACAAAATTGGACTAACAACCGACAAATTAACACCTCCATTTAATCCGTTTCATGTAGGGATCAAATCCCTTAACATTAAAACAAATTAAGACGACGTAATCAACGTAATTGATAAGATTATTCCCTTAGTTAAACTAAACTCAACTCAAATTCTAAGAACTGAGATATCGCTACTCACATCCACATCTACATCGACGGTAGCAAGGATACAAACAAAAATGCTATAGAAGCAAGAGTTATTATGTTTGAAAATCAACAGAATAAATTAACAAGGCCAAAATAAAACTAGACAATAGAGATTTTCTATTTAGATGCGAACTGTTAATTTATAACTCATAAAGTGTTTTCAAGTAGAACAAAATTGCTGATCAACAATAAATATTTACCCCGGCTCTCTTAGTTATTTACAAGCATTTCAGACAATTTACGGAAATAATAGACAAGAACTAATAAAATAAATATATAGATTAAAATACTAAAATACAAATGTTAAGCAAAATATCTAATATGAATTTGGAGATTGGAACTCACCATGATAATATAGCCTATGATCAAATGTTACTAGACTCCGTCTCGGATCCAGCTACCTAGGTGAAGAAAATAAAGCCCCAGCCACCACTTTCGACAAAGCACAGAACTAATAATACGCGCTCTTAATCATTTTAAAAATAAATGCATTTCATTAAATATTTAATTAATAATATAGGATAACACCTACATAAACTGAATTATTACAATGTCCAACCGATATCATATCCAAATCAAACAATGACTCAAGTTTCCAAACCCACAAGACACGTGCTGGGGTGAAATCTCTTTAAAATCTAAACATTCCTAGTTAACCTATTCTCTAATTGGCTGGACCCCAATTTGGCGGAAGATTATGACTGCTCTTTGTTTAAAGTCATTAGACCTTTAAGAAATTATTTCTTTTAAATTTTCACCATTGAAATGTTTTCTACTCCTGATTAGAGCTGGCACCTTTTGAACTAAAAATGAATATGAAATCGGATGATTATGAACAAATAACACATCAAGTTACACACTAGTTACGAGGATGTTTTAAAGAGAAATAAGTACGGGAAAAGTGTGTAAGTAGTTAAGCTTGGGTAGGTAATTTAGTTAGTTTAGTATATCGTATATAGTATATATATTAGTAAAGAATTAAATGTATTTAATGTATTTAATATCTTCTAGGTATTAAAGTGTTGCATTTTTATTAAATCTGCCTTTTTCCGTTGGTACAAAAAGCAAAGACACTTGTGAATAATATAGGTCTTTGTAGCTAATCTCTTGCTCTTGTGTGCTGCCTTAACCCAAAAAGCACGGGTTAAAGTATTTCTCTATGTCACAGTAAGGACAGTTCATATTGGTGAACTTGCATTCTTTACCAGGGTAGCTTGAACCTAGTTTTAATAAAAAAAAAACTATTACAAACTAACGATATTGTGGCAGTAAATATTGAACTTAGAGTCCTACCAACATATCCGAATATCTAAATTTATACGTTTTTATTATATTTATTTTATTATATATAGCTCTTTCTCCATGGCTTGGTATCCACCATTGTTTTATAAAGGCATTGAGGTTTTTTTGACAGGAGACTGTAAAGACTATATATGTCTGCTGACTTGCTTGATTTTGCAATGATTAGATATTATATTATTTTCTATTATTACCCCAACGGTATTCTTTTCAGTATCCATACTGTCGTCAAGGTACATGCCGATGTGCGCTAGTTACTTTAGCAGAGTATGTAAATGGCTTCATCATCCTAAAAATACTTACAAAGGACCATTTCGTTATAAGAGGAAATTAATTTAAGAACAGACCAATTAACACCTCCGGTCAGCACGTTAAGGATCAAACAAATCAACATAACGAACGGCTAAAAATCCTACTTACTAAGATTAGTGGTGTAATAAAGTGACACCAATTAATTGGAATTAACACACGTGCACTTGATTGGCAGGGCGGGACAATGTAGGGAAATTAAGAGGGCATGATGTCAGATGTTTAAAGTTATTTATGATACTAGCACATTGTTTTGACAAACACATTCACAACTTAAATGTTTGATCACAACTGGCAGAAGAATAGTGGCTTTATATTACTTTGTTTGCTACACGTGTGAATGTACTTATATTGAATTTCCGTCGAGCACTTAATTGCTTTCAAGTTTATTTAAATTCGCATAAATGTGTATAGAATTTACGCGATTAAAACAATTCGCGAAAAGACTAAATCAGTGTTGATTGTGCCCATCGATGAAATAGGTAAGCTAGCTTTACAATTAACTAACTTGACGGAATGAATATCAGAGATGATTCCACACGGTCCAATTATTTATTAACAATGTTCATTGTATATGAGCCGTACCATTTGAATCCCATACAGTCAACTCTCGTTATCTCAAAATCGGTTATCTCAAATTTCCGGTTATGTCAAACTGTTTTCTACGGTCCCTTTTTTTCCCTATAGTTTCTATATAGTTCGACTCCGCTTAACTAAAATTCGGATGTGTCAAATTATCGGATATATCAAACTAAATTCTATGTCCCCACACGTATAAAACTGTTGAAATCAGTTGGTCTATCTCAAACTTTAAATTGCTATTAGATGCAAAACTGCAACAATAGTGATTTTCACACCTTCCGTGAAACTCGCGAAGATTTTACCCGAGTTTTATCGCCAATTATCGGCAATCTGGATGTCACGTAATTTGGAAAAGAGGTTAATCGATTATTATTTAATTAGCTGATTTAATGAACAACAATTTCATTTAATCAATTAACGCTAATTAAAGTGTTTCAGTTTGTATTTGTTGTTGTAACAGTTTTTGAGAACTTGTTGACACGGCCTTCTCAACTTGAAATAAAATGAGAGGTCGCGTTAGTGATTTTATCATTCTTCCACTACCTACCCACAATACAGTACTGATTATTGAATAAAAAATAAGATTGGTTATGGCAACAGACCTAATCTAATAACACTTTAAACATGCAAAACCACACAAACTTGCAGAAACTTAGTTTACAGTGGCAGATATAACAAGAAATTTCAGTCATTACCAGTCATCGTGTAGCAGGTAAGATTTTTTAAGATTTACAAAACTAACCTTAAATTCGAATATCTCAAACTTCGGATATCTCAAACTATTTTCTACGGTCCCTTGAAATTTGAGATAACGAGAGTTGACTGTATTTGAGACAAACCTCTTTTCCATAACCTGACATAGAGCTAGCTTGTGTTATAGCTAGTTTTTCCAGCTGTATGTTTATTCCAGTTAAGTCTTACTGCTCTTTATTTGCCATAAAAGCGTGGGCAAATAACCAGAATCCAAGTTTCCACGAATATTTTCCTAAACGACCATTCATATTCAATCTACGCATATTGTCATTCAAGTAATAAGTTCGAAGGTGTGCAATATTAATTTGCTCATCGATAGTATGCATGTACCGGAAATGTAATATATAGTTTATTTTCTATTGAAAACCATACACTTCTTTTTGTATATAAGAAGCATTTATTATGGCATTTAAATTTCCAGTGAACTTTTGTATGAGCATAATAATGACATTAGAAAAATGTCACAAACAATATATGTATCTTAGAATTATGTTAAGGCACAGTACAATTCTCGTTGTGTTACGTTACCATATTACACGTTCCGTTACGATACCACGATCTTGTCATAAGCGTTACGTTCCGTCACGGTACGATGTACCATTTACGATATGGCTCGTTACGTTACTTAACGATAGGCCTATTACGTTACACGATACGCTATGTTACCATACGATACCTTTACGATAGAAATACACACGATATACAATGTTTTGGACAACTGGTACGGTGCCAGGACTGTAGTATCATCATCATCATCATCATCATCATCATCATCATCATGATCATCATTGTAACAATTTTCATTATCATCAATCATCATGATCATCATCACCACCTTAATCATCATCATCATCATCATATTCAGTTAGCGCTGTTTCAACCGCCTATGCACATATACATTCGGAAATGTATTCAATATAGACGTCAAATGTACACAAAGAGGATTAAAATAAATCCTTACTTTATTGAAGGAAAGTTTCAAATGATTAAAATTATTAAATTAAGCAATAGGTTTTGCAACTTTAATATTAGTTGCATGTTGTTACCTTTAAGAAGCACACCACTACCTGGACTGATAAACAACTATTTGTTTTGAATCGTTATGTTCATTTGTGCTTATTAAAATGATACATTATTTCGTCGGTATTTTCTACAATAACCTAACAAAACAATGTACAGTTTCTAAACCTTTTTATTAAGACAATTTAGACATGTAAATATCCTACCTCTGATCGTGTAATGACTTCTATGCTGGTCTCGCCGTATTTGCCCTCTTCTCCATCAACCTTGACCAAGCGAATTTTAAAGATGTATGAGTTTCCCGGTTCTAAACCCAAAATCTTACCACTGTTAATCGCAAAGTACTGACAGTTCCACTTTCTACTTTTAGTGTTTTCACATCGAACCTGATAGACATCACCATTGCAAACACTTGTCACTGCGTCCCATTCAATATCAACACTGTCCCATGATATTCGTTTTACAACAGGCTTTCCAGGACGGTCAACCTAAAATAGTTGATGTTTACCTTTATTGTAGTCCTCTTGTTTCAAAAGCATTTGTAGTTGAAAGTTAATGTCATAGGTAAATTGGAGATATATGTTTTGACATTTTACATCTTGTACAGGTTAAACGTCTTGCCTAGTCAACTGTTTGTCTATTAAATACAATTGTTCAAGCATAATAGTTTCCTACCTCAGCGTTTACAAAGAAGGACAGTAAATAATGACTTTCGATTAAGCATCACCATCATGAATTCCGATATATTTCCATTTGGTCCACACACGTTACATTTTCTCAAGTTCAGTCTTCCAATTTTGTGAACACATATTATTTACCTAAGTTTCACATTTCATTCAATCCCGTTATTTAGAATTGTATGCGTACCAAATGTTCATACATGTGTTAAACTGGATTGCCGTCAAATGATAAACATTATACAGTTAAGTACAATAAAATTTGAGGGATCACTGTCTATATGTGCAATTTACAGTATTTTGTCGTATAAACGGACGTATGGACACACCTTTCTCTTTTCTTCTCGTGTAATAGTTTCTTTAAATGTTTTATAACTAACAAAAAGAGATACACGTATATGTGAGTGTTTACTTTAGAGGCTGTTTATACTGTCATTATAACAATATGTTGCCGATTGAGTTTGATATTATAAGAAAGTGCAAATTACCTTATTATTTTTATTATAATTATTATTATTTTTATTAATTATTATTATTATTATTATTATTATTATTATTATTATTATTATTATCATCATCATCATCATCATCATCATCATCATCATCATCATCATCATCATCATCATAATCAAGACCATCATCATCATCATCATCATCATCATCATCATCATCATCATCATCATCATCATCATCATCATCATCATCATCATCATCATCATCATCATCATCATCAATCATCATCATCATCATCATCATCATCATCATCATTACCTTAATCATCATCATCATCATCATCATCATCATCATCATCATCATCATCATCATCATCATCATATTCATATTCATATTCATATTCATAATCAGTTAACGCTTCTTCAATCCGCGTATACACATATACATACGGAAATGTATTCAATATATAGACGTAAAAAGGATTAAATTAAAACCTTATTTTATTAAATGAAAGTTTCAAATGATTACAATTATTAAATATTACTTATACGGTGTTACCTTTAAAAAGCATACCACTTCCTTGACTGATAAACAATTATTTGTTTTTAATCAATATGTTCATTTGTGTTTACAAAACAATGTACAAGTTACTAAGGTTTTCTTTAGACAATTTAAACATGTAAATATCCTACCTCTATTTGTGTCTTGACTTCTTTGCTGGTCTCGCCGTATTTGCCCTTTTCTCCGTCACTCTTGACCAAGCGAACTTTAAATATGTATGAGTTGTCCGGTTCTAAACCCAATATCTTGCCACTGTTTATCTTAAAGTACTGACAGCTCCACTTTCTACGTTTAGTGTTTTCACATCGAACCGGATAGACATCACCATTGCACAAACTTGCCACTGAGTCCCTTTCAATATCAACATTGCCCCATGATAAGCGTTTTATAGCAGGCTTTCCAGGACGTTTAACCTGAAATAGTTGATGTTTACCTTTATTGTAGTCCTCTTGTATAAATAGCATTTATGGTTGAAAGATAATATCATACGTAAATTTGAGATAGATGTTATGATCATGTAATAGTTTAAATTCTTGCCTAGTCAACTGTTTGTCCATTAAATGCAATTGTTCAACCGATACAGTTGACAAACAAGGGGAGTATGTAATAACCTTCGAATAAGCATCCCCATCATGAGTTCGGATATCTTTCCATTTGGTCCACACACATTTCATCTTCTCAAGTTGAGTCTTCTACTTTTGTGAACACACGTATCATTAATTCAAAGATTACATTTCATTCATTTTATTTGTATTGTATTGTATTGTATTGAATTGTATGCGTAGCAATACAATTCATACATGTGTCTAACATGTTTGCCGTCTAATGATAAATAGTATACTATTACATACACTCGTACAATTCAAATTTGAAGGGTCACTTTCTTGTAATGCATCCTACATTATTCTGTCTCATCAAAGCACGTATGAACATTTTTTTTCTCGTGTCATACATTCTTTACATGTTTATAAACCTTGTGGTGTCTAATAAGTTTGCTATGATCAGAAAAATCATGTGACTATCAGTCTTGCAACTTTCTGTGTTAATTTTCTGTTAATAATCTGCCGCGGGTCCGACATGTTTCTGTAAACGGCCGTTATGACTGTAATATTAACAGAGTGTTTTCTTATACAGTTTTAAATGTGTTTTAAGTTATTATTTTATTTATTTGATATAATTATATTCTGTAAATTGTATGTTGAAAGCTTATGCTGTGTGCAGTTTTATATTCTAACTTAACTTTCGATGCAAAAACATTGAGGTAGATGAGGGTTAATAGAAAAAACAATATTTGCCAAAGAAGACAAAACATTGAGGCTGGCTCGGACATACTATTCTAGTCGTAAAAATGTTGACTCGAAATGCCTTTTAAACTGCGTTTTAATCTGAAATGTGTGGAGCCTTGAGACCTGTATTAAAATACTGTTTACTTCTTTTTTGGTTGTAGCTGATCATACATTTTACACATACAAATTGGAAATTGGCTATCAAAGGAAAACATACCAAAATTACAAATATATGTTGCTCAACAATTATGAAAACTCAACTCAGTCAACCAACCGATTTTACTGCCCTTCTTATTCCTCTTCAACTAACACATGAATAATACGTCATAATGAATATGCATTAAAATACCTTAAGAACAAGATATACGAACCAGAAACGGACTGTAGCATAGACCTAGCAAAGGAAAATATTTAATAATGTTGCTTAAACTTTTTTATTCCTGACAATCCTGAGCAAGACATATTATGTATGGTTTGTTCCATGTTAACTTTTACTTCTCGTGTCACTGATTGAATACCGTTACGCTGGCAGTTATGTTTTATAATTCAGGTTAAAATTTTTGCTCGAAATACTACTAGACATTACTTATGATTATGAGTATACATTATTCTCACTTATTAAGGAACACAATGCGTAGATAAGTCGAAACCAAGATTTCGACTTTCGGTTGCATCACAGAGTGTTTTCGTTGTCTCCTACTGCTCTTAACAGTGTTTTTCGGAAAAAAAAAGATTCACAAAGTGCTATTTAATTGCGCTACGATAGGAAACCTCATGAAATCTGAGCTTTGCCTGTCAAATACGTCTTCGTAAATACATTGATGCACATTTACTGAATAGTGTTACATTTTGTCAAATAATAAAGTTTAAATTTTGTTTTCCCTATTTTGAAAATAAAAAAGACAAACAATTGGATTGCAGATGCATTGCATTACATTTCTTATTTAATCACGGGCTTTTTAATTTTACAATCTACACTTAATATTTACCATAAACGTGTATCAGTTTTGTTCTTAACAAAACATGCCTTACCTTCATATGTTTGCCATCTCCTTTACGAACGAGGTTTAACTGATCTGAAATAAGTAGCTGTTATTGAAAAACAACATGCAACAGATATATACAGAGTTGCACTTTTTGTAGCGTTTGATGTATTAAGAGTCATAAGGCCGGACTTAAAATATTTTTGGTTTCCCCTCCCACGACCCAGGTATATTAGGTATAGGTAGGTAGGTAGGTAAAATATTTATTTTTTCAACTTCTTGTAATTATTTTTATTTGCCTTGAGAAATTTACCTTTAACGACAAAACAGGAAAATGTTTCATATTTTAATGATTGAAAAGAAATGCCTCCTTATTTAACACTACCATCATAAAAAAAGCGCCTCGGCGATCATGATGATCAGTTTCGTACTCAATGCATTTCGAATTTCAATACCGGAACATTTGAACTACGATCTGTTTTTGAAGTAAAAAAAAAAAATATATATAAAAAAATATTAAATTGAATTTGTCGATAAAATTGTTTGGGTCGGGACGTTTTTCTCGGGTCGGTCGTGGGAGGGGAAACAAAAACAATTTTATTTTAGGCCTAAGAATCGCAAACCTTATAATGACAAACCTCAATAATATATTTATTTCTCAGAAAAAAAAATCATAATGAATTAGTATTACTTTCAGTTATAAACGTAACTGCAGATTAGAGTTATGCTGACACTGTTTAGAAAGGATAACGTTTTTCTATTTTATTACTAACACTAAGTGATTCAAAACAAATCCCAGATCATGTCAGTAGTGAAGCATATGTTGTATACATGTTTATTATTAATTGTTTTGCTTCAATTTAAAATACACTCCTACCGTATGTGTAGACCTTTCTATTTGCTATACTCACTGAAGCGAAAGTCCGACCTGAAATAAGATAAGTTATTTTCATTTTTTGATGACAAAGGTATATATACTATACTATATTTATAGCATGTAAATGGTATGTGTATAGTCTGTATATACAACTTTTGTATAGAATACACACAGATAAATGAGCATTTAAAAGCATAGAGTTTCCCATTTTATACGGGTCTTTATATCCTAGAATTATTTAATATTCGACCTTTTTATAAGACGTTTATAACATAATGACAACTAATAACAACCCTTTTTCTTGTCAAGTGAATTTAATTTGACAGGAAAACAATGACCACACCTACATGCTATTTCTTCCAAATTACATTACAATTCAGCTTAATTAACAACGATAATGCTATTTGATTAGGTTGAATAAAAACTGAAGCTCAGTGAGATGGTTTTACTGAGCAGTGACACTTGAGCTTGAGCAAGGTCTCTACTTAAAGGGGATCGTCTGGTAGGACGATAATCGCATACATACAATGGGGTGTTTGAACAATATTTTTCCTCCGCATAGATTTTGCTTTATTCTGATTTATTACTTCTGATTGTGTTAAGTGTTAATTTTGGATTTAAAATTTAGAATAAGATAACTGTTTTACAATAGGAAAATATATATTGAAAGGGCAACTAAATAACAATCAATATAGCTCCTCTTACCTTGATATAAAAGAAATACGTTTAAACGGTAATAACTAGTGGCGCGGTTGTAGGGCAGCTTTAATACTGCTGTTAACATGAGTTAGTGTGGAAATAACAATCTGTCAGTATGCATTTTGTTTTCTATGAAAAATTATGCATATGAATTATAACAGATAAATATATTTATTTTTTGTTATTTTCATGATATAAACCACAATCCATATTTTAATTAATTTGTTTTGTTTTGCTAATTTTGCCCATTTTACATTAAGATGTCACGCTTCCCATAAGTAAGTTGTTCGATCTGAACTTGAGGTGGAATATTTTGCAGATATTTTGCAGTGAGTGAAATATTTTTCTTAGCCTTTACCAATGGATAAAAAGTATTTATAAAAGCTGTTTTCATTGAAAAGAAAATGTTGATTTTTCTATGTTTATACGTTGATCGATACCAACGTAAATCAAGGACACGCAGTCATTTAAAGACGTATTTGCATAATGTATGAATAAACTAAGCAATGTATGTTTCACAGGAGTTTCATGACTTCATGACTTTAACGGGTAACATTAGCATGTGTTTTGGTTGTGCTTTGGTTGTGGTTTATTCTGATTACATAATTTTCACTGATTCAGTGTTTGTTTTCACATTTTACGAGCAATATGTGACCATGCATTGACAAATCTATTACTTATTTTATTACAAAATGTTTACATAAATAATGAATACATATCGAGTGTTATAATTATTTAATTTATTACTCGAACCCTTATTGTTATATAGCCGGATACACCATTTGGAATGAAGAAAATAACTAAAATACTATTACTTCAAACACATTTCCAGACAAGTTTTGTCGACGATGAAGGTATAAAATGTAGCATGTTTTGGACACAACGATTGGGCGAACAGTCATAAGGGGAAATGGTTTCGGAAGCTTTAATTATACTAGTTTGCCAGAACTGATCTAATGGATGAAGCTTGACAGGTCCATCAGTACGTTAGTACGAGATCGTCAGGTTAGACGCTGACAAGTCGGGAAAGAAGGGATTTGAACATACCAGGCTCATACCAAGCGGACCCATAATGCATGACTAAACAATACACATCCAGACACAGTGTTAAGTAGGTGAGACTTAATTCGTAAATTGAGATGTAGGGATTGCCAGTCAAATTAGGGCCATTTCAGTGGAAGTGTCCATGGTTAGTGCAGAAACCATAAGACATACTGGGAAGCAAAAATCATGACGGTTGAAGCGACACATCCAGACACAGTGTTAAGTAGGTGATACTTTATTTGTAAATTGAGCGGTAGAAAGGCCAGTCAAATTAAGGCAAGTGCAATGAAAGGGTTCATGCTTACTGCACAAACCATAAGAAATAGTGGGAAGCAAAATCATGAGGTTGAAGCGATATCTAAGGATATACGTTATCAGTTGACTCAAGATACCCATAAGGAACATTACAATCAGGTCAGCAAACTTGAGAAGTGACCGATTTATTGCTTGTGCTGTTGAGAACATTGGTCCTATGGACATTCCAAAACGGCCGATTATTATATCATATGTTTGGGGAAATGCAAAAAGCATGCGACCAGATACTCAGGGACAATCTGAAGAAAATAATGTGACCAGCTAATAGGGCTGAGTATCGATCAAAATGATCGATATATATTCGATTTAATACAATATGGTTGATATCTGATAGTTCATATGGTATGTTTATATGTCTTTAGGTATATCTATTATTAATGTGGAGGGACAAGCTTAATAACACGGGGACAATTATTTCAGAAGCTTTAACTACGCTAGTTTGCTAGAACTGCTGTTTGAACGTACTTCCTCTCCGAATCCAGTCTTGAATATGGTAAGGTGAAATGGAGTTTGATCATAATCCTTAACAACTGAGCAGCTCAGATTTTACTTGTAGCTGCAATTTAACATAAACCAACTTCCAGTGCCGAAAAGGGATATATTGCCTATTAATGGTGTTTCAACATGTAACAATAAATTCTAACGGTTTTTCACAACCAAGTTGTGGCTTTTGAAAGCCACACCTAACTGACATAGTGACATCAATAAGAGAGCTATAACCGTACATTGATGGATAAAATCCGGTATTTTACAGCCCCCAAACAAAACTGAAAAATTAACTCCCTCAGATATCCGAAGCATTAATATCTTTAGAATGATTACACCGACGAGTTTTATGATAAAAAAGAAGTGTTTATGCCAGCTTAATAGGCATTTCCGTGTCCCATGGATGAAACATGACAGTTCTTTCAGCACGTTAGCACCAGATAGCCATGTTAGACGATGACAAGTCGGCAGAGAAGATATTAAAACATTCCGGGCTCATACTATGCGGGGCAATAATGCATGGCTTAGCCAGACACAGCTACACACAGTGTTAAGTAGGCGAGCCTTTATCTGTAATTGAGAAGGAGTAAAGGCCATTCAAAATACGGCAAATCCACTGGAAGGGGTCATGGTTGGTGCAGAAACCATAAGAAAAAAATGGAAACAATATCAAGACTGTTAAAGCAATATCAAAGGACATATGTTCGCAGTTGACTCAAGAGACACGTTAGGGACATTAGAATCAGGTCAGAATACGAAAGACTTAACCGATTTATTGCCTGTGCCGTTGGGGCGATGATAGAAGTTTTTGATTGAATGTAAAATTGTTGGCCTTTGCAGCACTGTTAAGCGAATTACTGAGACAGAGGACATGGTGTAAACATGTATTTAAGCTCCACGAGGTAGGCGGAACTTAATAAACATTGGCTTTGCATTAACATATAAGAATGTGGTTCAGGTACGTCCGTGAGCATCGGCGGACGGACGGCGTGAACATCTATCCAGCAGTTAGGTCGATTATCGACATCTGGATGAGATCCTATTGTAGACCTGTGAACTACGCCAGCAATGGATACACTTAGATTTAAGTGGTTTGTCAGGACGGTTCCAAGCAAACCTGGACACATTGATATGGCTGGTATTTGGACAAAGGCAAAAGAGTGGTGACCAGGCGGCCTGTATGTCATTTCTTAACGATTTTGGCTCCATGAGTATCACATAGTTCACTCCATTGAAGCTGAAATTGGTAAAATTAGAGTAGACTGCAACCACGAAGAAGCAAGTCAATGGAAGTATGGGCGGGAGGGGGTTGCAAGAAAGCTTTTTTGAGGGCCCTGACCGTCACTTCAATCTCGATATAAGTGATATAATAATCGTGTAACCTAAACAGAAGCTAAGCTGTTGTCAGAGGCAGTTGGGATAGATCTTGAAATGTCGGTTGATGTGAAAGGTGATATATCCGTGTTCTGCGACCCGGAGAATACTCTTGAAAATACCAATGTGCCAGGTGTTTTTTGCAAGCTGTTTGTTTCTTCCCGAATCACATCGGCTGACACATGGAAGGTGCTTTGCAAGTAGTGGATAGAGATATTTTAAAAGGCAGATTTATCTCTAACAGAGATTGACCTAGATAGGTAAGTATCCACGGAAAAAAAAATCGAAAGGTCAGAAGAGGTGTGTGAGCAGGATGTGTTTACATAAACGTAGGGGCCATTTATTTCGATGCAAGCGACGTGTATTTAGATATTGCAACCCACATGAGGACTCAAGCTGAAGATTTACCTGTACTGCTATACCTGTAGAATGGACGAGAAAATAACTTCGTCAGAGGCCTTCCCAAAATGTATGTTTTAGCATCTGGACTTGTCAGCAAGTTTGATACGTTCCAGACACCCTCTGTGGAGGATCCTGGAGAACTTGATGTAAGTAGAAAATGAGTCACCACATCTCCGATTTGGCAGTGTAGCAAACAAATTGTCCTGCTTATCTACGAGAAGTGGCCGAAGTTGTGCAAGGAAGTGACGCACGACCATCGGAACATCACTGCTATGGAAACCCCAAATTGGCCGAGCACTATATCATATGTATGGGCAAAATGTAGAAAGCGTGCGATAATCAGGGACAACCTGAGAGGAATTATGTGGCCAGCTGATAGGGTTGAGTATTGATCAAAATGATCTCTATATATATATCCATATCAATACTGTATGATTGATTTCCGATTTATCATATAATATTTTTTTTTATTTGTCGCTAGCTATATATGTTATTACAGAAAGCCAAGCTTATTTAACAATAATATATGCTAAAATTGTTTTATGGACTATATTGAACTTTTTCTTAATGGAATCTTGTATGTGCGCACCATGTACAAGTGTGGACAGTGTGTAAAACAATGAGACATACATAATACAGTAAAGTCATATTTATATTAAACATCAATTAATTAATTAGGCAATGTTTTAAGCAAAGGACAGCCTATAATTGGCTATTTAAGAACTGCTTCGGGTTAGTTTCTTGCCTTTCTGATTACTTATCAGTAGCTACTCTAAGTGGCTTCATTTATCTTACATCTCTACCATGGGGTAGTGGTAGAGTAGCCGATTAGAAATCTTAGTCATCTGGTTGCTTAGCCTCCCACCGCGTGTTTGAGTCCCATTCAAGGCGATGGACTTGAAAATGGAAGGCTTGCCAGCTGAGCTGAGATGAGCTGGTGCTTATAACCAAGAAATATGTCCGATTCTTCCTGCACCAAAACAGCTGGATGTCGCTATTACGGTCATAACTGCGATGTATTTAGAAAATCAACAACAAGCGAACAGAAGTATGTACACAATGTTTTCAAGTATTGCCAGTAAACAGCACATATCAGTATTGTCCTCTTACTTGCCAAATAAGGAATTGGTTTTCTTTCTGCCACTTGGGTTGAAATCCAAACTTTTCCAAACCTTATACAATGTTTAATGTTTATCTCAGATTTAATTTTAGGGGGTTAAATAAAAGCAATCATATTTTAGAAGTATACATAGACTTGCTGATTGAACAAAACTTAGAAATGACTCTCGTGGAGAAGTTTCTGGAGGATTAAAAACGCAAAGCACGTGAACTTGTTTAGTACGCTTTTGTCTTATCAAACGAAAAAATGCAACAACAAAAAACAACAAAAAACAAAAAAACAACAACAAAGGAAACCCGCATCTACTATTTTGTTGTACATAATAACTGATACGATTTAAAAGGTTGTAATTTAACGCATGCCCCCTTGCTTTTGTTTCCATATGAACACTATGAACATTAGTGTACAATTCGGGTATTGACTCTATCTCTATGCTCATAATGCCTATGCGGACATATATGTGGTGGTGTTAGAATGGACACACTTTTGGTAGTCTGTAGTATGTTGACAGGTATAAAATCGTACTCTTAAGTTACCTAAGAAAATAAAGATATTGTGATACACATTAAAAAAAATGTTCTAAACTTACGCCTGACATCTTTTATCGTTCACGCATTTATCGCTTCCATCTTCAGCTAACCGTCCTTTGCTTTTTCTAATCCGTCCCAAAACTTCTCCATGAGAGTCATAGTCTTGATTGACGACCTGATGAAACCCCTTCTGATTTCTGCCACTCTCTGGAGGCAACGACGTCTTGTTCATGCTTTAAGAATATAGACATAGAAATTTGAAGGGAAATAACTACGGATCACATAAGAATGGGAACACATGAAACTATATAAAGTCATCGTATTTGTATTTTGGGTTTTACGGCACACCGACATTTTACAGATCATACGGCGCCGACTGTAGTTATCATTAACAATTCTTATATGCCATATACACAAAAGAACTCATATCTTGTTTAGAAAGCGACGTCAGTAAAGTAATTTAATCTTAGCCACATCTTGTTGATGGTATAAGTCTTGAACACATTATGAAGATAAGTCAGTTTAATTGTACGAAATGTGATGGAAAAAAAATCAGATCTAAAATCAATCAGTTCAGTGTCATCTCGATTCATGTTTACAATTGTGAAAGTGTTATTCATGCATGTATGCGCGTCTATGTGTTGTTAAGGGACACCAAATACTTAAGAACTAGAAAACCGGAATGAATAGCAAGTGCAGAGTCGACTGATGTGATGCGTGTAATGGCTGCTGTTCTGCTGTACTACGGATGAGCAAATAAATTTAAACTCTACTATGTTTATCAATAATTTGATAGTTTACCAACAATTACGGTGTTATTATTTAAGAATGTAGCAATTATATTGAATACGATTTCTGAATATGTGATCCCGTATATATCCATTAAGTGTTTATGCATTAAACTTAAAAACGTCTGCGTTCTATTCACTTAACTTCTGAAAGTATTTATAAACAATACAAATCTGCAATTCGTGCATATGATAGTTTGTTTAATATGATTACACATATAATAAACAATACAATGGACCCATCAACTCACATTTCGCTTTTATAAACCAATGATCCTGGTCTAAAGTGTCTGCCGCTAACTTGGTCCTCGCATTCAGGCTCTGTGTTACTGATCTCTTTCCTTGGCATGAGAGTGTCGCTTAGATAATGGTGGGCATCAGAGCACTTGGTACAAAAAGGAACTTCACATTGGTTGCATACCTTTTCTGCGTGTTGATTACATGATGAACATATGATATGAAGAATTGACCGTTTGGTGTTTTCAATTGCGCTGAGTTTGTGGTATTTTGTTCGCTTTTGTTTCATGTGTCCGTGTTGGCAAAATGTGCACATCTTTATCAGACAATCCTCACAAAAACATGCAGCTATCTCCTCTTCACATAAACCACACAAAACATATGATTGAATACGCATGTCTTTGACGATAATTGTCGAACGCTGTGGCACTGAATCCTTAATCAATCTAAAAGAGAGAATATGTTAAATTTTTGTCTAGGAATAATAAGTTACATGTAAAATAATTGCAAACAAACTAGCTATCTAGAAACGAGACAGAATGCATTCTCCAACCAGCTTCCTAGTTGTCTATTTATTGAATGTCTGTTGAAGAATAGGGAAATATAAACGTTAATAACAATTTGGAAAGAGTTAATGATTTCGCTGCTGAACATCACATTGAAAAGAAGGGTCACAATATGTTCAAACATTTTCTTAAGTTCAATAAACTAAGCACCATATGCATTTGAACCTAGTCAGAAAACATTAGTCGACGCACAATTATGTTGATACTGACATATATTGATACACTTGCTTCCTTTATAATAGCGTTATGACAAATTGTCTACTATGGATATCTTTTCTAGGTGTTCTAACAAAATACATCAGCGGTTCGAAAAATTGATGCTCTGTCAAAAAAAATATATTTTAATTGACATGTGCATACTAGTAACAACAGGTCCATCTCCCACAAGTAACTACTCAGCATTTAATTAACACGTTTTTGTCAACACAATGTATAAGAATTCATTATGCAATTGTGAAATATCTTTTTCTTATTGTGAATTTCTTTAATTATTTTAGTTTCACTTTGGTCACTTCACATTTAAAAATGCTCGTCCGTAAACTTGTAACCGTGTTCACTGGATAGTTCCCATAAATAAAAATTACTATTTCAATCATCTAAAGCTTTTTTACGATAGACAGCTATTTAAACAATGAATGGCGAAAACAGACGGTATTGATATTATGATGGATGGTACCTCTTTATAGGCACGATAGGGATTTTTGGTGGTGTAATCTTTTTTTTTATCAGTGTCACTACATGTTTTATTATTAACTTGTTTTATCGTAGTATTGTAGCATACATAAGCAGTTTAGTCAGGTAAACGTTTATTGTACGAGTGGCCGAACCCAGTGTTTGTCACAAATAATGTTCTGCTATTATTACGAATCAACCAACATTTCAACAAAAAAAAAAAGAATAATACATTGATACTACTTTGTAAATCACTTATTTTGTACATGTGTTAAATATTGCTATCCCTTAAAATATTCTGGTTTACGAAATGCATAATCTGGAACTTTAGTTTCTGACTCCTATAACACTAATAGTAGGTAAATGATTACTTTATATATGAATTGTACGTACATTTTAATGCTATCATGAGATAACCTTTCATTGCTATTCTCCTTGAGGTTTGTCGTCTGGTCCAACCCAACGTGTCCATCGGAAGCACAATCGCCGCTGGCTTGCGTTGGTGATTCCCGTATATCGCACAGTTTATGATGAGACATAGCACACTTTGTACATATACGGACGTTACATTCAGAGCAGAATCTCTCCGCCTGACCACCACAGAAAGAACATTTTACATTAAGAAGTAAAAGTGTAACCATTTCAATTGTAGTCAGATTGTGGATTTTTGTTTGTTTTTGTCTGACGTGTAGAGCATGGCAGAATGTGCATACCTTACTATGGCATTCGTCACAAAAACTCACCGCCGGTTCATCTTCACATAAATCACACACGACGTCACACGATCCTCCTTCTGTCATCATTTAGACTTTCTACTGAAAGTAAAATAAGAAAGCACGCACACATATAGAGATGTATACATAGTTTGTATGTTGTTTGATAATTAAATTTATTATATTATTTTTTATAACACATGTAACACGACATCATTTTAACAGGTCTATTGCCTATCGCTTTAATATGCATACACTTATGATATTACATAAATGGATAATTGCGTACACACGTAAGATCATTTTTCCCGAAGAACTAATTTGGCAATTGAACACACATTCTTTCTCCACATCTTCATTGACATGCGGGTAAGTTGAACTTTTAACCGCCTTAAGTGAATAAATGTAATCTCTTGCAGAAACATAAGTTAGCCAAAATAACTTCTGTAGAAGGGGCGGTACAATAAATCACCCAGGCACCTTAACTGAAGTCATAGGACCAATTAGATTACAATCTTCGTTTTACACAGCGTATATCCGAAGCAAATTACTGCAAACATTATCGTGGTTATGTATTTGATGAGTATAACTACAACAAAGAACCCTGTTGTTGAAATCGCATACAACTTGTTGAATATCATTTACTTGTTTTTGTTTTAATTGCTTTTTACCAATTCACTGAAAATAAAGAACTGTTTTAATTTTTCATTTGCAATTTACGCCTTAGCTAAATATTCACAATTACAACTTCTATATTCAGTAGAATTAGTTTATTTGTTGACTGGGTCAATCTTGGATAGAAAGTTATCTGCTAAGCATGCACACATTTATAATGTGTTAACCTTTTTCAAAGAAGAGCAGCACAATCAAGTAAAAAATAGATTCTGTCAAGCTTCGTGTTAAGGATTAAGGATCTGTTTTAAGGATCTATACTGCAGCGTGAACTGTACATTTAAACCAGCTAATAATTAACGGTAGTCAATATCAGCAAGAAACAGCCGTAAGAGAAGTTGCAGTCGCTGTATATTTCCCACGTACGTGTATGTGTACATTGTTCCTTTTTATGATGTGTAGGATGTTTACTAATTGTTTAAAGCTTAACGTATTTTCGATTATGGTAACCAGTCATTATTAATATAGGATAATGATAGACTATACCATACATATAAGTCACAATTCTTTATTTCAAATGTATGTGACTGGAGATAAATTCAAAATAGTTAATTATAATTTGGAAAGTAAACTATATTCTAGAAAGAATTACTAATTTTGGTGATTATGGTATGTATCATGATGATGATAATGAGGAGTTAGAGGGATGAAATTAGCATTTTTGGATGAGCGTAAACGTACGGTGACAATTAAAACAAAACAATACATGAAGATTTAATAAGACGGGACAAGTGACTGTCTATTTTACCAAATATATCTAAGGAAGATCGTGTGTGTGTGTGTGTGTGTATGTGTGTGTGTGTGTGTGTGTGTGTGTGTGTGTGTGTGTGTGTGTGTGTGTGTGTGTGTGTGTGATTGTGTGATTGTGGTGTTGTTGTTTGTGTTTTTACTTTTGTTTTCTTTAGTTCCTATTGAAAGCTTAATCAACATGCCTGACATAATGCTCTTTTGCATCAACACACATGTCTCAGTAAGTAATGTACTGATTCTAGTTGTAACTTTGTAGCAGAATATTGGATCGGGTCTTAACACAACAGTAGCAGTGATTAAACGCTCTGAAATGAAAATTATCTAAAAGAAACATTCTTAAATAATGGAATATGCTTATGTTATAATAATGTACATTGCGATTGACAATTTACGTGTATTTGCAGGTTTAAATGTAAGTAAAGCACCAATCATACTGAGCAAATGTTGTCTAGAAAATATAATTATTAACTTCAGAAGCATCGCCTTACAAGAGTTTTATCTGTTCTTGGCTGCGGCTCCTGAACCTTAGGCCCAGATAAGTCTTTACATTCAAAGTGACTGGACTTTAATTAGGCATTCTCCATTTGGCATCGAAAGTTTGTACAGTTCGGTCGCCTCTGGTTGTGATACACGTAACTGCAACTAGTCTACTTTATAGAAGTGGAATGTTACCTTGAGATTAAACTAAACACAACCCTAAAACCACTCCATATAAGTTCTTTGACGCCACCGATGATGAAGAATCCGAATGCTATTTTAGTTTCTAATAATCTGTATACGAAGATCTGATATGGGCAACACAACCTCCAATTAATTTTAGATGTTACTTTGCCTGTACAATGTACAATGTATTTTAGCATTACGACGTTTAAATAAAACTATCATTTCATAATATGGCATGCCCTATGAAACTGTTCGTTCGAAAGATAAGTGGTGCATGTGAGAATGCATTCTATTCGTGTTGTTTAGCATGCGTTTCAAGTAAACTTCACAAAAAGGTGTTCGGCCACAGAAATGTGAAACTTCAATTCCTACCCCTGTATTTTCATTCTTATGGCTTGTAGTGCTATGGTTATTGTTTCCATTGGTCCATCTATAACATTATTCCATCTTTTAATAATCATAGTCTGTTTGTTTTATCACTCACACAAGAATATAGTATTTTCATTATTAGACGTTTATAGCAATGCTTTGAATTAATTTGAAGTCATTCTTACAACACGACAAGGTTTGAACACTATAAAATCGTTTCATTTTTTGGCGTTCTTAGTTAATTCTTTGTCGTATACTAAAAGCAGTTTCACACACAATCACCCCCCCACACACACACACACACACATACACAACACACGCACACATGCACGCACAACGCAAACAATAGTGTGTATAAAGTATGTCAGTAGACAGTAGATTGTTTTATGGGCTTTCGTTAGCATTAATTGCGTAACCAATAAATATAAACATACTTGGTGGTGTGGGTGTGTGTTTGGGGGCGATAGGAGTCGTTTCTTTTTTCTTTGGTTTTACATTTTTTACAAAAAAAGTTGCACATTTAATTATTTCATGAACATGCACTGAAAGTCGTCGATACCTATAGCAGTGGAAATTGAAAATGGTCCAAAGAGATTGTTTGTATAGTTAGGTAATATTAACATCTTCGTAGAAGAAACTAATCGTTAATCAAGAAATAACACATCCAACTAAATTCCCGACTTTAATGAGTATATAACTCGTATATCATAGTTAGAGGCCCTAGATACTTCCTCTTAAATTTAATCTCAGGCAAATGCCACGAATGACGATCTCACTGTCAAAATTAAAATTGATCATCAAGCTACACAAGAACACGTTTCAAAAGTTGAAGATAAGGTCAATGTGACATGTAATTAATGGAGATACATATCATACAAACACGCCAATTTTCTAGATATATACCAATTTCTCAAGGCAGCAATTTAAGTGACAGTATGTGTACATTTCTCGATACAACCTATAAATATGAGTATTGTATACAACCTTGCAGTTGTTTTAGGACTTATTCAATTTAATCTAATGACATAAGAGAACTTTAAACGGTTAAATTGGTATTGAATGTTTACTACATTTTCATGTCTTTGTTCTGTTTTATTGAACAAAGACCAAGAATATGTTTAAAAAACAACAACACACAATTAATTGTGTAAAGTGAAGCCTCTTGAACGATCCTTGTCTCAAACTTAAACAAAATTGTAAACAACTGAATATGGGTATGACACATGTTGTTGTGAGATAAAATAACGTATGTACCTGTTGTAGTAGTTGTCATTTCCTAATATAATTCCAAAGCCATGCTATTTTGCTGACAATGACAGAACTTGACAGTAAACCATAACCCATTTACCGATTAAACCCACAATGCTATACACCAATGTAACGATCCGTGGCTGACGTTCAACATGAATTATGAAGGTAACGAGCACTAGCACTGTATTTTCTATTGTTTAGACTTTACTATAAATACACTAAACCTTGGCCAGGTTTAGAATTATGTTAAGGTGGAAGTTTTTTAAAGTAATCTTATCATCTCTGGTGGTTTGAACAATAGCCATTTGTGCAGACTGGTAATTTGAATATACATTGATGGTCATAATTGATAATATGCAAGCCATTGTGTTAACGAGACAAAGATACTGTATTGATCTGACTCGAGTGGATTGCTTTGCAGATCTGTCTCTTTATCTTTGAAAACAACCATTTAAAGATACGCCCCAAACAAATGACTAATACGAGGACCACGGACGCTCCGCGTACCAGCTGAAATACCTTCCCATATGCTGCTTTTAAAAACACATTATTTAACAATCTTCTAAAACTGTTACTGGGTTTGACTTTGCACTTATCGGTTCATTTGAAGTCAAACATTTACAATTTTTGGTAGATTACAAACATATCTATATATCTATATAACTTTAAAAAAAAAACATACAGTTATATATAAATAAATATATATTTATATAATGAAATTTATGTTTTTAAATCGTCTCTACATACTAATTTTCAGAATAAAAGCACACACTTGGTATTTTGTTTGCATAACTTTATAGAAAAAAAATCGCGATAAATCAAATAAGCATATCAAATTAATGTATAAAATATGCGAAAGGCTTTGACTGGTTGGCGATTTTACACTAAGCGCATGCCTTGCAAACACACTATCTGCCTTAAACAGCTAAAACTAAGGTTGGTTTGGAGATTAATATCAAAACATTGGTGTATGATGGTTCTTTTAAATATGTTTTAAAGATCGTCATGAAGACTCAGAACAATGGAGATGCCAAATCGAATTTTCAAAGAAAACAGTACTTAGTTGCGATGAATATACCTCATAGACGGATAATAATATTAACTTACACAAATACGTATTCTAAGAAAGTAGTATGCCATTAAATAACGTACCTTTACAGACATTTATTTTAAATACAAATCTGACACGAATTGCACATAACAAAATAAAATAAATGAGAAAGGTTAACGTCCTTACTATTGCCATTCTTAGCTTAAACGCTATATCAAATATTATATGTTAACAAATGAAGCACAGTTCTTAAAGTGAATTAAATACTGACATACTTTGAACAATTTAAAGGAATTTCAAAACACTAATATATATTCTCCGATATTGGAATCAAATAAGTAAATATGCACTTCCCTCTCTTTCTCTTTATCATTCTCAGCATCGTCATCATTCAAAGTACATAATCACATCATCCATATCTTCAAAAGCAGTATCAGCATAGACAGTAACATTATAACCATACTGATTGAATTGTCCATAATTTTATGTTCTCTAGTTATTCTTATTTTTAACGTTTTGTGTTCATGGATATAATAACACAAACCTAAAATTAACAAGTGTAGATTGCCAATGGCTTCCCAACATAGTGAAGAGGGTCATTAAGAAGGGGGTGAAGACCATGCCGCTACATGACTCCGTTGTTATCATGTTTTCTGACTCCTGGAAAATACAGGTTGCTCGACACATGCGTCACAAATTAATCGACACAATCACTGTAAGAATAGGTTTACACCTGGTCTCCGTATCTGAAGAAAATATATTGACCCTAGATCATCTGGCTCAGGGCAAGTTTAGGAGAGTCTTTTAGATGGTTGTGTAGAAAGGGGTCGCATTCCAGAGATAATATACTACAGAAGATAAAGGGGAAAATAGGACAAGGTCTGCCTTTGAACGACATACCCCGACGAGAAAGTGAAAGAAGAGCCAAAACAAGCAATTCCTGTCAGGTTAAAACGTAGATATCACATCAATAACTATCAGATCTATCATATCAAATGAGTAGCAAACCAGTACTAAAATTTCAGTAGATACAGTGTTTCAAGCGGACACATGTGAAAGACTGACACTTCCCATTGAACTTAAGATTAAACGCTTCGAAAACAGAGAATCTTGACAAGGTCAGGTTCAAATAAGTTATGTCAGTGTGCCATACTCTTGGATACAAAACAGTCAGTGATGCCATGGCATTTGTCTATCACGCGAAATTACAATACCTGTCTAAGGTTAACATAGGGGGAAATACTAGTTGGGGTGAACATGCCAAAGTTTGACGAAGTTTGAACCATAGAGTTTAGCGTTGTTAATGATATTAATTCATGTGAAAGAAGATGACATGCTATACAATTAAACGTTTTAGATTCGCACTTACATTAAATATAATGCAAATTTTATTTATTTTTGTTTGGTCGCAATTTTTCATTCGCATCTTGCGACTTGGTGACCACTTTTTTAAACTGGATCATGGCAAAAATACACATTTGAATTAAATGCACCAATTTCATAGCACTCATGTATCCTAAAAATGAGTTGCAAATCTTAAAATGTCGGCTTACAATCAGCGAAAAGTATGTGGCACTTTTATTTAACATTTGATATAAATACTTATTAAGTATCTGTAAATATAGCAGGCCAGTTTGCATTTTTGTAACACTGTTAAAGGTCATGTTTTGTTTTCGGCTGTCCATGTTTTGCTTGCGTTCTTCATCTTTAAAGCACTTAAATGTAAATTCAGGTTTCGCTGTACAGAAGGATTATTTTGATATATTATTCAGTTATGTTAGCATTATCTTTATCTCCATGAAATGAATGTATTGATTCGTAAAACAATTATAATTATGTTTACATAGCTATAAACCTTTCATCTGAAGGTGTAACAATTATTATTAGTACTACTACTATTACTACTACTACTACTACTACTACTACTACTACTACTACTACTACTACTACTACTACTACTACTACTACTACTACTGTTAGTACTACGACAACTACTACTACTACTACTACTACTACTACTACTACTACTACTACTACTACTACTACTAATAATAATAATAATAAATACTTACATTTGTTATTGTTTTCCTTGCCATCCATCTCACGCTATAGCTGCCTGCCTACTACCGTTCTGGATACATGCTTAAATACACAATAAAGTCGATGTATGCCACCTTGATAAAACATTTTCCGAAAATATCAATACAATGCTATGTTTAGTTCTCCATAATACCTGCAGTGTTTACGTATTTAACATTGACCGCTAACGATCATGTGTTTCTAAATATGAGCACCTTACCTGTTTCACATATATTTAAATGGCATGTTTTGACAATCAACTTTGTATGGAGGTTTTGAAGTGGAAGATCTATTGAGACTGTTGGCAGATATTACATTTGCTGCAATAATATAGAAATACTCCGGGGGTTGCTTGCTTTACATTGATACACAAACAGGGATAAAAGGAAAGTAGCGCAATTTTCCTTATCAACTTACCCTGGGAGTGTGAATAATGTGCTACGATTGTCATACATAGTTTAAGTAGACGGGCAAAGGGTGACAGAAGACTGTTATTATAGAGACGAAACATTTAACATAGAAGAGGGACAATATACAAGAATTTCATCGGCCCGTTTGTTTAGGCCATTAATGCATCTTAATTGGAAACGTCGGTCTGTGTAAAGAAATACGTAGGAGATATGATAAACATCTAACTTTGAACAGCCAAAAGAAACGTTAACGTCTCATAAACCGTACCAACCATTGTTTTTTTAAATAATGTGTTTAAAAATATACTAATGTCGGTATCTTCATTGTATGTTTTTTCTCTGAGATAAACACTACATGGCAAGGCAAAGGAATTCCAATTGAACGATGTTTTGAAGTTTATCATCTTTTTAACGTCAGAATAAGAGCAAGACTTAAATACAAATGCTCCATTTAAAGGGTCTACAAGCAATGCATTACCACGAAGGATGTCCGGTTTGTAACCGTTTGATACGTTCTGTAAAGAGGTCAGAAAAATGATTGAGACCCTCAATTTTTAACGTGTAGAAAACATTTCCATTAATACAATATGGCTTATTTCCTGTGGCATACTGCTATTATACTTTGAAGCAATAAAATAATTGCCGTGAACGAATTTTGAAAACGACTTGCTTAATTAATGAAATCGAAAGCCTTGATGTAACAATTTAAAAGAAATAAAGCGGTTTCTATCATTGAAATATTTAATTTCGAAACTCGTGCAAACCATGTAAGTTGGGATATGAAAACATCGTCAATGTATTGGCCAACCAGTCGTGGAACTATCCTTATGTTTGCTTGAGCGTTAGCAAGGAAGCTATACCACAACCATTTTATCGACTTTGGTATGTCGCGGCCCAGGTTCGAACCGAGGGCCACCCTCCTCCTGGAGCCTACGCTCTACTGATTGCGCTTATCTACAAGTAGAATATCATCAAGATATTGTGACGTTAAATTGAAAGCATCTTTAATGTGGCTATGTCTAGAAGGAGATATAGTCAACAAAAGTCTAAAATGTAAAATAAATGCGAACAAACTAATTCAGTTACAACACCGACCTAATAGCCATTCTTGGACCAGCGTCCTATTTGTGTGTTAGAAGCCTTGTTAAGATTCGGGAAATATAACATTTTATGACACCCCTACTCTTAAAGATTTTAAGCGGTTCGTTTTCTTGATTGGTTTGATCCCTAACGTGTTGACCGGAGGTGTAAATTGGTCTGTTCTTAAATCGATTTCCTCTATAATAAAGAAATGACCCTTTGTAAATCTTTGAAAACATGAAGTCATTTACATACTCTCCTAAATTACTAGCGCGCATCGGCATGTACCTTGACGGCAGTATTGATACTGAAAAAAATACCGTTGGGGCAACAACGGGAATGATATGGCATTTAATCATTGCAAAATCAAGCAAGTCAGCAGACACTCTATCTGCACATGAGAAATGTACCATATAAACATGGATTTACGATGAGTAAAGAAAAATGTTTATAGAGGTATAATGCCTTTAAACAAAGAGCAGTCATAATCTTCCGCTAAATTGGGGTTCAGGCAATCAGAGAATGGGATTACTAGTAAGAGATTTTACCCAATCACGTGTCTTGTGGGTTTAGAAATTTTAGTCATCGTTTGATTTGGATTTGAAATAGGTTGGGCATTGTATTAATTCAGTTTATGTGGGTTATATTCTATATTATTAATTAAATATTTAATGAATTTCATTTTTTTTAATAATCTAAGAGGGCGTTTTTATTGCTTCTGTTTTGTCGGGTGGGGGTGGGGAGTTGTGGGGTTTAACATTTGTATTTTAATCTATATATTTCTTAGATAAGCTCTTGTCTATTATTTCCGCAAATTGTCTGAAATGCTTGTAAAAAACTAGAAGAGCAGGAATAAATATTAATTGTTGATCGGCAATTTTGTTCTTTTTTAACACATTTGGTTATAATAACAGTTCACATCTAAATACATAATGCCAAATTTTTAGTTTTATTTTGGCCCTGTTTATTTATTCTGTTGATTTTCAATCATAATAACCCCTGCTCCTATAGAATTTTTGTTTGTATCCTTTTACCGTCAGTGTAAATGTGGCTGTGAGTAGCGATATTTCAATACTCAGTATCTGAGTTGAGTTGAGTTTAACTAAGAGAATAATCTATCTTATCGATTACGTCTTCAGTATGGTGGTCGTAAAAGAACTCCCCGCGCATTTAATCTATGTTGTCAATTAATTCATCCTATAAGGATTGTTACGTGTATTTCCTTTGATGGACATTGGATTTTGGTTCCTCAATTCCATCTTCAGATGAACATGATGCTACAACCACCTATTCATCACTGATCATGTTTTTCCTTGATTAAAAAAAATGATTTCACTTATAATCAACCATTTTTGTTTTTCTAATCGAAATAATACCATTTTCTTTTCTAAACACTATGAACATTATTTTTCAATGACGTCACTACATTCGTCCTAACTTATTAAAGAAAACATCAGTGCTTGGACATTTTTGTATTCAAATAGATCAGTTTTCTTGTCATTGCTTGCATTTGAGAAACCCATCTGGAAGTGCGACGTAGAGCTCGGTAAAACCGGTCTAAGCACCCCAGTTGGCCCATTTTGCCGACTGACTGTTCCTAGGCGGTAACTGTCGGGATGCTCTTTTAGGTATATGACTCATAACAGATGTGTTCTTACTTTTCACTTGACTTGCACGTGAAATACCCTTTTCCCTGTGCCTTTTCAGAGTTAAATATATGTTGCATTGCTCATATGACTTTGTCATATATACTTATTCTAAATTTGTTTTAATGTTAATGAATTTAATCCCTGCATGGATCGGATTAAGTGGAGGTGTTAATTTGTCGGCTGTTAGTCCAATTTTGTCTCATATTAATATAATGATCATTTATGTGTATGGTTCTGTTAGTTGGCTTAGCTAGTTTCCTACCGTGTTAAATGTATCTTTAGCTGTGCTTAATGGGTTTCTTAGGCTAATTAAGCGGGCCCAGTACTTTAAGCTAAATATTTCTATTTGGTATTTTATAGAATGATTTCCTATCGCTGTATGTATTTGTTCTGTGTGTGAGCAATGGTAGTTCTTACTATTATTTTAATAACTCTGTTTAGAAATTTGTGTAGTTTGTCAAGTATTTTTTGTCCCGATCGACCCACATGCTACTATACCTTACCGAATGTTTATTTAAATAGTGCTTAAATTAAGGTTGAGCATGAGACAATGATATTTTTTCTGATGCTATTTGTTTTCTAGCAGTAGCCCATGTATGTAGGATATCGGGTACATGTACATACACATTACGTGAGCATTTATAAGCCCCCACACATATTGCACATTTTTGACACCACGTGTTTATTCAAATTAGACGGACAGTGGGAACGTATGTTTACACCGTATCGCAATCGCAACGTGTTGATTTTTTATCTTAATGCGAATCGTGTATGGTATCGAACCGTAACGTGAATGGCATCGTGCAAAAAACGCTCATGGTATCGTACATCGAACGTAATCGTGCCGCACGTAAATCGTGTCATGCAACACCCGTTACGGTTCCAGAACTGTATATAGAGTATTTGTTACCAATCTACTTGAATTGTTTATATTAGAATACTATCCTAGTTTTAAATATCTATTATTCTGTTTCTTATCATACAACAATGTGTAGTTATTATCTTTATTAATCCAGATATTTAACATTCCAATTTTACTATTTATCGTTTTACTTGGTGCGCTTAATTATTTCTGTCATATGTAATGCAGTATTCGGCGTATTTTCATTTTTGTATATTGTACATGCATTTAATCAAACTAGTATTGTTAAGTTTAAACATGTTCAACCAATATTTTATAAGAATAATATGGCGTTCGATTTTCTTGGGTTGTAGTGTTAATTCGCCGCATAATATGTCTAGATTTGTTGATTTTTTGACAAATAATTGTTCTCAAAAATGAATTATGCCCAGTTTCTAAATGTTTCTCTTCGTTATACCTAAATACTTAATAACTCAGAATTGACCAAACTAAGGTATGAAACAGTTTTCATTTGTCGGTTACTGATAATTCAAGATTAAAAGCAGTAAATACGAGCGTAAATTGTGTAAGTCAGAAAATGAAAGTTGTGCGAGTTTCCATTTATATACAAACTCACTCCTAAATATTTACGTGTCTTTACATTTTCTAACACCATTTTCTTAAACAAAAATCCACGTGTTATATGTCGTCGTTGTTAATAATTTTCGTTTACTAGTGTTCACCGCCAACCCCAGGTTGTACGTAACTATTGAGATCTTTAAGTATTGACTTGTGCTGCCGGTTCATGCGCTGAGAAATAATAGAAATGCCAATAATATGACATATTTTGATATAATCTTTATTGACAACCCATCAATAGTATTGTTTATATTATGTGTAAAACCTGTAACGAAGAATGGAAATAGCAGACTGGATCTGGGATCCCATTGTTTGGCCCCGATATTTGATTAAACATGTCTGATATTTTATTATTATATTCTACATATTATATTGATTTATTAAGGTGCTAATCCAGTATTTGTTTGAAAGGTAACCAGTTAGATGTGGAAAAAACCCTGATAACCTGGTTTCATGAAAATACATGTAGAAATAGTATTATCAGTTAATTGACAATTGAAATAATAATGCGTTTATTAATTCCACAACACATATTGGAGACTTTGCAAGAAGTGAAAAAAAAATGAAAGATCGTTATCAGCAGCATACAATTTCAATTCATTGTGACCAAACATTAATTCATATTCTTTCTTATTTTAGTTCCCAATTACTAAGTTTACTTAATTAAGTTCTAATTTATTGAAGACTTATAAGATTCTACTAATAACAATATCGACTGTGTTTCAAATTACACTGTGTAAGTTTTTTATGCTTTTCTAGTTCTTATATATTAGCAAAATAACTACATTTTGAATATGTGATACGATACTTCGGTTATATTAAAACATTCATTAGGTAATATTGAATTAAACAAAAAAGTTTTATATGGAGCATTTTAACGTGGCATAAATGATGAACTCTCCACAGCAACACCTCTCAGCAGCATAAGATGTATATGCCTCCGCCAAATGATGCTTTGCAGAGGTTTCACTGTACTGGAAAAACACATGTCTTAATGACTATTACGTCGTCAACTTTTCAAGAATATGTTTCAGAATTTGATTTCAAGCAGGTCAGTCGTGGTGATCAAGAATCCGGAGTGGTGTTGTTTTATCAATATAATGTACCATTTAAGCGTTGTTCTAGACCTATTTATATATAGTCGATTGATCTTTGATCTAACATCAATCCCGCTTGACTGCCCACTTCATGTGGAGAATCAGTACTATGGTACTGTGTACCTGGAGAAATGAGCAATTAATTGTTTTGCTCAAGAACTTATATTACGTTCTCAGTTTCAGGGCTCGAGCCCGGGACCCTCTTATCCAGAATTTAACGTCTTCACCAATACACCACGGACTCAGACACACACACATACACATAAATAAATATGTGTAAACCTATAAAGAAACCCTCTGAGATGATTCAGTAATGTCAGAAGAGTAGCAACCTAATTAGATTGTCTTCTCTTCACAATGATATCATAGTTAGACAGGTCGTAAACTATAAGTTCACAAGAGGCAGATTAGACTAAGTGGATCAGTAAACTGGTAATCCGCATCCCCGATGGACATCAGGATGTTTCCAGTCCAGCCCGTATTACACTATCTGTATCCAGTAACCTCCCACTGTCAGGCATGGTAAGGTTACATTCTCATGTTCAATGAATCCGTCATTATAATTGTTATGGTCATAGCCTTTATTTATTGTATACGGTAGTAAAAAGTAAACGGCTGTAAAAACTCAACGATGTGATGCTACTGCAAGTATGCCAGTCGTTTTTTTTTTTTTTTTTTTTTGGGGGGGGGTTACAATTGTAGACAGTGGATTGCATTTATTAATGCTGATGATGACAATGATGATGACGATGATAATGATGTGGTGGTAGTGGTGGTGATGGTGATGGTGATAATGATGAAGATGATTATGATGCTGCTGCTGTTGCTGCTGCTGCTGATGATGATGATGCTAACGTCGACGATAATGATGATGATGATAAAGATGATGATGAGAATGATGATGATGATGATGATGATGATGATGATGATGATGATGATGATGATCATCATCATCATCATATTGACTGTCGCACCGCAAGTCAGCTGGATGACCATTAAGTCCTTCGCCAGTACGGGACTTGAACCCACGCGTTGAGAGGCTACGAAGCGGGAGGAGTTACAAACCGGCGACTATACAACTACGCTACAGCCGCCCCTGTTTCATTTAAACTGGATTTAAAAATTGAGAAGTATCTTGAAATAAATATTGACACGAAATGTCAAGTTCCTTTTAAACTAGAAGTTATAAATACCTCTGGGAATATATGTACACAGGGACGATTTAGGACGCTTATGCTTTAAAACTTACTGCTGCAGATCGGCAATAATAATTACTAAACTCATAGAACTTATGTTTTCTAAGAATAAAATAATTGTAATAAACTGTGCACAATATATGATTTCGGCGTACAATCGACGGAAAGTATGAACATGTATGCGGTCATGGTCATATGACCTATTCTTCTTTTCCTGTTACAGAGTTGACAAGCAAATATTGTACACAGTATGTATGGCAATTAAAATCGTTTTCTGTTGACTTTATACCTTCTGCACCTCAACGACATATGACAAGAGACTTTAGATTTACAAATACATGGCACCTTGATATGAACGAGACTTACGATCAGCTCTTCATTGAAACAATACTAACAAACAATATTATAGTTGAAGTGAAACTACCATGTATGCTTTTTTATAATGTTTGCATGCATGTGGTTACTTCAGGTTCACCAGCATTCACCTGTAGTGCAATTAAGCTGCATTGTCGTTTTCATACAATTAAATAATAAACGAATTACTGTTTTTATTAAGCACCACGAACGCCAAAATATCACTACTATATATCACTAATTTATACTATATTTACCTAATATGTGTTATATATTGGCTCGTCACAGTTATGTAGTAACATTTACATATTACCTGTCAAGTGAATACCTTTATCCTGTTCCTTGTCAAATGTTCATTTATGTTGCAATACCCATAGGACGTTAACATATTTTCTTATTTTTTATTATACAACATAATTGTTGGTGGCGGCATTTGTATAATATCCAACTTTATCATTCTAGAAACTAACAAGTATCGATTGCAGTAAAAGGAAGTAAGATCAATTCTTTCTTTGATTAAGATAATCTACTACTTAAGATCAATCCTTTACTAACATATATCAATAAAAAAGAATATTACACCTCAATAATTATAGAAAATTAACTAATATGAAAGTAGCATTGTAATTTAATCTAAAATGATACTTGTGAGCAAAGTCTTACATGAAAAGTTCTAGATAAAGAACAAGTGATTATTCATCAGCAGTTTTATTTCACTTGTATGTCCCCTGGAGAAAAATTCAAAATAAAAATTGAGATAAGAAAAAAAACCTACGGAGTTGAACCTAAAATCTGATACAATTGAAGACATTGCAAGGTCGTGAATAGGCAAACCAAACAGAGACAAATAAAGTGGTACGGACAACGCTATTTAGATGGACACAGCTATTATATTCATTTTGTATTTTATAATTGAAGTTTTACAACAAACAAACACTGGGTTATTGAACGCCAATCATCATTATTTATTACAATTTCACCTGTCAACTCTGTGTTTGTGCGTGTTTTGTCTGTCGCTTTTGACTTCTGCTTAATCTGTAGTCATGAATGCACTCAAATAGTGGCCTTGTGAAACAGAACGTGTACAACACATTTCAAGAAGCATCCTGAAGGACCCAGACCTGCTATTCCTGATTTACTTTTTTGCTAGCAAACGATTCACAACAATAAAAAAAAATATTGTAAGATTTTATCGCCTTTGTAGCTTACCTTTTCATTCAAAGTGTGCTACATAAAAACGGTGTTAAGGTTTTAACTTCTGATGCAGGTTTGTGCTGCTAGTCGTATTACTATGATGGCATATGTATCACGATGCATGTTTAAATAATATTTCTAAATAAAAACACTGCATACACCTCAATCAATAAAACGGTTCAAAAACTGTTGATTTTAATCATTATCATCATCATCAACAACAACAACAACAATACTTACAAAAACGATATCATCATCATCATCATCATCATCATCATCATTATCAGCAGCATCGCCGTCTTCATCATCTTCATCATCATCATCATCATCATCATCATCATCATCATCTGCATCTGCATCTGCATAAGTCATAATCTAAAACGTGGTTCACATTCCCAATATAAGTATAAAAAGGAGAACACTAGTTTAAGGTTTGGTTCCGCCTGCAGGATTTGGAAATATAAAGCATTTCAGCTGCAACACTAGTCTATCATTATTGTTTCTTGATAAAAGAACATATTAGTAAAATTGTAAGGGATCAATCAACGGAACACACTTATGAGCAGGCCTAATAAGGCAAAATGTACAGGTTAATTTAAACAAACATCAGCGTTTTTGTGTCAGGAAGAAAGTATAACTTTGTGCATTTCCTCTTTAAAAAGTTTAAGCACCAAACAGATAACACAGCTGTTAAATGAGACGCCCAATTCAGGTCTGAAGTCGATTTAGTTGACACTTTGCTGGTCAGATTAATTTAAGATCATGTTAGTTCATCAAATTTGGATGTTATCACATATTTGTTTGATGACAGACGTCAATATTGCAAAATAATTACAAAATTTTTAAATCACAACTTATTCAAAATCAACAAACTGATCCTGGCAGTGCTTCAGAAAGTTTTACCTGAGAAGGAGATTTACCAAATAGTTGTTGTCAATGAATTGTGCACCACGGAAACAGCGGAGACCGCATGGTGTTCCAGCTGATGCTAAATAGATTGTTTACCCAGGCATGATTAAAATGAAAATCTATTTCTGGCTTATGAAACACTTTTGTCAGGACACTCGGTCAGTAAAAGATATCTGATAAGATTTTAAATATAAAATATAGGAAATCGTGCACACTACTTCTTCTGAAATTTGTATCATTGATTATTTACTTAACACCATTTAACAAACATATTAGGACAGACGTACATACTAGCAACTATAAATGAGCTTAATGTTCAAGCTTCTGGTCTTAGGTTGTTTATAAGATAGTGTGATGGCGAATACAAATACTGTCTCATAGTTATATTATGCACTTTAACTGTATCATTATATATTAAATAGATTATTCGGTAAGTAAATAAGATTGTCCAAGTTACGTTAAAGGTTCACAACTAATTGTGTTAAAAGTATAGTTAAATGGACGCTAAAGTAAATCACGACACATCGGAAAATAACACAAGAAGGAGATTAATAAAGATATGTGTGTTTATAATGATGTTCAAAATCAATAAAAACAGATCCACTATGTCAATATCAGGTAAGACCGAGGTACCGGTCGCGATTTAAAAAGCATACAAGGTCATGTATTTAAACTCAGGTATATGAGATGTTGTAAAAGTAACATGCCCAGCAGGGCAGCATGTGGTTGGGGGATCGATACCTTGACGAGGTATGTTTTTCTCTTATTTATTCTCAAGGATAATATGGAGTATTTTTCGGTCACAGTATTGTTCAAAACAAAAACAACAACAACAACAAAACACACACACACCACATATTGACATTTTGTAAATATAATGTGAAACAAGCAGAACAACTTTCTAAGTCAAATTAAAAACAATAAATTTTTGTAAAGCATCAGAATATGAAGGATACAAAAGACACATAGACAATGCCTGGTTGAGAGGGTAACAAAATATACATGGACAATGCATGGATGAGAGGGTAACAAAAGACACATAGACAATGCCTGGTTGAGAGGGTAACAAAATATACATGGACAATGCATGGTTGAGAGGGTAACAAAAGACACATGGACAATGCCTGTTTGAGAGGGTAACAAAAGACATATGGACAATGCATGGTTGAGAGGGTAACAAAAGACACATGGACATTGCATGGTTGAGAGGGTAACAAAAGGCACATGGACAATGCCTGGTTGAGAGGGTAACAAAAGACACATGGACAATGCCTGCTCGAGAGGGTAACAAAATACACATGGACAATGCCTGGTTGAGAGGGTAACAAAAGACAAATGGACAATGCATGGTTGAGAGGGTAACAAAATATACATGGACAATGCCTGGTTGAGAGGGTAACAAAAGACACATGGACAATGCCTGCTTGAGAGGGTAACAAAAGACATATGGACAATGCATGGTTGAGAGGGTAACAAAAGACACATGGACATTGCCTGCTTGAGAGGGTAACAAAAGACATATGGACAATGCATGGTTGAGAGGGTAACAAAAGACACATGGACATTGCATGGTTGAGAGGGTAACAAAAGACACATGGACAATGCATGGTTGAGAGGGTAACAAAAGGCACATGGACAATGCCTGGTTGAGAGGGTAACCAAAGACACATGGACAATGCATGGTTGAGAGGGTAACAAAAGACACATGGACAATGCCTGGTTGAAAGGGTAACAAAAGACATATGGACATTGCATGGTTGAGAGGGTAACAAAAGACATATGGACATTGCATGGTTGAGAGGGTAACAAAAGACATATGGACATTGCATGGTTGAGAGGGTAACAAAAGACATATGGACAATGCCTGGTTGAGAGGGTAACAAAAGACATATGGACAATGCCTGGTTGAGAGGGTAACAAAAGACACATGGACAATGCCTGGTTGAGAGGGTAACAAAAGACATATGGACAATGCATGGTTGAGAGGGTAACAAAAGACACATGGACAATGCCTGGTTGAGAGGGTAACAAAAGACACATGGACAATGCCTGGTTGAGAGGGTAACAACAGACCAATGGGCAATGCATGGTTGAGAGGGTAACAAAAGACACATGGACAATGTCTGGTTGAGAGGGTTACAAAAGACACATGGACAATGCCTGCTTGAGAGGGTAACAAAAGACACATGGACAATGCCTGGTTGAGAGGGTAACAAAAGACACATGGAGAATGCCTGGTTGAGAGGATAACAAAAGACATATGGACAATGCATGGTTGAGAGGGTAACAAAAGACACATGGACAATGCCTGCTTGAGAGGGTTACAAAAGACACATGGACAATGCCTGGTTGAGAGGGTAACAAAAGACAAATGGACAATGCATGGTTGAGAGGGTAACAAAATATACATGGACAATGCCTGGTTGAGAGGGTACCAAAAGACACATGGACAATGCCTGCTTGAGAGGGTAACAAAAGACATATGGACAATGCATGGTTGAGAGGGTAACAAAAGACACATGGACATTGCCTGCTTGAGAGGGTAACAAAAGACATATGGACAATGCATGGTTGAGAGAGTAACAAAAGACACATGGACATTGCATGGTTGAGAGTGTAACAAAAGACACATGGACAATGCATGGTTGAGAGGGTAACAAAAGGCACATGGACAATGCCTGGTTGAGAGGGTAACAAAAGACACATGGACAATGCATGGTTGAGAGGGTAACAAAAGACACATGGACAATGCCTGGTTGAAAGGGTAACAAAAGACATATGGACATTGCATGGTTGAGAGGGTAACAAAAGACATATGGACATTGCATGGTTGAGAGGGTAACAAAAGACATATGGACATTGCATGGTTGAGAGGGTAACAAAAGACATATGGGCAATGCCTGGTTGAGAGGGTAACAAAAGACATATGGACAATGCCTGGTTGAGAGGGTAACAAAAGACACATGGACAATGCCTGGTTGAGAGGGTAACAAAAGACATATGGACAATGCATGGTTGAGAGGGTAACAAAAGACACATGGACAATGCCTGGTTGAGAGGGTAACAAAAGACACATGGACAATGCCTGGTTGAGAGGGTAACAACAGACCAATGGGCAATGCATGGTTGAGAGGGTAACAAAAGACACATGGACAATGCCTGGTTGAGAGGGTTACAAAAGACACATGGACAATGCCTGCTTGAGAGGGTAACAAAAGACACATGGACAATGCCTGGTTGAGAGGGTAACAAAAGACACATGGAGAATGCCTGGTTGAGAGGATAACAAAAGACATATGGACAATGCATGGTTGAGAGGGTAACAAAAGACACATGGACAATGCCTGCTTGAGAGGGTTACAAAAGACACATGGACAATGCCTGGTTGAGAGGGTAACAAAATATACATGGACAATGCATGGTTGAGAGGGTAACAAAAGACACATAGACAATGCCTGGTTGAGAGGGTAACAAAATATACATGGACAATGCATGGTTGAGAGGGTAACAAAAGACACATGGACAATGCCTGCTTGAGAGGGTAACAAAAGACATATGGACAATGCATGGTTGAGAGGGTAACAAAAGACACATGGACAATGCATGGTTGAGAGGGTAAGAAAAGACACATGGACAATGCCTGGTTGAGAGGGTAACAAAATATACATGGACAATGCCTGCTCGAGAGGGTAACAAAAGACACATGGACAATGCCTGGTTGAGATGGTAACAAAAGACATATGGACAATGCATGGTTGAGAGGGTAACAAAAGACACATGGACAATGCATGGTTGATAGGGTAACAAAAGACACATAGACAATGCCTGGTTGAGAGGGTAACAAAATATACATGGACAATGCATGGTTGAGAGGGTAACAAAAGACACATAGACAATGCCTGGTTGAGAGGGATACAAAAGGCACATGGACAATGCCTGGTTGAGAGGGTAACAAAAGACACATGGACAATGCCTGCTCGAGAGGGTAACAAAAGACACATGGACAATGCCTGGTTGAGAGGGTAACAAAAGACATATGGACAATGCATGGTTGAGAGGGTAACAAAAGACACATGGACAATGCCTGGTTGAGAGGGTAACAAAAGACACATGGAGAATGCCTGGTTGAGAGGATAACAAAAGACATATGGACAATGCATGGTTGAGAGGGTAACAAAAGACATATGGACATTGCATGGTTGAGAGGGTAACAAAAGACATATGGACAATGCCTGGTTGAGAGGGTAACAAAAGACATATGGACAATGCATGGTTAAGAGGGTAACAAAAGACACATGGACAATGCATGGTTGAGAGGGATACAAAAGACATATGGACAATGCCTGGTTGAGAGGGTAACAAAATACACATGGACAATGCATGGTTGAGAGGGTAACAAAAGACATATGGACAATGCCTGCTTGAGAGGGTTACGAAAGACACATGGACAATGCCTGGTTGAGAGGGTAACAAAAGACACATGGACAATGCCTGGTTGAGAGGGTAACAAAAGACACATTGTCAATGCCTGGTTGAGAGGGTAACAAAAGACACGTGGACAATGCCTGGTTGAGAGGGTAACAAAAGACACATGGACAATGCCTGGTTGAGAGGGTAACAAAAGACACATGGAAAATGCCTGGTTGAAAGGGTAACAAAAGACACATGGACAATGCCTGGTTGAGAGGGACACGCTGCACATAAGGTATTTATAAAGCAACAAAAAAGCCATTACCTTCTTGACGGACTAGAAACGAGATGAGAACGTATGCAGAACAAGTTGAACTGTCCAAGTACGGAATGGTCGAGTTACAAACTAGCTAAAACGAATTTTGACGTATGGGGAAATTAGTAGAACTAGATTCGACTGAAACCGAGTTAGAACTGGTTGTGTGTTTGTTTGTTTATTGGGTTTATCGTCCCGCCAACAATATTTCAGTTATCAGGAGAAAGTGTCCACTTGAAGCAGATAGTGTTGCCTTCACTGTGTATATCATGCCGTGAACACCTGGCATGATACCACACCCAGTCACATTTATCCTGACACCGGGCCAACCAGTCGTGGAACTGCCCTTATGTTTGCTTGAGCGTAAGCACGGAGCTATGCCACTACCATTTTTAACGACTTTGGTATGTCGCGGCCCGGGATCGAACCCGGGGCCTCCCGTACCTGGAGACGACGCTCTACCGATTGCGCTACCAGAACTGGTTGAAAGCGTCGTTGGGTAAAATGCGACAGTATCACCCGATCTAAACTTTGTAAGAATGGAGACGTAGTGGACACTGTTTTGGGACTAAATTTAGTTGTTTTTAGACATGTTGTACACGTTCTAGGAAGTTTAAAACCCGTCCTGCTATTTTTTTTTTGAACGGGATCGGACAAAATGCATACTCGATTCTTACCTTGTGTGCCAGGTGAGTTTTACCGAAAAAGGTGAACTATGGCCAGTCCTAACCCGCGAAACGATTTCAGATATGTAGACGAGAGAAGTGAACAGCATTCTATGTCGGTGCAGGAAGGGAGATGGTGGAAGCACAATGTTAAGCATGGTCACGTGACAGAGGAAGGCTGGTTTGATTACCCCAACGAGGAGACAGGCTGGGAATATAGGAAACATGGAGTCAATATATTTTTTTGTCAATCTTATGCTACGTTTCCAGAAACATATATTTGACATTGCTATTTATCCTAGCCGCCACCTTTGGGTAGCAGTAAGGCAAAACAAGACCACTCTACTTGACGTAACCTGCCCAGCCACCCCACCTATACATCTGTTTATATTACTATCTGTGCATCCATATTTCGAGCGATCGATCTTTCTAAAATCTGTTTAAAGGTCCAATAAAACATTTTCTGTCCCCATTGAAAAAGTAAGAACACATATTGTAAGCACATTGTATTCTTCAGTTACAATAGCATTACAATTAACATGCTACAAAAATGCAGCCTGTTTTAAGCTGACATGACTATCTGTCCCTGATTTCGTGCCACATGATCCGCGCTGTGTGAGCTTTTTTTTAACCCGCAACGACTCTTTTATTGCAACGTATGTGTTATGGGCAATAAACATTCCCAGGCAGTTAAGGCAAAAAGAAAGGATAGGGAGAAAAAAATATGTGTTGCTCCTGACCGAATTATTATATTAATTACTCTGCAAATAACACATACCCCACTGGATTATCAAATCTGCCCAGTTTGAAATATAAATATTAATTGGATCTACCTGTGTTTTTGACAGATTCACGTGAGATATGACACTACAGACACAATTTTATACGGAACAAAATGAATATTGTATGTCCTTACATCGATGATATGTCTTTTGTATAAAACTAATGAATAAATCTACTAGCATTTTGGGAATTGTTTGGAAAACAGTGTCTCATTTCTCAACTCATTAATTATATGACCTTGATTGATTGTTTACATCTCAATAACTGTAATTACCTGTCTTATTTTTCACTCGATAAATAGTATTTAAGCCAAAATTAATGCTTTATAAATAGAAAACAAAATAAATGCTACCGCCTAAAACCAGTAACTCACAAACGTAAGTTAAAGTCTATAAGTCTCTATGTAAAGACATTCATAAACACACTAAAATTGCGAGCCTTTAGTGATAATTGACGTTTGAATATAAAAAAATAGTATTTTTGACTGATAATATTTCAACTACGATTTTTTTAACGGTTTGGCGTGGAGGGGAGCTGACAATAAATCCACGCGTCTTTGGATTTAATAATATTATATTTACACTGAAACAACGTAATTCTATGTAGATAAAAATATGTATGACTAAAGAACATTTTTGTAGAACACACATGAATATAACCCATACTTGGTGTTTATTGGGGAAGTGTATTGTCTATAATATGTGAGGTGTGTCTTGCTTGGAACGTTGGAAATTGTAACACCGCATTCATCGTCATGATTCGTGTGTATTTTTGTTTAAATCCAATGTTATTCAGAATATTTTGTTTGAACACAACATTCTCTTTTTCAGAATGCAGTGAACACGGCTTACTGTGTTTGGTCGGCACAAAGGTTCGATAGAACTGATCTTATATGCCATATTCTGCTAAGATTCTTGTCCTTGAGAAAATGGTGAAAAACGATATAGGCTGAATAGAAGGTCATATTCGACTTGAGCGCTAGTTACATCCGAAATCGGCACACTGCACCTTTTCGCATCCATACGCGACTTATTGGTGCAGTGACAGACTGAAATCTCTAGCACGTCACGTGGGCCGCAGGTCAGATGAATCGAATGGTCAAATTTACGACTAGAGGGAAATAAGCTTGTGCGGATGTAGGCTGACCTGTATATCCCCTCACATTTAATCACTTATATTATGGCAAAACGTTTGGATACACAATAAAGAGTTACCACATAGTTTTCATTTAAGATTAATGACAAAAATGGTACTGTTAAATGTAAAGCTGTTAAATGTGACGACTATGTCACGCCTAGTGTTGATTTACCTGACACTTTTCTATGTCATAAGCCAAATATTAAATCAGATGTATGCACTAAATTAGGTTATGTGCATTTAAATATTCCTCTGAAATATCGACATGGAATCTAAGTTTGGCTTATGAAACAAGATGGTCAGGTCACCCCATAATTAATAAGGCTTATAATAAGATCTTAAAGTAATTATTCTGGTCTAGTAAAAAAAACAGGTGTGTCTCGGCATTGTTATTCGTGTCACAATTGTCAAATGGTGAACCAAACCAAACTATACTTACAGCACACTTATAACTCAGTAATAGCTTTATGGAACCATCTAGTGTAATTGTGTTGGACCTCTGCCAAAAACAAAATCAGTAAATGAATATTTTGACATATTTTGTCCATGAGCTCGTTTATTTTAAAACTATACCTTCAAGGATTCTTTTCATCCAAGACTATTGTTGCTGTAACGTTTTCACTTGATGGTCTGCCTTAATCGGTTTAATCTTAACATGATTCAATATTTATTTCAGATATATTGTATGAACAGGTCGGATTCGAGCTTGAAATTTAGCAATATTTCCATCTAATTATTTTTCTGAACGTCAAGATGCTTTAGAAACGTTTCCTTAGTCATTCAAAGACAATATTCGAACATATTGTTTAGACACTGATACAAATTGTGATAGAATATAGCATTGCTCTTGTTCGCTGTTAGACAAGAAGAGCCACCTGGTTCAGCCCGTTTGATCTTGCATATGGTCACACAGTTCGTGGAACAATGAAACTGCTTTAAATGTAGTTTCTAGTCTGACAATTAACCATCTTTGAATTTAGTGCAGCCTGTCTCTGTCTTACAAAGTGATTATCAAAAAACTCGTAGATAAGCAAGACCAAAACTAAATGAAACAGATATATGACCCAAACAGACCATTGCTATGTTGCCTGTCCCTTGGCTCTACGCAAATGAGACTAGGCTTATCACTGGTGTGAAGCTGGAGTGACCTCTCTGAGTGCAGGCCTGGGCGAGTGGTATGGGGGTCCTAGAGTGTCCAGTGCCAGTATCCCTCTCTCAAAATTACTGGCAGAGTCCGGCGGAAAGGCAAGCCGATACGGCCGGTACCAGCGTAGCTGCTGCAAAGCTCAGCCAACTTCCTACGGGTCTCCGTACTAGATTTTCTATCAGGGTTTACTACTATAGCCTTTGACAAGCTAAGGCCGACCTGCAAGAAAGCAGGGAATTAGCGGATGGCGGGGGCATTTATTTCCCGTGCAGATGCAAAGCACTTGCCCACTGTCATACTATTAAGCATTACGATTGGCAAAATAGCACTACTATACATTACCAATTTAAGCGATTTACGTGTTGTTGTTTTTTTAAATTTCAAAAGCTTTTTTTTAAATCATGTATGTCTTAGTTATGCTGAAACTCAGTCCACTTACCTGTTTGTAATGTACAATGTACAATTTACCTGTATGTAATATACAATGTTCGCAAAGACCAAATTGTATGTGAAAACGTAACACCATATTGGCTTTATAATTAAAACAAATATAATTATAATTATAATTTAAAAAAAAAGCTTGTGTCAAAACACAAACATTCCTTTATAATAAAATCGAAACAAATAACCACCCTTAGTTTATGTTTTACTTAACGTTTTTTACTTAAATGTTGATGTATGGAGTCGGGCACAGTTAATGGTAAAATGAAAGCTTTTCAATTAATCTCGATGGCAGTGGAATTTAATCTTACGAAGAATGTATTAATATTTTAATAAAAAAAAAAAAACGCTTTAACTAGTTTTGTTAATTGAATTTTTAATTTTGCGCAATATTATATTGAAGCAAAGTATCAAGTAGTTTTGCGATGTTCATATAATGTGCAGATATTCGTATATGCACACAGTAAGCCTGGCGTGTGTTACAATTCTTATTAATTTAACCGAAAAACTAAGATTTACGACGCAAATATGTAAAGCCTTCTAAATGCATATGGGCAACACTTATTAAACGGATTAAACGGATTTCATCAAAAAATAAAATAATAAAAACATATAAATGCATCATTTCTGCGTATATTCTGCAAAAGCATTAAAATTGTAATCTAATACTGCAATATTTAAGTCTCTGGTAGCTCAATGTGCATGTTTGTGTAACTGAAAATGTATTATATTTTGTTTGAGGTCTTCATCTTTTATGAAATTAAATAACAATTTACGATTATACGTTACAGAAAGAAATGACGTTAGTATCAGTTAAACTTTTTGTGGAGTCAGGGATCTGGCCGAAAGTTTTGGTAAATTATAAAACTACGATTTTTTGTACACGGAGGTAATGATGTTTAACACATATTTGTTTAAATAACAATACAATTGAAAACATGTAAAAAATATTAACACGTGCTTCGTTATAAAAGTCAAATTTAAGTCCAGCATCATACATTTTTACTGTTTGTCAAAAATATACGACTACTACTACAACTATTACTTCTACTACTACTACTACTAGTAATACTACAAATAATAGTAACAATAACAATAAATAATAATAGTAACTACTACTACTACTATTACTACTACTACTACTACTACTACTACTACTACTACTACTACTACTACTACTTCTACCACTACTACTATAACTACTTCTACTTATACTACTACTACTACTACTACTTTTACTACTACTACTACTACTACTACTACTGCTACTACTACTACTACTACTTTAACTACTACTACTACTACTACTACTACCACTACTACTAACAATTATAATAACAATAGCAATAACAATAATGATAGCACAAATTTACAAGCATTGGCCTTGACGTCTCACGCAAGAGATGCCTGCTTTATGTTTGTGGTAAACATATCCCTTACTATTAACTACCTTTTGGGGACAAGCGTAAATACATACTAAAGCCTACATACAAGTCGATTTGCAAAAGCTCATAACATAACAGTGCATAGCTTGTGGCGTTGATAATTGCTGCGGCTGCATGCACGAAATCCCGAGGTTGTTTGTTTAACTTGTCAAAAGAAATAGTGAATATGAGGTGCGTAGAACAATGACAGGTGTCCTTACCCAGGCCACGGGGAACATGTTCTTTGTTCGTCTTCAATACCTTATACAGACAAGGCACAGGTTGTAAAGACGGGTCTACCATCTCAATTTACATCAAAGGCGGTCGACTTTAAAGACGTTTTGTTATGCCAACAAATACAGACCTCTCAAAAATGCATACCCATTCAAAAGGACATCAGACTAATTTTTAAATTGTCGTTATTGGACGCAATTAGCATTTGATCACTGAAGAGTAATACGTCTAAACCTTTTAAATAATATTTAAGTTTACACAGTATAAGGTAAAATAATTATACTCAGATTTGCTCTAACGAGCACAAAAAATATTGTTGTTACTCTCCAGGTAAAGACAAATAATACATTTATAACTGCATTCACATAAGGAAACAAGGCTGATAGCTTGGTTATAGCTTGATCAGCAAAACAAATGCACATATGTTTCCACCGAGTAAATAAATGACATACTGTCCATGCAAACAAATATTTGAATCTTGTGGATGTTGGAGAAATACGAATTATGCGTAAAGGTTCGTAACCTTGGTTGTAATCCATTGAAAAACAAAATATATCTGACACAATACATAAGCAATAAGTAGATTGGTCCAGCTACATACGAATTTTTGTATCTTATTAGTCTGTATTATCACACACAATCTCCACACACATAGATATATTAAATGGGTAAATGAATAACTTTGAATATTGTTTAAACTCAGAGTTGCCATGGTTTGAAATGACGTTCAAAGTAAACAGGTAATGGCCTTTGTAAATAGAACCACAAGAAAAAAACAGGACACAAAGCTTCGTTATCGATCGGGAATGTTCAGGGAGGAAGAAAATAATACGCTTTTGTTCTCCAAAAAATGATCGCGACAAAGAGATACAAGAGTTCATTTGAAGGAACGACGAAATTAGCATATACACATTGATACATTGTTCGGCAAAATGGTTGCCCCCTCCAAGCTTGCTTTTGTTAGTTTTGTCGCTATTGACTTAAGTTAGTCAGCAGTCTTGTATGCACGCACACGATGGCCTTGTGGTGTCAATCTTTTGCAGAAAGTATTGTTTAACATCAAAGATTAAGCAGGATATAATCAGGATCATCATATTGCAAGATGTGTACTTGTTTATGCGACACTTTCGGGCGACCGAGAGGAGTTTCACATTAATAAAAGAGAACATGACATAAGCAATGAATTTATACTCTTAGATTTCTGTTCATTATTTTAAGTCAATATATTTGCTTAGGAAATATTTTACGTAGGTTATGGGCAAAAATACTATGCTTAGGATTGGACTTGCAGAGAAATTTACCAACAAACGTTGCAGGCAATGCCTTTCATTTCCCGCTTAAAGTGCTTTTTTCAGAAAATGCATACTTTTACCAGCAATCATTAGCAATAACATCATTTCGATTTCCCATTAATACATATTTTTGAAGCGCTATTGCGCTAATCCGTGGGTTCGAGTATGGCCGTAGATTTATATGGTGAGGTCTCCAGCTGACCTGCGTCACTGGTAATACCTACCCATGACCAGAGCTATGTTTTTGGTATTCCTTCACCAATAATACGCTGGAAGTCGACACCATGAGTTTAATTGTGTCCGCGCGATTGACGTTAAATGCATCTTCCATCGTACAACTTGATTACAATTTCATTGTCAATGTCTATATTCATCGTACGGCTATATTTTGTGTCGTGTTTGTATTTAAACTTGATTTAACAGACAGATTTACAATAACGGACATTCACTTTGATCGCAATAACCTCGTAAAGCATAGGTACTTCAGTAGTCCTACATGTATATTGAAATCAAAAGCTCAACAAGTGTGGTTGATAATAATACTCTTTTCTCGCGTCGTATTTGGTCATTTCAAAAAAAATCGCTTTCGATGGCGCTATTATGTATTACAAGAATGAAACATCAGTTCTACATCATATGAATTTTGTTTTGAGAAAATTTAATATTTAGAAACATACGAATAACAAATGCTTCTTTTATTTTGCTTGATATTTTAATTTAAAAAAAGATACACTCTTTAACAAGGAATCAGCATTAATTAATATGGAACCGTAAAATAATATTTTAAAAGTTCCCGGGGGAATTCCATGTCATTTGCTTTGAATACCTTATTATAAAAATGCTATCAAGAACGAAAACAGAAGTAAATTTAATAGCTGTATCTAAAAATGACATGGTGAAATAGGCAGGAGACGAAGACTTGGAAAAAACAGGTTTGGCAGTCGTTATTGGACAAAGACTATTATTTTTAATATGTGAACAAACTCATATAATACATATTAATACATATGTTTATAGTTAATATACAATAATTGTAGACGAATATAAACTTGTGTTGTGGTCTGTTCTGAATGTAAGTTCATACAGCACTACAATAGAATGTGTAGTACTTTTGTTTATATGCTTGTTTTATTACGCCCGTTTACACTAACATTATTTGTGCAATCCTGGTGCTTACAGTACATTTATGCAATGTGAATTTGAGTTCTGGGCGCCTGACATTATTTATTTTTATTATGATACATTCATCTTACCACTTTTGAATGCGTTAAAGGTTTTAATGAGGAAGAACTATTAAGATACAACTATCTTACTACCTTTGAATGTTTTAAAAGTTTTAAAGAGGAAGAACTGACGAATATCTAGTCAAAAAGTAAACGAGCTATATTCAATAGTTATTATGTAAACTTATTTTATAACACGTTTAAAACAATCATGGCACTAACTTATTAAGTTATTAAGAAGGTGTGGATAACATCGTTTGCAATGTTTCTATTCATTAACAACAATATTTAACAATCTTGTGAAACTTGAACTTGAACTCTGTCAATTTACACGTCTAATGTTATGTATATTACCTATTAAGCTGTATTTACACATTAAAATGTGATCTTGTTTATTTGTATCATGATTTTACCTCAAACTGAACGCTGTTACTAAACTAGACACGCGTTTGATTTCTTTTTTTAACTTAAGAATTGTATTGGCTTCCTTTTTATCAGACTTTACATAAAATTATATTCAATACAAAATAATCGAAAGTAAGTGCAAATGTTATCATCTTTGACTTTTATGCTACAATAGTGTTCCTTTTTTATTACTTTGTTTGTGTTTTTATGATCTTTTTTTGTTTTGATTTCATGTATGACATATTTTTCATGTTCACACTTATTGTATATTTATGCTACTTACGTTATAAGTTCATTACAATCCGATTGCCTAAATGTGAGCGGTAGCATATACATACTTGGTCATGCATAATTATATAAAATGAACCTAATCGTTTATATTAACAAGGGCATAATGCCTTAATTCATTAAACTAATGATGAGTATATAACGTTCTTTCGAAACACTTTTAAAAAAAAATTCGTGTACAATGTGGTTATCGAAAACAGGACAAAACAATATCAACTCAATATTATTAAGTTTCATAAATATTTTGTCAAATCAACGAATTAAACAACATCGAACAGTATGTATTATTTTGGATTGTACGGCACATCGACACTTGATAGGTCATACGGCACCAACATAATTCAATAAACTATATTATTGCGTTATTTCCTGGAAATATAAAGTAAATTACAAAACACAGTATCAAACGGACCTGTAAGATGTATTTAATCACATACACAAACTCATTTTGTAAAAAGCTTGTGTATTGGGTTTATCGTCCCACCAACTGTATTTCAGTTATCTGGAAACGGTGTCCACTTGAAGCATTAATAGTACTGCCTTCACGTTGTAAACACCTGCCATGATACCACACCCAGTCACATTATCCTGACATCGGGCCAACCAGTCGTGGAACTACCCTTATATTTGCTTGATCGCTAGCAAGGGAGTTATACCACTACCATTTTTAACGACTTTGATATGTCGCGGCCAGGAATCGAACATGGAGCCGACGCTCTACCGATTGCGATACCAGGTTCGGTTCCTACATTATGACACACCATAATAGAAAGGCGGATAATAGATTGAACAAAGACAAAATGATTCACGAATATTGGAAGAAATATCCCAAGCTCACTATATATCTTAACAATATATCTTATGATAAGTTTGCACGCATTTAAGAAAAAAAAGCTAGCTACTTAGGAAAATAATGTACAGCTTGACCGAGAAACTGCACACATGGTAACATTTGATCACGTACTTTTTACGAAAAAGCAGAGATCATGGCGAAATTTATTGTCTGGAGGAAATTAACTCCATTGATTTAATTTGATATACTATGTGTACATTAAAACCACTTTGATAGTCAGTGCATATTACCGAATTAACCATATAAGCTTTAGTCACATACTTAAAACAGCTGTAACAACTTGAAAAAACAACAACATTGAATTAAATGTCCGATTGAATTTCAACTCAAACTCAACTTTTACAACTATTTCCAATCATTGTCAATATACAACGATGGTACACTAGTACGACTTAAACGTAATTATACTATGCGACTGCTCTGGTTAAAAGAAAAAAGCGAGCAATACTTGTGTAAATCACTGTAAAGCAATAGTACAGCTAAAATGTTAAAGCCTGAATTAGTTGAAATAAGATACGAAGTATAATGATCATTTTATATTCTGAATCCTTGTCATTTTACAATACAAGAGAAAATAATAAAACCGCTCAGAGCCATAACTTTGGCGCCTTACAAACTGTCTGTTATCATCGGACCATGGTCAATACACTCCATAGAACCCATGTACTTAAAACATTATTCCATAACAAATCAAATTAAAGTAATCATAGGCCGACCCTTTCAAACTAACCTTTCGTTTCTTCAAAAAGAGTTTGGCCGAAGTTTTAAAACTTTAAAAAATAAAACACCAAGTTTTCCACCTAATGTTTTAAAGCTATGAGGTGAATTTAGGCTAAATATTAGCCAGAGAAATTCACAGACATTTACACTCACCTTATTTAAAGACCAAAATAGCTAAGTTTCGCCTTTTAGCACTTGAGGTGTTATAAGTGGGTACCACCTTTCGGCACTCAGATAAATAAATCCTCAAGTCATGACTGAGCAATATGAATGGGTCACGATAAAATACGAAAGGATGTGCAATCACATATATACTTTTGCCTTATTGTGCTTAAGAGTAAACCACTTGTCGTCTAATATCGTTAATAAATTATAATTTACTCATTTTAAATCGTAAGAATAATATTATATTTCCTGTTCTGGTGTTCTTACTTCAGCTTGGGGTGTGATAATGCACATCATTAGAAAAAAGCAACTACAACAACAAACAACAATCGTTTAATAAAACAGCCCTCTCCCTTTTCTAAAGCAATGTGGATAAAACTAGGAATTTGGGAATGCCAAACTCAAGTATCGCGGACAATAGACCCTATTTTTTAATATGGTCCTTATTTTTGTTGTTTTAGATAAATGCCGGATATACTTATGGGTGCTGCTATTATACGGCTCATCGAAGGTCCTTCGTTCATAAGTCATGTCCTAAGGTCTACTTGTAATTTGATACAACTGAATATCCTACTTATCTGTGTAAATATGAGTATTCAATGGCGGACACGCATCTTATGAAATTTGAAACAATTTAGGAGCACATATTTAAAAAAATGAAAAATGTTACCGAAACCGATGTGAATATGCACTTGAATGAACTATACACACAACTCACAACAATTCTAAATGAATCCATACCAAAATACACAAACAATAATAATAATCCTAAACAATCGGTACCATGATGGAACGATACATGTACGGCGGCAGCTAAAACGGGAAAACTGTAGGAAGAATAATATGCGTGACAACAAATGTAGAATTTAACATAGTCTGTGACACAACGCTTTGACAAAGGCGAGCGCGGTCTTAAAGTAAACAACAAACTAGTTTCGGAACGTTTTGTACCAACATCACAAATGGGACATTCAGTAAAGAATTATGTGATTTTATGAAAATAATCAGAGGGCACAGTCCACAACACAATCAACCATTCATCATTGATAATACTCACCCAAATACATTATGAAAAATGAAAAAATCGCAGCAAAATTAAGTAAAATTATCAAAAAGGAACACAGTTATGAATCCTTACACTTCAACCCAACATTCTCTATCACAGAGCTAAATATAGCACTAAGTGCATGCGGCAAAGCGGCTCCTGGAGAGGACTATTGACTTATGGACCGACCCGCTTAGTGCATTACCAGTTTTCCAACAAATTAAATGAACGAACAATCATGAACTTATCAGACAAATACATGTTTAATGACATGTCAAACATAACAATAGAACAGAAATACGTCTTGTCTGGATATCAAGTCATGCAGGAATTTTAGGCGACACAATAGCAGACATGCCTTCATTAATAGCACCCGGCTAAAAATCGGCCTGAGGATAAAAATGTACAACTTTGTTTTAAGCCATTTTTAAAAGAAAAAAGATGATTAATTTAAAGTCTACAAAGATACCCATAATTATGAATATGAAAATTGGAATTCTAAGGTCAAATTCACCATCATAATATAGCGTATGATTGAATATTTCCTACACTCAGATTCGGAACCAGCTACCTAAATCATACAAGTGAACATGTTTCACCTTATATGGCTCGTTTATTTTTTTATTCTCGAGATAACAATTATCGCTTTGATTCACTTTGAGCAATTGGTATGCTTAAATAGCGCTCAGTGCACATAATATACGTAGTTGAAATATATTTAAAACGAAAACAAGCGTATGTGTGCCGGATGTAAGATACCTTAACTCATGCACGGGCAAGGTCCTATTGGATTAATGTCACAAGACGCACTCAGGGTTAGTTTCACCACTCCCCACTACTTATTGCGTCTCTGTATTCCGTGTAAGGACACGAAAACTGAGCTTTACTTGCTATTTATAACCAACCTTCACATCCAGATAGGAGAGTGTTGTTACATGCGTCGTGGAAATTTAAGACAGTTTACTACCTTAATCACGGTCTCGGTATCATTTGAAAGATACTCTTGGTTAAGAACATTATTTTAAAAAATGAAGTACAACCACAAGTGCATGTCTCTTTCGAAATCGTGAATAACAAAACTAGTGTGGCCTACGAACAAAAATATACGTCAGGGCCATTTGATGTCGTGCAAACAAGTAACGCGTTTCTTGTTCTCGTTTTTTTTTTTTAAAGCCAATGAACCCAAGTGTATTTTTTAAATGCAAAACATAGAGCTTACCAGTGTTGACAGAACCTGTGCGATGTTACGCATTGCTATACCCCGTTTTTTCTGCTATAGACTCGTTTAAGTTGCCGTCATGCGGAAAATTTCTTAACATTGTTTTTTTTTCAGTTTATACTTTTTAGACACAATGATAGTTGCATATATCAATATATTTTCGGAGCATATCTTCAGAATTATTCGCTGTATAACAAAAACAAACCATCACTCCCAAAACAAAAGAAAGAAACGAAAAATAAAAAAAAAAAACACTAAATTATTGGACAAACCATATATGATCAAAGTGTCAAATGCTGCGGCCGTCATGTCACGAGTACGGAGAAAGGTCATATAAAGAGTGTGACAACTAATTTCATGCATATAAGACATTGTCCATTTATCGGCGTGTTATTTACTTTAGGCAACTAACATCCATTTACAGAATACCATATAGCAAACTTCAAGGGTACACAATTGGTTACTTCTACAAATTGAGGTCTTACAGAATTCGAGAGAAAAACATGCCTGTGAATATCAACATTACGCAGTTATAGCGCAGTCTCATCCATTAATTGTTTAACTTCATATTCATTTTAGCAAAACATTGTAACAAAAACGACACTTGTCAAATTAAAAAAAAAAAAATCGATAAATCACTCTAAAGATGGTATTCCTTTCATTGTTAGTGAATGAAACACAGATATTAAAGGCATATCGGTTTAATGTTGCAATAGTTTGACAATACCGACTTAAAATTTAGAGCTTATATAACCTACAATAAATATGATAGTAAGGGACAACATGGTCTTCAATCGATATATTCACAAAACTTAACTTGCAAGTGTGTTCGTATACATTGCATGTCTGTTTGGTACACACTCAATATAAATATGATCTCACTTTCCAGCAATTCATAAGTGCAAGTGCAAACTGGAGGGGCCTGCTGGGTAAAACCACTGTTGTTGGTGAATTACATGTTTCATAGTGGGTATCGTCAATGTATATGTTTAATTTAAGTTGCTGCTTACTGCCATATCTTAACAGTGTGAACAATATGGCCTAGGCATACCTCAGGATAGCTTATTAAACATGTATCATCATAACTGACTGAGAACTAATAAGCTACGGATTTTTCTATGAACAATTAGGGGGTTTTCTCATGTTAAAAATATCCCAACTTGTTTCAGTGTACACTTTTCATGTACACGGAAAATATATACTTCCCTCTTCCTTTTTCAATTTAAATATTAATTTCGGCCAATCATGGCCAAATACTTCATGTTGAGGGTTTTTTCTGTTGTATAAAAATTATGTTTTCAATTCATCTTATTTAAGACAGACTGGAATATTTCCATATTGTATTTTTGTATGATTAAAGATAATAAAGTGCATGTCATAGTTTCTATGTTGTCTAGTCTCACGTAGCTGATCGATGTATTGAGTTGATCTAATTTTGATTTTATTATAAAGTTCAGTTAAATGCAGTTCAATAATGCTGTCAACAATTGTTTGAGTTATATTACATAACACATGACGCACATGATTATTTCCAGCAACTCGTCGTTTCTGCAGCTCCATGTGACACGTGACCGTGTCAAGGCTAGAAGGGGGTAGGGGAGGAGTAGTTGTGCGGGTTGATAGAATACCACAGCGAGTTTGATTGTGAAACCAAATTTAGCAAAGACGTACATTTGATAATATTTATTTAGTTATGTGCATTGCATACGGTAAACCGTTGACATCCCTATTTGAAAAAGAAATGAAGCATTTCTAAACCTATCAACATCCCATATTAATAGTACTGTTACTCTTTTACTACTTTTACTTGATATGATATTTTAAAATATAATGTATAAACGGGGACCTTACGGAGGCCATGTGTCTATGAATGTTTAGAACTCTACTCATAAACTGGGATATTGTATTAATTGTGTGTATGTATTATAGAAGAAATTAAAGATAAACGGGGACGCATGCGTATGGGAAATACCATGTTGATATCGGCTGTGTATATTATGGTCCGTACTGAGCTGGTTGATTGGGACCGAACAACGATTAATGCGAATATCGCATGTTATTTTTCAATGAATGTAGGCACGTATTTCGGCAATTATTTTCTAAATACCAACGACTCAAAATGTATGTATGTTTATGGAATTGTCCTTATATAATGGTTACAATCGCATAGTATTAAATAACATAGTATTAAATTGTAGCTGATCAAAGTTTCTCCCAATTGCTACGTCCGTCTTCAGATCTTTTAGCTAAGATTTCACCCACATATATGTTTGTCATTTTGGATTTTCTCTATTGAGATGACGGTGATATCGGTCAATATGTATATCAACCACGTTTGAGTCACCAGTTTGAGATACCAGTTTGAGATACCAGTTTAAGATACCAGTCTGGGACAAGAGTTATACCAGTCACTTTTCTTAATTGATCTTAATCTTATACATCAATTAAAACTGCACATTGGGGACAGAAGTCGAATAATGGCGATAATAATATCAACCGATATTGACAGAGATGGTGGGATAAATATATATCACTGTTCACATTCCTATGTAGGAACATGTCACTCTTTAAACATTGCGCTGTCTGTAGCTTGCAGGAGTATATAAAAACTGTACTCAACATCACTCAAAACATAAAACAATACATTCAGGAACAAGAACAACACCGCGAACCACAATAATGGCAACAACAACAAAATAAAATAAAATAAATATCACAATTTCTAGTTGTACACCCTGTTAAAGATTATAAACGATATGTTAACTAAATCAGACATGTGTACATATTTTTTATGATGTTTGATTATACGAATTCTGCTCATTTAATCATGATTTGCATATATCCATTACCTGATGATAATGTACGTTTGAGCTATACTCGATTTTTTTCTTACATAAATAATAATTGTTCTTATTTATGAAAGTGTTCGGAACAATAAGGATATACGATCGTTTCGACATAACTCATAGCTTAGTATATTTTACACGTGTTTTGTATAGAGCCGTGCTATTTAGTGTTTATAAATAGGACTAAATAACAAATTCAAACCATTTCTGCAACTTTGTTTTTTGTTGTTGTTGATTTTGTGTGCGTTTTTATCTTTCGTACTCCAATCTGTATAATTATGTGTATGTCCATGCATGCCTCCTCTCTATTCACATAAGGAATATAGCAAGATCATTTAAGAATTTCATTACGCATGTACACTCAACCTTAAACAAAATTAAGAACATTCGGGTTTAAACATGTTGTAAGCAAAATATAAATATATAATAACACCGATAACAGAAACAATATTTAGAAGTGGCAAAACAGTACATAAGTGTACACACGTAGAAGAAACAGAAGCAACCTTAAACGCATTTGAACTGTCGACAAACAAAAGGAGTGACTATATTGCATCGACAGTTGTTTACTTGGTATCGCCATCACAATATATTAATGGTTTGTTTCGTAGGCAGTGTAATACCAAGTATAATTGCAACAAAACGTAATAGGGTCAAACTGAATTTTGTAGACAAGTGACCCCAGATCTGCTAAGATACAGAAGGTTCAAGCGATCAGAACATATAAGCTTTGAACTTTCGTCATATAAGAAGGAGATTATAATGTCATATTTAACGACGATGCAGTATTTATCAACTTTAACAATAAAAGAAACACACCGTTTCAGTGACAAAGTGCAAATCTTCGCCAAAAATAGCAAGGCGAGGTCTCATATCTTGGGCGGAAGAAATGACAGGTATGGAGAAAAAATGTATAATGTATTCCCATTTGTCGGTTATCAACAACATGCATTTTACCTACATGCACAAACAAACCGGTAGGAGTGAACAAGGGTTATAACAATGGCTTGAGTGTGTGTATGTATGTCTATATGAATGACTCCAGTCTATATGTGCATGTATGTCTGTCCCTACAGTACAGTAAACTATATATTATGATTTTCTTTTCCTAATGCGTCTGTTTATTGTGTGTTTTAGTGTTGGCAATGGAACATTGGCCTCATAATTTATTGATATCAATTACAGACATAGTAAAGCAGCTGCTGTCTGTGTCGTATTATTTTGGCATATATGTTCCAAACATGTCGATGATTCGCTCTAAACAAAACACAAGGAATACAGGTTCTTGGTGTCACGTCAATAAAACATGAGTTTAGCAGTCGAAAAGGGACATTCCGTCCTCAAGTAATATGCAAAAATGACAATCTAGATATAAAAGCAATACTGTTTTTCGATTACAGCAAATCTAAGGTGTGTGGAGTGATGTTAAATGTCAAGTCTGCACTTTTATAATTAAAGTAGAGTTTACAGCAAATTTTAAATTTGTCATAAGTGTCTATGTTTCATAACGTGTATATGCTAAATTGAAATGTGCTCATATTTAGCACAAGCAAGTACTCTCTATGACTGCTATATTGATTCGTAACGGGTGGATACAGCATTTCATTGAAATCACATACTAACTTTCGCTTCATTACTTTCCTGTGGTCAGGATCTGATGACATCGCATTAGGTGTCACCTCAATTTGACCTTTGATTAGCCAATGAAATCGTCGGCTGCAAAATGTTTGGGTATAACTTCATGAATATTCGCCAGGTTACGTCTATTTACGGAAATTCATATTGAGCGGCAATGTCCAAGGTATTCCGATTAAAGCTGCGTAACAGTTTCAAGATGGCAGTCCCAATTGACATTTGCGATCCAGTAAAACAAACGCCAAAGAAATTACATTCGTTAGTTGATCGGTGCTGTTTTTGCGGGATGTCATTTCTCCAGGTTCTGATAACGGGTAGTGGGAGCAAACACACTCAAAAACAGTTCAAACAAAACCTAAGAATCAATGAAGAACGCCTTCAGAATATGAAAAAGGTAGTGAAGTGTTTGTCGCTGTCTGACAACGATACCGCGGTGTAACGTGGTTTCTGATTGGTCAAGTTTGACGTCATCGGCTCAATAATATTTATAACTTAAAGGTCACTTCGAGGCGACCTTTATCGGGGTGTCATCAGATCCTAACCAGCGGAAAGTAATGAAGCGAAAATTAGGATGTGATTTTAATGAGATTGATACAGCAACATGTTTATCCAACCATCAACTAAGACATTAGATATACGAACATTTATTCACCCCAGTATGCCCCTTTTGCAAACTGGCCGTTCCAAGGCGGTAATAGTTGTGCTTGCCCTTTTTGTTTAATGGCTATTCACAAATGTGTTCTTACCTTTGCATTTGTCTTACTTGTGAGTACCTGTGTCATGTGCCTTTTCATTTTTTGTATCTATGACAATGTTCATGGAGTGTTTTTTATTGTCTTAGTAATGCGGTATTTTGTATTACAAAAAAAAAAAAAAATCCTAAAGCATATGTGTGTTAAGAAATAAAATGTGCAATACCAAGCAGTATTTTTTTGTATTTATTGTGACTTGCTTCGATGTTGTCAAATTAAGCATTTGAAGCTACGTAGTTTTGTTCCTTTACGTATGTATTCTTTCATTCACTTGTTTTTCCTCATGACATTTCATACGTACTTATACTTATCCATGTTAACATTGTTTTATTCTTAAATTGCAATATTGAAAGAACAAACTATAACTAGAACGTTGTAGAGATTATTTAAATTCGTAGATTGCTTTAAAATTTCGCATGTTCAGACTTCATAAAAACCTTGCTGTTTTCACGGTGGAATATTTGATAATCCAGAGTGGGATATATTATCGACAATTTGTCATTTTACTATTTCGATTTCGATTAACCATTGATAGGATATAATCGTTATTTGCCAATCATGGGCATGTTCATACGAGTATAATGATAATTAGCACAGGGGCAAGGCTTTGGATGAAAAATACAAAATGAAAATTAAAGGCCAAAGGAGAGACAATCAGAAATATATAGATTGCCATTAATTAATTAAACAATGATTCCTGGGTCGGTATTCAAGTACAGGCTAAATTCAAGGTAAACATGACGTTACTTGAAAAACGTAACTATTGTCACACATCTTTTGTAACGTTGACTCGCTTCTTATCTCCAGAAAATAATACGTTTGATTTCCTTTCGATAGAGGTAAACAGCCAATCCAATTGCTAACATAATCATCATACGGATTAAACTGTTACTGGACATATTTCATGTCGACATGGAAACTGATTTTCAATTACATCTGAACATGGAGCAGTTTATATTTTTTCTCCATCTTCTGTGCGTTTTGTTTTCTATCTTGTGCATCAAACTACATGTTAAATGTCAGTACATTGTAATTAGACTGTCACGCGGCCATTATATAGGGTAACCCCTGGGCATACGTCAAAAGGTCTATTTTTATTGTTATGCAATTTTTCATTTCCTTTCTGTACATACAAAATATTGACAGCAACAACAACAACAACCAAAATGAATATGAACACATAGCCAACTAACAGTAAGCCAGAGTTCTCCCTTTATCTAAACAGTTATTCTCTTGCAGAGATTGCGGTAGTATATGCATGTTGTAATATTTAAGAGTGTAAACGGTGAGATACTGAAACACGTGAATGAAATGTTTAAATTTTGATACTCAGTTAATGTAATGCTCACCTTGTTCGTAAAAAGGTGACTGTAGTGTTCGTTTAACGAGGATTATAAAAGCCAGTATAATACACTTGTTAAGTTGATGCAGTGAGTAATTGATACATCAGCACAGTTATTTGAAAGAGATGACCATTATAAGATAAACATTGCTTATGTTGTGTTATACCTGATTGTGTATGTGTGTGTATGTGTGGGGGCGGTTGTGGTGTGGTTTGGTATGGAGTGTGTGCGCGCGTGTGCGTGCGCGCGCGCGTGTGTGTGTGTGTGTGTGTGTGTGTGCGGGCGCAGAATATTGACTATGTTAAAATGTGAATGGACTAGTTATGTAAGCCCTGCGACGCGTTGTTATAGGTTAAATGTGTTGTGTATGTGTGTGAACAGGTTTCTTGGGTAGTTGTTCTTCTTCCTCCGCCTACTTTTTCGTCTTATGCTATTTACATTTAAGATTGCTTAGAACGTTGGCTGCTTGTACTCCAGGGTGTAGATTGTGTGAGAAGGATCATTGGTTGTGAGAAGTTAGTGTAATGATTATATGAAGTGAATTTGTGGATTGGATGCTGACATTAATTTGTTGGGTCGTGTAGGTGTTCGGCTGAAATTGAGTTCGGCTGAATTTTGGGTGATATAGTTGGATAATTGGTAGACTGGAAGTGTGAATTTGGTTTTCTTACAGCTCATCGAGAAGGCATGCTTCTTTCATGCTTTGTGTCTAGGCGGACGTGTATTGTGTGTCCTTTGTATTGGGTTACATTATGCATGGATAATTTGTCGACGAGCGTATGTATGTATTAGGGGAGTAACTGGATTTACAACATGTGTGGTTGGTATTGTTGATGTTGGTTAGATAGCTGTTGTCATCATCTTGATGCGAACAATTAGAACATTTGGTTTTGGTCTTAAATGTATACAATGTTTGACTTAAGATCGGATTAACAGAATTGAAATGATGATAGCTAGTGTTGCTAACTAAACCCACCCACCCAAATAAAGAAGTCCGATTCAACCCACAAACCCATCCAACCCAAGCCGTGTAGACAATATAGTTATTAATATATACAGTCACACTATCCTGACACCAGGCAAACCAGTCGTGAACTATCCTTATATTTGTCTGAGCGTTAGCAAAGGAGCTATACCAAAATATCTTTTTTACGATTTGAACGCGGCCCGGGTTCAAAACCGCCGTACCTGGTGCCGACGCTCTTTCGATCGGGCTACCAGGTTCTAGTGAGTTGATTTTGTTTCTGTTGTTTTTGTCTGTTTTTCAATGTTTTTATCTTCAACTTTAATGAGATAAATGGATAGCAATTAAAATTCATAGCTGTGGATCGATGTTGTTAACCTCTCCCAAACATAGCAGTTGTGTTGACTCTAATCTGTGTCATGTCTCGTTTCAGGGGTTCTTACCTTGTTACTTTGATCTTGGAAGAATGCTTTATTTTATATAACATACTACTATTATAATTGTCCGAGCTTTGGATTTCTAAATTGGCACGTGCAAGCTAAAGTTCCGGTTCCATAACACTAACTACGTTCACAACAAAACACTAGGAGAACTGAAACAAAGCATAGCATATACATATGTTTAAAATATGAGTAATCGGCTTAAAATTGTATTTATAACAGGACAAAAAATATAGTTCGGCAATAAACACATCTGCTTAACGTCTCCAGTGGAATGTCCAAGGTATGAATGCACCTCAGATACACAGGGCAACGCAATGAAAACTACATGCATGAGTACAGTTTATTTGTTTGTATATTGAGTGTCCGTGGACGCTAAGTACTATAAGGTTTGTAGTTACAAAGCACGACGTCATGTTAAAGTTATTTAGTTTCCAATGCTTTGGATGATGCTATCTTTAGCAATTGATAACTTAGACATACAAAATATGTGTCTAAATAATTGAAAAAGTTAATATCGGAAGAGTAAACATAAACGCGAGAAAATACTGTTCGACATATCAACTATAAACAAATTACACCACTTGTTTGTTCAGTTTGCTGTCATTATTATTTCAAAGACTTGTTTGTCTCATCATACTGTTTTGTATTTATTTTGCATATATTGATACATTTGATTCATTGAGCTAGTACATGAAGTGTATAGTTTTATAATAAAGAAGGAATGCTCTATACAAAACGGACAAAACATTTATTCTTACATGCATAGGAAAGACAACATATAACTGTATGTATGACAAGAGGCGATGAATAAAACGCCCTATCAAATACATAAAATAGCAAATCTCAAGTGCTTTATTTTCCGCACATCTATAGTAAGTTCATGATAACAATGTCAAGAAATACACCCTAACATATACGGACCCACAGGTTAGTTGAAGATTTAAAATATTAATATAAGTATGCATTTTTATGGGATATTGGATTGACCGTTACAACGGCTTGATTACCTTGTTAGAGTTTGAGATAAGTTTGTGTTATTACATATTCAGCAAATGTAACATTGAGGGATTAAAATGGCAGGAATTGATATATTTAACAAGATAACAACATACATGCAATTAATGATGGTGTTGTTGTTGTGGTTTTCCTAGAAGTCTCGATTTCTATTAATTCAATAACGCAATCCGTCATCGACGATATTTCACAAACCTTCACCATCTGTCAACGCTCTGGCTTTGCTTATATTTGTTCATATGTAAGTTTCACAGGTGCAAATCTGGTTTTGTTATATTGCTTAATCACAACCATATATTATGTCCTTCTGCTGACAATGTTATCGAACTTACTTATAAATTAATCAATACAAAACTAGCATACTGTTAGAGTGTAGTACGGATAGCACATTTTAATTGACTGGTTTCCTTATGCAAATACTACATCTGCTATTTAATTACCACATGTCCGAAAAAAAAAAAAAAACAGTGAGGGCAGTAAGTTCGCTTCCGAGGACAGCTACCCAGAAATGTATATATCGTTACAAAAATTCCCACCAATTAAGGAAACAAACATCCCTTCAATGCCGAAATTTATCACATGTATAATAGGGAAATAAATTGAGCAAGGTTGTTAATTGTTAAACGCTGAATCATCGAATGGGTGAGATTCTTTATCAGAAATATATTCCTGCTTGGCAGGAATATAAATACGTATACGTTTACATTTTCTTTTTGTTTACTATGTGTTTACTTATCAAAGGACATAGCGTCAGCATATTCGTCACGTATCTTCTTACCTTATTTATTTTCCTCACGATGACTTGTCTGGTACTTTGCTATTCCTAGCTTTGAAATGGGAACTTTTAGAAACAGTTAAATTCTGGGACATTTGTTTAGAGTACAAGCATTGTATAAAACAGCAGCTTTAATGTGTACGTATGCGGAACATAAATATATTGTATTCGTGTTTGCCATATTTTCATAGTAGTTCAACACAATTTTATGGTTAAATTCCTGTCTACATATTAGAAGATATATGTATATATATATATATATACTGTGAAAGCATTTTATTTCGTAGGGCAGAACTTTCGTTGTATGAAGAGCACGGGCATATTCGTGGGTACTTGATTTCGTGGGTTGCCCTACCCACGAAAATAAAAAAATACCTTCGATTTTTGACAGATGCGAAACTGAGGCCTAACACTGAAACAGGGTCAATTGCGAAACTACAGATTAGCGAGTGACTCTGCCTATTGTCTTACGTCACGCCTGGTGATATTGATCCACGGCAGCCGGTCAATGTTTTCACAGCGGAGCCTCATCAGACGACTTTTATGACACCTGTCAATTAGTGTGTCATTTAAGGGATTATATTCATAAAGATGTTAGGGGCGCGGGTTCTTTTAAGGGTCTAATTTAACGAAGCCATTGACTGTCAATTAACGCCAATAAGCGTACTATGCAAACTGACACAAAACAGACCCTTGAGTAAACACCCTACACCTATAAAGTTTATAGTGCTCATGTATATATTACAGTATAAAATTACTTAGCATAAATCGTTTTATGATTAATTGGCTTATGTTCGTAAACATGTTTTATCGTTCTATGTCAATACAATGTAAATAAAGTGTGGTGAAATCGTCTGTTTGTTTGAGCTTTATGTCCTGTTTAGTAAAAATATGTTGACATGATTTACAAGTAAATCTAGCATTCGAAAGTCTAACCGAGGGGATTTTATAACGTTGGTACTTAAATTCATGGATTGACTTGCCCACCAATTCCACGAAATTAAATGCCCCACGAAATAAAATGCTTTCACAGTATATATATACACTAACGCCAACTCCAACTTGCCTTTAACATATTGCAACACATTTCCATAGACTTTAATGGTAAAACAACCTCCACAAACAATGACAACGTCTACAATCTATATTCGGAAAATGTAATTGTCAATACCAAACTAAGTTGCATGTGTTTTTTACGTTAACAGTTGGTAAATATAATTTCTTAAAATAAAGAAGTAGTAACATTTTCCAAACTTGATACTGTAAATAATTTAAAATAACAAACTACAAAACAACAACTTTAGATACTTACGTAGAAATCGTACTTTTCTACAGTGTTTAACTTGAAATACTTGGATGTTCGAAGGTACCAAGCCACAAAATGCATAATTACGTCTGTATTGTGTATTATATGCCAGCTTTGGAGCAACCGTGAACATGGAGATACACTGTGCTTACCGGCATTATATTTAGTTTTATTTATACCGAGGTACATAATTATCCGAATTAGATTCAATTACAACCACCGCCAGTTTTAAAGACGTGTTATTAATGTATTATACTTATGAGCACACGATAATTTAAGGTGCTGAATATGTGTGCTATGTTAAATGCATTACAACACAGTGCTTCTGAAACAAACTTATACTTGCTTTGCACCGTATAATATGTATACTTTTCACGTCTCCGAGGGGTGGTTTGAATTGCATTGTATACACACTCATAGATGACAAAGTTATATAAGCACTGCAGCATATACCAAACCAAGTGAAGTATTCACATGCAGGTTAAATGTATAAGTAAGAACGAATATGTGATGAGTCATTGAACAAAAGGAGCGAACACAACCAAAACGGCCATTGAACGGTCAGTTGGCGAAAATACCCCACTGGGGTGCATGAACCGGTTTTACAAATGTCTAACCTCGCACTTTTTGATGGGTTTCTCAAATGCAATCAACATGAAAAGAAAATCAATCTATTTAAAAAAAAAAGCAAACAAATAAGGTGTATTCTGGTGAAACAAACAGCGTAATACCATTGTGTAATACAAAGTTCGGATTCAATATGTCAATTATTATTGGGTGTTCATTATTTTATTATTGATAAATACAATATGTTTGCGCATACAAAATATAGTTTCCTACTATTTCCCTAATATACACACTTACTTAGTCCTCCAACTCTCCACTCTATTTTGTGCTTTCCTTTTTATTGTATATCGTGTAACGCAGCCCCCGCCCCCCCCCCCCACATTTTTTTCTCATTTTACTAATGATCATTGGAAAAAAACGTCTATACGGATAAAGCTGGCATAATTTACATTTTGTAGTTCATGTCTGAGTATAGTACTGTTATGTAATTGGCGTTTGGATGTAGGGTTCCCATTACATATCAGCATCACTTTGTTCGGCACCGAAGCGGGTGGTGACCCAGGCTGCCAAATCATATATTTTAACTTCCTTGATAGAAAACGAAAATGTTTAGAACCGACCCCTCCTTTGCCCTCAGAAAACGCTGATACCGACGTTACACCAACTAATTTTAACTTTTCTCGCCATACAATCACTTGAAAAATCTGACATAACTTAAAGATGCAGTGCCGACCGTTTCAAAGCAAAAGAATCGTAAAAATAAGGCCATCATCGGTTAAAGGGACCCTTAACTTAGACTTCTGGAGAATATGGGCACACGATGGCATTGGGATGGGTTGATATTTGACCGATACAACACCCGTTTCGAATTTAAGTGGGTCGTTTATATTCAGACATTTTTCTTACGACCGCTTCCGATGAATTCCGGATTTGATCGGAAAATGGCGGAAAAGCAACCACGTGATGTGTGAATAATAATTATGTAAACAGTAATGGTCCTACTTAAAACACGCAAGCTAGCTTCGACATTGTCTAACAACTTTAAAAGAAAGGACTTTAAATGAAAACTGGGTTTATACCTGGGGCCGCAGCACATACATGTACGTTTAATCTTTGAAATTGGAGTGATCGCGGTGAACATCAGTCGATAACACGCAGAGAAGGAATGTAGCCCATAAGTAAATTAATCATCTAAACGAAACAAGAAAGAGAACAAAGAAGACCACATGGGTGTATCACAATATTTTTTGTCTCAACACATGTATTGAACGACGATGGCAATCGAAGTTGAACTGAATGCGGACAGAGATTTAGCCCAGTTCCTGCTTAAAAATATCAGGTAGGCGCTGCGTGTACAAGCATTATGAGAAATTTACGTACTTAAAAGTTAATTATAAAACCATGTCAATACTGTTCTTTAATATGTTAATTCCCTGCTATCTATACATTATTCTGTCGCATATATTTGAAGGTTATTATAGTTTATACCCATTTTAGTATTTGGACTCAACACGGTTCGTACCCAGTTACCAGCATGGGATATTGCTCAACAGTGCTAACAAAATTTGAATAATCATCGTTTTACCTTATAAGGAATGATGTTTTCAGAATTGCTCTGATTCAGGCATACATGAGATACCTTATGCATAGTTTGTATTGTCTCTTTTAGGACTACATTGGTGTTAACTAGAACATTTATCAACATATCATAATGTCATCACATAAGTAGAAAATTATTTATCAGTAAAATAAACTGTTATATATGCAATGATTTTTACACATGGCCCCTGGTAGGTTTTACGTAATAGGTTCAAGTCCTGGTCAGGATAAATAATATGCACTTGTATTCCACTTACCTGCTCAGCCATGTGCTGTGGATCCACCTGAGATCTTTCTCATATAACAAAGGCTGGACATCAGCATAATTACATTAGAGAGAGTTTAATGACATGATATTTTAACTAAATATGCACCAAGTCTATTTGAATGAAAATGTAAAAAAAAACAAAAAAAACACAAAATCTCTTATTCCTGCAATCATTTTATTTTAGTATTTTCATTGTTTGTGCTAAGCCTGAAAAGTTGTTCAACAAAAATGATAAAATGGATTAAAATATTACCTTTTATCATTAGAGCATCTATATGAGTCTTATGTCTTTTTAAAGTATTAAGCTGTATTTATGATGGGAGAATGGATTTAGCTTTCCAACAATTCGAAATCTCTCTCTATATTTTTCATTTTTAGGTTAGGCCATAATTGCTGCACAACAAGCTATAACAACTTCACACTATGCATGTTGGATTGTATGCCATGTTTATTCATCCCTCCTAAACAATACACTAATTGGTCCTAAATGATGCAATAATTTTAACTAATATGAACTTATGACGGGTGGATCACATACAAGACACATTGTGTCATGTGCATACACTAAACGAACAAAGATGGTTTGAATTAAAAATTGCATATCCTGACAATTACTTGCATCATCATTCAAATAAATTTATTGTATAAGAAGTAAAGGATAAGATTAGTAGGTAACATAAAAAATAATACTTTTCTGTCTTGGTCCATTCTATTATTTACATCATATGTTGTTCTCTTCAGCTGCATGGTCCCAAATGATAACACCATTTGAAGCCTATGCTGGTTTACCATTTTACTTCGACACCAGGGTGTGAGATGTCGAATGTTGTCGAAGGCAACTGAATAACAACTTAAAAATGAGGTAATTATATATTTTGCGGCTTGGAAAGTATTGTGTTTAGCAGGAAGTTTCTACTTAAACCAGACTAGTATGGCCTTCACTGTGTTTTTTTTTCATTCTCTTCACAAACACCAGGCTGTCCAGCATGTTAATACAGTGAATGTGCTACCATCTTCTTCAAATGGACACTACCTCTACTTAAGTGAAAAAAATTGTTAATGGGGCAATCTACACGTCCAAACATGCAAACTAGCTTCCTGTGAAGCATATAAGGTGCTGTCTTCACAGTTAAAACATGGAATGAATATACCAGACATAAAACTGCACCTAGTCACATTTCATGTATCCTGACACTAGGCCAACCAGTGAATTTCTCTTGCAAGCTGAGTTTAGACAAGGCTGCTTTATTCATACCATCTTTATGACTGTTAGTTGCTGGCTGTATTTTTATTCTCTGCTTCAAGTATCTTAAGTCATCGTCTGCAAAATATACTGCCAGGGCAAATAGAACCCTTTTTATGACCTAATATGTTCTATATTTTTATTGTTACACATTATATAACTTGGACACCTCATCATTTCAGTGACATCCGTGTGTTTATGTCTTGGGCTGAAACATGGCATTGGTCAGACAAAACTGCATCAAAGTAAGTTGAGCGCAGCATTTAAGTCTATTTTAAAAGATCAGTATATGTTCATACCCTCAGCTGGAAAAAAGATAAATATATTTCCCCACTCGTGACAAAAATTGAACTGTGAGTTAGCGAAACCAACAACCAAATTTTCTTTTAAAACTTGTGTAAAAAATATAAGTTTGTTCAGTTAATCAATAATCACCTACCTACTATCTTGTCAGTTATCCCAGACTTGGGGCATATTGTTTTGCCTTCATTGGGAAATGCATGAAATGAACTCCATAACGTGATAGCAGACCCAGTCATATTATACTTACTCCAGGCCAATCAGTGTCATGGAAATACTCATATATGATTGAGGGTTAGCCAGGTAACCATACCTCTACCTTTTTTAATGAATTTCGTATTTTGTGCCTGGATATAAACACAGAACCTCGGAGCTCATGAACCCATTGATCGATTGAATCGTTAAATCTTGTTAGTTATATTTTTTTTAATGGATTAAAAATTTCAGTGCATTACCTTCATTTTTCCTTGATAAAAGTAGAAAAGTATTTAGAATTTCTTTTGTTACAAACACAAAAACAGTCTAAGCCATGATCATTTTGGCAAACTTCATCTAAATATAAGTGGAGGAATACCCAGACTTATGTTTAGGTAGAGCCACTGGGGCACTGCAGGTTAGCTAGAAAACCTCACCACTTGAAAGTTCTTTTCCAAATGTCACTAAAAACTCATGCAGTGAGGCGCTGGGGAGATACAAATCAGCCACTAACTGCTAGGCCACTGTCGCGCCCAGTTTATTGTTCACAGAAAATAAACACATGCACAACAAAGCTTATTGTCAACAGCATATACAAAGAAGATTTTATGTAATTAAAAGTATATTACTTATTAAACGGAAATATATCGTTAAATAATTTGAACTTTTAGAAACTCAACCTACATGTCAATGAGGTGATACATCCAAAAGAGAGAGAAAGAAAGAAAGAGAGCAACCCTGCCATTTGCGGATCTGTTTGAGTATGTATTCATGCTTTTTAATATTACCATAATATTGAGTATTTACTTGGACAAAACTTTACAGGTCTATTTGTATGTCTTAATAACCAATTTATATACTGTTAGTCAAGACAACAGTTATACATGTTACATAGGTTTATATGATTACTGGTACATACAGACAACACATAGCTGACAGACCAGGGCTTCTTGGTCCGAGCCTTGATCCAACGCTATTTTATTTTCTTTCTCCTTCATTTTTTTATTTAAGTTCCAATTCTTTTGTAGAAGCAAGCTAGTTGGCTAACAGTGTTGAGTTACTGCAAAGTTTTTACTTGAAAGACAGTTACTTGAATTGACATGAAAAGGCAGTAAAATGGTGTTTAACCTCCCTAGCACTGGTAAACTAACTGTTTATGTTTTACTATTTAATCTTTCTAACAATCAATATCTATGCATCTATGCATGATTTATAACTTGTTGGTAAACAAAAAATCACCAAGACAGAAGGGGATTATGATGATGCAGAATATTAACCAACCCTACTACTGTTGCGGTTGCTGCTACTACTACAAGTTACAGTTTCAAGGTTTCAAGACTATACATTTGGTATATACATACCTATAATTAGGTATAATGGAACAATGCTACTACTTACAGAAATTATGTTTCTTATAAACAGGTATTCTTCATAACATAACAACAGAACATGGGTCAACCTTATTCATGATGGGTGATGTGGTTGCAGCCTTGACCCACTGAGTGATGAGGAATGCAAAAAACACTGGCAACACCAAATAGAGCAGATCATATATTGAACTGTTGGCAAGTGCCATCATAGAAAAATTTCCGGTTAGCCAAAGCTATGTTAACTTGTTATTTTTCATTGAACTTGTGGTTTTTCAGCATCTGTTTATTTACATGTTAATGACTTCAAGAAGTAAATCATTTTTAACTTTTATAATACTTGTAGAAGAAAAAGTATAATAATACTTTTTATCATTTCTAAGGAAGAAAATCTTAATTTATTGATTAAAATTTTAAAACTTAAAGACTAAAAATTATTGAGGCAAAATATTACCAGGGGTTAATAATTCTTGTTAGTATTTATAAAATGTTTTAGTTTATGTTATGAAATATTGATGTATTTTATGTTCATACATTTTTGAAATAATGCAGGCCTAGAAGATTTCCGCTTGCACCTTTGTAGCATCTGATATGGAAACTATTATTTATGATTTATGATATTAATAAAAAATTATTCACTTCCTGCCTAAAACCAGTGATGTTTCTAGATAGAAAATACCTGAGATTATACATAGTAAATACTTTGCCTTACCAAAAGACAACATCCTGTATAAAATGTTAGACCTTAGAAGAACTTGTAGTCTAAGTGACTATAAACAAGTGGGATGAACCAAAGCAATTTAGCAGTAACACAATGTTGTCATTTAAGAAACATTAAGCTATTACAATGATGGTCCTTGGCTCCTTGCTGTAAATTGACTTAAAGCCACACAGTGAGGGCCCAATGAGTAAGAGGAGTAACTTGTCTGTGACTGTTCTTCTTATGCTATAAGTCTAAAACCATTTTAGATTTAATATTATGATAATATAGTTATTTGCCAGCTAAAATATACTTAAAATGAAATGTTATTTTACAGATTGAATGGAATGTGGAAAAAAGAAAAAAAGCATATGGTTGCTGTATCCAGCAATGAGAAGGACATTAACATTACACTGTAGACCTGTTGTGAAGTATCCTACAGTCCTGACTGTCTGATAAAGAAAAATGAAGCCTCTATTTATGATAGAGATCCTTGATTTAAGGAGTATTTACTCTATTTGTCAACATTATTCCAAGACCCCATGGTTGAGATATGTATCCCTAAGGTGTCTTAGTTTTGAGTGTCTGAGAACATATGATATTGTTAGAAACACCCATATATATATATCAGGTCAGTTTAATGATTTCCCTACATTCAGTTTTAGTCTAGAGTTGATCTTGAACCTAGTTTGAGTTGCAAATCATCTATTAAAATTGTCTAGTTGCATGTGCACCTTTTTGTCAAATGTCAAAGTAGAAATCAGCTTATGCCGCAATATGGCTATATAGGAAAACTTGGAAAATCTTCTTGTCAGAAACTGCAAGAGCTAGAGCCTTGATATTTGGTACTCATGTCCTTTGGGTGGCCCCGTATAAAGATTGTTCAAGTAATTCTGATATGTCAAAAAACCTGGTTGCGAGGTGCGCGGTCATTTTCCATTTAAGTCTATATAGAAAAACTTAGAAAACCTTCTAGTCAGAAACTACAAGAGCTTGAGCCTTCATATGTGGTATACATGTTTCTTGGGTGGTCCTGTATCAAGGATGTTCACAACATATAATCTGTAAACATGGCCATAATGGGTGTAGCCATTTTCAACATAAGTATAGGAAACCACAAGAGATAGAGCTTTGAAATTTGTTTATTTTTTTCCTTTGATGGCCTTGGTTTAAGTTTTTAAACAAATTTGATCTGTCTAAAAGCATAGCAACAAGGGCTAAACGTCTATGGCACTTAGGTGAGTGATATAGTGCCTCATGGCTATCTTGTTATTATTTATTAGCATATTACAAGTAGAACTAAATATTCACAATGACTTGATTTCCAACAAGGATTTTGACAAAAATCATTTTTTAGTGTTGTATGATGTAGATATATATGTATGTATATATTGCACAACTCCATTGTGGTATTAGAAAAGTATATGCTTAGGAACAATGTGGTTGGTTTATTCCTGAAGATTTAACAGTTTTACCTTTTTCAACTCATAAAGTTATTATTTCTGTACTCTTTCAGTTTCATTTGTTTATTGTGTTGTAAGTGTACCTGTTATGTTTTAGAACTTATGCATTTTTATACACCCATCAAAGACTGGATGTATTTTGGTATCACCCTTCGCAGGTGGGCGAGCAGGCGGGTGGGTAGGCGTGCAGCATCCAGATGATTGTCTGGAGCATAACTCCAACACTATTAAAGCTATTAACTTGAAACTGTTTAGGTGGATAGATCTCATTAAGGTGGAGTGCAGGAACCATCATTCTGCACTTCGTGATGTTGGAGTTATGGCCCTTAGTTTAATTTTCTTGTCCGGGGAATAACTCTTTTATTATCAAAGCTATTGACTTGAAACTTGATACATAGATAGGTCCTATTGAGACAATGCGCAGTGCACAGGAACCATAACTCTGTACTTCAGGATTTTGGAATTATGCCCCTTTGTTTTGTTTTCTTGTTTGGAGCATAACTAATATGTTATCAAAGCTATTGACTTGAAACTGTGCAGGTGGATAGATATCATTTAGACTGAATGCACTGCAAAAGAACCGTCACTGTTCACTTCATGATTTGCAGTTATTACTTTTAGTTCAATTTTTGTACTTTATGTTTGTCTTGACCATACTACTACATTATCGAAGCTATTGACTTGAAACTTCATAGGTGGATACATGTTATTGAAACAGAGTGCAGTGCTCAAGAACTGTCTCTCTCCTCTTCTTATTTTTGAGTAATGACCCTTTCTACACTAGTGGCATTACCCTCAGGTATTTTTTTTGTATATTTGATGTTATTTTTTTTATATTATATGTTATTATATATGTTGTTGTTGTTTTTTCAATTACCCATATTGCAGTCCACAATAATGTCGGATTGCATTGCACAACAGTGCACATCAGTTTGGCAGATTAAATATGTTTTTTTTTAATTTCAGTTTTTCTTGCAATAACCCAGAATGCACTTAAAAACTTTGCCATACTTCGTTGCACAAGAGTGCACAGCAGTTGGTTTCAAATTGCTCTATTGCTGGTTGTATTTTGCTCTGCCTTGCGGTACTCTTTTTAAAGATAGTACAACATTTTACTTTTCTTTAATGAACAGACATGTAGACGTATACTTGCTTCTTGCTGTCATGTGTACCTGTAACTATGTAAGGCTCATTACTATATATGGACTTGCCAATGAAATTTAATATTTGTGTAAATTTATCTTGCACCTTATTGTATTTCCTACTGTGCATAAGACAATTACAGCATATTTTAGCAATTGTGTTAACTTATGTTTATTCCATTGAATGTTGGTGTTCATTTGAAACATGAACAAACAGATGGATATGCCTATTTTTAAATGAATGTATTGTTTTCCGGACCTGGTAGCGCAATCGGTAGAGATTAGGCTCCAGGAACGGGAGGACCCGGGATCGAACCTGGGCGGCGACATACCAAAGTGATTAATAAAAATGGTAGTGGTATAACTCACTTGCTAACACTGATGCAAATATAAAGGTAGTTCCACAACTGGTTGACCCGGTGTCAGGATAATGTGACTGGGTGTAGTATCATGCCAGGTGTTCACGGCATGCTATACACAGTGAAGGCAGCACTCTATCTGCTTCAGGTTGACACCGTCTCCAGATAACTGAAATTCTGTTGGTGGGGCGATAAACCTAACCCAATAAACGAACATGCATTGTTTGTAACATGACTATGGAACTAAAATTGTGGAGACAATTAAGAAAGAAATGGACAACAAGGCTACAAAACAAGTTATATGTTAAATAGACAACAATAATCTGCATGAGATACAAACAGATATTAACAATCTGCTTCTTATCTGCCAACAACATATTAATTTTGATGCCTGAAAGTGTTGCTGTAATCTATTTTAGCAGAGGTCACTTTAAATACAGAGTATTTTTTATCGCAATACATACAGTCTAATAATAAAGATAGTGTTCAACATCATCTTTATAACGACAATAAAGTATGGGTTTATGCAAAAATTATGAACACATTCCCCACGGTGGCTAGATATTGGTACATGTACAACTGTCGGATACCACCTTTAAATTAACTATGATTTTGTTTATAATTAAATGTTAAACAATCAATTGTCAAATGAGTGATTGTGTGGAGCCGTAATATTTTCAGTACAATACAATTCTTTATTAATTTATTGACATGTTTAAGAAGATGAAAAACTAATAAGGTTAAAGTGTTCATCACTGCCCTAGTACTTATTGCTAAGCAACATCAAGAATAGAATGATGTGCTGCACTGACAGGGCATTATTTGAAATGACAGCGTGCGCCATGCTTAAACAGTCTAGTTATTTTTGGGATATAATGGAAAGGATTTTGCATATTGCTGCTACATGTCAAATGTTTTGTAGGAGAGCAATCCTTCCAGACCCATCTAACACGGTTAGCACCTCTAGTGCTCTCTCAATTAGGCCCCTTTAAATAATCCTGGATCCGGCACTGTACTTGATTTTAAAATTGGTTACCAGATGATTGGTAAGTCAGCGGTACAATATACTGCATGTATTATGCGAATATGTAATCGAAATTACTATTATTATCTGAATATAAGATAGACAAAGTTACAAAAAGCAAAATTAATAGTTATAAAAATTGACGCATAAATTGTATTTTTTCTTTAAATGCATTTTGTATTTTTATGTTTATGAAACAATTTCTCTAACTGACATGTGCTGCACATTTCTCTTTGCGTAAGTAGTGCTGGTCTATTTGAATGGCACGTGTAGTCCCTACCGTAGTACATAAACAAAACGACGTGTGTCTGTGTATTTTACCCGTATTGGTACGAATTTTACGTGGCGCGATATTGTTTGGCACAAAAAGTTCTGTCACAGGTAGGAGCTGGGAACCAAACTACATTTGCAATTGTTTATATTAACATACGGACACTTTTGCATAAGTTAATTAACGACTTTCAACGAATGACGGCGTGCAAAGTGAAAATATAATTATTTTGTCTCTGAAAATACGATCAAATATCGTGTGTAAGTGGGAAAGTTACACACATAATCGAATTACTATATGCTTAACTTCCTTACATATATATTATTCGTTTTAAGCTTATGTTTTGTTTTTGCATAGTACGGTCTTGTCCTGGTCGGCACTGCAACTTTAAATACATGTAACCCGCTGTTACTAAATGGGTATAAAAGACAGGACAAAGTTGTGTTATTCCAGTGGCCTCATTCAATGTTTAGGATGATTGGGGATTGGATTTTCCAGGTAATACCTACTACCCAACAGGAAGTTATGCTAGCAATGGGTGACATCAAGTACACAGTAGTCTACACCTGCCGATATGTTTCTCCAGCACGATACCATTTCTCTCTTATCACGAGCATCTCTTATGAATGTCTTTGTCAACCCCTTGAGAAGTGGTATCCAAAGTACCGAAAACAGCAACACCATGCATTTTAAGGGGGTGTTACGGCAATACAAGAAAATTGCAGCTATTCGATGGGATATTTTTTTTCCAGAGAAAAGAACCGCGTACATGCATGCCGTGGTTTAATGTACTAGACGAGTAGCAGACCCTATCAGGAATTAGCAATTGTTTGGCGAAATCTTGTAAAAGTAAAACCAAAACCGAGCATGAGGATGTTTACAATTCAGCTTGTTATTTCCAAAAAAAAGATATAGCGGACAATAATGAAGAAAGCAAAGTCGCATACCGTCCTATTCAACTAACGGAGGTCTCGTTCGTTACTCTCGTACATTTACGAAACAAACCATCCGTGTAAAAGAGTGCATGTTTTAAGGATATGCACAGTCTTGTTTAAAGCGCATGCTCTGTGCAACCTCTTGGATGTTGCACATCCGTGATCTGTATTGCCAGTATCGTTTTGCACTGTTACCATGGAACACACGGTTCTTTTCTAAGGATACGGTGGACATAGTTACATAAAACGATGAGCTGTTGTTATAGTCTATGTTAAATGTTTCACCTTGGACGGAACTTTGCCAAATCAAATGTCTTAGGACCGAATTACAATATATCGTGAGACAGGTTTTTGCTCATTTTATTGAAAATCCACCTACCCAGGACGCTCGACTTCTGGGCCGGTATTGCATGAACGGTATCGAAGTCAGAGTTGTAAGGTCGGTTCTCTTTGTGCACTTCGTACGAATGTCGTGGATATACGACTAGGCCGGAGTGACTCTTTTGTTAAAATCAAATAATAATGGTAAGCAAAGAACTGAGACGAACTTTGGAGCTGACCCTAATTGTGATGCGAATTGGGGTGGTCGTTGTAGAAGTTAGAAGAAGGAAGAAATATAAAACGTCCACACTATATAAATATCTTCAATTTTTGCCTCTGTAAAGAATAAAAGTGACATTTTGTTTTATGTTTAAATAACATACATAATATATTTTAAAATATTTCAACATGTTTAAGGGGAAGGGTGTCGGGGGGGGGGGGGAAGGGGGGGCGGGGGGCGGCGTTTGTGTGTAAGGTTTCCGGTATTAAACAGTGTGGATTTATTTTAATGAATTCCCAATATTTCTGATAATTTTGATTGTCGTGAAAATATTGTTTAAAAACTGTATTAGCCTAGTTTGGTTATATTTAAGTGAAGTGTCTTGACTGGATATATTTGTTTGATATCAGTGGTGAAGTCTTCGATAGTTCGTGATCCAGGGTTGAACCAGGGGCCTTTCTTACGGCCGAGGTTGTCGATTTTGAATTGTTGTTTTAGTTTTGTATTCATAGGACCTTGACAGATTTCCTTATACCAGTGATTACGGAGTTATTTCTAGCTTACCTAGTAGCAGTTCAAAGGCAGGATCTTTGGCGCCTCGATCGGCTTGATCGCCTCGACAATGTCTGGTAGATAGTTTAAATAAGCTATACGGATTCAATAAAGAAAACTGGTAATAAATGGTAATGACCTACGCCATTCTAAATAAGAATCCAAGATCCCAGGATATATCTCTCTCTCTCTTTCTCTCTCTCTCTCCCTCTCTCTCTCTCTCTCTCTCTATCTCTGCCGCCAGTAGCAAATGTGTAAGTACTGAACGATCATGCGAGGCTCCTCGTCCAATTTCCCTGACTTGTAACAATACATTTCCTATTAACACGTCTTGTAAAATAACTTTACACCAACGATGTCCTGACTTTTAACATGTCTGGTAGTTTAATTATACCTTCTGAAACATGATATGCATGATACTTTACAATATGCGTTGGGACGCTTATCAGGTAAAATTGTTAATTTGGTTCGAATTTCTTCATTATTGACGACACTGTTATTAAGCGTATGCGGATGTCAAAACTCTTACGTCTTTCGTTAATGCGACATACAGCAGAAGTTAACAATCACTTAAGCATCCACAGAGTTGTCCTGACCTCGTTGACCCATTGATAGCAACATCAAACAACCTTTCAGACGATGATATATCGTGATTTAATACGACATATAGACAATATATGTTTATGCAAAAAATAATATTGAGACCTTTAATAGGTGGGTCAACGCAAATACACTTCTATAACAAAAATGAAACTGGTTTTGGCAAGCCTTTATGTGGATCAGTTCTTCCAGCTGCGGTCGAGGAGCAACTTCATATGACTACAGCATTTCCTAGGGAATACGGACCGTAAGTACGGCTATAGGCAATTACCATCACTGGCATAAAGTTTCTTACTGACCCCAACTTCAAGCTTCACCACCTCCGGCTACATGAGCACGTTTTAAAATTCTATCGGGATATTGAATTGTTTTATGTTCCAAAGCAAAGTGTGTGTGTGTGTGTGTCTGTGTGTGTGTGTGTGTGTCTATGTGTTTGTGTGTGTGTGTGTGTGTGTGTGTGTGTGTGTGTGTGTGTGTGTGTGCATAATATTTCAATTATAAGTTTTATTTCCACGTCATCAATTCTCTTTTAAATTTGAACGATTTGCTTTTTTTAAATTTGCATTTGTTATGTTCAAATATGCTAATATGCAAAGGTATTTACAAAAATGCAAATTATTGTTCCGGATTGTTTATTTAGGTATTTTTGTTTAGGTATCTGATTAGACAGGGTTACTTTACTATTAATATTAAATGCCTTCAAAATCAACCTGCTCAATGTTTATATACAATGACCCAAGGTAACTCACCAATAGGTCTTTTTTCTTACCCGTTTTTTAAGCAAACGTTGTCATACAACATCACTACCGTAACATGGTATACTACAACTGATTTATATTAACGATTAGGTACATAATAGAAAAGAACAATCACATATATATATTGCTTGTTTCTGCTACATTTCACTTAAGCATAAGGAAAATGCGCAAGCCGGTATTTTATTGTTTAGATATAATCTTTAAATTTTATTTAAATATAACTGCTATACCTTTATTCATTTAAATTTAATGAAGTAAGTTTTGCTAGCATGCACAGCCAGTGTATGGTTATTATAATGTTAAGATTATTTAGCAGCCCGATTATCCATCAAGGTCGTGCAAAAATGACAGTACTTATTCAACCAGGGTTGCAATGAAATCAGTTGCAACAATTTGCATACAAAATGAAAGAAATAAACAACGTATGAAAGACAATGCATGTCGTGATTTAAAATGAGTACATCAGAACATCAGTGCATAATAAAATGTTTAAATGTGTATAAAAAGTTTACAGTGACTTCAGCAATATAACATATTAATTTAAAAACACATTTCAAAGTTGTACCAAGATTATTTGTTTGAAAACTTCGTAGGTGAGTTTTAACTTCTTTTTTCGAGTACGGGTTGTTCACAGACGCTATTGTTTGCCCTTGAATTAAAATTAAAGTGTCATTCACTTTTACAAATTTACTCAGTTAACAACATAAACATTTTTATCCCATTATAGCGAATGATGTGCTGGGAAATGCTACTATGCTAAATATGCGTAGTTTTTCTCATGTATTTTTTTCCGGTGGCTTTGATGCTCTTCATCACTTTTTGAAGTGTATTTTGTTAGTCATGGGTGAGTTCTTTTGAATGATGCTTGATCAAATGAATCAGGAAATATGTTTTATTAAACGTTGCATTACAGGTGAAAAGTACACTACTATTCATCGCCTTGTAAGAATGAAATTGTGTTGTACATGCATACCAACTTCAGAGCATAACATACAACAAATTTTCAGCCCTTCTTAGATAGCGATCCCGTGGGTTATGCTTTTCCATGCAATTTGAATAACTCACATCTGAATGTTTATTCCCTCGTATTGTTAATTAAGGGACGCTATCCTAGCTTTTAAATTCCGCGTTCTTACCTCCCTTTTGGGAAGCTATTTGGTTTATAGTTACTGGATTATAAGATATATTTGTTTCAACATTTTAAAACTTTTTGGAATGATTATAACTGGATCATACTCACACAATTGTTACTTATTACTTATTACTGTTGATTGAAATACAAATTAGTAAACATGCTTGAGCGCCACTTAAAAAAACAAGCAACTTATGAACAGAATTAAGCATATTAGATAAGGTATATCAAAATTACCTTTCCACAAGGGACACAACTCTTAAATGTCTAATATTTCGAAAAAAGATAATGGTTCTATTTAGTCGGGCATAAGTTAATTGCGTAAATATAGTGGCGGCTCGGGCCCATAGTGTCTGATTGTTCTTTGTCATCACAAATATTACACATGTTCATTATAATGAAGATTGTTATCATAGTATGTATAATTCTTGCTTTATTTTCAGAGACTCCAATTGCATCTACGTCATCTGCACCATAGGTCCCTAGGATAAACTAGCTTTCACGGAATGTAAGTTGACACCTTACTAGCTTTCGGTGTTTGTATAGTGTAAGTTGACTCCATGCCAGCTTTCGGCATATACATGATGTAGGCATCAAGCTAGTTTTCTGTGCATGTATATAATGTGACTTGACACCTTACTAAAGTTCGTTGTTTTGTATACTGTAAGTTGTTATCAAGTAAGCTTTTTGCGTATGCATATTGTAAGTTGACATCAAGCTCGCTTTCAGTGTATGCGTATTGCAAGCTGACATAAAATCAGTGTACGTGTAAGTTGAAAGAGAGCTAGCTTTCGGCGTATACATATTGCAAATTAATTTTAAGTTCGCTTTCTGTAAGTTGACCCTAAGATATCATTTGGTGTATGTACGTGTCGGTATATGTATATTATTAATTGACATCGAGGAAGCCTTTGCTGTATGTGTATTGTACAGTAAAATATGGCTCTCTTTCCGTTTATGTTATTTGACATCGGACTAGCTAAATATGCGTCTTTAGTACCATCAAAATATCTGTCATTACATGATATATCACACAAACTTAATGTGCTTGCAAAGTGACACCAACATAATCTTTAGTGTATGTGTCATGACAACTCATTTTGTTTTGGTATATGTATAATAGGTAAATAAGAAAAGGTCCTATCAAAATTTCCACAGATATTTAAATGTTATCTACCTGTAGACAAAGACAAACAAGGTAAATGTGACAAAACACAGAACACAAAATTATAATAAACGATATGAAAAAGTTAGGTTGATATGTGTAGGCCGTTTCGTTTTTAATGACATTTTTTAATGTGTAACATTTATTCCCCAACCCCTGTCGTATTTTAAGAGGCGGATTTTCGCACCTTCCCCGTTGCTTTCTTTGTACGCCCCCCACTATACAGTATCATTATATACTAGCTAAGAAACATTAAAATCGCACGATATTCGGATAATACGCATAAATAAATAAATAAATAAATAAATAAATAAATAAATAAATAAATAAATATATATATATATATATATATATATATATATATATATATATATATATATATATATATATATATATATATATATATATATATATATATATATATATATATATATATATATATATATATATATATATATATATCTGTGTGTGCGTGCGTGTGTTTGTGTGTGTGTGTGTGTGTGTGTGTGTTTGTGTGTGTGTGTGTGTGTGTGTGTGTGTGTGTGTGTGTGTGTGTGTGTGTGTGTGTGTGTGTGTGTGTGTGTGTGATAGTCTGAGCGTTCCTCCAATTCCTAACGTAAAATTGTCCAAAAAGTCTCGACATTTGACTTCGAGATGAGGGAACCTTATAACTACATCACGATCGCGTGAGGCTAGTTTTACAGTTAGACATACAATGTAATATGATAAGCCTACCGTTTGTCATAATAACTCGGAAATGGTGAGCTCCATTCAGCAGTTCTTTGTCTGCAGCTGCGGTACTGTGTTAATGCTTGACAGATGCGCAATATTTCGACAAATACAATAAATGACGCGCAAAAATATCATTCGAAAAAAAACTTAAATATGTACAACAAATCCAACTATATCAACTATATAGCTGTTGTTTTCAAGCTTGACAATAGCTTTCAAAAGTCAATGTGCAAAGCAAGCCGAAGTAAGCTAAAATAACGCCAATATCATGGTGACTACAAGCAAAGTAGACGCCGACAAAAATGGTTACCGCATGCAGTATGCTGATCGAACGAGAAAAGCATCAAACTGAACGTCAAGAGTACTCTGATGAGACGCTAAGTGAATGCGGAGCGTTTAATAAGTAAGCGCTTTACTTGGCTGATCAAACTGTGGATAAACTAAGAAGCAACCGTTTGTTCGATCTAACACCCTAGTGGTTACCCAGAGTAAAAATATTAATTTTGGCATGTGACAGTTTGGACCAATATATTTTCTCTTTCATACATACAATAATTATTGTTAAATACAAACGATCACGTGAACTGTTGTTTACTGATGCCCCACATCCAATTCAACAGGATTCAGCACTTACCCTAGTTCACAGTAAATTGATATTGACATGAACAAAGATTTGCTATGATTTTCTATTGATAATTGTGTGCCTGGTAAAGTATTTGCCCCCTAGGATTATTATGTTGAAAACAAAGTCAAACATGACTAAAATATTATTCCGACATGTACCAGTTCCAAAAGGAAAACGTGATCCTGCACATTAACACAAACACGATATGGATGTCTAGCAGTCCGCGTACGGCAGTAAGGACTCCGCGTTTGACTCGAATAATTTGTACACGAATGTCTAGGAGTCCGTATACGGTTGTTAAGGCTTCAGATTTTACTTCAAGTGTGCAGGAATGTTTGTGAGTCCGCGTACGGCTGTTAAGCCTTCATTTTTGACTCATGTTGTGCACAATTGTCTAGGTGTCTGCGTACGCCTGTTAAGGCTTCGGGTTTGACTGAGATTGTGCAGGATTATCTAGGTGTCTGCGTACGCCTGTTAAGGCTTCGGGTTTGACTCACTTGTGCAGGATTGTCTGGGACTCTGCGCACGGCCGATAAGTCTTCATGTTTGACTCTGGTGTGCAGGATTGTCTAGGACTTCGCGCATGGCCGTTAATGCTTCGGGTTTGACTCACTTGTGCAGGATTGTCTAGGACTCTGCGCATGGCTGTTAAGGCTTCATGTATGACTCTAGTGTGCAGGATTGTCTAGGACTCAGCGAACGGCTGTTAAAGCTTCGGGTTTGACTCAATTGTGCATGATTGTCTAGGAATCTGCGCATGGCTGTTAAGGCTACGGGTTTGACTCAATTGTGCATGATTGTCTAGGACTCTGCGCATGGCTTTTAAGGCTTCATGTATGATTCTGGTGTGCAGGATTGTCTAGGATTCTGCGAATGGCTGTTAAAGCTTCGGGTTTGACTCACATATGCAGGATTGTCTAGGTGTCTGCGTACGCCCGTTAAGGCGTCGGGTTTGACTCAATTGTGCATGATTGTCTAGGACTCTGAGCATGGCTGTTAAGGCTTCATGTATGACTCTGGTGTGCAGGATTGTCTAGGATTCTGCGAATGGCTGTTAAAGCTTCGGGTTTGACTCACTTATGCAGGATTGTCTAGGACTCTGCGCACGACTGTTAAGGCTTCATGTATGACTCTTGTGTGCATGAATTGTCTAGGACTCTACGCATGGCTGTTCAGGCTTCATGTATGACTCTGGTGTGCAGGATTGTCTAGGACTCTACGCATGGCTCTTTAGGCTTCAGGTATGGCTCTTGTGTGCAGGATTGTGTAGGACTCTGCGCATGGCTGTTTAGGCTTCATGTATGACTCTGGTGTGCAGGATTGTCTAGGACTCTGCGCATGGCTGTTCAGGCTTCATGTATGACTCTGGTGTTCAGGATTGTGTTGGACTCTGTGCATGGCTGTTAAGGCTTCATGTATGACTCTGGTGTGCAGGATTGTCTAGGACTCTGCGCATGGCTGTTTAGGCTTCATGTATGACTCTGGTGTCCAGGATTGTCTAGGACTCTGCGCATGGCTGTTAAGGCTTCATGTATGACTCTGGTGTGCAGGATTGTCTAGGTCTCTGCGCATGGCTGTTTAGGCTTCATGTATGACTCTGGTGTGCATGATTGTCTAGGACTCTGCGCACGGCTGTTTAGGCTTCATGTATGACTCTGGTGTGCAGGATTGTCTAGGAATATACGCATGTCTGTTTAGGCTTCATATATGACTCTGGTGTGCAGGATTGTCTAGGACTCTGCGCATGGCTGTTTAGGCTTCATGTATGACTCTGGTGTGCAGGATTGTCTAGGACTATGTGCATGGCTGTTTAGGCTTCATGTATGACTCTGGTGTGCAGGATTGTGTAGGACTCTGCGCATGGCTGTTTAGGCTTCATGTATGACTCTGGTGTGCAGGATTGTCTAGGACTCTGCGCATGGCTGTTTAGGCTTCATGTATGACTCTGGTGTGCAGGATTGTCTAGGACTCTGCACATGGCTGTTTAGGCTTCATATATGACTCTGGTGTGCAGGATTGTCTAGGACTCTGCGCATGGCTGTTTAGGCTTCATGTACTGACTCTGGTGTGCAGGATTGTCTAGGAATCTGCGCATGGCTGTTTAGGCTTCATGTATGACTCTGGTGTGCAGGATTGTCTAGGACTCTGCGCATGGCTGTTTAGGCTTCATGTATGACTCTGGTGTGCAGGATTGTCTAGGAATATACGCATGGCTGTTTAGGCTTCATATATGACTCTGGTGTGCAGGATTGTGTAGGACTCTGCGCATACCTGTTTAGGCTTCATGTATGACTCTGGTGTGCATGATTGTCTAGAACTTTGCGCATGACTGTTTAGGCTTTATGTATGACTCTGGTGTGCAGGATTGTCTAGGACTCTGCGCATGGCTGTTAAGGCTTCATGTATTACTCTAGTGTGCAGGATTGTGTAGGACAAGGCGCATGGCTGTTAAGGCTTCATGTATGACTCTAGGTGTGCAGGATTGTCTAGGACTCTGCGCATGGCTGTTAAGGCTTCATGTATGACTCTGGTGTGCAGGAGTGTGTAGGACTTTGCGCATGGCTGTTAAGGCTTCATGTATGACTTTGGTGTGCAGGATTGTGTAGGACACTGCGCATGGCTGTTAAGGCTTCATGTATGACTCTGGTGTGCAGGTTTGTGTAGGACACTGCGCATGGCTGTTAAGGCTTCATGTATGACTCTGGTGTGCAGGATTGTGTAGGACTTTGCGCATGGCTCTTTAGGCTTCATGTATGACTCTGGTGAGCAGGATTGTCTAGGACTCTGCGCATGGCTGCTAAGGCTTCATCGTATGACTCTGGTGTGCAGGATTGTGTAGGACACTGCGCATGGCTGTTAAGGCTTCATGTATGACTCTGGTGTGCATTTATTTCTACAATTCCACATAGAACATTTAACGATTCGGGTTTTCCTTCGTTTCAGCACAAATGTCGTAATACATACTTTATAAATCAGCATACTTACGTTAGAATCTAAATCTAACGAGGTTTGATCACATATAGGATATGCATCGTTTTATAATACGATGGTTATTTATAAATAATAACAAACATGTTATAATATTAATACGCATTATTGTTAATATCATCATCATCATTAACATCATTTATTACCGTTTATTTCCATTTGCATTTTAGCTGTTAATAAAGTATTACACTTTCAGAGCCGGGTACCCTCGTGTCATGAGACTTCAATTGTAGTTCAAATATCAATGTGGAATTCACCATCGTCAAACAGAATCCAAGCAACTCATATGAGATGAAAAACACGTTCAACGGATAATACACACCAGTCCTTAATGGTAACACTGTCTTGCATCTATATTTTATGTATACGGTTTCAAACAAGTTCACTAGTCACATGTTTTAGTTCTGAATAAAATGTAGAAATGATTGCGTTAAATCATAACTGTTGTTTTTTAAAGTACAACAAATTTGTGCCAGTATTCATGTATGACTCTGGTGTGCAGGATTCTCTAGGACTCTGCGCATGGCTGCTAAGGCTTCACGTATGACTCTGGTGTGCAGGATTGTGTAGGACACTGCGCATGGCTGTTAAGGCTTCATGTATGACTCTGGTGTGCATTTATTTCTACAATTCCACATATGACATTTAACGATTCGGGTTTTCCTTCGTTTCAGCACGAATGTCGTAATACATACTTTATAAATCAGCATACTTACGTTAGAATCTAAATCTAATGAGGTTTGATCACATATAGGATATGCATCGTTTTATAATACGATGGTTATTTATAAATAATAACAAACATGTTATAATATTAATACGCATTATTGTTAATATCATCATCATCATTAACATCATTTATTACCGTTTATTGCCATTTGCATTTTAGCTGTTAATAAATTATTACACTTTCAGAGCCGGGTACCCTCGTGTCATGAGACTTCAATTGTAGTTCAAATATCAATGCGGAATTCACCATCGTCAAACAGAATCCAAGCAACACATATGAGATGAAAAACACGTTCAACGGATAATACACACCAGTCCTTAATGGTAACACTGTCTTGCATCTATATTTTATGTATACGGTTTCAAACAAGTTCACTAGTCACATGTTTTAGTTCTGAATTAAATGTAGAAATGATTGCGTTAAATCATAACTGTTATTTTTTAAAGTAAAACAAATTTGTGCCAGTATGTTTTTTTTTTAAATTTGGGGCAATACTCTCGCTGGATTGTATTCTGTATTTGTGTGTATGTGTGTATTCTGTTTTTATTAAAGGAACTTTCATTTTAATTAGCGGCATGTTTTAATAAGTAGGTCAACATGCTACGCCAAAGTATTTCTAATTAACATGTCTCGATAATTGACCGTAGACAAGCATTAGGGTATCTACCTTATACGTACCTAGTCCATCAGTGCATCGGGAAGAGTCGTGAAGGTACGAATATGTATATATATAAAAGATGTTTCATTCTAGATACTACTTTAAATGTATCTCGCTATATCGACCAGTATGTGTAACTGCGTTTAAAGTATTAAAATTATGTTTCTCATTATAACCAGGATTCCGTTTAACTCCCTGATAATATGCGTCAACGATCTCAAGGACATGATCAATCTTAGGTTCAGTGTGGCCGTCCAGACTGTTTCATGCTGACCAGATGACGTCAGCTATGACGAAACATCGAATACAATTAAGAATGAAATTAAGGACTTTCGTCTATAGACTCCCGACCTGTGCAATAAACGGTTGTAGCGGCACAAACCTTTCAAAATAATGGTTGGTTGTTGCAGATTACTTCCAGTTAACCTGCGTTACAAAATAATATAGTTTCCAGACGATAAAAGCATTCACTTAAGGCAAAAGGTACTTATCTCTGTAAAACGTCTTCAATGTGTTGGGCATTTAGGAATCTTACTTGGAAAAGTAAAATATTATCCATAACTGCTAAAGGACGGCGTTGATAAAGACTATTTACAAATACAAGTTATCCAACATTTTACATATCTTGCTTTTTATTCTTATCAATGTCATAACCAAAAATATCATTTTGACATGTCCATCTCTAAGTCATTTTCACACCTCAGTAAATGTACAAAACTACAATAACAAATGAATGAAGCAGTATGTATGTTAAGAAGATGGAAATATATTGTGTATATAATTCTTATACGACTCGAATACTCTCAATATGTAACGTATATAAAACAGGTGGAATAATTAGAATATTTAAAGTTTTTTTTTTTTTTATAATTAAAGACCACACGTACAACGGCGATGCTTAGGATGATTCATTTAAACACGTTTAATCTTTATGAATGAATATTAAGAATAGGCTGAAAACGCAATACAATATATTGTCAATATGTTGTTGTGTTTAAAACTCCAAACATTAATCGGCCTGCAATAGCGACGTAGCAGTCAACGGAACAGCTAAAGTGCGCCTGGTAAATAATGAGGACATAACTGGGGTGATCGTATAAGAATGAAAGTAATGTTGGACCCTTGTGGATTGTAGGTAAAAATAGCACATTTGGCAATTGACGATCATTAAAAACACGATTGTAAACCAGGATATACAATGTGCGCACGTGCGACCAAAATTAGTTCATGAACAGTTTTAAACTTAAACACACACACACACACACACACACACACACACACACACACATACACACGTGTACACAGTTTAATATTTCTACTTTAAAAAATGCGTGTATATCTCAAAACAATACGTTTTATGTGCGGATGTTAAGTAATATTCGAATAATCCAAGATTCAAATATCAAGTCAATATTCGAATAGAGAACTTGGGATTCGAATATTTCAACGTTCTTATTCACTTTGTTAAGTTTAAAAAATGGAAAAAGGTGTTTCCTTAGTTGGTTGTATTGTCCCCAAACGACGTAAGAAGCTGTCGACATTTGATAGATTTCCCGTGGGCCATATCTACTGATAAGGAAAGGTCATCTGATCAAAAGCATGGCTTTATTTGACAATAAGTCAAGAACTTGTCTGTCCCCTCTTCTACCTAGACCTAATCACATGACGCATACGAATGAGAAAATAATTACCAGTCTACAATAAAGTCACATGTCAGTTCAATACTGGGCAGTCAACTACACAAATTATGTAAGACTGACTCTACCCAGCTTCATTTGGAATCGTGTGTAATAAATGCACTACATTAGATAAGGCTGTACTTTTTGATGACAGGCCATCAGAACTTCTGTTATTTTCAATACACACATAGATTACTGTCAAGCAAACGTTTATTGTAATTAATTTCTGTTTTGTTACTCTATGTCTTTATAGTTATTTTATTCCTATATAATATCGCATCGTTTGTAATTTTCGGATACCACTGATTTTCTATTCTGTGTTGTTGAGACGTTCTCTCCGAATAACAAAACACATTTTAATCTACAGACTGTTTAATTGTTCTTCACAGGTTTACTTATATACATATATATGTTAAACACCTCCACTAGCCACTCACAATGGTCACTTGTGTGTGCAATTAAACCTCCCTAATTGACACGTTGTGGCTTTGGATTAACGGCCATTCAATATTCTTTACGATAATAAGTCAGTCACTAGTTTACATAAATCCGAACACCTTCCAATCAAGACTGATAAATGACTGTATACTTAAGCGATTTCCCTAAATACAAACTACATAATTATAGACTAACTGTAGATCAAGTATCGCCTGCATCGTGCCTTTTTTGCAATTATTTTTATATTTATGTCATAATAGTAGTTCACATAAAATACGGTTTGTGGTTATACATTGTTTGCGTTCATTAGTGTAAAATAATAAAAGTATGCCTTTTTGTATCTGGTTTACAGTTTCATCCAATAAAAGTATGATATGTCATCGATCCTTCAAATTATTAAGTCGTATGTTATTATAAATAAGTCAATATTTACGCAAAATGTCTTTAAACTGTAAATGTTATTGTACCGCAACAAAATAACACTTGAGTATAAGGTGACAAAAGATCGTGTTAAGCATAACTCAAATGTTCATCACTAAACATATCGATTATTATTGTTGTTCAAACTTCAAGTTATCTAATTACTGCCACTTAATAAAAGTTGTTTAAAATAAGCAGGACCCATGGTTATCGAACCAAAAGAAACAGGGATGTATCAGGGGGTGGGGCGCATCCTCCTCCACTAACCAGGTAAAAAAGTTGTGAAATCGCATGCATGCAAGCTCAAATAATGTGTGATATTAAACAGTGGTGTAGAGTAGAACCTGGGATGTGATTTAGGTCGAACATCGTCTTGCTAGAAGAGAGCAGTGCGGTTTCACTGCATTGGCGGATCCAGAACATTTTGATCGGTGGGGTGTAAATCAAGATCCATTCACCTTAAGCCCAGTAAATACTAGATGTGTATACACAGTAAGGGACCTTTACCTCGACCTAAGCAGTCAAAAGACAAACTCTACTTTAAAAGAATAATATTTTGTAATCTTACATGTGCTTTCATAATTATGCTCTTTCACCTGGTTGGTGGGTTACCCCCACCCCCGCTTCCCGTTTCCACTAGTAATTTATCCACTGAGCCTCTTTAGCTCAGTTGGTATAGTGATCCGCTAGTAGTGGGGAGGTCTATAATTCGACTTAATTTGAGGAGGTTGCCTTTTTCACCGCTCCTTTACATTATCAACAAATGAGTGAAAAATAATATTAAATAAACAAATCATTCAATACCAGTAAATCAGAATAATGACATTCTCATAATATGTATTGACCTTTAATATAATTTCCATATGGGTTTACAGGAAATGAAAACCTGAACGCTTAATGTGACCTGATCCAATATGCGAAATGAATTAGTGCCGGAGAATGCAATGCTCAATGACGAATCAGGAAAGGTAACTACTACTTTAGTGGTAGCTAAAAGTAGCCAATATGAACATAATAAATAAAAATGTTTTTAGTGTATTTACATGGAAGTTGTGTTGTCTCACAACATTTGCACATATTTTATTAAAATGTGGATTTAACCTGTATAAGAACAAAAGGTATTGATATTATTATTTTACTCGTTAACCAAAATGTAAAATATGTTGTTGTTTTTCTTTGCAGACACAGAAGTTACTGGTGCGATAATGCTTGGTTGTATATCAACGTAGAGAAAACAACAAACTGTTTCTATATTCTAAACGGGTGACAGCTGAGGGCAAAATTATGAGGATGTAGCAGTTTGATGTGGATCAAAAGGTCGCCACAAAAAAAAAAAACTGGTTCATTTCCTAAAAGAGGAGTTCAAGGATAACCTGAATATGTGCTAATAACTTGCCTAATCAAATGGACATTGATTTCACACACATTATTTTACTATTAAAATCAGTGTTCTTCTTGTAAAAAAATAAATAAAAATAACACTAATACTTTGTTTAATTTATTTTTCAAAAGCACAACCTAAAACATAAGATTAAAACTGCAATTAAGCCTACAATCAATTCCGCTGATCTTCACCTACTTGCAATGTTCTTAAAAAACATATTTTAATTCTAACTTAAATATTCAATCTACTGTCTGGCATGTCTATCTCAAATACTAATATAAGCTTGAAAATCAGATAAATATTTAGCAATTTACAGAATAAATTTCATGACATCTAAATATAAACATGTACAAGACACAGGGCGTTAACATGAACACAAAATGGGTTATGTCTACTTGCGCTCATTTTAATCCCCGTTAAGTACCTGATTTTAAGCCCTGACCCTCATTATGACTACATGTATATTGTATGTGCATGCTAGAATTTGATTTGAAATAGTAGTTTGCTAAATTCAAAAATGTCAGAAGTTAGATTGAGACAAAATATGAAAAGAAGAATGTTTACAGCTCTAAAGTTGCTTTTAATGCTTCCTGGTTACCTATTACCATGTAAACATATTGGTTCAAAGCAAGTGACTCTGGCAGTTTTTCTTAATTAACTGTTATCTTCTAATACTGCTATCCAGATTTTAGTAGTATTGTTAATAATTTGGTGCTGTACAAGGTTATTTTATGTTATTTAAAAACACACGAACGTTTAAAATACAAATGCGTTGTAACGTAAGTCAGAATGATGTCTTGCAATCGTTTTCATAGGTGTTTATAGTACCTATATTGGACATTAAAAAGTAATGAGGATGACTTGACCTATTAATTTCCCATATAGAAAATCAAAACATTTTGAGAAAAAACAAAAGTAGACACATACAAATTCAATAAGCATTTAAATAGTTACTCTATATTATTATTAGACAATTTTCAACACAAAACATTGCACTAGATTCTTTAAAAAAAACATAGTAAACACTATTTTATTACTCTCAGTACACCACTGGATTCTTTATACAAACATAGTAAACACTATTTTATAACTATCAGTACAGCACTAGATTATTTAAATAAACATAGTAAACAATATTGTATTACTCTCAGTACAGGCCTGTAACTGTTTGCCTGTGGAGTATTTTCTCCACTTTTACTTGTGTTTATCAAATCATTACTAAAGTGATTTTATGCATATGTGTGTCCCTCGAATAAGCTTCATTAACAAATATTAAACTGAAAATACAAAAATAAATACCAAGTAAGTATGAACAGATAAGTTACAATTTTCAATCCCTTGCTAACATATTTATGAAAAATGTAACATTCTTAGTACTACACAGTCACAAAGCTGGTCTAATAACTATTTTCGTAAGGTAAATAAATCAAGTAGCATACTTATAGAATTTGTTTGACAAAGTAAATTTAAAGTGATTTTTTTTTTCTAAAAGACAGTTTTCTTCATACAAAAGTAATTTAATATTTCAAATGACATGTAAAAGAAATCACAATTAATATAATGACTTAAATCCACAGATACCCAAACACAGGCTAACAATATTTTAGATGATACAATGTTATATTCAAAGTGATTTAACAGGCACATTTTGACCAATTCACTTGCCTAAGTTAGAATGTATTCATTAATCGAAGTCAGTCTTCTGTGTTGACAGTTGTTTGTGTTCAAAATATTGCACTGCTGAGAAATCACTGCCAGGGAAAAGTTAATTTCATGCCTGAATGAAAATTCTATTAACAACACGCCTTCCTCTGACAACAATATCCCTTCTTGTGAACGTTGTCTTAAAATCATTAAACAATAAACCAATAAATGGAAATGGAAAAAAATAACAACATATATATGTGCTATATATAAAGAAAATAAGTTTTATGACAATAAAGTTTCTTTAGTTGGTACACTATTACATTACACTAGTGTTGCCAGTTTTGTCTCCCCATGATACCACACTATTATGTCCATACACTACTCACGAAATTCAGGCTTTCTACTACATATTCACAAAAAAATGAGAAGTAGGGCATGTTTTTTACAAAAAGTAGGGCAAAGTAGCAAATTTCATAAGTAAAAAATCGGGTTAAAAACTTACATGTTCCATTGGGAATTACATTTATTTCTTAGGTTATTGTCAAGATGTATCCCAAAATAATCCACTTTTCTGTCCATGTTTGAAAGACAGGCACCTCTCACCAGTATATCTGGACTGACTGGCCAAGGGACCATGTTGTTTTATAAGATGGACATTCCAAGGATACCAACTAGCACATCTTAAACTGCTATTCACAAGAAATTGAACAACTGAAAAAACAACTAATGAAATATGTTGAGGTTCATGTTAAATTGTCTTTTCTGAAAGCAAACAGTAGTGATAATAGGGCTATTTCTGAAAAGGTAGGGGAAAGTAGAAACCAGTAGAAAGTCTGTATAATGAGAGCATGCATTATAATGATCGAGACCAACTAGCACATTTTCGAAAACTTTGGCATGAAGTGTTATATGTTTGAGCCAAGAGGGCTGTTGGTTTATAAAACTACCATAACAAATAAACACATGTTTCTTAAAATAAATAGCTGAAGCCTGCAGCCTGCAGCTGGATAAAAATAGTGCTTAGTCAACGTTTTGCATCAGACAAACAAAACCACATATGGGTGAAACTCAACACTTCGGTATTCAAATTGTTGTGTCACTATCATGCCAATTAGTGTTTTGTTTGTGAATGACAAACACAAAATAAGCACTGCAACACTTTTGATCCTCACCAACGAACAACAGAATATTTTGAAGGACAGCTGTATATAATATAGTGGTTAAAAGGTTATACTTTATTCCACTATTTATTATGATTTATAAAGGTCTTGCTGTTTGGAAGAAATAGAGAACAAGATGTCAATAATGACCCTATATCGCTCACCTGAGTGTCATAGACATTATGTTTTAACTGACCAGAATAACTATTTATTGGGTTTCTTGTCAAAGCAACACAATTCAGTCATTTGGAGATGGTGTCGACTTAAAGCAGAGAAGGTGCTGCCGTAACTGTGTTTAACAAGCTGTGAATACCTGGCATGATATCATACCCGACACAAGGCCTGAATCCACCATTGTAAATGTATCATGCCATAAAACCTGTATGAAACCACACAAACTCCCATTATCCTGACACTGTGCAGACCTGTTGTGTACTACCTTATATTTGCTTGAGCATAACAAGGGAGCTACTACAATTTCTGATGACTTTCGTTATGTCACAGGCCATGAATCGAACCAGGGGTCTCAGATACCTGGTACCTACGCTCTAATGATTACGCTATTAGGTCACATCTAGAATAGTCATACTATATGTAAATACACAGAAGTAACATTTATACAATCAGTTTCAATTTTTTCATAATTATAAAGTATATAAATATTCAAATGGGTAATAATTGATTTTCTGGTGTATATTATCTGAATTCTATGGGTTTCAAACTAAAATTTACACTCTTTATCATAAAAAAAACTACATTTGTAAGTGGCTTGAACACAGTTAAGTGACAGTAATATTCACATTTAGGCTTTTTCTGAGCCATGCATTATACAGGCATTTCATATACGTCATAACCATCTGGCACATAACTGTACTATTTATGAATGACACATTTAATTGACATAGTTGCATGTTCAAACATTGATCGAATAATATTAATAAGATCATTAAGACTCTCAAAAGAAAACTGTTTAAAAACTGTTTCAACATAGTGATTCTCTCAACCTGAAGACATCATGAAAGACAGCATAGTCACCTATCAATAATATGTTTTCAGTGGTGGTGATATTGTAATCCAGTATTATGTTTTAACAACTTTTGTTTATACTGTTTTTAGCACAGCAACATTATTATGGTTACTAAGTTACTATAGTTATGTTCAGTTATGACTTTGAAGGAGGACCCCAGAGTAGGTCAGCTGACAGACCCTTTCACATGAATGTTTTCATTACAACCAGGACACAAACGCATGCAATGAGCCACCAAGGACACTGGAGTTATAGCTAAAAACATATTCACTTGCCCACATTCAAATTTGTTTAGCCTTTATGAGTATACTTATCAACTATCAATTTCAAAACTGGTTGCACTAGCACTAGTTTCATTTTAAGTCAGCATATAGGCACATATTATATTACCACTAAATAATACACTACTTGTCATTATGAAGCAGTATTTCAGAGTGTTGTATTATTTTTTCACGTTAAAAGAATGCGAATAATGAAAATGTAGTTAGTGGCTAGCCTCATTGTGAGATTATGAACTGATCCAAAAATAAATTTGTACCGACCATAAACTTCTAGTAATACATATTTTAAATGTAGTTCTAAAACTTTTCCAAAACACAAATTTAGCTGGTGCTCGCTGGTTGTCATGCATTACAAGAGGTCTTATGTCCGTCTCATTCTCTCTAGGTTAGTTGCCATGACTTGGTCCAGCAGTGGGATGGTCTAAAACCGTCTATGGTAACAATGTAACTGCTACTCTGTAAATATACTGCATCCTAATATAAAGTAAATACCATGTTCTATTTATATGTCAATTTAAAAGAAATATGAATGTTGTCGTTATCTAATTTGTTTTGTTTAAGGAAAGACCGGCCAGATTGTACGGTTAAAAAACGACCAAAAATGTAAGTTTTATTTGATTACGAAAACACATGGGCACGAACGACAGACGCCCGTTCATGCTATCATGTTGTTCACACTGTCAACTCTGACAGCATAATGCATTTGAAAAAAAGTAAAATATACACGTGTTGAAAGAAAAGGTAAATCGATTGCGTTAAAATAAACTATAAACTATAAGTGAAAGTTGAATGGTAAAAAACAACAAGAGTACTGTCAACTAGTGTCGAAAAGACAGGCAAATCCAATGCAAACCATCAAATCTGCTCCTCATATTAGGGAGCGAAATAGCAAATACATCAATAACATCATACATGTTCGACATATTCCGTAAAGTATCGCTATTTCCCGTTGAAATTCGATTGTTTATACTTGTTGTTTATATTATCCATTTGTGTATTATTACTAAGATTATTACGCGGTGAGAGACAGTTTTTACTTATTGTTGGTAACATAAATGTCAAGTTGATGCTTTAATTATTATATTATGGCATAAAACATAAAGTTTGAGTTTTCAACTAATTTAGTGCGACCGAACTAATGGGTATCTTTAATGTTGACTACAATTATAAACAGCCCCTTAATCTGAATAGCGTAACCTTAAACGATGGGGTAACACTGTAAATAACAGAAAATTGTGTTGTTGACTGCTTAGGTCAAAGTTAGGGTCTTATATACATTCTGCGATATATGCTTGTATAAGTGTACAGCGATTGAATCTAGAATCTTGTCAATTATATCGTCTCTTTAATAAAGCTTTATTTATTTTGTGTACTACACTTCGATTCGCAGTTTGTAGAGCATGAATCCATGTATGGAAGGTAATGATTTCGATAGGTAGCCGCCACATACGAAGGCCGAACAAATAGTCGTGGTATAGCTCCCTTGCTAACGCTCAAGCGCAATTTAAGCTAGTTGTCAGGATAATGTGACTCGGTGTGGTTTTATGACAGGTGTTCACTGCATTATGTACATAGTACAGTAGCAGCGCTATATCGGCTTCAAGTGGATACCGCCCAAAAATTACTCCGATACTGTTGTGGCATCATCAAAATCTTCGTCATCGTCATCATTTACACCATTATTGCGTTCTTCCTGTGTGTGTTTTTTTACATAAGGTTTTCACGAAAATATTCACATTCAAACAAACAATGCATGTACAGATTGGTTTCAAATTGCCAGACATACTATGAAGCACATTACTTGAACTGCCGTTAGTATTTTATTGTTGTATTGTTGATTTTGTTTTCGTAGCACTAGGCGTGTATTACTAGTTAACTATTTTTACAGAAACACCACAAAGTAGATTATAATTATTTCTAGTTTTCTCAAATTATAGTTATGATAGTTCATTGACATAGGGGGGGGGGGGGGGGGGGAGGGGGGTGTTAATTTTATTGTTTCACATTTGCAAAGCAAGACCCTGCTTAAAATATGGTGGGAGCATAATTATTTAAGAATAAGCAAAAAAAAATATGTTTGACCTCAATAACCCCCCTGTACATACCCTCCGAAAGTCGGACACGCCCATTTTCGGCAAAAAAAGACAATTTTCTGTATGTGTTTTTCATAATTGTTCATATATATATATATATATATATATATATATATATATATATATATATATATATATATATATATATATATATATATATATATATATATATATATATATATATATATATATATATATGGCCAATATATCTTTCTGTAGTGTTTTCATGCTGCTAATTCCGAAAATAATGTTTAAAAGGCAATCTGACTAACACGTAAACAAAAAAAAAACTTCAAATTTACTATAGAAATACTAAAAATGAAGCAAAAAACAACATAAACATATTGTGAAACAAATGGTAAGGTTATTTTATGAATTGTGTATTATGAATTCAAATAAAAAGCAATCAGCATTACATCATTTGACATTGTCGTTTATGTTACAAATCACCATAGTAAAAATAGGCATTTTGTTTCAAATTACACAAACATAACATGCATTTCTCATCTATTTTCATGTAATTTTGAGCACCAGTAACTAGTTCAAAATGGCTGCATCAAAACCATCAACAAGATCCAAAGCTCAAGAAGTGATTGGAACATTTATATATACTGAAACCCCTGATTTTCCAAATGGTGTCCTTCCAGTGAAAAGGGTAATAATTGAAAATATAATATATTTGATGTGACCACAACGTGCGGGACAAAGTCAGAGATTGAAAAATTATGCTGCATTTCTTTTGTCAGAAATGCTTTAAGACCACTGGATCTTCTGTAATATATACACTATAGCAGTGAGACATATCAAGGCTAAGATAATTCAGTTATAATGACTTCACAAATTTGGTTCAAACTAGAAAAAAATCGACGAAATAAAAGATACAATGACAGAGTAAGAGACTTCAATGCATCAACAGTAAAGTTGTTAGATATATTCTGTGAGGATGAAAGTAAGAGAAAGAAATTAGAAGAGCTTCATGACGTTAAAATGACTTCAATAGAGTATGAATTTCTAGAAAATCAGAGGACAAAACGGGTTATGTTTTGTGATGATTTTGTGGATAAGAAGTGGAGCAAGACATTTGAGTGTAGCAAAAGGACAAAGCCTCTCTAGATAAGATGAGAGAGCAATCAGAAGCTGACAAATCTAGACTGACTGAAGTTGGTAACCTGGAATTATCGCTCTTTGAGGAAGACTCAGTGAATAGCGAAACTGACAGTCTGCACTGTGACTCTGAGTCAACAGAAGACGATGGCCCATCAACATCAACGAAAAGGCTAGAACTAGCCAGTTTCAGGATCAGGTAGTTAAAGTTTTGTCAATGTTACTACCACACTTGGCTGAAGGCTTTATAATCAGAAAGGGGACATATTTGAGTTCGGAGAAAAGGGTACCACAGAATATTCTCTTTCAACGATGGACTCAGCAAAACTGGACAAGGCACCAATACACAATTTGACGGCGGAACGATCAGTAGGATTTATCAACTATGAACTTCAGCGTCGCGGTGCAAAACAACTGTCTTCTGCATCATCAGTGCAAGTTAAATCAAAGTCAGCAGATTTAATAGACAAACCACCATCAGGATCTTATAAAAATATAAGGGTTTGGTCAAAGGGGGTGGTAAAGTTCCAGAAATTATGACTGAGTGGAACAAAAAACAAGAAGAACTCATCAAACAAGACTTACAAAAGAAAGAGATAGCTAATGTTTCAGTGAACAAAAGAAGAATTAGGGATTTAGAACAATTGAAAGTTTTTGTGGGACCATTTACATCTAGTGAACAAGTAGATTTATACATACAGAAAGGAAATATTAATGAACACACTAAAATTGACCGACTTTATCTCGAAGTACACTATGCAAGAGATACATCCCTATCTGTGCCTAAAACAAGTGATATTTTAAGGCTGAAGCAAGATTATAGAAACCTACCTCTGCATGTGTATGCAAGTAATATGAAAATATATCTGAGCAATGTAACTTTGAAAACAAGTGTCACACTTAAGGACTTCAATGAAGCTTTAACTCATATGAGTGGCTGAATTTTGAACAAATGTTGTACATTAGGAGACTATCTTATATAAATATAATTGGTGCCATATTCTCTGTTAATATATTCAATAATTCAGTTTTCAAACTGGACCTATGTGGGTTATGAGTCATTGTATGTTCGTTTTTTAAAATAAACTTTGGAAAATGACCTGAATATGTCATATTTTAGGAGTTGATTTCTATTTTATGATAATCTGGTTCACTTGATTGTCTTTAAACATCATTTTTGAACTTAGCAACCAGAAAAACCTACAAAGTGATATATTGGAAGCAGACAAATAACAAATATAATTAGTATAACTTCATATTGTGTGCGTTTTGGGGAAAATGGGCGTGGCATACTTTCGGGGGGTATGTACAGGGGGGGTTATTGGATTCAAATTTCAAAAATGGATGTTGTTTCATTGATGTTACTATTACCCACATAAAATAAACAGGGTCTCAGTAAAAATTAGAATAAACAACCCCCCCCCCACACACACACACACACACACACTAATTGACAACACAACTCTTTCGTAAGATGTAGTCAAACAGTATTGTGAAAATTAATATAATTTTGTATGTGTCTTTATTTGTAGCGGTTTAACCTATTGACATATATAAGGGCTGTCATTGTACAATAATATAACAAATTAATTAATATAGCGAAGATTCATCACAGGTTAATGCTGGATTATAAGATTATGAAAACGCGTCTCGATGGTTATCGAGTGACCTTTATATGTACGAGACGCAGTACACCGTTTGCAAACATCAATATGGACATATTGTCATTAGTTAAGGAGAATACGAGAAAGCGGAAGAATGTATGCATACGTATTACCTTTTTGAAAAATTAATTTTGGTATTATTGCGTAAACCGTGTTTTTTTTTTTATAAAATAAACTGTGTACGTTAAACAGGTATTTTATGGCAATATCTTACTTATAAAGTCTCAACACTGTGAAAATGAAATGTCAATGTTGAATTTAAACATCATGAAATTAAATTGTATTTCAGTACCTAGATGTAATAGCGTAATGCTAAGCACCAAACTTGCTTAAAGATATAGTCCCAAAGTTTTACATTAGTGTGGCTTAACTTAAGACTTAGCCTTTACTACTGGGAAATATGCTGATCTTTTCAACAATAATTGTAATTCATTGTAATTTAAACAAGGTTTTTAAAAATAGTTTGTTGATAACACACATAGGGGTCACATGCATATTGAATATACTTCCATCTCCAGCTGCCTGGTTGTCTTGCAACTTCGTTTACCTATCATACTCTGAGGAGCTTGGATGGGGTCAACCCCTTTATAATTACAGTTTCCTCGTGCTGTACATGTAGTAGTTAATTTAGTACTAGATGTTAAATGTGGTTTCCATAGACGTACCTGGATAACTTAATTTGTTTTGATCTGAGCTGTCATCGTGGACAACGTAAGAAAATCGTGTTTGACGTTGATTGAGAAAAAAAAACACGTTTTGTCGTTTACGAAAATTTAATATAGTTTTTGAACTATTAAATGTTATTGTCGTTTCCTTAAGCAAAATGTATGTTATGTATAAGCAAATTCGATATGATAGGCCATGACAGAGAGATAAAGTCCGATATTTTTTTTGTTTATCTTGAAGCATAGTTTTGCATGTTGTCCGTTATGACATTATCATTTACGATGGTCCTAACATACATGCATTTATCAAATTATATAGGTATCTGTGTCGCCTTGATATCAGGCGCATCAATGAGATGTCCAGTTAACACAAAGACTAATGACATCGTATTAGCATTTGCTTTTTTCATTTCATAATGTTTTGTGCGACTGTTTCCGAGAAAAAAACGCAATGACATACAAAGGACAGAACACATATTCTCCAAATGAATTATTAGAAAATGTTTAATGTTTTCACATTATTAAAACACTGTCTGCGGTGTGATGTATATTTATGACAACTAAACCACAATACAGCCTTTTTTTAATCTAAATTGCAATGTTAAGGAGACATATATGACTTACATATATCCAGCGATTTCCTATATATATATATATATATATATATATATATATATATATATATATATATATATATATATATATATATATGTGTGTGTGTGTGTGTGTGTGTGTGTGTGTGTGTGTGTGTGTGTGTGTGTGTGTGTGTGTGTGTGTGTGTGTGTGTGTGTGTGTGTGTGTGTGTGTGTGTGTGTGTGTGTGTGTGTGTGTGTGTGTGTGTGTGTGTGTGTGTGTGTATGTATATTATGTATATTGAAGCAGTCAAAACAAATGACTGCAAGACAATATTAAAACCCTAAAGGATCTTTTAAGCATCTGTAATGGATTGATTTAGTATGACTTGCTATGTGTATATACGCTGAACTCGACGCGTCTGCATGTTAAACAGAAACGTATAATATTTGTTGTATACTCGTTTCCTGATTTGATATCCAGTGATCTTTTTCTAAGTTTATGTTAAATAATAGTACTCTTATTGTTTGTATTCTCAAACTAATACGGAGATAAACTTGTTATCTGAAGGAATTACATGTGTGGTAAGGAATGAGATAAATATTCCATCTCGTCAGCTTTTTTCAATAATGTTAAAATTCAAGTTTTATTTATTTCCGTACACTTGTTTGTTTACTAGTATGTTTTGTTATATTTTAATTGCCTCATTTTGAAAAACATAACATGAACATATATTTAATTTATTTTTCGAAAGTGAGTGTTAATTTAAATATTGCCTCCGCATTTTTAATTAAATAGTATTTAATATGTTATTTACTTTTGATTGGACAGATATCGACTATTTACGGTTCTTATTATTGTACGGCTGCATTCTGACAGATACGTGTTAGTCCTATTCAATGGAAACATTTATTTTAATATAATTCAACTGCAAAAATTACTTACATACTGTGTAAATAAGCAGACGTTTGCTCAGTTGTGTAATGAGTCGATTTACAGGTAAATATGTTCTTATTACAGTACACATTTTCGAATGACACATATTAGGACAATAAGACATTTCGTAGTTCGGGGCACGAGAAAATGTTTTAATATAAAGGATAACAACATATGTTAATGTATTTTTATTCGCACATCCATTTGTACAAGTCAAATACATGCATAATGGTTTGTTTTTATATAACAGTATAACGTAAACATAACTAACAAACGATCCAATTACGATACCATAAACTATTAACTCTTTTATTTATTTGGGTTTTACGGCACACCGACACTAAATAGGTCATACGGCGCCGAAAAAATATAAACCCTATTTATGAAAGGGCTTATAAGACTGAGTGACAACGCTCAGGATGAATCACTTTTATGGTTAATTTAGTGGACACAATAAATGTTTATGGTATTATTCTCCGACCATATGCTGTATGTCATTAAAAAGACCATTAATCGATATTTTAAATATTTCTTACATTCTCGTTTAAGGCAATGCACGATTCTAGAAGCTGTCTTGAGAGAGATAAGAAACGTTAATTAACAAAGTATATGTATGTATATTTATAAAATGATATAACTACAATCTTTATCAGTGTGATTTTAATAACAACCCTACTCTTCTATTGACTATTATGATCATCATACTCTCCATACGCATCATGTTCATTCCCCAAATCTGTCTCCTCCTTTTCTTCCTCACCATCATCGTCATAATACTCATTATCATGATATTCATGATCGTTATTAGCACGATTCTCCTCAGTAACCACATACTGTGCATATGCACACCGATATAAACCTAACTATTAGCGGTATTATCAATGTCATCACAAATATCGTTATCATAAAGCCATCAATATTAAACATAGATGTGGACCGCGTGTATAAATTAATGTATAGAGAAGATTTATTCTTATTACAAAATAGCAAATGAAGTGACAAGAAATCAAGTGGTATGCTGCATCAAACACGACACAAACGATGAAAATAACTTAAAAAGATTATAATAACTTTCAATATACATTATTTTAGCTCATTTGATTGCTTTGTTTAACTGTTTAAATCACCTTGAATGGTATCTATATGTATTTCGTTATAATGAGCCAGGCGAATATGAGCAATACGAATTAAAAGAAACATAGTATTATGAAATGTTGGCATATCTAAATTGGTACAACAATGTTTTACTAAGATAACCTATCCTCTTTTTGTAAGAATTTAAGGTGTTCTTGCCTTTTCAATCCATAATCTGCTGTTAAAAAAGCCGCTCAGTGATGGTCGAGTATTTGCAATTGACATACGCAACAGAAGATTTTACATAAGGCTATGCACATTTCGTAAGAAAAAAAGGTTAACCTATAAACATTAGATAGAGAACACATTCCTTCATGTATAGTGAACGTTACCAAGTTTTGATATACACTAGACGCGTTACACGATACATTTATGATACAAATATTAATACATATCATTTTCACGTGCATCTAACAATACCTTGGATATATGACGTTATCCAAACATAGCGTTTCATAGATCCGGGGAAAATAGTAAAAAAGTGTATCTATGGCTAGTATATTGATATATAATAGCGATCTATTTGATTTTTTTCATTTATTTGGGAAATCTGTCATATGATACAGCGGGATTACGAATAACGCGAATCCGCGTTTTAACATGTTTTGTCGTGGACTCGCATATTTGATAGAAAATAATAATTTAGGGACAAACCGAACACAAAGAAAGAGAAAATAAAATAGTACGTCGTTCACTTTTAAAGTAATGGACTGTATCCCTATCATTTTAAATTGATTCGCTTAATAATTCTAACACAAGGTAAATGATAATAGTATTAAATCAATACTAATACAAATTATGTTTTATAATAACTCAGCTTTGATCTATGTTTCTGCCATTAAGAGCTAGAAAAACATACGTTATTTTGCAAATCAGAAGGGATGTTTATATAAGCAGCTGGTCAAGTATAAACTGACCTTATGTTTATATGTTAACCCATTTCAGCTGCTTAAGCTATCGCTTCTATCGTTTTGGAATCGGACATTGGTATTCTTAAATTGAGAAAGTCGCACGTTTTGTTTCCAAAAATAATCCACATTATCGAAATAATATGCATATGCACTAAAGTCTGTTACAAGATACTACACTATGAAAACTTCTTCTTCCTCCATTTGGTTTAGGTAAAGAGGCATATAATACATATATGTTTTGGAAAGCATCTTTGGAAATGCATATTATATGAGAAAAATAGTTTTGGTAACTGATGTGAATCGGAGGTTTCATTACAAGAACAAATTACACATATACACATATACATGACTGATGAAGAATAAGCTATTAAGCAAACGCTTTAGGCTGGTAATATAACATGCAATGTTTACAAACCAAAGAACTTCAGCTATTTCACATGTTGAACTCTATGGTTCTATATAGGCATTTACTGCATGCTTACTAAATTTCTCTTTGAAAAGCCAACTGATTACACAGCAATATATTAATTTCTTCAAGTAATGAAAGAAGCTGAGAATCGAATAGAAGCTAGTTATTTTCATAAAGTCTGCCTTTATGCAAATACATTATGCTCATTAGAATAATCGTTGGTATGCAGTTTAGTTCCTTATGCCTCCGTAATACAACTGTTTAACATTGCCAATAACAGGTCTAAACTACTAGTTTAATTTAGATGAATAGCAATAATGTAAGGATTACTTCGAACCTAGCCGTGAAGTAATTCACCAAGACCTTTCTTCTACAACGTGCCATAGGTGAATTTGACCAATCTCTTTGAAAGTCAGGTTGACGAAGACTTAACGAGAGTACATCCTAACGCTTGTTTTACACACCACATTTCTTTTTGAAAATCGTCCGCACGTTTATTTATTTCAGTTTGGTTACGGATTTTGTTCAAGACTTTTATTCGAGGTAAATATCCATGTCCTCTTTCTTGTATTTCGGTGCTAATTAGCAGATCAATTACCTCAGTCATTTCGTAAGGGCTAGACCGCAAGGCGATCTTTGCCAGCCGATTCTTACATTTCCACATATAGGTCAACATTGTCTCGATTAAATAAGCTTCCTGGTCAAGTTTCGCGTTCATTGTGCTTAACACTTCTTCCAGTGTTAACCGACATCCTGAAGCTTCATGAAATTTTTTCTGCATCTCTTCGTATGTTTTCGTGACTTCCTCATACAAAATTTCAGTTCGATACGATCTGTTTATATGACACCTCCAATGGCAATTTCCACTGCACTCACCGCATTTTCCGGTTAGCCAATTCATGGCCCAACACCACCCTGTAAGGGATTCATATGTAATCCAACAAGACCTATGGCATGTTTCATTGCACTTCAAACAGTACGTATCGCATAAACCATCAGGTACAAGTACTTGTACTTCCTTTTTTTCCGTAACCACGTATGTAAAGTTTTCATTGTTCTTTATTTTCTCCTCGTTGTCTTGATAAATTTTTATCTCCTTGCTAAGGCTATCGACAGCTGATAGAGCAGCATCGAGTTTAATCTGCAGGTTTTGACAGGTTATGTTTAGGCGACGCCTCTCCTGGAGAACCTCTTTTGTAAGATGTATGCTTTTTGTTTCGAGTTTTTCAAAATGACTAAACATTTGTTCATAGCTATGCAAGTTCATTGTCCAAAACAATGAAGAAAGGTCTTCGTTCGGATCAGACATTAAGGCTGAATTATTAAAGATGAATGGTTGACCAAAAGGTAAATCTGACGCTTTCAAAGCGGACAACACTGGAGGAGGCCCCGATCCATCTGCAAATGTTATGATTGTGCAAATGTTGTCCTCCATGTTGCTTCCGAACAATGACATTATTGCTTGAAAAATGTACCTCTGTATTACAGTCAATCGAGAATCCGGTGCCTTGACGAGAAAACACACTGCCTCTAAGTTCTGAATACCTTTTTGCCCAGTTTCCTCAACGAGTTCACGGATTTGATCAACTGTTTCGTTATCTCTCAATAGCCCGCGCACGTCTCCAAAACCTGGTGTGTCGATAATATTTATTATGTAGTTTAGCCGATTTCCTGGTTGTGGATTAAAGGAATAACACGAGATCCAATCCGTCTGGGACTCTGCCTATAAAGCATACATACCTCATTATAAGAATAGACTGAGAGCTGAATACGGCGCATGTCGACAAATGGCGATAGATATCGGTATCTTCAGAAATATTTAGTGAAAATTCGTTTGAGATTAATTATGTTCTTAGAAATTTAGCATAAACAAACACATGAACAACTCGATATGTGGTTAAAACATGATTTATATGACCGTATAAGCGCTCAAAAAGAAATGAAACCTGCATCAACACAACTCAGTTCTTTCTATGAGATGAACAAAAACCAATAACTTTCAGATATTGAACTTCCATTGCAGGTTTGACTTCCCTTGAATAGCATAAATTTGTATAGAATCGTATATTTGGTTCATTTTCTATGATAATACTTTTTATTATAACTATGAGTGTTTATAAAAAACATAGGGCAATTATTTGACGAAATATTGTTACCAATTTCTGTTAATGAAAGGAAAGGAAACATGTATGGTTTTAATGCATTGCCTGTTGCCCTATCGACGAACTTATGTTTACTGTCTGTAGACCAAACTTAGAATATATAGTAAAAGAGAGTATGAACGTGTATATGCCGAGTGACACACCGTATATTATTTATCCATGTAAAATAATTATAACGGAACCACTAGGCTAAAATATTCATTATATCATAGGTGTATTGACGGGACCCTGTGGTTTCATATAAATGAACTAATGACGGTCACATCATTTGTCTAGAAATATGTAAGTGTACTTACACGTTCTTGTCATTTTCTTGTCATACTTTTTTGCATCAAATCAGTCTTATATATATTAGTCTCGCAATGTGTTTGCATGGCTAGATTATGTCTGTTTTACTTTAGTTCTTTGGCTACACCTGTAGATTTTGGAGAAGGAAATCCCAAATAACATTCGTATGCACAAACCTTGCATACCTTTTAGGTTTTTTTGACAATTAGGAATACAAGTGCAATATGACGCTTCTCTGACTTGAGAGAACAATAATAGTCTTGTGTGTCCTTTCCCAAGGTGGCAAAAATGTGTTAATATATCTGGGTGTTTTAACACTTTGTGTATAACATAACATAACATTATGCCCTCGTAAATGTCTTCATGGAATTACCTTTGGAAGTTTGTGCACGATTTTAGTTATGCGTTATTCTTTTTTTTTTAGAAATGAATCGCATCGATACGAGTGTGGTTTTATATCGAATTAAGCTATTTTGTTGGAGAAAGACCGTAGAACATGTCTTGTTAGAACCACCAGTGCACTGCAGATTAGTTGGAAGACATGCTCACAGGACTCGAACCCTTGTGGTGGGGGAAGCAGTCATATAAGAAAAAAGTCTATGACACTTTTCCTCCCAATATGATAATGGATCTTACAGTAAAGGATACAACATAGTTTACTATCGGCTTATACCTAGTTAGTACTTTACATTTTAATAAAGACTATCAAGTGTACAAACATATGTATTGCATTGCCTTAGTGATGACTTATTAACTATGAACTATTTCAGAAAAGAAAACACACTTGCAAAAAAAAAATACACGCTATTGTAATGCATTAATAATAAACGACTGGTTACTAGTTTATGTAAAAAGTTGTATTTAGAATTAAGAGCGATGTACTTGGATGGACTTTGTTACACACGTTTTACTGCAATACCAATCACTCTATACTAGGCCGATATATTTAATTATTTGTTAAAAAATGAAACTGACTGAAGAAGTTTCATAATAAGCTTGCATTGGAAGCGTAATCGGTAGTATAAATTGGGAGATGTCGGAATTCGAGCCGCATACCTCGTCGGTTCTAGCTGATTGCTTTTCCAACAGAGATAAAGGGATTCTTTGATCAACCATAAGTGATACTGCTACGCTATTTGCACCCTGAAGCTCGTCTTTGGGCAGTAGGTAATAGAACTTAAAGATACATGAGAGGAAAAGTCGCCTCAAACGGGCTTAGAACTTTAGCAACTTAGCTTTATATGATACATTCACGTACACGAGCTATGAAACTATGTAACAAGAAACAAAGACGTCCCAAAGAAAAGAAATGCAGAAATAGTTTGATAACATTTCAGAAACTGAGAAAGCGAAGTTGGAAATTAAGGAAATGTCCTATTAGATTTGCCACACATATTTAAATCTGAACTGCCTCTATACAAAGACATACCGGTAAAACAATCGCCATACTTGCTACATGTTGATCGTTTCTGGCTGTTTGGCTGCGTTAAATCTTTAAATTCTCGTTTAGTAATAATATCCAAATTGAATTCTAAATTCTAAGAATATGGTGTTTTTTTTACCGAAACACATTCTTTATTTTGGAATTTTAAGTCCGATTCGGTCAAACACTTCTTTCGATAAAACATCCACTATGAATAACCGAGTTCATCGCTTAACCGGTGACGTGGATATCGAGAATTTAACAAGGTGTGTCCATTTTACGCGACTGTGTATGTTAAATATCAGATGGTTTAGTATACAATTACAATATGGAATGTATATCGATTGCAACCGGAGAAATGTACGTCCTCAAACCGTCACATCGACAAATAATGTTTTATATTTAGTACTAAATAGTACAGCGCAGAATGTAAATCTTAACATTAACACTGAGCAGTACAAACAAGAAGCGAATAATTAACTAGTGTAAGTCACATGGCTGTAGGGGATCAGTTTGAGGGGGAAGCATATGAATTGGCTAGATTAATCATTTATATACTTAACTTTATGACCGTCACTTAAAAAATGAAACCGAACCGAGTCATGTAGAGGACAAGATGCAGGAAATTATGATGACACTTGCCATGAGATGCTAGGAAACTTAACAATGATAATAATAATAATAATAATAATAATAATAATAATAATAATAATAATAATAATAATAAATATTAGTATTATTATAATACTTATTTTAAGCATAAAAAAATAATGAAGTAGAACCCATATGGTTACCGAGAAAATGCAGCGCGACAGCGGATTATACAAGCAGATGTTAAGACTCGTATACTCGTTATAGATTCAAATTCGCTCATGCTACTAGATAGTATGCGGGGCCTCACACCAGTAGCAGCTTTGTTGCATAAGCTTATTGGCAAATAGTGAATTCAAAATGGTGGATTCCAAATACAGAAGCAATCATAAATCTTCAAGCAATCATATTTAGGGGGCATAACTGGGCTGTAACTGAGTGATAGCGTAAATATAAAGTGAACAATACGTTATTGATGTGTTTGATATTAATTGTTACGGTGTATTGCTGTTCCATGTGTTAGACTGAGGGTAAAAATAAAACGGCATTACATTTGACGAAGCTTACGTCCTGGTGGTGCGGTGGCCACTCGATCCAGAACATGGTGACGCACATCGTAGCCTCAAGTTCGGACACTACTGGGTCAAAATATGCGTGCTAGTGTTGCCAGGAGAAGGGATTTCAATCCGATCCGATTCATTTACTGCACGTAGCCATATTTCTCAACTGATTGATTTGGGTTAATTGTCGTATGCAGCCTATTACGTCATAAAGGGGTAACAATATCGAGTTCATCTATCCGATAGATATCAGCAATGTCCAGAACATGTTAGAACGTGTATATAGGCACAATTCAAAATACTTCAGGATACAATAAATCGATGGGAACAGAAACGATTTGATAGACATGTGTAGTTTATTCAAATCAATGATTTGAAAATGATTTTGTTTTGTTTCGCGTGTAGTTAGATTTCATGAATTGAGCGAATTACATTGGCATAACATAACAAGTTAACCTGATCATTTTGTATTGCATACGAGAAAGAGTACATGTAACATATGCCATGATTATAACTACGTATGTATTGCAAAGGGTGGTATAGAAGCATGTTCTATGTATATGCTATTGAGAATGCCAATATGGCAGGCTTGTCGTTCGAATCGATTACATATGTATACAAGTTTGTAGGTCAGGACAGTAGATATTGTTTGTATCGTTAAGAAGGAAGTAAAGGCATTACTAGGGCTTAAGAATGCGTTTTGGGCGCACATTAACTTGTAGCTCAAGATTTAAATTGTTGAGACACATTCGGTAGGGGCATGTGGGGCATCTACTGTTGCAAACTTAGAGAACGTGTCTAGTAAAAAGACACGTTAGGTGGAAAACTGATACTTTAAAATAAATCTATGTCATAGATTCTTGGAAAAGATGCTTTTCCTTACTGAATATATGTTTATAAAGATATAGATGTAAAAAAAACAACATGTAATATAATGTCTTCAAGTCTGAACATTTGAAACAAGTACTATAGCATGCCGAGCTAGATGCAGATATATTTTGCTTTGTATTGAGAATGGATAAGACGTTCGCTGTAAACCCGTTTTAACTGAATTTAATGAGATGATATATATTGATAATGTTAATGCGTGTTGAATTTTAAGAAATTATTGTTAACTGCTGGTTAAATACAACATATCTTATTTCTTTACAGACAATGCAAATAGTGTATTTTTCATGATCATTTGATTGTTTAAGTTATTAACGGCCCAAGACACTGCAACGCTGCATTTATTTGTTCAAGTTCTCCATCACATAGATTACAAACAAAACTGCATTTCGAACTAATGATTGTTAAGCATGTGACGTGAGTAATAATGAATACATATACTATTGACCTGTTGCTCAGTAAGCTCAGTACAATTTGTATGCAAGGCCTGAAGTTATAAAAGGTAGGAAACATAAACAATACCGTAGGCATAATTTAAAAGTTATAAATAAAGCATTGCTGACGGTACATATTTTCACAGTAAACGGATTTCTGTGTATTACATGTATGCATACGAAGATTCAATTTTCAAACTACTATATAGCATGCTTTGCGAAATGTATGTTTTAGATTTGTATTTAGTACGGATAAGACGTTAGATTGAAAACATTTTACCGTCTTTTAAATGATGTGATTTCAATTCGATAATGTACATCGGTCTTTGGCACAGTAACATAATATAATAGTTTATTTCATGCCTAAACATCTTCACATGTTTTGGATAGTAATATTTTATTCGTCAAGTGGTGGTTCTTAGCACTGTATTAGTATGTTAAATGAAATGATCAGTTTTCATTTTGTACTTTTAGAAGGAATACATTGTCAAATATATAGTTAGGACACAATATCCCACACGGTGATTAACATCTGCTTGGTTACCAACCAAAACCGTAATGCACCGACACGAAGTATTGGTGTATGTTGTGTTTTGGTTTCGTGAACGTACACACGTTACAAAACAGTGTTTAATTTATTCATTCATTTACTTACAAAAAATAAAATATGAGACAGCCCTATGAGGCTACAACATATATTAAACGTTGAAAAGGCACGTCACACAGGCATGTAAGTGCTAGTCAGCAGTAAAGGCTACTACACGTCTCTGACGAGACATACTAAAAGCTTTAGCAAACAGAACATTTACCGCTTTGGAACGGCCAGTCGACAAATATGACGACACGTCGGCAGATATGCCGACTGGGATTTGCACTGGGGTGCTTTAACCAGGTTTGCAGTGTCAAAATAGGACAATAGTATTTTTTCAATGATTTTGAACCAATTTAAAAGGCAAAATCACAACTACAAATCATGCAGGTGCATTTCGGTTTACATTGAGATCTTACACACATTTAAAATTAAAAAAAAAAAAAGTCAGATGGTTTGGCAATTAAATTTCCTTAATGGTAAAGCACACACTCGGTCAAATTTTAAATGCTGCATGTATTCAACTTTACGTATAGTATGATAAACACATTTGTAAATTGCAAAATAGTAAACATGTAAACATGTTGATTTCGATAAAAATACTATCGATTAAAAGTTATGTTAGGCAAAATCTCGCCAATTAGATGTGATGTCTACAACTTTGAAAATGTATAAATGAAACGTGAATAATAAAGATGTTTTAATTGAAAAACAACAATGATATAAGTTTTATTTTTGTTTTAAGACGCGGTAATTTGCATGTTGATGCTTAGTAGAAATACCATATCGTGATTTTGTTTAACATGGGTCTATTAAAATTTCATACACAAGTATATCAATCTATAACGTCCCGCTCGTAAAATATTAAACTGACTTATGTTATTGCCATCAGATTTGCTACACAGCAGTAACAAAAAAGGTATCGAAGCAAGAACAACCGTACGAAGCCGATATACAGGTGTAGTGTATATATCTATTGCCAGACAATCTGCTAAATGCTCTTTAAAATGCATTCTGATATACGTGTCGCCTTTACAACATATTATCGTGATATCCTTCAAACAGCACTTCGGACGTCCTTCGACTTTAAAACCGTTTCCTAAAGTCTTGCAAGTCAATTAGTCTATTTCTATTAGATATATTCCCCTGTGTCGTTGATAATATTACCTGGTTATGTTGCCTGACTCTGTCCTCATCCTGGGTGACAGTGAACCAAAATGTGTCTTCTAGCCGTACTCCGAGTATGTAGTTTGCAAGGCAATCAACAAATGTGCTTTTCCCAGTTCCAGTAGCTCCGACTAGCATAATTGTCTTCTGTCTTAAGTCGTTCTCTTCTCGCGGCCCTACCATACGATACATGGGAATATGATAAAAGACGTACATAGATTATCTTAAAATCCGATTATGGAATTTAATTTTCAATTTAAAAGTGGTAGCATGCATTTACAATCACAGATTAGATCATTATAATTTGCGAAATATTCTTTCTAAACTTATTGCAGAGAAGGTATTAAGTGTTTCCAATGTTGAAAAATACTGTAAGGCTGCATATATGTAAATTCATGTTTTGCATCACAAATATTAAAAACAAGACTGCATTTCGAATTTGATATTGTTAAGCATAAGAAATCAGGGTTAGAGATTACAGTACTATTGACCCATGGATGCACTCAGTAAGCTCAGTACAATTGTAGGCAAAGATTAAAGTTAAACATATGCAATTCCGTAGGTACAGTTCTAAGGATATGAATGGTATACTGGTTACGGTATATGTTTTTATGTTAAACGGATTTCTGTGCATTAAATGTATCCATACCGAGATGAAACTTTCTGGTCTTTGCATCTTTATTTCTTGCTTCTTGAAGCTCCTTTATAGGCAATTGGTAAACTCTTAGTCCGTTTGTGTACTCCTTAACAAATTTTGCTTCGCGAAGCAACATCAAAGCATATGAGTCTGTCGTGTGTGCCGTGACCACCTCGCTGTATTCGGACACCTCCGCATTAGCCATAACCAGCCGGACTTTAAAAACAAACTGTGTGCTAGGCTGCAGTCCTGTAATTTTTCCTTCGTTCGTCTTAAATTGTACGGTCCTCTCGTCTCCTTTCTGAACGTTTTTTATGTGAACCTGATAGACATCATCTATACAGAAGTCGGGCATGTCATCCCAGGAAATATCGACGCTGTCAGTTGTTATGTTTCCCACACGAGGCTGTCCTGGCGGGTCTACCTAATTTTGCAATAAACCATAGTTCGTGATGAATAACGGCTTGTATTTTTTGTTATTCAATTATGATTGTTCTGTATTTATCTGTGTCAATAAACGTTAACACATTGCAACTTATTGTCCCTTATATCCAATATATAAATAAATAAACACATGTCTCTTCAAAGTGAAAAGGTGTAAACTGCTTGCGTTTTGCATATTTTTGAAACAATGTGCTGCATATATAGGTCAAAGGAATAAGTATGGAATTAAATTGTTATTTACGATGTTCAAACATATTCATTGTGGTATAGTTGACTTTTGCTAAATCATTACATTTCAACCATGGTAAAATAAAGGTTGGTTACAACCAAACTTACATATTAAAATGTCTAAAATTATAGTCAGATATTACATTTTGCTAGTGGTATTTGTTATTCAACAAAATAGAAATATTTAAGGGAGGTAATCATATTACTAGGAATTGTTTAATACCTAAGGAACTACCAAACTAAAACGATTGGTTTAATTTAGCTGCTCTTAATCAGAATGTTAGTTAAATAATAATGTATATCTACTTTCGTTTTCTCCTTTGTCTTGACGATTTCACTATTCTCGCTGTATTTTGAGTCCCCTTCAGACTTGACTAAGCGGACTTTAAAAACGTATTCTGAGCCAGGTTCTAAGCCTCCAATCTTTCCGCTATTTATCTCAAACAACTTCATCCCTTGCATTCCTGTGTGTACATTCCTAATATGAACTTGATAGACGTCTCCAGTTCGAAAAGAATTTAGTCCTTCCCAAGCAATTTCGACGCTGTCTGTAAATATTTCTTTCACAGATGGCTTTCCTGGTCGGTCTTCCTAACACAGAAACAAAAATAATCGTTGATACGAAGCTCCAAAGTCGACCAAAAATTGGAGCATATACATAGGTTGAGGCAAGAAATGTGCAGGTTACAACGACAAGGAAAGGTTAGGATTTGTATTGTAATACTTTCAATATACTATAAATCTCAAGAAAACAAAACATAACACACAACAAACTATGGTTATTTTAATGCCTTATACCATGGAATGTTGTAACAGAGCAAACAATGACAACACTTAATCGTTTACCAAGATGGTACATATGTCGAAAAAAACAGTTGCCAACAATGTCATAATTACTTTTAAAAATAAAGTGTACAAGCAGAAACTTTATAATTAAAAAAAACTTCACATCAGACACATCATAATTGTTGAGGTAACATTAGTCTGAAACATTGCCTTTTTACTCGGTACCTTAGAATTGTATTGTATGGAAACATTATGGGTCTGGGTAATGTATACCAATAACTACCATCATAATTTCATAAACTTTTGTTGCTTCACACATTTAAATTGAACGGGATTAACACAAACTGAGAGAAACGGTAACGACAAGATGATCTAGTATGTCCTTAATCCCGAAGGAACTGATGTTGTAACAAAGCAATGCTATTGCGTAAGAATGTGCAACTCTGTGGTTTATAAGCACGCACTGGACTGACATTAAGAATATCATTCAATATAGGGCCGAAATACTAAAACATTTAAACATATCAAACCGACTTATTGTGAAAATCAATATTTATGTATTATTCAAGATATTGCTGTTTAGGAAAATTGCGTGTAAGGAAGTCATTAATAATTAGTCTAACCATATTATGCAAAATGTAATAACAGTCTTGGACAAGGAATACAATCTCATGCCGTGCCTATGTTAAAGCCCAGAACCCTAGGATCCCGCGTTTCAACCCCAAGAAAACGCCAAGAGCAAATATGGCATATATGCTTTCTTGGTGTTTTGCAAGTTTATTTAAGGGCAAAAAATCGGTAGTAAGATTACTATTGAAAAGTTGTAATAACAGGTTTAGGATTTTATCAGAACCATCTGATCCCGAGTTCATAACCTTAATCTATCGGCCAAGAATACTTCGACCATATTATGAAGACGTGGTGTGTTGCACGTGACTTATATAAGCTACTTTTCATCAGAATCTTTAATAAGATAATTTTGACAACTTGCCGTGACAGGGCTATATGTTTGGATCAGGGTCCTAGACATAATTTAATGAACACAAACACACCAGAAATGCTATTCAAGCATTGATGCACGCTGTCAGCACTGGAAATGCTATTTTCAGATTTAAGCAGAGCTTGCATAACTCCTTTCTGTATATAACAAGTATCTTACATTATTGCTCACCCATTGCATCGAAAGCCATACCGTGTATACCTTGCACTCAATTGATCGTTCGAAGAAAGATTTTTATCTGGATATGGAAATCTGTTTGTGAATGTATCGAAGATCATACCAAAGTTCATTCCTATGTCCTTTCGTAAGTAAGGGCGAACAAATTATCTTATTTATGTTAAATGTTCAGACATATTAATAAAAAAGAAACACCCAAAAGTAAAGAAACCTCCTCATTTTTGCCATGTTTGCATCCCAGATAGACACGCTAAATAAATATTTAAAGTAAATTAATAAAATATAACGCCGTTTAACGAATTAGGACACGTATTTTTTTCTTGGTAAGAAAGTCCGCTAAAAAGACTATACCCGCGAGCACATCTCAGTGAACATTTCAGATATAGGCCTCGCGCTCCAGCGCGTCGCCGATAAGTATGTCAGTATTGTCCATTGCATGGTATTGACCTTATTTTGAATAACGTACTGAATAGGTCGTATTGTTCAAAACTTTACTTATTGCTTGAACTTGAATTTTATTACATACGTAATGTATGTACGAGTAAGACTTTTTTGTAAGCGGTCTCGTGCGGAGATTAAATAAAATACCATCACAGGTCTCTGTCGTCTTGCTTGACTTAAAGCTTAAAGATAAAAGTATTCTTATACAATTTTATACAATCAAGTAAATTTTATATTTAACGATGGATTTATTCCCTGCATTTGACACAGCTATCACGGTAAACATGGCTATTGGTAGCCGACGTAATGCATTTTATCTATTGCATATTTCAAACTTCAGAGACATGTTACATGCATTTATCCAGAGTGGATTTTACCATTATATAATTTACCTTCAATTCCTGATTCTCCTTTGAAAGCTCCTAGCAAGTGTATCTGTATTTGGAATGATTTTCGTTTTCCTGATGCAGAATGAAGCAAAGGAACATATTGATAAAGTTTAAAAACTAGAACTAGAACGTTTAAATTAAAAGGTAAATATAATCTCTCATTGCAATGTATCTGACATCGGGAGATCTCAAACAGAGAATTAACTATATTAACAGAAAAAATATCGGAAATAGGTCAGCAGCATGTTTTGATCTCCATAATCCCACATCAAAATTATGTAATTTGGTCTTGTTTACACCAACCTTAATTTAACTGATTATGGACTGGAATGAGAGAAATAAAATTAAAATAGAGGATCATTGCTAATATTTATTGACTTACAACGACCCTTTCTTAGGTGTTGTTTTTTTTTTTTTTGGCATTTGAGGACCTCCCTAAAGTACCAATACAGCCAGTCATAAAACTAATTTCATAATTGCACATTAATGGTATGTTAATTGCTGTAAAATGTGAAAAAACAGTATTTTACCAAGATAGACCACTCGAACATACACCGATTTGTCAATATATCGCGAGTGTTTCCCCATTTCGCGTAGGAATACTATTTTAGTGTTTTTAAGTAAGTACCTTCCAATGCAGTAATTGTAAGTATTTTCTTTCGCGTGCACTGTCTCTCAGATTTTGTTACTTTTACATTTAGTGTGTATGGCCATGTTTTGTTCCATATTTGTACATCTGTGGTAGTTCACATACGTTCTCTCCTTTTTTTCCCACATGTATATCGACATAATGCAGGGACACAAGTGCATATGTCTCAAGAAACGTTTCTTTACCTTAATATTCGTGTCATTCTTTGAAATCCCTTCATTACCTTCCTCGTTGTGTGTTGTATTATCTAGATTTAACCTAAAAAAAGAAAAACAGAGCAGATCAAACCCAAATTACAAAAAAACAACAACAAGGGAATACACTAATTATTTGTGGTTTCTGAATAGGGAGCCTGTTTTTTATAAAAGCTAATAGGAATGGTTTTAATGCCCTTTCGGTGCTATGCAACGGCAAAACTCATAGCACATGTACAAAGACATACCACCAGTACGATAAACATATACCTTTGAACAATGAAAAAAATAACAACATTTCTGAGGACATAATGTAAAAGCCATGATTCTAAAATTATCAGCAAAACTAAAGTGTTCATAATTCTCTTCTTATCTAGTTTAATTTGTTTTAAAGACATCAGCATTATGTATTCTATTAGCCCAAATGCAAAGCCGCAGGTCGTTTTAATTTATACGATTCACCAAACTTAAATAGTCATTCTGAATGATGCGCGTACACATTTATTAGGACAAAATTCAAATATCCTTTAACTATAAATATAATATTATGTCTGACATGTTCAATAGCTTACATATTATTGAACATCCATATTCAGCCACATTTCTAAATATTGCCTTAGAGAAACGTATTGAGGAATTTAAATAGGTTTTAAACGTGTTATGATATTCGGAACTATATTATTCATTTCATATGAATTCCATCCTTGTTTGTACTCTCCATACGTTCTTGTCTGAAGGCAGAAATGCAATTATGTATACGTATATATACTTTTGTGAATGTCACACTTAGTAAAATAATCAAAAACATAAACAGATCAACTTTCTCGCCCAGCCTTTAGATGGGACACACAATTCCTAACCGAAGGTTACTGTTGTGCTTTTGAACAGTAGGCCAGTTGAATACCCAAGTACAAACTACATTATCGTTTTGACGTTCTTTAAATGTGACATGTATAAGAAGATAATTCCTTTAATCTGCTTTCTTTTGAATTTTGACGTCGGTACTCTGTGGTTATGTATTGATAACATATATTTATTCCTTTTATAATAAAGACCAAAGATTTACAACATCTTATTTGAAGGGGCTATAACCCTCTAGACCCGTAATTATGGAATGGTAGCTATGATTGTTACCGTACATGCTACTGCTGTCAAAATATTCCTCTGTGTAAATATCTTCGATCTTTGGTTGTGCCGCCTCATCCAAACGATCATGACTGCAAGTCTGAGTAGGTCCATCAGATGGTTTATCACCAGTCTGTTGCTCGGTTGGTCCCTGTATTTCCGAAAGTTTTAAGTTAGCCTCTGCAGACTGTGTACACATCCACTGATATCAATGAACGCTTAAATGAATAAGTCGTATACAGTGCAATACTATTTCCTTTCAATATAGGACAGAAATACTACAATATATCAAACTGACTTATTATCAAAAGCAAAATTTTAGTAGTATTCAACATAGATACTGCTATTTAGTAAGTCCGTGTGTAAGGAAGTTTATAATAAGCCTGAACACATTCTGTTTTTGCAAAATGTAAGAGCAGTCTTTTGTATTGCACTTTTCTTTTATGCAAGTTAATTTGTCATCTGACTATTTAATACGATCCCTTTCAAAAGTAGTCGTGAAAGGGGTAGGGTTAGATTTCAGTCCAAAACATAATCTGTTGACCACAAACACTTCAGAGAGTATGTATGCAATGCTACATTCAGATCTGCACAGAACTTACGAAATCATTTACACACACACACACAAACACACACACACACACACACACACACACACACACACACACACACACACACACACACACACACACACACACACATAATGTAAGACATGGTTCATATGACTTTATTTATAGCAATAATAATAATAATAATAATAATAATAATAATAATAATAATAATAATAATAATAATAATAATAATAATATAAATAATAATTATAATAATTTTAATAATAATCATAATAAAAATCATAATCATAATATTAATAATAACAATAACAATAATAAATAATAACAATCCAAAGCTTATAAGATTTTTCAACCTTATATTAACATAAGGAAGAAAAAGACATCAGAAATGCGCCCTACATATATTTTACGTATCCATCAGTCGTCCCTTATCGAAACGAAATGCAAGGTGAAGACATGGAATAAATAAATAAATAAATTGATACATATCTAAATAAATAAATAAATAAAATAAAAATAAATAAATTAATTAATTAATTAATTAATTAATTAATTAATTAATTAATTAATTAATTAATTAATTAATTAATAAAATAATATTCTTTTAACGGCAAAATACACAAGCAAGCACGAAATGCTACTTTTGATTTAGGATCGCTTTACATTTTAGTGTAATGCGACAATAAACTGAAAGGCCGGACGCGCTTTCAATGGAAGTGTCTGGACTACAAAGGTATAAGGGGGGGGGGCAAAAAATCAGTAATGATAACATAAATAAAATGAATCTGCTGCCATAAAAATGTAAAGGGTGACATATACATTTAGAATATTTATATTTAAATATATATTCATGACATATAACAAATACATACAATTTACATTTGCTGGCAATCCTACACAAAATAATGTTATGAAGGTAATCACCACTTTTCAATGTAATTATACTTGTAGACAATTGGAGTTATCTTTGATAAAGGATATTGTTTCTGAGTCCAAATGCCTTATTTAAAAGCAACCCGGTGTTCTATTTATCTTTGTGTTCTTTATCATTAAAGAGCTCTACCATTTTGAACATATTAAGTCTAATGAAAAAATATGAGGGGATGAATTGTTTTCTTACATTAATATATATTTTACATTCAAGCACAAAATGAAACTCATCTCCTAGTGTGTCACAAAAGTACATAAACGATTGATAATAGGAGCTGCCGTAAGCCTGTTCCATCTACCCGTTTCAATTTGTAATATGTGAGATGAAACAGGAATACGGGATAAATTGACTCTATATTTGGTTATGCTTATTACATCAAGATATGGCTGGAAATCAAAATCAGCAATATTTCTATAAAACAATGCTCGACTTGAGTCACGTAAACGACTATACCAATTTTGTAAAAAATGATCATGAATTCTCTGTTTTACCAGTAACTGAAACAGCTTTTTCATCACCAACAGATTGTGAATACCATGTTTGAGCAAAGTCCAATGAGAAAAGTAAATTTCTTAGCAGAGAGCACCAATTCTCACTGTCATGTTTATTCAATATACACCGCATTGTATATAATATTGATTTTTTTTTAAATCTGATCTTAATACCTACATCCAGAATTCAATAACATTGTAAAACCTGGTGTTCTGCAAAGGAGTTCTACCTAAATCACCAAAAATTATGTCATAATGTCTGTTGCATGGTATTGGCCTGATTTTAAATAAAGTAATGGATGTGTCGTATTGATCAAGTATTGAATTATTGCTTGAACTTTTTATTATATACATTTTTATTGCATGTACGAGTACGACATTTTAAGTAAGCGGTCTAGCGCGAGGATTAAATAAAATACCATTTTGCTTCTTCTCTCGCTCGTCCTTTTAAGGGTCGTGTCATGAACAGTGTGCTTAACGATTAAAGTAATTTAACACACTATTGATAAGTAAAGTTATAATTAATCATCACTTTATATTCCCTACCTTTAACACAGTTATCAAGGTAAACATGGTTATGCGTAGCCGAGGTTGTGCATTTTATCTATTGCATATCTCAAATCGGAGTCCTGTTGCATGCATTTTATCAACATACTGACACATATCAATAATATCAATGAAATACTTTAGAACGTGTATATAATGATGTTTATATAGTCTCTTATAAGATTGGACCTGAAATCAGGATATCTCATACAGAAGGCTAGTTGCCGCAGAAATAGGTCTGCTGAATGTTGGGATCTCCCGATTTCATATCCAGATGTTATGATTGAGTCTTGTTCACACTAACAGGAAACAATGTAAAAGCAACAACACAAATCAAAAATCGTTTTAAACGTATTATTGTCTAATGCCAATGCACGACACCAATTTGAATGATTATGAAGTAGAATAGAGACATGGCATGTTAAAAACTTGCTCACTTCTAATAGTTATTGATTTAAAGTGAAATAAACTTGAGAAACCGGTTCAATAATGAGTCAGTGGTGTGCAATTTAAATTAGGCTAATTGTATTTGATAAGAGTAACTTTTAGCGAAGTCAACCGGTTCTATTTATAGCTCATCAGTTTCCAACCCAGTCGGTCCATATTGCCGACTGACCTTTCCAAGGAAATAACTGTCGGATTTACTATATTTGTTAAATGTCAAATCACAGATTTGATTTTTTTACAATTGGCTTGCATGTGAATATTTTTGCGTGTACCTTATCAAATGTTGGTATATGTTGCAATGCTCATAGGATTTTGCCATATACTGTTATTCACCAGTGCTTGCTTTTGTGTGTGTATGTGTGTGTGTATGTGTTTGTGTGTGCCTGTGTGTGCGTGTGTGCGTTTGTATGTGTGTGTGTTTTAAATCTCTAATTCAAGTACAAAATCAAAGCACAGTTGGATATTTTCCCATCTCTAGTGTCTGTTTTTTCGAAACATTTCGGTTTGAATCTTCAGGTTGGCCAGACAGATAAATTATAGCATCGGCAGCCCTTGGCTTATTACAACGACTTATGTCTTTTTCGGCATTTGTAAACCTCCCTCAAATTCCATTTTAGCCAGTCACTAAACTAATCTCATAAATATACCATTTTAGACATCGTTCCAAGAAGCGGAATATATCTCGCAATGTGCCCCTTTCATAATATTCATCGTTTCGTCTGCTAACACCGACCAGAAATAGGCACCGACAGTTAATGCGATCAGGTGCTGGGATTGTGTTGATTATATCTCGATTGTTTCCCCATAGCGTGTAGGAACAATATCCACCGCGACTATCTAGTTACATTATCAGACCGCTTTATATAGTTAGTCAAATATACGCTCCTATTGTAGACTGATCGTTTTATTTCCGTAACTTATGTTGTTGTTTTTTCTGATTATTATTTTGACCTAAAATGTGTATTCAAATTTCATATGTACATAATGTTATTACATTATTTTGGTTCTTAGTTTTACTTTCAGTTCACAGCTTTGGAGAAAAACAAAAACAAATGACAGGGTGAGGTTGGAGAGCTCCTTTTATCAAGGTTTAAGAAAACACTGTCTGTTCTTTTGCCAAATGGCCGTTCCAATGCGGTAACTGGTAGCTTTTTCCTGTGCATGCAGTGCAACGTTGTTTTGTCACTTTTACATTTACTCTGTTTGCCCTTGTGTATTTTTTGGTATTTTTTACAGCTTTGGTAGTTCTTATTGGATTTCTGTTTTTTTTTCCCACAAAGATATAGAAATAATGCATTGACAAGTAAATGAGTGTCTAATAAAAACTTACCCGAATATTTGTGTCCTTCCTTGACATCCCTCCGTTACTTCCCTCGTCGTTTTTCGCGTCATCTCGATTCGACCTGACCGCGAAAAAAAATTGAGCAGGTCCATCAATTCCTAGAGCTGTTTTTCAAACCACATAAGGGAATACAATACTTTTTGATAGTTTATTGATGTTGCTGCTTTTTTAGCAAAAGCTAAACCCATGTCGTTGATGCTTTTACAGTTCTATGTTATAACAAAACTCAAAACACATGCACAAATACATTTCATCATTACGACAAAATAAAACCCTTTGAAAAAAAAAACACAATACAAACTCAACCTTTCTGTGTACTTAATGTAAAAGCAATGAATCTAAACATAATCAGCTAAACTTATATTTTATTAATGTTCTTTTAATCCAGTTTCATTTGCTATAAACACACAAATAAATTGTATTCTATTAGCCAGTATGCAAAGCTGTGGGTATTTTTATTATTATTTTTTTTTTTAATTTATCGTATTCACCAAACATGATAGTCATTCTGAACGAAGCTTTTACAACTTGATTTGTACAAGATTTACATATCCTTTTACTGTAAATACAATACTGTGTCTGACCTATTCAATAGCTTACATATCTTTGAACATTCCAATTCAGACACACTTCTTAATATTGTCTTATGCAAACATATTGCCGGACTAAATAGTGTTTTAGATTTTTTTTATAATATTCGGAAGTCTGAGATTCTTGTTTATATAAATTCCACTATTATCAGCTATGAGTTGTTGTCTGAATGCAGAAATGCAACCATTTATACGTGTTTACTTTTGTGAAAGCCGCATATAGTAGAATCATTTACTTGAATTATAAAAAATAATTAAATTAATTAAACACATTTGTTCAACTGTCTCGTCTTGCATATTTAGGCGATATACAAAACCTCCTAGCACAATGCTATTACGTGTGGTATTGGAAAAAATCCAGTTAACTTTTAAAGTACTTACTACATTATCTATTTGTCATTTTTAAATTTACCAGCATAAGAGTACTCTAATAAACAGCTTACCCTAGACTTTTGACGTTGATTGTGGTAATGTATTAATTACCTTTATGTAAATACTTTTTAATAACAATGACTAATGATTTACAACATCTGAGGGCCTAACTGAAGGTGGTATAATACTCTGGATCCGAAATTATGTAATGTTAGATACGGGTACATGCTCGACGTACATGTTCCTGTTGTCAAAATGCTCTTCTTTGTAATTGTGTTCGATCGTTGGTTGTGCCACCTCCTCCAAACGATCATGACTGCAAGTCTGTGTAGGTCCATCAGATGGTTTATCACCACTTTGTTGCTCTGTTGGTCCATGTATATCCGGAAGTTTTAAGTTAGCCCCTGCAAACTGTGTAAACATCCATTTATAACTACGAACTCCTATGTTACATTTACCCAACCGTCCATTGCAATATCTGTCATTGTATGTGTTCATTACATTATTTCTTTTACTTCACTTTGAACAAAACATTCGGCTTTCCTTATTATTACCCCTTAAATCATCCATTAAAGTGTCTGTCGTCATTTAGCTCGAGAACAAAAACAATATTTCACTGCGATGAAGTCTCACCTGAGTAGGTGATATTCAGAGCAAACCACACGCGGCAAAACTAGAGTTATAATTTTACAGTCGGACAAAGTCCAACAGAGGTACTTAGGCCGTTTAACAAATAACTGTTATCTTGCACTACTTGGGTAATCATTTTGAAACAAAACAGTCGAAACGATAACGTCTACTTACATCTTAAAATGACATATGGTAATATGATAAAGTACTGACGTAATTTGTAAGAATGATATCCATACAATATTTTATAATTTGAGGCGGGTGTAAAATATCATTGTGTTTTATCTTAATATAGCAATATTGGAACAAAAAAAGCCATAAGGTAAAGCAATTCCAGATTTGAGCTTTTGGGGTATCATATAACAGTACAAGTCGCACGTGAAAGTTAAATAAAGTACACGTTACACTCATGTTTGCATGAAATAACTGACTACTCAGATTAGCCAACAAGCCACTATTTTCAGGATTAGGCTCGAATTCAAAAAGTTCTTTAATACTTTAAAGATTAAATACTATGTACATTTGACGAATGTTTAAAATAACACTTTCCTAGGACATATTATCATTACCATATCGTAAACCATGACATAGCTTTTAAGAAAAGTATTTCGGTTTCAAAACAAATATTTTGGTATATAAAATATTTTGGTAGAACTATTGACGTACAGGCAAGCTGGAAGTCGTTTTCACATTAATCCTTATCCCGAAAAGAAACTCGAACCCATATAATTAAAGGCTTAAGAGTAGAAGAAGTTGCAAATCCATGACTCTACTACTTGGATTATTAGAATTCGAACATAACCAAACTCTAAGATATACAGAATCGGCCTGTAACAGACTTAAAAAATGAGGTGGCCATATTCTACTACCACGTCTGATCATATATCGACTGGTTTATTTAAAAAGAGTGATTCTAACACGACTCGAAATGTCTCAATATGCCACATTTAGCCACACCACATGATTATACGTTGGACGTTATTACTTAGGCTATTCCTTTCACATAACACACATTTGCCAAGAAGATGTAATCGCCTGATGTTTGTATGCATCGGAGTCTCCAATTGTAAAAATGTCATTTAGATCAATGGTCTTTTAAATACAATAACCCATTAACCCTATTTGATTGAAAGGGCCAAGAGGGCTTAAAATGTCAATCCATCTGCTTGCAATAATGATGGCAAAAGCAGAAAGCAGGAAGCATATATGGATATATAAAGAGGATGGCCAAACACGCATTGATCGTAAACAAGGGAAAAGAGCCTATGATGGAATCTATTGACCCAACATATTGCATTGCTTAATCATCTGAAAATACATTTGAAAACTGAACAAAATTGTATTTATCAGTTCCAAAAGCCTCTTTACAAACAACATGATATCTGTCTAGTATGGTGGTCGACCAATTGGCATCAACAATTTGGCCAACTTCTCTTTTGTCCACAGAAGCATAACTCAGCAGGAGATGAATGTCTGAGAGCATAAAAGGCATTCCAACATCCCGGTCGGGCTTCTTGAACATTATACTCGTGCCAGTTCACGGAGTCAGGTGAGCTGAACTTCGTATGTACACCCATCGAAAGCGATCAACGGATAAGAAAAAAATAGTCAGCCATGAACTTTCAAACAATTTCTTCGTCTACCGAATATGGTGACTTCAACGTTCTACTTCACCACTCATTGCCCCAGCCTCTGGCGTTACGTCCGCAACAACAGCGAATCAACTGAAAGTAACACTTATGACGAACAAGGACATGGCAGTTAATATGTTCAATGGAAACTACAAAAAAGTACGGATAGCAAATTTATCCATTCTAACACTGAATTTAACAACCTCGAAAGCGATCCGATCTGATTTGGTGTTTCCATTTGACACTTTTTGCCTAGTTCATGTAAGCTACCGTAAATAACCAGAAAACACTCAAACACCTATATATTGTATATTTTGATTTAATGTATTGTTGTTGCTTTTTTTTCACAGTAACTCTTTTTGTTGTTGTCGCATTGTTCTTTCAGTTTTCTACTGATTTCATACCACATGTTATCCTTGAAAAACTCTTGATATTGTCATGTTAAATTGGTATTTTTCCTTGTTTACATTTACTGTTTTTTATTTATGCTGGTGTAAATAAATTAATTGAATGATGTTATATGGGCAAACGTATGCAATATATTGTCTTTGTTGTATCACAATGTATATTGACAATTAAATATTAAACGACCCAAAAAAACGGAGTAACAATTGAAAGAACAGCCAAGATAAACCGCGGCATTTAGTTGTCCAAGGGTTGTTGACAAATACACTATAGTTGGAAGTTAAAATGACCACAATTTTAACCACGAAGGCGGGGAGTAGATCATATAGTTTTTTATAAGTAATGCTTAAACTGAGATAAAGGAAAAGCACAAAAACAAACAAAAAGACATGCTTGATAACAAGTTAAGAAGGTCAGCTTTCACCCTTTGATTTCATTAGAGCGTGTTTAATAATATATTACTTATAAGTGTTGCATATATTTCTTAAAAAAATATTTTTAACATGAACAATACACCATTACGTTATTTTTTTATTTAAGATACAGTAAATTACACTATTCATCTTACCATCTGCCTCTTAATTTAAACTATTCGTATTTTTTGTTCATTAACTTACATCAGTGTTACTCTTAACAAGTCATGCCCTACCTTCATATTATTGCCATCTCCTCCATTAATCAAATTCACCAGTCCTGCAAAAAATAAAAGCCATTGGAATAAAAATGTAAATAAGAACTGTAATACATGACGAAAAAAACATATAAGCAGCAATGTGTACCTATTTTTATAATTGCAGATATCATAGCTTCTGTTGTATAAGGCGTCATAAATTCATATAATAGAAAAATGCATTACAAATATTTGAAAATGCGACATGCAGTTAACTTCACTGTAACAGTGAAGCATATGGTATATACATGTTTAAGGTTCATTGTATGTTCACTCTTTAAAAATACACGCCTACCTTACATATGGACTTTACTATTTGTTATACTCACTTCTCAGGAAAGACCTGAAATCAGAAGTTATTATCACTTAATGCCGGCATAAGTATCTGTTAATATTTTATAATTACTCATTTGTGTTTACTTCCACAACTTTGTAAAATGTCATCGGAGTATTTTGATATTTCATTATAAACTTTATTGCATATATAAACAGATTGTGTACAAGGTTTTAAACGGCTCCGTTAGATTTGAGCGCTTACTGAGCTTATTATTCACAGATAAATCAAAAGCAAACTACAATACTTACGAAATACATACTTTCATTTCTGTTTGTAAATAGATGTTTTTGTTTTTGCAGAGAAGAACATATTTACTTTCTAAACATGAAATGTTTATGTAAAAAATGGAACTTACGGCTTTGAGCCTGGTTGCTCAGTGCTGCAAACATCATCTTTACTTTGTGTCTTAACTACATTAACTACATCGTCCGATGAACTGTCGCTTGAGAATCGTAATGGGTCCCTACTGGTGTAGAGCTTCTCTTTCGCTTTCGTCTTCGATGCATGCTTGCTTTCACTCCGATCGTCCATGTTTCCATTCAAGAGTATTTCTGAAAAAAAGGTATCACGCATTGATCTTATGCAAATAGTATGTTTCGAACCACACGCTTAGCGAAAGCGACATATGAGGGTCAATTAAATGGGATTAACATTTCACCTCACATACTTTTTAGAGAATACCCACTTCTTAAGGAAAAACAATATACATGTCCTATTACATCAGACTTTATTCAGTAAGGTGGCATTTAAAACATTAAGTGTTAAATATTTCACAGGAGCTTTTATGAATAATATAATATTGGTCCTATTTATTTAAAATAATGCCGCAATAATGCAACACAACTGGAGCATTGTGCCACGTCCGATGTTATTGAATCCTTATTGGGAATATTATACATTAATTGAAAATACTTGAAAGCAATATATCTTAAGAAATAAGCGTATAAAGCAACACTTTCCCACGTAAGTGAAAGGGAAGAAAAGCCATAACCACCCAAACATGCTACTTACTCAAAATCATATTATTATTAACCACAAAATACATGTTATAATGGCAGTGTCAACTAAACTAAACAAAGACGTTTAAGAGATAATGACTGGTGTGACGGAAAAGAGAATATAGTAACACATTTTTTTTTTAACAATACTTATAAAATGTCAGTATGTCTCTTTGTTTTCTTGGCCGGAAGTATCCAAAAGATAAACAAGAATATATAATGTTCGTGATGTTCTTTTTATATTTCTGAGATATGCCATAATAATAATTTATATTTCTGAGTTATGCCATATTCCAAAAATAATATTTAATTAATTTTGGACATTACATTTGCTAATTATTCCCATTTACATTAAATTGTCGCGCTTCCTATAAGTATGATGACCCGTCTGTTCTTAAAAAAGACTGTTGTATTGAGGAATTTAGGTGTAGTGCAAACATTCTAAAAGTGTGTGGACAATTTCAGCAGTGTATTTGTATCTCAGCATTTTCCAATAAATCTTTAAACGTATTTACAGTTATAAATATCATGTTATTTGAATCATTTATTTTCCTTAGCATACATGTGTCAACAAAGAATTTAATCATTACAACGGTTAAATTCAATAATCGTAAAATGATTTGACAGGTATTTTGCTTCAATACGACTTTTACATATGGAAATACAAATCGTCAGCGTTCTTAAGCATGCAATTCGGTTCCCATGATTGCAAAGTTTATGCATTGCTTGCATCACTTTGCCATTTGTTACTTGTTTCAATCAGTCTATCTAAAACTGTTTTATTTTATTATCTAAAATCACAACGATTCACTAGAATAATTATTTAGGTTACTTGCAATGACCCTGTCTGTATTGCGTAATGTAGCAATAGTTTTGGCAAAACAAAGAATAATTGCACCAATTCTTGCCAAAGTGGTTGAACATCGGATTTGATTAAATTTTCAAAGGACATATAAAAGATGTTGAGAACATAATGTCGATATAAAAGATGTTGAGAACATAATGTCGATATGAGTTAAGTTACTTTTCACAATTACAACCACTGCTAGATGAAATACATTTAAACATCCAACACCCTTTGCACACACTCGCTTTTTTTAATGATAACATCATTTTACATGCGTATTTAACCAAGACATAGTTGTTTTCTTTAATGATCACATTAACAATTTAATAATTACGTTTCTCCAAAGAAATAACGCCCTCTTTCAATTAAAGCATTTTTGCACTTGATGTTATTACAAAAGTTGTTGAATATGTCAACCGTGTTTTAAATATTCCAAGAGTTTACAACATATGTTGTTGTTTTTTCCTTTTCAAAAAAAGTTACAACCAGGCTCATATTAAAGTAGACCGCACAGTATTCCTATACATCCTATATATCATCATCATTTTGTTTTACGTCTATTTAAGTAACATTGTTTATAAGAATTAAAAAAACATTTTTGTAATATCGTATTTACACAACATACAAATTCGTTGATTATCCAAATGAAAAATTATCTTATAATATGAGTGTTGACCAAGTAATTCGAGTAAAGATACATTTTTTTTTAAACAAATGGTAAATAAAATCGTGGCCTATTTTGTTTTCTATCGTGTTCCAGATCAGTGAAATAACCGATTAGTGTATACGAGAATCAGCGAAGATAGAGCAAATATGTTTATTCAGTCACCATAACAATTTTATAGTAAACCCAACTGCACCACGATTAAATAGTTAGCATCAGTCCCCTTCATGTTGCAGGCTATCTTCCTCAACTAACTATTCTCGCGCTTGTACATACTTTATTCGGTTGTTGTCTCACTTTCAATTAGTGACGACTACACGACTAAGGTTTCATTCATGTGTTCGCTGCCTAGATATCGAAATGAAGAATTTAAACCGACAACTTGGTCTGCTAACTTCATATTTGTTTGCGAAATTATGTACATGCTTCGGCTGTCAAGCGAAAAAGAGACGTTTTCCATAATTCTCTTCATAAATGTCATTCTACAATGCTCGTACCCGATAGATCAGGAATAAGGAGCGAACGTCTAACTCGTGTAAATAAATGTAAATAATAATAATAAAATACTTATCAGAATAACAATAATGACAATAGTATTCATACTAATAATGAACACTTACATATGTGCTTCCAAAATAAAGTTTCCGTCCCCTTCTATCTCTCTTCATAGCCGTCACAGAATGTTTTCGATTGTGGTGTCTGTCGCTAATAACTACTGTAATGGGGCTCGTCAGAAGTGCATTTATTGATTGTGCAGTAGATTGTTTGGCATAAATGTTACCTGCTCTTTGTTTGTTCTATGAGGAGATAACGCAATGGACAAAGGTAAAGTGCATAAAAACCGCCTTTAAAGGCACACTTAATTAATTGCCGAAACGTCAATACGTTTTTAGCGAACCATCGGTAAAAACATATACACATTACTAAATAAAAACAAATCTCGCAAACTTACATAGGCAAACTAAATAAAGCGTTATCCAGAGAATATTTACCAGTGAGAAACTATGACCTAGTCAAAACAGCAGAAAAAAATAAGGAACAACGATATGATTCTGTATTGCGTTTAACTAGTAATGGGTCCCCATTCCTATCCAACTTCATAAGCAGGCATTTAACTTCCATTAATAATTCTAGAAAGCATGGGCATGCAGAGTGATTTAGCTCACGTTTGCTTCTGTCTTACTATTTAGAATATTTAAAATCGTCTTTTGTTTAGATTTACGTTTGATTTTTGCTGGCATAATGTCTCAATCACCATAGAACAGTTTAGGTAAAATCAGATATAGTGTTGCCGTGACTGTGTATAACATGCCGTGAACATATGGCATGATACCACTCCCAGTCATATTATCCTGTGACCTGATCAACCAGTCGTGGATCTACCCTTATATTTGCTTAAAAATTTAAGCAATTGACCAATGTAAGTACGACATGTGTGCATAAACATACAAACACCATCAACATTATTGCAATCATCATCCCCATCTTTATATTCATATTCATATTCATCATATTCAACTAATTCATCTTATTCATATTATTCGTATTCATAGTCACATGTTTATTATGTTCATCATATTCACAAATTTATTACATTCATCATATTTGCATTATTTTATTCCACATGTTCATCATCATCATCATCATATTTATCCCATTCATCACACTAATGTTCACATTAGTCCTATCAAGCCTATTTATTATTCATCATAAGCATCATTATCAGTCAGCATTTCTAGTCAAACATGATCACACCTTGGTAATCAAACAAAATTCAGTTTTAAGGTATCAATTATTGGAACATACTAAATGACAGGTGTAATAAGGAACTATCCACACGTAAATTTCGTGAAACAAAATAACTGTCAATAGTGAACACATTTTCTTGTTAGCAGGAGTAAATGTACAGGGCACATTGACCTTGCAGTACTGATCATTTTCTAGAAAACAGATGTGTTGATTAAACTAAACTGAAAATAATATTGATTTTGCATAATTGTGTTGCTCTTCTTTGAAAGAATTTAAAGCATTTTACAAAACAATAAATATGTTTACCATTAAATTATGGATCCAAAACTAATCCAGTCTAGACATCAATCTTTAGATGTACATAGGCTACCAACGATAAGAGTGGTAAATGTAAATAGTTTCTAAAGCGTAAAATGCACAATACGTGATGTATGAATAATAAGTATGTAAACAGTCATGGACCTTCTCAAAGGAAGCATGGCTAGCTTCGACATGGTCTAACAACTTTAAAAGAAAGGCCTTTAAATGAAAACTAGTTATATATCTGGGGCCGCAGTCCATACAGGTACGTTAAAACGTGACATTGAAGTGATCGCGGTAAACATCAGTCAATAACACGCAAAGAATGAATGTAGCACATAAGTAAAGAAATAATCTAAAAGAATGAAGAAAGATAACAAAGAAGACCACATGATTGTATCAGAAAAGTTTGCTGTCTCAACACATGTACTGAACGACGATGGCAATGGAAGTTGAACTGAATTTGGACAGAGATTAAGCCCAGCTTCTGCTTAAAAATATCAGGTTGACGCTGCGTGTACACGCATTATTTAATTAAAGAACTTAAGAGTTATAAAACCATGACAATACTGTTCTTAAATATCTTACGTCCCTGCTATTTATACAGTATTCTGTCGCATATGTATAAAGGTAATTACAGCTTATACGCATTGTAGTATTTGGACTCAACACGGGTTGTACCAAGTTATCAATATGGGCTATTTCTCAACAGTGCTAACACAATTTGAATGATCTACGTTTTACCGTTTAAAGAAGTTAACAGATGCTGTTGTTTTTTTTAGAATTAATTAGATGAGATACCTTATACATATTTTGTGTTGTCGCTTTATAGGACTACATTGGCTTTGACTAGAACATTTATCAACACGTTAATTTTAATATCCTCACATACGAAGAAAAAGTATCTATCAAAAATATAAACTATGTAATATATGTAATAATATTTACACATGGCAGCGGGTAGCTTTTCACCTGATAGGTTCAAGTCCTAGTCAGGAAAAATAAAACTTGGCCAGAATGTTTGCCAATATGAAATCTTACATATGTTTTGAAGTGGGTCATGTGGATTCAGTAGATAAATTTGTAAATTTCTAGAAAATGTTATCAACCCAATGGCCACACTAATGATCAAATCTTCAGCAAAGATTTCTAAAGTAAATAACTCATAAATTATTGATGCCAGATTTGAGTCTACTAAAAGCATTTGTCCTCAGGTGAGCGATTAAGGGCCAACATGGCCCTCTTGTTTATTAAAGTTCCAATTCTTTTGTAGAAGCAAGCTGGTTGGTTACGATGTTGAGTTACTGCAAAGTTTTAACTTGAAAGACAGTTACTTAAACAGACATGAATAAACAAGGCAGTAAAATGCTGTTTAACCTCCCTAGCACTGGTAAACTAACTGTTAATGTTTTACTATTTAATCTTTCTAACAATAAATATCCATGAATGTATGTGTATTTTATAACTTGTTGATAGACATAAAAGTCACAAAGACAGAAGGGGATTATGATGATGTAGAATATGAACCAACCCTACTACTGTTGCTGCTGCTGCTGCTGCTGCTGCTACTACTTCAAGTTATAGTTTCAAGCTTTCAAGAGACTATATATTTGGTATATAAATACCTATAATATGTATAATGGAACAACACTACTACTTACAAAAAAAAAAAAATGTTTTTTATCAACAGGTTTTCTTCATAACATAACAACAGAACATGGATCAACCCTTTTCATGATGCGTTATATGGTTGCATCCATGAGCCACTGGGTTATAAGAAATGCAAAGAAACACTGGCATGACCAAATAATGCCCAATCATACACTGCACTGCTGGCTGGTGCCATCTCAGAAAAAAAATCAGGTTAGCCAAAGTTATGTTAGCTTGTTAGCTTTCGTTCAACTTGTGGTATTTTAGCATCTGCTCATTTGCGTGTTAATGACTTCTAGAATCAATTGTTTTTACTTTTTGATAATACTTGTAAAAGAAAAGGGTTTTAACTCTTTTTTAAAACAGTAAATATTTTTTTATCGTTTCTAAGAAAGAAAATATTTATATTGATTGAAGTTAGAAAACTTAAAGACTTTAAAAAATTAGGCAAAATATTACCAGGGGTTAATATATTGTTATAAGTATTTAGAAAATGATTGAGTTTATGTTGTGATATACTGATGTATTTTATGTTCATACATTTTAGAACTAATACAGGCATATAAGATTTCCACTTGCACCTTTGTAGCATCTGATATGAAAACTTTGATTAATGATTTTAGTTATAAATTATTCAGCTCCTGCCTACATTCAGTGATGTTTCTAGATAGAAAATACCTGATGCTATCCATAGTAAATATTTTGCCTTATCAAAAGACAACATCCTATATGCAATGTTAGACCTTAGAGGAACGTGTAGTCCAGGAAAACTTTTAAAATCGTCTTGTCATAAACCACAAGATAGCTTTGATATTAGGTTTATGTATTCCTTTGATGACCTTGTATCAAGATTGTTCAAAGAGTGTTTATCTGTCCAAAAGCATAGTAACAAGGGCTAAATGTCTATGACCCTTAGGTGAGTGATATAGGGCCAAGGAATAGGCCGACCTGCAAGACAGCCAGGCCGACCTGCAAGACAGCAGGGAACTAACGGATGGCGGGGTCATTCATTTCCCGTGCAGATGCAAAGCACCTGCCCACTGCCATACTATTAACATTACGATTGGCAAAATAGCACTACTATACATTATCAATTTACGCTATATATATATTATTTTTAATTTGAAAAGCTTTTGTTGAATAATGCGTTTCTTAATTATGCTGCAACTCAGTCCATTCACCTCTATGCAATGAACAATGCTCGCAATGACCAAATTTTATATGAAAACGTACATGTAACACCATATTAGCTTTATAATAAAAAAAAGCTTGTGTCAAATTTCAAAACACAAACATTCCTTTATAATCAAATCGAAACAAATAACCACCCTTAGTTTATGTTTCACTAAACTTTTTTTACTTAAATGTTGAAGTATGGAGGGGACATAGTTAATAGTAAAACGAACGTTTTTCAATTAATCTCGATGGCCCTGTATTTAATCTTAAAAATAATTTATTAATATTTTAATAAAATAACTCTTTAACTAGTTTTGTTAATTGCCTATTAATGTTGCGCATCCGTGTATGCAATGGAAACAAAATATGTTTAAATAAATGCCAAAACATAATTATGATTTTTCATATATTAACGTATTAACAATTATTCGGTTGACATAATTCGCTGCCTTTCAAATATTAAATCCTTGCCATATTTGTATATTCATGATTACAGAGCTGTTACCTATGCATTGTGTAAAAGTATCCAATATTGATTTCCGTGCATTTTCCTTCGAAGTACACTGGATTTTGGACTTTGGTTCTTCAATCCCATCGACGAATAAGGAGCATGCTACAACCAGTTATATTCTTCATTAGTAATATTTGGCCTTAATTAAAATATTTAACTTACCTCTATTAATATGCCATCAATTGTTTTGTTTCAAATAGACCTGTTGAGTATAAAGTATTTTATATAGTGGCTCGTCACAGGCATGTTTTGTTTTATATTCGACTGCCAATAAAATGCCTTTATCCTGTGACTTTTCAAATGTTAATGTATGTTGCAATATCTATAGAACCTTGTCATATTATCTCATTTATAAAACTTCATCATTTTAGACAATGTCTCAAGTATGCTAGCAACCATAGGACGTCAGATTGATTTTACTTTTGCTTAAGGTAATTTACTTCATAAGATCAATCCTTCATTAACACATCTTAGTAAGAATATTAGACACCTATATAATTATAGCAACATAAATTTCATCAAACTATATGGTACATTAAACTCAACGGATAATCGTGCTGAACGTTTGCTATGACAGTTAACCGGCGATGTTACAACAGCGGGGATTTTATTAGCAGTTTAATTTCTATGATATGTCTCCTGAAGAGAAATAATCAAAACACAGATTCGGATACAAAGATGAGTTAGTTAAACCTGATAAACTTTTCATGAAAAAGCATGGAGATCTGACACAGAGGAATGCAATGATATTAAGATAAACACAGCGATTGTATTCACCGGCTTTATTGTTTATATTTGGGGTTTTACGGCACACCGACACTTGATAGGTCTGTCGCTATTGACTACTGCTAAATCAGCAGTCACGAATGCAAGCAAATATTGGCTTTGTAAAAAAGGACTTGTACAAAAACTCATTTCAATGTGAAATATGAAGGACACGTAACTGTTTTAGCAGTTTTAGTTCATTGGACGACTGTATTTGTCAGCATATAATTCACAACAATACACATTATTCACGATTTTACGACTTGTATCGCTTACATTTTTAATGAAAATGTGCTACCCAAAGTGCAATTGCTCTGTTCTGTCAAAACTTAGTTCATAACACGCCAAACATAACGTTGTTTTATCTGGCAAACTTACAATAAACACAGTATTGTTTTTTTATTTAAAAAAGACACATCAAACATTACTGAATTGTTTGTTTTCCACAACATTATTATCAATTAAACAACAACATTATTATTAATTAAACTTCTTATAATGAAAACAATTCCAAAGAAGCATCCATAACTTACCCCAAATTTAAAATGCATGTTTAATATCGTAATTAGTATATAATATAACACATTTAGTTTGACAATGCATGTGTATTTGCAGTTTCTAAAATGAAAGTAAAACAACAGTCATTATGAGCAAATGCTATTTACAAAAATGAAATTATTATCTGTAAGAACGTCGCATTTCCAAAGGTTTATCTGTTCTTGGTTGTTGATAATCCTCTATACTCAAAGTCGTATCTGGACATTATTTAGGGATTCTCCATTTGGTTTCAACACTCTGTAAACTTTGGTCGCCTCCGGTGGCCATTCATGTAATTACAACTAATTTAAAGACGTAGAAATTGGCATTGACATAAAACCAAACAAAACCAAACATAAGTCACTGTAACTTCTTTGACGCCATTGACTATGATAAATCCGAATGATTTATTAGTTTCTAATTGGTCTGCATATGGAGATCTGATATGAGCAGAACAACTTGCAACTAATTTTAGTTGTTACATTGTCAATGCCTCGTTAACGTTAGTGTTGTTTTTTTTAATCTGTATAATTTAACAGCAACGTCGCTATCATAGATAACCTAATAAATTGCATGTACCGACCGAAGAAAGAGTTGAAACTCAAGGTTATTTACACATAATTTCCTACTCGACTTTCTCACAATAACTTCTCATTTATCGCACTAGAGTTATAGCCTTGTTGAAATCTCTGTAGCGATAAATACGATAAAGATGAAAAAACCGCCTCGACGGGTTTTAAATCAAGGTTCCTTGATATATCGTGACCGTAGTTTTCAACTGCTGAACATGTATTATTGTACACACATTTAGAATATAAATGAACTCAACATTACAATAACTCTATCTGTCTCAAATACTCATTGGAACTTCATTGTACTATTGTGTCGCCATACATGTGTACATACGTTTGCAACATAAATGAAAGGCAATTTTATTTAGATTTCTCAATAAATGATATAAACTCACAAGGTATTGGTCTGAGCAATTAACATACATAATGCTGGCTTTTATTACACTGAGTCATTACCGAGGGTTTTATGTTGAGTATTTCGTGTTCCATTGTACAGAAATGCCTTCTCTATTACGTACGTACAACGAACAATACACGTGTCATTCCTATACAATGACACGGCTGAATCTACCTGTTTACGTGGCAAACGTTTGAGTTCGCTTATGAATCGTTTCTGTACAAACTATTTTAGACGTATGAACATCAATATAACATTTGAATCACGCATTTGCGACATTATACAGACTAAAAAAAGTATTTTCAGCAACAGCGTTTATATAAAACTATCATAACCTAATATACTATGCAAGTGTTGGTTAATAACATTAGTGGAACACGTGAGTATATATTCTAGAATACATTTGAATTATACTGCATCCTCAGAACAAATGTGTTCAACCACTGAAATTTGGAACGGCCATTCCTATCCGTGTATGTTTATTCCCGTTGCTTGTATTGTTTGTATTACTATGGCAATTTTTCCAATTGTCTATCTTTAACATTCTTTCATCAATTTGAATTCAAAATCGATTTAGTGTAAGAACACGTGGTTTACAAAGGCCTTTTTGATTTATTACTAATGCACGATTAATGGAGTTTCATTCTTAGAATTTTAAGTAGCCTGTATAATAATTAATGTATCTGTTTTAACTAACGATGCAGGTGCTTACTTTTAGTTGTCTCAATTAGACGGCATGTTTTTATTTGCACTGTTTGATAGAACAAACTTCAGGAACTGCGAGATTGGAGCGCTTCACAAACCAGGTTTAAGCATCAGTCGGTCCTGTTGCCTACTGACCGTTGCAAATAGGTAACTGCTGTTTTTTTCTTGTTGTGTGTTAAGTCCCGTCTCTAAGTTTTTGTCGCAGTTACATTTACCCTGTTTGCATTTGTCTAGTGATATTTTAGATAGGAACCTTACTTATTTGCCTATTAGAAGTATATTTCATCTCTTTCAAATAAATGTGAAGTTGTTTTTTTTTTATGAAGCGCCAATATTTAGATTCTATTAAATCGTTTTATTTATGGAATTCTAAGTTAATTCGTTGACTAATATGTCGTTTACTCAAAACAGTACCACAAACAAAACGCACATGTTAGTGTGTATAAAGTAGATTTATAAATTGCAATACGGTTTTCGTATCAATTGACTGGGTAGCCAATTAATGAAAACAGTCTTAGTGGGCATATTAGGAGCCGTGTTCTGTCAATGCATTTGTGTGTTTGTTTATTTTACAAATAAAACACAAACAACAAACAAAAAAGAAAACTACAAAACAAACAAAACCTACCCACAAAAAACGGGCAAGTTGTTAAACATTTAGTTATTTGATGAACATGTGCGAATTTGTCGAAACCTATTGTAGCGAAAATTGAAAATTGTGTATAAATATTATTTATTTATATATTGAGGTACGTGGACATTTTCATCAGAAATTGTATATGACATATACATACGTCTATCAAACGATAGCGCAGGAAATTATATTATTCTAAAGCTGTCCGATATAAGAACACTTTGTCTGTTTCATGAATCCGTTGAATCTGCACGTCATATGCATATACATACTTACATTAACATACTTGTTTTTCACAAATTCAGGGTGGAAATAGACACTAACACACATACATACAAAAAACAAAGCTAAACCTCTTTGGTGTCACATCGAACAAGCGAGACATTTTTTTATTGGAATAATTTATTCAGACACTAACTCCCAATATAGGTTGAGATAAAATATACACTGCAAGACACGTTTATGCTTGTTTGAGTGGACCAGCGAATACACATTGGATCTTGGCAGCGTATTGTTTACAACCAGTCTGTTTATATAATTATTTCTTTGTAAGCAAATGTATTTCGATAAATGAAACGATAAAATTGCTTTGCTATTGCGTCCAAAATCTAACGGCTATTGTTAGGAACTACTTTTCACAGCGGATGTGTGCATTATGACTGGGGAAAACTTCGAGCACTGTGTTTATGAGGCCAGTGAACGGTCGGACTATCCAGAGATTGAAAACATTTTTATAGGTCTTGTGTGATAAATAGAATCCTAAATCCTTGTTTCAAATTGTCTCATATACTATATACTATATATTATATACCAACACATCCGTTCATAAAGTTAATGATAAATTATTATAGCCTACGGGGTATGAAAATGTTTTGTTATGTTACGATTTCTTTATTGTATAATACTGAACATTAAAACAAAAAAGTCACAGGTAAAATATTTATTTGTGTATTATATATACGAATAACTTGTGGATAATGATTTTTTTTTATGTTGCTATTATTTTCATACAACGCAGAGACCAAATATGATCATATGATTAGAGCAACATCCAGACATTCTGGAGGGGGATAAAAATGACTGGGTAAAACCACTGGCGCACCGCAACTCCGCGTGTTGCTATTAAAAACCGCATTATTTAACTATCTTATAAAACGTATACTCATTTTTTCTTTGACCTTGCACTTCTTGGTATGTATATTAACTGTTATATCGAATCTACTCAAACATTTACAATGATGTTATTAGTTTGTATCATAATTTGACTTTTGAATGTCCCTAGCAAAGCTAGGCATGCGATATTTGTTATAATGACAATTGCCTTGCCATTATATTTACCAGACATTACAATAAATAATATCAAATACGTATTGATCAAAAGAGTTAACTTTTACGAATTTGATTTCTGTCTGGCGCATGAATATTGTTGTGTTTGGTTGATGCTTAATTTGTTTGTAAAGAAAGTGTGTTTATGATTCTTTATTATTTGACGTATGAGTTATGCAAGCTTAACATTTCTCGCTTACGATGGACACGTATGGTATATTACGGCAAAATTCATTACAAACCAAGAACCATAATGCGTTGGCATAGTAAAACATAATTTCTTAGCCGTTCATTATGATATTATTTAACCCCTGTTTTGCATTAAAGTATGTACATTATGCTGCCATTGTTTGATGCAAACCTCACTTGATAATTGAAATCAGTTTTCCATTTGTTTGTTTATTTACAAAATAACAACACAATAGTGTTCAGTAATCTTAAATATTTGTTCAAATCAACGAATACAAGAATCGTAAGCAATGTAGTATTTAGGAATCGGCAGATCGCAGAGAATAATGGGCTAGCATGTCGTCTCCATAGCCGACACAGATAAGAAAAGTATGAAGCTAGCAAATGTTTAGGCTTTTGAAGAAATGGTGGCCCGATATTATCAGGGCAAGTTTATGAGGGCCATTTTGATTGTTATGTAGAGAGGTGTCCCATTCCAGAGATAAAAGTGTTCATAAAAAAGGGAAAGATAGGTCAAGGTCTGCTTTTGAACGTCATATCGCAAAGAGAATTTGAAAGGGGAACCAAAAGACAATTCCTGTCAGGTAGGTCAGCTAGCAAAGAGAAACCGCTCCGATACCCATCCAGGTATGTCATGTCAATAAGTAGTTAACCAATACTAAAATTACAGGAGAGAGAGTGCAGCATGCGCACACGTGCAAAAGCTTTCCATTGGTCTTAAGATTCGGTGCTTCGAAAAAGGAGAATATTGACATGGTCAGGTTTAAAGCAGTTACGTTATTAAGCCAGGATCTGGGATACAAAACTGTCAGTCTTTGTCCGACACGCCAAATCACTATACATGCCTAATGTTAACCAAGCCGGCAAACTAAGTGTTGGGGCGGACATGCCCAAGGTTGGCGTAGTTTGAACCCATGGAGTTTAGCGTTGTTATTTATATTCATACTGATATTAGTGATTTTTCTGTAAAGGGACACAAAATAAGCACCCTTCCTTTCTCTGATGATAAGCATTGTTGTCAAGTTCTCCTGATGCAATACACTCGATTTGTGTCATGTTTGCAGATGACGTGGTTTACATATAAATGAGCAAAAGACACAGGCATGAAAAAGTACGTTATGCAAAAGAAGAGAAAATAACAAATATTTGAACGTTTTAGTTTCACACTTACAATAAAATAATATAGAGAATTTATTTAGTTTTGTTTTGATGTAATTGTTCTTTCACTAGTATCTTGTGATTTGGGGGACTTCTTTGAAATGGATCTCGGTAAACACCACATTTAAATTGCGGCTACAATTAGTTTGTTTAATACACTCATGTCTCCCAAAAAATAATAAACATTGCAAAATTTATAATTGATAATTTCGGCTTACAATCAGTGGAAAATATAGTACATTTGATTTATATACTATGCCAATTAAATATCTATAAATATAGCAGGTCCGTTCTTGCAACACTGTAAAACTTCATGTTTTATCTGCGGTCTTCATCTTTTAAGCAGTTAAATCTAAATTAAGTTTTCGTTGTACGGAATAATTCTTTGGTATATAATGTCAAGTTATATTAACATCACCTTTATCCCCTTGATTTGTAACACCATTATGTGTATGTTTACATAGCTATAAACGTTTCATCTAAAAATATAACAAATAATAATAATAATGAAAATAATAATAATACTAATAATAATAATAATTATAATAATAATAATAATAATAATAATAATAATAATAATAATAATAATAATAATAATAATAACTTATGCTAATAATGATGATAATAATACCAATAATAATACTAATAGTAATACTAATAATAAAACTACTACTACTACTACTTATACTACTACTACTAATAATAATAAATACTTACATTTTGATTGTGTTCCTTGCCATCTATCTCACGCTATGGCTGCCCGCTTTACTAGCGTTATGGAAATATGGGGATAAGCTTAAATACAGACTAAAGCAGATACGTGTCACGTTGATCAAAACATTTTCCGAAAATATCCAAGCAGGGTTATGTTGTGTGTTGTTCTTTTCCATAATACCTGCAGAATTACCTATTTAACCTTGACCGCGAATCTGTGTTTTTTTCCAGTATGCGTACTTGTTTCTTTAACCTTTTAAATGGCAAGTTAAATGGATATAGGAAGGTAGCGGAATTTTCCTATGTCACTTTACCCTTTGAGTGGCAGTACTGTGTTACGAGTGTCTTAAACAATTTATATAGGCAGCCAAAGGGTGACAGAATACTGCTATTAAAGGAAGGGTGCAAGTTACATAAGGTTAGATAGAAAGGACGATTTATCGGCCCGTTTATTGAGGTCTATACATACAACCCTCTTACAGATTGGTACACCACATTCAACATTGCGTTGCATTAATTATTGAGTTTGACTAAAGGCAAATAATATTTAGAATAAAACTGTCGAGATAGTGTTTATCTACAGACATGCACACTTAAAACATAGACATTTCCCATGAAAACAAAAACGCGTAATGCCTAAAGAAAGAAAGCTACTTTTCATATTTATAAAAAATGTAAAGAAATAACAAATACGCTCCGCAAACAAACATTAATTGCGTATGTTAAACATTCTGAAAGAACACAATGGGGCTACGAGCGTACCATTAGAGAAAACATGTTTGTTGTTATGCTTCGTTTTTAAAACATGCTAAAATACCTATGTAATTGCTAAAAAGACTATGTAAATTTACATGTTTAGCACGGCAGTAAAAATTTGCTCAACGAAAAGAGAAAAGGCAAACGAGCTTGTAGGATACTGGGTGAGGTGCCTCGAATAACAATCTCTTCAAGTCTCTATTCCAACTTCCGACTTTATAATACATTTCCAGAAACATATTTAACAGTGTATGGCTTAGCCACTACGCACCAGCATCTGATGCAGGGAATTGGCGCCATCCCATGGCGTTTACGTAGCCGAATATTTACCCTGCCCGCCACCTTTTGCAGCTGTAGAGAAGGGGCGTCCCCACCGGCAGCCACCACAGTACATGTTGTTAATCCCTATAAATTATTTGTTAAGATGTAACTGATATAAATATATGCATTAATACACACGTATAAAAGACTCAGATCAGAATTCTCAAGGTATATATTATATAATATGCTCATGGACTCCACCCCATACCCCCAGATTGGACCCATTGTTTGCTTTCAGTCAGTCGTTGATACGCGTGACCGATACATACACATAGCAAGAGTTGGTCTTGGGATCCGTTAATGTAATCAATAAATGTGGCCCCAGCGATTGCCGCCGTCGTCCAGAGGGCGAGGTTAGACTGGATTTGTCAGAATTGTTTCAGGTTATCATTCTGAGACTGGACTATGGCATCCGCTATGACTGGGGGTAGCTTATTGTATATATGCCTGGCTTACCCTCGTCAATGTCATTGGTTCTGCTAAATTTAATAGAGAGAATGATCTGGTTCCATGTTACGAAACGCAGACACCTTGTCCAGTTCAACGGTTTGTCAATCACACTCAACGGGATATAAAGCAACATTTTGGCTGTGATAAGCCTCGGCGAATAAAGGATTTTACAATTTAAAATATGTATTCGTCCATTATTTATTCCCAATTTATATTAATGTAACGTTTGTGAGGTGGCATTCACCTAGTGATACGTGTCTCCGAATCGTAACCATTTTACACCTTTACCAAATGGGTTGTGTACACTGCTCATTCATTAAGGTTTTCATGAATAATTAGCACGTGTTGACAACTCTATGTGGTACCTTGAAATTAAATACTGAACAATAACTGTAGATAGCAACAGATACATCTTGCTGTTTTATTATTTATATTTAAGAAACCATTAAGATGGCTATGGTATATTACGACAATAAATAACCTCGTCAACATGTTAGAAATTTAATTTAGGAAATAAAAAAACATATCAATAAATTTGATATGTCATACGGCGCCGAAACGAATTGTGTAGAAGCTATTATTTGAAAACTCTTAAACATTCTAATGGAGTCTTCGAATGCAAGATTTACAACAGTCCCAGATGACGTGTCTTGATGCAAATTTCAGTTGTTCAATTTTTAGAATACATTTTAAAATGCATATTGTGTACGGTTTAAGGAGGTTGTAAGTAAAAAGACACATGTCGGGTTATTTACCTTAAATTTCACTTAAAATGTACCAGACATGATGCTTAAAATCATGTCACATACAGCAATACGTCAAATATAAGGAATCACACAACATATGCTTGGTATTTATGTATGTATTTTATGACCTTTAGAGATAAAAAATAAAAATCTATTATAAATTTACGTTTCTTAATAATTACCTGAATACGTTTAAGAATCCATTTTCGTGATTGAAGATAGGATCGCAAAGGACAGAAACAAAACATGTCCTACACTTTATAGTGTACTATTTGTTTATCATCAACACTATGGATCAGATTGACAACAAGTAAATATAGTGGAACATGGTATTTTTTGTTTTAAGTATTGAATGGCCGTTTACAGGCTATGCTGTCTTTTAATAACATGGTGTGACAAATTCAATATACATGTGTTTTTTTGTTGTTGTTTTTGTTGTTGTTGTTTTTCTGTCGCTCTGTTTTTCTACTTGGCCTTTGCTGGTTTTGAAACAGCAAAGTATAGCATAAAATTGTTGGGGTGATTAGAAGACTTTCGAAAAACACAATTTTATGTTAACCCGACACTTGTCTTAATTTGTTATGTTCATGTATACATACAGACATACATTTGCAGACTTTGTAGACAAGTAAAAATTATACCCATTCGTATCAGCAGAAAATGTTGACGGATAAATGACCGCAGTCAATGAAGTTATATATGTGAATCAAAGCGATATACGTCTTGTTATAGCTTATTTCTTTTCCGTCTATTTTTTTCTTTTTTTTTATAAAATTATATATCAATTGGCAGCGCCAGTCGGTGTAAAATGGTACGTAAGAGACATTATGAAGTTCTGACTTTAAACTATGTCTTAATAAATGTACTAATGTCGGTACCTTCGCAATATGTTTTTGTCTGAGATAAACACCCAATGACAATCTTAAGCAATTCCAATTGTGCATTGTTTTGAAATTTAAAATGTTTAATCATTAGACCAAGAACAAAACTGAATATAAATGCATGAAGTCCGATTGTCAATATAACATGTGTAGCATTTATTAAAATATGATAAAATGACGGATGAAGTTAATCTATATTTCATATTCACATAAAAGTATATTTGTAATTGTGTAAATGGTTCGAATGACCATCAGTCAAATATGATTAAAAGGATGTAATCTATCTTCTTTTTAATGCTCCATTTCTACACGAATTGTGCGTGTACTTAATTTGTCGTCAGTTTGTTTGCAAAAAGTGTTCATATAGCTACAAATAGGAGTCTATGACTTTATATCTTTAGTTTAGAGGGTTGTAATGTTAGATATAATTTAAAACAAAGACGTGGCTGTAGTTTTAAAAAGTCTCAAGTGTTTAGGTCTACAAGATTTAGGTCCAAATATAAATCAAAGGCACTGACTGACAGGAACGTAGTTCCAACACATTGATTGATTTGCGAAAGAAAGGATGGGTAAGAAATTTTGTGTAAGATACAATGCTTCCTTGAAACTTATTTTTCAGATACACATAGGCATAAGTTATGGAACAATAACGAACATATCATCTTTGCATGTGCACAGTTCACTTTATTGTCCTAAAATAAGTATGCGCTTAAAGATTAACTGAAAACGTGTTGTTTTGTTTGTTTGTGTATACATTGCCAGGACAAATTATGAACACAATAGCGACGCCAAGCCCATATGGTGGAGAAAGACCGCAGTCAAAATGTCTTAGTAGAACTACCGGCGAACCACAGGTAAGGTAAAAGACCTTCCCACATTAAGTCCTTCTCCCTGAATGGTACATGCACCCACGAGGTGGGAGGCTAAGCAGTTAGAGGAGTCTCCCACTACGCCACGGGCGCCTCATTAAAACGTTGTGCTACACGCAAAAACACTGCAAGGCATTCCAAACTATTTCGCTTGTATGAATACACTTAGCATTATCTATTGATTCAAATTGGTGCTAATTTGCATAAAACAATGTATAGAAAGCAGCAATTTGTGAGAGCATCATAATGGTAATCAAACCTCTTGATTTTAGTATAAATCCGGAAAAGGGACGGAGGCAAAGTTGAACGTCTGCTGATAATAAATTGTCATATAATTATAGTTAACTGTTATTGCTCCCAAATTGCCATGTGCACAACTGTCAATTTTCAGATTTAGTTCTAAAGAGTTTTTTTTTTACTAACTCCATATAAAACCTACCATATTGGCCCATGTGTACAACTGCAAAAAAGCCAAATTTGTGAAATTGGTCAAAACATTTTCCGAAAATAACAATGCAATGTGTGTGGTGTTTGTGTTGTTATTCTACCTTTACCGGAACATTAAAACGTAAGACGATAGGAAAGCAGTTCGTTAATCATAAATGGCATATTTGGAATATTTGTCAGTCCAGTCTTTTTAGAAGGTTTTGCTTATGGCAGAGTTCACATTGCTACAGTTGCATGCGAGTAATGCGTTTAAACACTTCTTAGTGTTCAGTGCAAACACATTTGAATAGCATTGAAACATTTAACTTAGCGAATGAGGAGCCGTATTTAAGTTGAAATTGCGAACAAGAAGTGGTGAAGACGTCAAACAAATAAATACTAAGGAGTCAAATTTTACCATAATGATAGCCTCAACTGATTTTGAATTATACTAGGGAGTCTTACTCGCATACATAAACTTATTTATTTTATCGAGATCTTAACATATAATTAACATTATTTAGATCAGTGGCTTCTTGTTGGCTTTAGTGGTACATTTTGATATAAATTAACTGTATTGTTTTAATTTGCAAACATGCCTGGTTTACAGGCATAAATCATGCGAGTTAAACACTGTACAAAAGAGTTCTCGTGATTGTATGAGGATCAAAGGTTTAATAATTGATTTCAAGATTAGCATCTTGACCAAATTAAAGCTACAACGTTGGGCAAAACAATCCATGCGCATGTAACCCACTTCACTATATTTTAACTTTGTAATATGCAGTTGTAAACTATTATATACATACATATACATATATATATATATATATATATATATTATATATATATATATATATATATATCTCTCTATATCTCTCTCTATCTATATCTCTCTCTCCTCTCTCTTTCTCTGTCTCTGTCTCTCTCTCTCTCTCTCTCTCTCTCTATCTCTCTATCTATCCTCTCTCTCTCTCTCTCTCTCTCTCTCTCTCTCTCTCTCTCTCTCTCTCTCTCTCCTCCTCTCTCTCTTCTCTATCTTCTCTCTCTCTCTCTCTCTCTCTCTATCTCTCTTCTCTCTATCCCCTCTGTCTTATTTAAATGCTACGAGCATGGTGAGATACATATTACCATTTTGACCTCGAGCGGTAGATTTAATCTCAAGAAAGCACGACGGCAAAGAATTATTCATGATCTCTGACCGGCTTGGGTTTCAGTCATTGTCCAACAGTATTGTTGATTATTTCATTATGAACACTTCACTTATTTCGTTAACCTTCATTGGCGTATATGCAGTGTTTGGCAGTCCACTCTTTAAGAAGGCTTCGATTTAGGATTACGATTTCGGTAGGGTATACAGTTACTATATTTACATACAAATAATACTACTTAATTTACGGTGCACCAAAAAATGAACAATAAGTTTTTAATTTGGAACATTGAACTCAGGGGTTGGGGAGAACTATTCTAAGTAACCCTTTATTTAGTCGCAAGAAACAATAGTGGCAGGTCTCCATTTTGGGACATAATGTTCCGTTGAGATTGTGCTTACGATTAAAGGTGCTGTAATACACTTTGCCTATGTATAATACTTATAAAACATCTAACCTCTGTTTTTGTATTATTGATGCACGAACTTATGCTTTATATAAAATAATGGTTGTTTGTAACATTACCGCAATTGTGAGACAGTGCGAATGGTGAAGAATATCGCTTTACATGACCTTTATTTTCAAGTCTATAAATAAGTCTGATGAGAACTTCAGCTAAAGTAAATATCGACGTCAGAGCTGACTACCCAAATGATAATGTATCGTGATTGCAAATGTTAGTTGTTGCGTGGTTTTCTTAGGTTAAAACTGTTATTTGTCAAAGGGCAGGTGTATTGGCCAAAGGCCGCAGGTCCAATACTACTGGCCCGAGGACAAATAACACGGTCAATATTAAATCACATATGTTTGACAATTTCATTAAATAACTTCATGCACTTATAATATTTCACATTTAATACTTCGTTTATCAATTAATCTCTGAAGATGCTTGTGTGTGTTTTTGTGAAATTTACACGTTGTAAATGTATAACACTTTCGGTTAAACACTTCAAATTCATGCCGTGAATGTTTGAAAACTGAGAATATTTTCTTTCATAAATTTATACAACCTGTCGGCGTCTACACATAGACCGAATCAAAACAAAATGGGCGCCATTTCCCAGAGCTTCTTTCTGCAATCTATATCATTTCTTTGCTCAGTTAATCATATAATTCAAATGCGGCTTTATATCATTATCACTTTTCGGAACGTGGAAGGTGCTTTTCATAGGATTAATACCGTATAGTTATTTAATAAAGTGTATAAATAGACGAGCATACCTTTTATACAGGCATACTATACATATTATAATAGGATGTGAGGTTAGCACTATACACCAGAGATCCCATGCGTGCTTATTGATAACAGTTTTACCTGATTACGGACGAAAAATATCTGTGATACAGGCAATGTTACCTAAACAAACGTCAATATAGTCAAGCTTACCTTAGTATAATGAAAATACATTTAAGCAGAATAACAGACAGATGTACAAATCGTTTTATTAAAGTGACGGAAACTACCTAGTATCTTGTCACATACAAATAATTTAAAATAGATAGGATAGTCACACCACTCATGGCAACATGTTTCTTGTTTCCTCGTTAGAATGCAGAAGATGATAACCACTTTCTAGAAAAGAATACAACTTCTGACATGTACATAACTGACAACAGTTAATTTTAGATATAATGTTATGTTCTTAAAATCAGTTTAAATTGCAATTGAATTTATTAAAGTAAAGTCTAGAATATGGTGTGAAACAACAGCCATCAAAGTGTGGCACGAATTAATGATATGTCAACTTTATAGTGCAAAAAGACATGCATCAGCCACCATTAGTTAAACATGTCAACATTTTATTTTACTGCTTAAAAAGGCATGCCACAGCCCTTAAAAATACAACAATATTATAAGCAGTATATAATAACACAACGGCATATGCTTAAACAATTTATAATGTAAATTGTAGTAACAAAATACAAAATTTAAGTGTATATTTTAATAGGCAAGCAAAAAAAAAAGAAAGAGATAAAGCACAATTGAACTTGACCTTTTAAAATAGTCAAGAATGCTTCTAAATTACTAGTCAACATTTCTTCAACGAACTAGCTAAACGACAATAACTATTTGGTACATTAAACTATAATAATGTTGACGCGACGTACGGGCGGCTATTTGTGTTTTGTTTTTGAATCTACGTTAAATTTTAATATTGTCCTTCGTTGTCTATAGGCTAAGTATGAATAGGGTTAACAGCAATAAGTATTTGTATACCGATTTTCATATTTTTTCTGATATGATTGCATATTTATTACTTTAGGATATTTGTTTTGCAAATCATGCCCACAAGTTATATATAAGGCAAAGGTCTATGCGGATTTAATTGACTTCATTACAAAATACATTACACTTTGTCGAACATTTATTTTAACGAAGTAGCGTGCTTTGGTTATCTAATTATTATTAGCTTTTAAAATAAGAATAATACAATGTGAACTTCGTTGACGTTTTTGATGATAAGACATTTAATTCTCCGCCCGAAATACTTTTATTACACATTAACGAAAATAACTGATTCAAATGTGTGCATGAACAATTAGGTTGCTTCATTGTTAACAACGGGTTTAACGTATGAGATCGACGGAGCGCAAACTTTAGTATTAGTAAAACAAAGACCTAATGAGGTTTCAATTAGGCAAAGCATGTGACTTTTGACACTTTTACAAAAACAAATACAAAAGCAAGGTAGCGTGTGTAGGGATCAATATATATCTAAACATTAATCAGCAAACTTGACTGCATTTGTTTAATAAACATATACATGAGATTTTGCTTAAACACATTTTTTTCTAAAATTACTTAACTTTACTTATTAGGCTTGTAATATAATATTGGATAAAGTATAGGCTATACATAACATTCAAAAGGCTTTAGAAAGAAAACGATTAAAAATCATGCATTATTCACAATAAATTTGGTATGCATGCTTAATATGAAAGTTTACAGAATGAACTAATGAATATTGTATATTATTTTGAGATGTATTAGTCCACTTTATGTTTGATAACAACGAAAGAATTAACAACAAAAATGCATCGCTTAAATTGAATAATAGAAATTGACAGTGTGTCAAAACGTGTGTTTAACTGGACGTGTTCACAAATTAATTTAACCGCAATGTTTTGTAAAAGTAAAATTGTAAGCGTTGTGCTGACGTCATATTTAATTACTAACTTCTAATACATGACTTCTGTAACATGTGCAAGTAATCAAACATCAAAACTTTGACATAAGGTGATGATTTTGGAAACAAAACAAATAAACACACATCCCATTTTGTCGATTCTTTATTGATTCTCTAAAATTAAACTGTGTTATACTTCTACATAATTGTCTTGATTGTATAATATTTATCTTAGCGCATCGCCATACACTCTTGCGGTAAACAGTGGAAAACTGTTGATCTATTATTGTTTCCAAACCCAAAACTTCTGACTGGATAGGTCATTACATTGAAAGTTGGTCACTGGAATTTTGCAGAAAGTGACTTTTAGTTTATTCTAAACACAACCCTAATACGAGCATGTATGTTTGTTGAAAATCTAGAATGTAAATGAGACATTAAATAATACTATATGCCAATCAAATACTCAATGCAACTACCGTATTATATTGTTGGCGTGTATATGGTTTTACAATATTTTGACAGGGAAAAACACGACGGTTGGATTATATTGCTCAATATTTGTTTGTTTGCTTGTTGGTTTGTTTGTTTCTTGAAGTAGATATAGTGCTGCCTTCACTGTGTTTAGCACGCCGTGAACACATGGCATGATATCACACCAAGTCACATTAGCCTGACACCGGGCCAACCAGTCGCGGAGCTACTCTTATATTTGCTTGTGCTTTAGCAAGTGAGCTTTACCACTGACATGTTTTACTACTTTGGTATGTCGCGGCACTAGTTCGAACACGGGGCGCCCGGTACCTGGAGCCGATGCTCAACCGTTTGCGCTTCCATGTCCGGTCGCCCAATATATATGACATATGCCACCAAGGTATTATTTTGGTGTTTTAATAAAAAAAAGAAACATAAAGAGAAAATGAAGACCCGGGCCTAGCTTATATAAATATTATTTAGCCTTAGGTATAGAAGTTCATGTTTTCAAGTGTAGAGAATATCCTTCTATAAAAAAGAACACACAATGAAAACTAACCGTGTCTTTTTGTTTTGTTTTTCAAAAATACATTGCAGCGGCCAAGTATGACCATTATAGCAACGTCGAGCGTTTTGGTGGAAAAAGACCTCAGACAAATGCATGGTACAACCACCGGCGACTGCAAGTCAGCTGGAAGACCTTCTCACATCCTAACACAGTCCTAACATTATTCGAACCTACGCGGTGAGGCGCTAAGCTGTCAGAGGAGTTACAAAACGGAGACTCTTTCAATACGTCAAGGGCGCCCCTTAACCGTCTCTATCTTATACAATTACACGTCTGCTTGGACCAGTTTACATAGCAAACTTTTGAGTCATGTTACTGATCGTTTCCGTGCAAACTATTGCAGAAGTATGAGAAAAGTAATACTAGCAACAGTGCAACATTAGAAAAATGTAAACACAGCATTATGCAGTCTTTAACAATGAATTGTCTGCGTCAAAACGTTCAAATAAAATCATTATACAATCCAATGTCGTCATTTTTTTTGCAAATTGGTCCAAATGTTACAAATGTATGTTATTTCGATGTCAGTTGTTTAGAATAAATTTTAGTTTAATTGCAAACATTCTTAGTACAAATACGTTACACCTTCCATAAATTTAAAGGTTCGTCTCCACCCATTATTTCTTCATTTATGGTGTTTGTATCCGAATGTCCAATTGTTTTCCATCGATTCATCTATTTCATTTGATAATCTAAAATCAATAACTTAAAGGATTCACTTTAATCAGTTACTGCCCAGTTTCGTCTTGACGGCACTACGCGGTTGACAAGTATCAATTGCCTGAGGAAACAATTAAAGACAATCCTTTGGTATTTCATAACGCTATTATGTTACCATGTTCATTTGCACACAATGACAGAACCTGTAACAAAACACTCACTCACTGATAACGCAATATCATATACCAATGTAACGATCCCTGGATGACTTAGGAGAAACAATGTCCGACAATATAAATGCATTGACTAGGTAGTTCCCATTGTTCATACATTATCTTTAAATATATTAACACTTGGCGGGGATTGGAATGAATGTTTAGTAGGTGGAAAGTGATTTCAAAGTTACATGACCTCTGGCGAGTTACACAATAGCTACGAGTACAGTTGGCATCGTCATACTTTACATATTGCCAATATACAAGTCATTGTTTTCTTTAGACAAAAATACTTTATTGATCTGACCTGACCGTATTGTTTTGTATATCTTGTTCTGCATGATCACTCAGAGTAAACCAGACGTGTAATTTAACTATGTTTATGTACCTGTTTTAAGGAGCACACAAACTTCAAACAGATTTATTATTTCCGTATGGCTATCACAGCGAGTAATTCAGGGTGTCAACTCACCTTAGGATAACTGTTTACTAGGTTACCAAATGACAAAAGAAAATATACTATGGATAAATAGTACAAATTAAAAAAACACTATCCGTATTTTTCAATTCAACAATCCAGTCATTTATATTTCTATATTTAAATACACGCTTGTTTAATTAAATTATTCGCTTTTATTGCAATTAAAATAAGTCAAATGCACTTACTGAATTATTATATAGGCATTTATAAACTTCAAATTCATTTTATTGTATTTAACCTGCTAGGAAACTGGTATAAAAATAGTCCATATTTTCAGATGTTGCTTGTGTGACAGTCAGAGTAAAGGAAAATCAGGGATAGATGGTTAGTAATGGTAAGTGTTATCGTAAAACAGTGTCAAAAATCACAAGTTTCGGCAATTATCTAAATATAGAAACACTGCCTTTGCTAGGACTGACCATTTGTCTGAAGTCGTATCTATCCATCTGGTCAATTTCAAGACAACATATCATAAACTTATCTCAAATTCAGTAAAGTAAAAGAAGAAAAACAAAGACAAGAAAAAACAGCCTCGAACCAGAGCTTAACCGCAAATTTGTGTGATACAGATGGTGAATAAAAAACTTTACACAATCGATGTTTTAACTGTATGAGTTCAATAAGAATGAAACTACAAGAAACCTGTTAATCAACAAGTTTAATAAACAAAACTACTTTATATATCATTGAGTATTTACGTTTTGGCAGAAATTATTTCATTGTACTCAGTGAAGCAAAGGTAGCATCTGTCGTACAGATCATTGCTTATAAATTCATTGCTAATCAAATCAAAAAGCAAATTGGTCAATATTGCAACATTTCACGCTCTTAGTTAAATCGTTTGTTATAAAACAGAAAAAGCAAGAATTCTGCAAGAAAGTTAACTGTTTAAATGACGTTTTCGGCATAAAGATGTCTCAAGTTAGACGTGTTTTGTATATGGTATGCTTAACTTTCCATCGTGCTATGCAGGTGACTTAGATTAGGAAAGTATATTGAGCAGAGTCGTTCTCCAAATCGGAATAAGAAATTATGAAACCCGACATTGGGCTCGTGTTCCATAACATAAAATGTTGTAACTCCTTCTGACTTGGTTTATTGGCAAATTCCATTTCACCTTAAAACGTTTGTACAAAAAGAGTGTTTCAGACATCAAGCGTGTTTCATATTGATTGCTTTTCTGTTCTTATATGTTTTCAGTCGTGGTGAACACGCATCTGTTATTATGGTGCTTTATTAATATCATTACCATTGACATGTAACTGTTGCATGGTCGTGTCATTCAAAGTGGAAGCATGTTCCCAGCATCAGATCTCCAAATTGTCCTATGTTAAGGTATAACTTTTATCGCACTGCATTCAAATATACAGGTCAAGACATAGAAGAAGTTTCAATCAAATAACAAAATGTGTATAACAAAATCATGTGTAAATTTTTAAGTCAAATAAATACATATATTTAAGGTTTGGAAAATGGCCTTATTTTGAACCCGCTAAGATGACACAATGATGTGAGAAGAGTCATAAATCAGTCATTTTTTTATCTGTGCACAAGGATGTTATAGTGGGAAAGTTCGTAAAGCGACTAGTCAAGCTGGATGTACATTCGCTTACTGAAATACAAATTGTCACTAAAATATTAATCCAAGCTCTATATTTGACTTCGCAGCAACATGGGCCTGAATCCAGCCAGGCAGTCCAGACCACATTAGCGTATTGTTAATAAACCTCCTTATGTGAGGCCAGATTTGCCATATTCCCATTTTCAATGTGTTAAGCTGTCAATTGACTTAAGGCAATAGCCTCTGTTAATAGAAAAAAACAAGTAAACAGTCGTATTTTAAGAAGACAATGCTTTGATTCTACATTACAGTCTGTAAACAGATTTCTAACTGAAAAATTGAAAGTCGATTGAATTCACGTTTATGTCGTTTGTAAATATTACTCTTAGTTTGGCTATTTACGCCGAATAAAGGTGCTTACTGTTAGTTGTCTCTCTTTGTTATGATTTTTGTGTCTTTACACACGTTCTCGTTGAGAACTGACTTTAGTCATTGCGACGATAGAGCGCTTCTTAATGCAGATTTAATCAGCACTGTATAAGCTTTTGTCATCTGACCGCTCCAAGGCAGTACTTGTTGATGTTCTCTATTTGTCTAATGTCGTGACGCATTGTTTTGCCACTTATAAAGTAAACTTGTATGTGCTCAAAATTATCTGATAGCAGTTGATTTCTTTGTATTTGACAATTCTCCTGTCCCTTTTACATTTGTCAGTTGTTTTCATAAATGGTGGACATAAATGCAGGGTCTGACCCTACGTCTTGGCTGCCATGCAATGAAGTGGTTACCCAAACGTTTGAGAATTTCACGTATATCCTAAAATTATTGTACATCACTGCTTCCTGTGAAGCTGGTTGAATGATATATCGTCGAAAAAACGTGTGGTTGTTTCAAAACAGCTTTGTTTCCGGGCTTCTGTTTGATTGCCCTGTCTGTCTGATTCAACCTGTTTTTGACATGAAAACTAGGGTACGAAGAAGAAATGTACATAGTAAGAAATAAGAATGATTAAAGTCTTTATGGCGTCTATTTCAATAGAGAAAGAAGACGGTGTCATGGTTTTGTGTGAAGCATTGATTGAATTATGTATATAGCATATTGTCTAATTGTTAATCTCTAATCAATCTGTACTTTCTAGCTAAAGATTTTTTATACTTAGAAATACTTAGAAATATTGCGTTTTCAAGCTCTTTGCAACTGCCGGGTATGTGTAAATTATTTGACCAAATTTCGGACAGTACCATTAACCAAGCTAATCTAATCGATTTATTAACGCGCTGAACTAGCAATCGTGTTCAATGCGTACCAAAAAATACTTGAGAATATACGATGTATTTATTTACCTCAGTGTGCCTTTTTTATTCAGAAGATGTTTATTTTATTGCTAAAATGTCAGTGAGTTTGTCGGCTGCTATATTCAGGCATGTTGTCGTTGGCTATTGCGTGCTTGACTAACTCGCTGTAGTCCTTTTCCATTCACATATTATTTTCATCCTTTTTCATCTACTCAGGTTTATTTTCCACCATGTGCACACGGGTTATTAACAGAAAAGGAAAGCGTCCGCAAAGATGTCATGCCTTTTTAACTTCTGACAAGCATTATCTAAGGTTCCACCATAAATTAACAGTGATCATTGTTACAACTTTTCAAAGCAGCGTTATGATTCCTGAATATGTAGGTGGTAGAGCGTTGGCTTGCGGGTCTGGAGGTCGCAGGTTCAAAAGCCAGGCCGGGTCAAACCAAAAACTTTAAAAGTTGGTAGTAGTGACTTTCCTCCTAACGCTCGGGGCTAAGGGGACAGCATTGCGCCCGACTCGTCGTTGTTAGTATAATGGACCGGTCGAGATCTGTCTCTAGGCACCTCATAGGTGTCCCTGTGCTATAATGATAGAAATGTCGCTGTCCAGTATCGGCAAAAATGCAGGCAAATCCCCATTAATATGTGTCATTTGCGTAATCAGTATTTTTTCCATTGATTCTGTCGCCGTTTCGTGAATCTGTCCATATCACCAGAAATGATCCACCTTGATGTTGTCGCTAGCCCCCTCCTAGTGATATGTGGTTTTATTTTCGTAGTTAACCTTTCTTTTTTCCTGAATTTCTGGTGTCGATTCTGTACGCCTGGTTAGCATCGTGTAACCATCTAATGGTTTACACTGGTTAGCAATTTATGCTGAATCGAAAATCTCTCCTTAAGAAGATACAGGTTTGGTGACTATGTCATCAAATGATTTGAATACAGGTTTTCATAATTAATGTGGCATAACTAAATTTGCAAATCTCTCACTAAGCTGTGATCATCTTCGGGGTTGTTAAAACTGTTGGCAAAAGATGGATACACATCTATATCTATATAAGGGGTGTTCAAATATCAAGTCGGTATTCGAACAGAGATCTTAGGATTCGTATATTTTGTGATTCTCAATTCTTAAAACTGAAATAAAAATAAAAGGTAATTTCGCTCATTCCAGAGGATGTGGGGGCGGAGGGGGGGGGGGGAGAGGGGCATGTCTCTTGATAACGAATTGCCATCTGGTTATTCACAGTATGAAATCACTTCACCGTGCACAGCCCCTTCTTGGTCCCATCTCCCACCTTGATCCAGTCACATCACGAATAGAGCTTTGGAAACAGTTGCAACCTTACAATAAACACGCATTTCAGTTCAATGATGTGACGATGGGATAATTTGTTGTAATGAGCATTGTCAATCTTGTTAAATACTATCCTAGGTAGTCCATATAGTAGGTAGGACCTTTAAGTTCTTGGAATTAATCGCCTGTTCTTTTGCAGAAGGTGCAATTACAACCAGTGAAACTTCTTACTTTTGCATAAATTCAATATTTTTTTTACCTTTAAAATACTTATCGGAATATGTTATTTCAACAGGAAAATAGAGTTGCCAGAACTATGCTTTACCTAGGTATCACAAGAACGGCATAAAACACAATATTTCTTCCAATGAGTTCAATCATAAAACCCGGGTTATTTAAATAAAAGGACCTACTTGCATTTGGGGGTTTTTCAGGGGAGAGTATCAGCAATGTCTCTCATTAGCTACAACAATAATGTAAGACTGACTCTACCCAGCTTCGGTCGGGATAGTGTGTAATAAATGCAATGCATTATATAAGGCTATACATTTTGATAAACAGGCATCGAGAACTACTTTTATTTTTTGGAAAACACAACTAGATCACATTATTGTAATTACATTTTGTCACTCTACTTTATATTTTATTGCTGTACAATACCACGACATCTGTTTGTTTCTGTCACCGAGAGTTTCTTTTTCTGTGTTTTTGCTACGTTGTCTCCGAAAAACAAAAAGAATAAATCTACAGACGTTTTAATTGTTCGTCTACACAGGTTTTCTTAACACACGTAAACGCCCCGAGCTTATAATTTTAAAGTATCATTATATATAGGTATGTTGGTTGGTATTTCATTAGTTTATCAGCAGTCAGTTAATCCTGACAGAAACTACTCACAGTTCGTAATGGTCACTTGTGTAGTGGTAACTAAATGTCCCTGATTTACATGTTATATCTTACGATTAACGTCTGTGCAATACTCTTAGCGGTAATAAGCCAATCACAATTTAATATCAATCCGACAACCAATTAATCAAGACCGTACAATTGGACAATTTCCTCGAACAAAACCTACTTGTTTAGGCCTAATTGTCTTACAGTCGATACAGTATTACATGGATAGTGTCCTTTTGAAAATGCCTCATTTACATATTAATGTAATTTATACTCAACTTTTAAAGTTGATTGATTACTGTATAGTTTATAAGAGTTTAAATGTTCCTAATAAAAAAAAATAATAACTGTTAAGGAACAATGACATTGTTCACACATTTACTGGCATTCTTTATTGACAATATTCTCTTGCAAATTACCGCTGACTGAGTAAAGCAACAGTCCTTCAGGTCCGTCACTATAAACAGGATAATGACGGTTTGTATTTCAAAAGAAGAAAAGTCGTTTTAAAATTGAATGCTATGCTTAAATTATAAATCTACCACCGCTTTTGCAATAAGTTATGCTAGCAATGTTAATAATGGCCAGATATAGTGGTGATATATATGAAATGCAAATTTAAGAAAGAACGAAGCTGTACAGTTATGTCACTTAGAAAGAATAGGGGCTAAAGGAGTGAGAAAAAAGTTAAAATATATTTGCATTATCTCGGGAGGCGTCTCACTATTCTGCTATATGTGGCTACCAGGTTTGCAGTCTGGATTTAGAATCAGAACAGATTGTCGAGGGTCCGTTTACTTACTACAGTTGTCCTACAGACTAACTTATAACTGTGGTTTCTTTTTAGCTTAGATTTTTGGTCGCTTTTAGTAGGATTTATGAACAGTAATTTTAAAACTCAATTTTAGTTCATGTACAACCATATAAAAATGATATATGTCTAATATAACATATTCCATAACCGGTTATTAGTGGTTGTGTATCTTTGCCCTTATGTGTAATCGATATTTAGAAATAAATTGTTATTTTGAAGCTGAAGATCTGTCTGCTTTCAAATGCGTAGCTCAATCTATTTACTAAGGAATACATAAATTGACCATTATTTGCATATTTTTAATCACTTACACTGGCCAAACAGCGCTTTTCAGTCCTTTGATTAATTTAGGCGAGTTATTGTATGCCTTTTATTTGCATGTCGAGTTGTTGCATGACTTTAAATTGCACAAAAAAATATATATATATTACGTTTGTCTTATTGCATCAGATTATGTAACAGATGTGGGAATAATGCGTCTCGATGTGCTTAGCGATACCATCGACTTAGCTTTAAACTTTCAGTAAGTTCTTATTATGACAAAACAAAGGAAACCAGCGAGCAACTACCGTCATAACTACAGCTTTCCTGACAATGCCCGTTTAAAGGGCCTCTTAATAAAAAGAAATACATGTGCGAGTCAAAAGATACACAGCTAAAAGTGTATTTCTCCTGTAAAGTGTATGCGTCACTGCAAGTTGGATAACTGTGAAAGAGACATCATTGTTTTTGGCGTAGATTCTTTCCTAGTATTATGTAGGTCCACACATTATCTTGGGACTGTTAGGACTCTCCGCCCCGATATTGACTGAGCACAATTTTAGCACGTAAACGTTTAAAAAGTGGTACAGTATTCTTAGTTGTTTGCGTCGATCAGCTCGCGACATTTTATGTTAAATATTATATATATTTTTAGTCAGAGCACGACGAACAACGGTAAATAGCGCAGAATAGCAGGCGACATTGAATGTTAAATATCGTCTATACTTTCAGTTAAAGCACTACGGATAACTTAATCAAAGCGGGATATTTGTCAACATTTTATATATATGATATATTTATATGTATTATGCTCCATTTTGACATTAGGAAACATGCGAAACTTTGACTTTCCCTAATGGTATTCCGTAACTCTAGTTATAAGTCTTGATATAATTTAATATATGAAAATGACGCTTGGAATCCAAGAGATCCATACTTATTACATATGGTAAATCAAAGGGGCGTTACTCTAATTATTCAAATACAATTTACTACGTTTTTTCCTCCCTTTAGGACAGGTAATTGGTAATGGTTACTGTAGAAATATAATGCTGTTCCACTATTAAAACCACTGAGATCACTTGAGACTTCAATATGGACAGAAAAAATGTATTTTATTGATTAACATAATAATGTGTTCAAGTGAATGGGCATTATTTTTAAAGCAAATTTAAAAAGGAGTGTTTCTTATATACCTTGCATGTATATGAAAATAACGATCCACAAGAGAGGTAACTTATACTTTTTTATTTTTGAAAGTTGGCAATTTCGACTGATATAACATGTAAGGTGCAATTTATGCAAAATATTTTTTTTGTATATTTTCAAAAAAATTATATACATCGGAACTTCAAACCCGCTATTATTTGTTTCGATTTTTCTAATCTGTCGAATGAAAGGAAAATATTTACATATGAACAATCGACCATTGGTGATATTTTCATCACATATTCACAGGGGCAGATCTAGACTATTTTGGTTGGGATATGAATCAAGATCCATATAACATTATCGCAGAAAATGCTAGATATATATAGACAGTAAGAGACCCTAAACCCGACATAAGTAGTGAACAGACAACATTATTTTAAAAGCATAGTTTTTAAGCGTATATGTATGTGTTTTCACAACACTACTCTTTTACCAGGTTGGCGGAGATGCATCATGCATCACCCCACAACACGCCATAGCCCCCCCCCCCCCCCCCCCCCCCGTGGATCCATCCCTACATATTCATTGTGTAATTCAAGGATTTACTTCTTACGTCGAGGTTGAAACTGGAAAACAAGAAACACTGTGTCCGGCTGCTTTAAGAACTACATGTACGTCTTTTTGACCTCACCTAGAAACGCCATCTTCCTTGTTCTCTTTCATTATTGAAATGTCGCCTTCTACCTTGGAGTCAGAATGAACTGACAACCAATCGCAATGTTTCGAACGTATGTTTTTAGAGTAATATCCTTGATAATACGATTGACTTGTCATCAGAATTATCTTAGTACTTTGTTTGATCGATGATAGATTAATAAGTTGTATGTGTACTCATAAATGTATAACACACAGATTTTGTATGATCTTGCTAAAAGCCCCTCGAGGTCGTTTTTTGTTGTTGTTTGATCTTGTCTGTTGTGTTGTTGTTTTTGATGTTGTTTTTGTTGCTGCTGCTGTTGTTGTTGATGTTGATGATGTTGTTTGTAAATTTAAGCAACACATCCAGACAAGAAGGAAGAAAGTAAAGAAGCATGTAGTCTGGTTCCCACCAAAGGTAGGGTTCTTTACCCTCAGTAATAATGTGGCGGTGTAAGAGAGTGCTTAGTTCCCAGAATAGTCAACATCTTGACTAAAGCGCATGCTCTTTGCGGCGCCTTGGATGTCTATACCCGTACTCTTTCTTGTTGAAAACTGTATTGTTCGTTACTCTATCTTGTTTATAATTTGGAAAAGAAAATGACTTATTATATGATAGGACCCACAGCCATTGACTGATTGATTGATTGTCATGTTTTGTTTGCAAGGAGAACTGGGTTTTGTCAGTTATCAGAAACATATACATAAATATTATGACCTCATTCCTAGACCATCAGGAAGCCAATTGCATCAATTTATACTGTAAAATAGTTTATGTCATACATAATTCATAAAGTTATCCCTTTTAAATGATAACTCTTATGTTAATAAATAAGGCTTGAATCTGATACCACATATTAAAATGTTGTAAAGGGAAATTACTGATTAATGCACTAGTTGTAAATACCAATATTATCTCCCTTACTACGGTAAAGTAATTAACATATACACATTGTTTAATATGATGTTTTCAAGCTTTATAATACGAAACTGATAGCTTGAATCTTTCTGTAATTTTAATCTATTTATGTATTTATGTATTCATTCATTTATCTATCTATCTATCTATCTATCTATCTATCTATCTATCTATCTATCTATCTATCTATCTATCTATCTATCTATCTATCTATCTATCTATATATCTATCTATCTATCTATCTATCTATCTATCCATTTATTTATTTTTTTATTTACCAGTCCATGAATGAATTGTGTATATTGTATGTGTTCATTTTTAGCTGGACCAGCTGCATCGATACATTCGAATTGTTCAATAAGATGACTTAATTACTTGATATATAAACTAATAATTAAGTAATCCCATCGCGGTTTCCGTAATTATTAAATAATAATTATAATAATAATAATAATAATAATAACAATAATAATAATAATAATAATAATAATAATAATAATAATAATAATAATAAAAATAATAATAATAATAATAATAATAATAATAATAATAATAATAATAATAATAATAATAATAATAATAATAATAATAATTATTATTATAATAATGAACAATATCATATAGATTAGCTGTATTTATATGTATTCATAGTATTTCTTTTAATATTTGCACAGAATAGCCCATTATTAACTTTGGCTTTATACATTCAATTTTAAATATCACCAACCAGTTGTACCTTAAGGAATTTGTGTTAAGATTTAGTCATACACTTTTCTTGCTAAATTGATTGGTCACATCTTGACTTTATACTTTATTTCTAGTTAATGTCTAATGAATTGCGTGAATGCAGGTGGAGGTTATCTTGATTAAAAACTTATGTTGGGCGGTATCTTAAATGACAATGCACAATGTATTGTTTATATACGTCATAAGTTGTCACTGAGGTATATTAATTACGAATTTAGTTCCAAATGGAAAACAATTAATGTCATTAAATAGTTCATTTTTAACCTCCTTTATGATATCGTAACTCTCAAGGAGTTATAAGGGTTGGTTTAGCAGAACGCTATTTTGAAATAATTTAACAAAAGTCTGTCCATATTATTAAATCATGAATAATTTTGAACAGTTACTGGCTTGGCATGACTTACGAGAGAAACGAACGATTCTGAAGATAGGTTTCAGCTGACGAAAACGTTCCATTTACAATCTAGGAAATACACCTGCCTTTGGCGTTCAGATACCCATTCGAGGCAAGTTGTACGTCTAATGTTGCCTTACCCTGTAGCACAAGATATGCATGTTGGGAATATGCCCGTGTGATTGTAGTTGTCCAGAGAGGTCCCTCGTGTATGTGTGTGTGTGTGGAGGGGGATAAGATGAATAGTCTACATAATGTGCTTATTACTCTGCCAAAACTATTGTTTCAAGTAGTAAATGCTAAACCGTTTATCAAGCCACACTTTTATTAAAAAATATTTTTGTTTAATACAAGATAATAAGTTCAGAAAAAAATACATAAATTGTATAATTCATGATCTGTAATTTTCAAAACACTGTAGAGAAATATATATTTAAATTCAGTTTTAGCATTTATGTATGCAATATCGCGGGAATTTTTTTGAGATCGAACTATAGCAAGATAATATGTTTATGTTTTTGAAGTATTAAATGCCACGTAAACTTACCATTATTTGCTAATTGGTGTTGATCCATGTTGTGTCATAGCATGCTAAATTTAACCACCTACAGAAATGAGTATATTTCTAGCTGAAAGATAAAATAGGACCAATGTATGGATCATTTAAGGTGCATTCCCCATACTCATTGATGCTGTTGTTTTTGTTGCTTATGTTTGTTTTTAAAATTACAGGTGTACACTGTCTAAGTTCCTACTGCCACGGCAGGACTGCCAAGATAGTTTAGGGAATCTGAAAATAGATGTCAACTCACCAACCCTTGCAATATACTGACTGTGCAAAAAATTAACTGCTGTATAGTGAACATATAATGGAGGGTCGAAACATATTTTGACATGGTGACAAGTTAGCATCGGCAAAGTGAAGTCCTCTTTGCAAAATAAGGTTGTCTTGTTTCTTCTGTCGTCCTAAATGTACGTGTCCCTAAATATTGTTTATCGATACCGCATGCATTTCTACGTATTCAGAGTTTTGACAGGTGACTGAACATATAAACTTCCAACTACTCGAATATCGATAATACTTTCGTTTGGTATTCACTATTCAAATAATCAAGCTTCCACGGACCTGAATATTAACATGACTTTTCAATCTTCATTCATAATCTGTTCCGTAAGATGAGTTGGTTTCTTTACACTACATTGTTTGTACAGAGAGCTTTGCGATTTTTAAACCCTGAAAACTTGAACAAAAAACTGTAATGCTCACAAATTATGCAACACATATTTTTTCTTTGTCTATGCTTAAGTCATATGTATAGTGTATATAAATCATATTAAATAACGAACCCAAATGCATGAAATATAATTCATTAGAACGTGAACAAACTGACAACATACGCGCGCTTCAGTACTGAACTTTTTGTGATAATTCATCAATAAACGACACTGTTGTTTGAAATATAACGTGCAAACCTTATCGTCCTTTCATGTCTTAAGTATAACAATAGATGACTGACCGTTTTCCTGAGCAAATCTTTGCCTCTCACCCTTCGACGCACTCATTGTATCTAATTTGTCTAAGGATAGAAATTTAAGTCCCTGTCCCACATTTTATCGAATTGCATTTGTTTCGATTTATAACATTAATGAATAATATATCCACATTATGTAATTGATCAAGCTAAAGTCATCAATGTCCTTTTACTTTTTCAGTTCATGACAATAACATGTCATGTATATGACGGATTCCGACCTGAACATCTGTTTTGTTTATAATCACACGAGATTAAACAAAACTGAAACGAGCGAACATTCTCTTTACCTGTTAAAAACATAAATATATTACATACATTGTATTTATAATATAATTAACTTAATATGTATCCAATACTTGTTTCGGCGTAAATGTCTCAGGCTATGTTTGTCCTACTTACAGACTCTGAAACAATGTCATTTCGAAAGAATACCGTTGACAGAAAACGCAGCGAACAACATATAACGTAGAGGTTTTTTGAACACCATTGGGGCGTTACGTTCTTAAGACGAGTGTGGGGATGTATAGACGGTATTAACAGACAAAAATTAATTATCTTCATCACTGGCGTATATAATGCAGAAGATATCACTTCATCGATCAGTTTATATTGCATGAGAAAGTTCACATACAAAAGGTTCAGCCAGGTGTGAAAACTGCATTACCTCGTCTTTTCTCGGGTAGGACAAGCTTATTCATCGCTGTCCAAAAGCATATATTTAAGCCAAATAGGTGTTACATAAGCTTGTTTGAAAAGAACCCTGACAACATGACTATTTTATCCATGCACATGTATATCGATTAGTTCCTAAAACGTTACATATTAAATACGGAATCACATACTTTGAACATTTGATAAATCAATGCGAAATCACTGCTTTAAGTATTTTACAGATGAAGATGACATGGGTACATTTTGCGTGTGTTGTTTGTGAAGTACAATGAGTAGAACTCACAAAGATAGCAAGTCTTACATCAAGGGCAAATATCAGAACTGGGGCACAGCCAATACCTTAATAAGAGATTTTAATGCGTATCTGCTTGGTTACATAAAACAATACAAAATGTGTATGTTTGCATGTTTCGATCTTCCAGCTGATCTTCACTGATTCTAGCCAGCCATCTGTAGGCATTTTCTTGACTAATAGTAAATTGAACGCCGCAAACCTGAATATATTTATATTGGGTCGAAGCATTTAGCAGCGAAAACTGCAATAAAGCACCATACAGATACGTCATTTCCTTCCATGACTTGGCTGACTTACAGAAACTTAATATACATATATTTAAAAAACGATATGTGTAGCTTAAAAAAGACGTTTGCATTTCTTGGCAAAGTGTTCAATATTTGATGTCTCTGTTTATATTTACAATGTTACCGCCAAAGGCTCTGTGGTCGAGCGGTTAGAGACTCTAACATACATAAGCTTACTTCTCATAAGATCGAATCCCAGTTGGTGTTGAGAATAGATGTTTGCAAACAACTTTTAGTTGAGTTACGCTATAGTTCTAGCCAGACTTCTTTGGAATACAGCTAGGGGTTGCTTAAACAGTTACAACACCTGATATTTGACAAGTTTTAAAGTGTAATATTCATGTGTATAAAACTTATCCCCAGACCCACTCAAACCGGAAAATTTGACAATCTTGACTAGAGATATCAACCATGGGCAACGAGTTGTAATCTGCTGACAGGGTATATTGTCCTGTTGGTTTGTGGTAGCTCGGTTAAAGCATTTGCAAAGGCCACAGTCAATTTCTTTCCCTAAAGTAAAGGGCACGGTTTGTGTTTTTTCTTTGTGTGTGTTTTGGTTATGGTGTTGTGTTTTAGTTTTTTAGTTTGTGTTGTTGTTTTTGTTTCATTAATACTTTGGCTAAACTCTTATAGGCATGCATTAATATCCATTTTGTAACAGAAGACACTGATGTTTAAACTACAAAGTCAAAACCCACAACAAACACTTTACATTTAAAGAAAAAAGGTGGCATGTACCAATGTATTGAATGTACATAAAATAAACCGAAAGTAATCTTATGATTAACATTTTATTTGTTATTGAAAAAAAAAGTATTTAATAGTTATCTTGGTTAAACTAAAACACATTAGATACCGCTAAAAAGCCGTGCTTTACCAATACGCCTTCAGAACGAGTTTACAGGTTGAAGCGGATTTTGGGTATGACTGCGCCTGGTATATGTATAGAAACCAATTACAAATGTATTAGCATACCGGCGCTGTCTAAGTAATATTTGTGTTCTTTTTTCCATCAGATAGCTGTCTTCTATGGCAGGCAAATTCGTCAATTAAACAACTGCTGCTTTTTACCTCTATTAAGGTGACGTCATTATTAATTAAGATGACGTTAAAAAGCGTGGGTTAATATTGAGGCGACATCATCACTCTTAAAGACGACGTTAAATTGGGGTGACAACATAATTCTTAAAGTTCCTTTAAAATTTCCACAGATATTTAAATCCAATCTACCTCTAGAAAGAGGCAAAGAGGGTAAATGTAAATATAACAAAACCACAGAGATGAGACATAACACACAAAAAGAACAAATATCGGTTTCCGCCATGAAACGGTCAGTCGACAAAAGGGCCGACTGTGGTGCTTAAAGCGTGCGTTATTACTGAGGACCTATTCATCACGTTTTCACGTTAAATAAGTGGATAGTAAAGGTTTGTCCATACGTTAGTCACGGCATTCGCAGCGAATTAAGTTATTTATTTTTATAACGTTCGTACAAGCATAGTCCACATTTTACTATACAATGTACGTGAATATTAATTCATACCTGCAAACTAAAATTGTCACCAAGGATTTTCATGTGTGTCATATGTTCACATTGAAAACATCGTGTTTTATTAGTCATTAACCAATGGACTATGCCGTCACCATTGACTTTAACTTTAATTCAAAGCTATCCGTGATATTTTACGATAAGCACAGCTATGCTGTTTTGTTAACAAAGCAAACTTATATAAACAAGAATATAGGGTTGCAATGATATAAGTTGAATGATACTTCTCATTATTTTGCTCTTTCATCTTACGACTAGGAATGCTTGTTTCCATTTCACCTTTCATTTATGCGCTTCTTCGGCCAGCTTTTGTTTGCAATGAGGAACTGGGTGTTGCCAGTCATAAAATAAATATATGCATATATATTATGACCTTATTCCCGAAACATCAGAAAGTCAAAGGCATCCATTAATACTTTAGAATACTTTCTATACATTTCATATTATTATTCCGTAATAATGATAACTCTCTTGTTACTAAAAAAACTTGCATCTGTTACCAGATATTAAAATGTTGTAAAGGGGAATTACTGATTAATGCACTAGTTGCAAATGGAAAGGTTATCTCCCTTATTACGGTAAAATTAAACATTTTACACATTGTTTTCCTTTGTGGCTTTCATGCTACATTCTTTTTTTTTACCAAATTTACAGCCTGCATCTTTCTGTAATGGTGTTTATTTATTTATTTATTTATTTATTTATTTATTTATTTATTTATTTATTTATTTATTTATTTGTTCTATTTTTATTTATTTACCAGTCCATGGATAAATCGTGTAAATTGTATTTGCAATGTTTTAACTGGGCCAGCTGCATCGATACATTGTATTGTAATCCTGATACGAATTGTTCAATAAGTGTACTTTGATGGAACTACTTTGTGTATAAACTAATACGTAAGTTTTAAGGATGGATGTTTGTTATGTCTAGAATTCTGTATGTGTTTGTAAACTTCTTTTTTTTAAATTTCGAATGTGATATGTGTATGAATAATGCCACTATCGCTTCTTCTTCGACAGTTAAATACTACCTTTATATCCCGATGTATTCTGATACGTTGGTCTTACTTCAGAATGTACACGTTAATATATAGGATGATATGGACTATTTACAGTCCATCATTAATGTTACGTGAATGTGCATATGCAATTAATATTTAACCTTTTAAAAGGTTAATAAAGCTGAGAATATTTAACAGTAAATAAAGTCGTTTTTATAAATGATTACTTAAATAGCATCGAATGTTATTGTTGTCAAGTTATAAACCTATGCCCTGTTTTTTATTAATTTAAGCAATACAATTGGTCATGCTTTATTTCATTGTATTACATGCAGTCAGACTTAAGGTATGATCACCCTTTACAATATGATTTAATATAAATAAATGACGACAAAATGTCATATCTATTATGGTTTGTTATCAATATATATGCATTTAAACAGTTTACCTATTGACTTTATCTGAAATAGTTGACAAGTACTTCTGTATATTTTCATTAGCTAAAAACATGTTTTTTTAAGGAATCAATAAATGGACAAACCCTATTCATATTTAACAGTTTATGTTCTTTATATCACGATTTATGTAAATGTGATTTTGTCACACGACAAACTGTAATGTGTCAGGAAGGACAAAAAAAAAAACTATTACTTTTAAATGGCGCACATGCTTTATTGAACCATTTGTATTGAATAATTATCAAAAGGCACACGTAATATGTAGTTACCCACCCCCCCCCCCCCCCCCCCAAAAAAAAAGTAATAGTGATAATTATAATAATAATAATAATAATAATAATAATAATAATAATAATAATATTAATAATAATAATAATAATAATAATAATAATAATAATAAATATCTAGATAATATTTTACTCATAACGAAAAGTGTACTTTAAATAAATATTTATGAGGAAAAAAAGCACAACAGTACAATTATAATGTTGATTAATTTTAACTAAATAATAAAATATGTTGAAAAAAATTGATATAATTACAAAAACAGTGCAAATTTGTTTTCAGCTGAAGCTACCAATATTAAGATTTGTCTGAATCTCTACAAAATTAAACCAAACCTGATATACATGTTTAAGCTCAATTTACAATACATTATATATACAAATAAAGCTGACAATAATAGGGCATTACGAGGGGCATTTATAAAGTATTAATCAGTGCGATTTTTTAACGTTAATCCGGGCGCAATTGGTACATGCTATACATATACGAGAAAACCGGGAAAAACCTACGCAGTGAGCGCAATGTTCACTTGAATCGACTACGGTCAGGTACACTGCAGTTAAAAATGGCAGATAAAGAGAACAATTCTCAAGATGAGCAAAGAGCGTATTGTAAAATATGCGCATTGCTTGGCGTTGCTGCTCCTGATATTAAATCAGACTTAGACAAGGTTTATGGGGACAGTGCCCTTTCGTATGCCACAGTTAGAAGATGGGTCCGTCTATTTACCTCCAGTAGAGAGGCGATAAAAGATGAGGCCCGTCCTGGCCTTCCAGTTACAACAATGACTGACGGAAACATTGCCGATGCTACAAAAGCTGTGGAAAATGATGCACGCTGTACAGTGGAGGAGATAAGTAATTTATGTGCCACTAATTCGTCATCGGTTTTTCAAATATTGACTCGCGTGTTAAAGCTACGCAAGGTTTGTGCCAGGTGGATACCCCACCTTCTCACTGAGGACCAAAAACGGGAGCGCGTGCGAATTGCGTCACAGCTGCACGATATATAGAAGAATGCTGACCAAAACCGCATGAATGAAATTGTGACTGGCGATGAAACATGGGTATATTTTTTATGAGCCTGACAGTAAGGAAGAAAAAGGTGTGGGTCGGTGAAAATGACGAACGGTCCCAAGTTGCCCGTAGAGCTCGCACCTCAAAACGCATTATGTATGCATTATTTTTTGATTGCCAGGGAATGGTGGTTCGAATTCCTATACCAGAAGGCAGGAGTGTTACTGGAATATTTTACCGAGATTCGGTTCTTTCTGCTGTTGTAAGCCACTATACTGCAGCCCGTCCCCGTACCGGCGTACGCGGAATCAAGCGTACTGCACCTGCCAACAAGTCAGTGGTGGTAAAGTCGTATCTTAGCAACAACTGCATTGACACTTTACCACACCCTATAGCCCTGATCTTGCTCCGTGCGATCTTTGGTTGAATTCTTATATCAAGAACTACATGAGAGGTCGACGTTTTGAATCTAGGCACGCCGTTGGCAGCGCGCTTTTCCAGTGTCTAAACACTATACCTAAAGAGAGCTACCGAAAAGCATTTTCCGATTGGATTCATCGCTTGGAAAAGTGCATCCAAGTCAAAGGGGAATACTTCGAAGGGTTGGTCTAACAATTTCTGCAGAAATACTACGTATACGACTAAAGCGCCACACTGATTAATACTTTATAAATGCCCCTCGTATGTCCGACAATTAGTATATCAATAAAAACACACCTATAAAGCGTATTTATTAAACACTTGCAAAGACATTTTCAAATCGTAGAAAAAACCAAACAACATAAAGCATTTAAAAAGGCAAGTTTTATAAAGAAAGTTATATTCTTACATATTCGTAAATAATGACATGTTTTGTATCAGAACATGAACAAGATAAACTCACTATATCTACTTTATTGTGGACACAAAACCATTGTGGACATTATTGCATTGAATATATATGTCTGTGTAGCAGTTAAACGGGAATCTGGGGCCTTAATAAGAAAGCAAACCGCATCTATGGTCTGAACACCCGTCTCCCCAGTTGCCTCAAAGAGGTGGCGAATCTGATCTACAATCTTTTGGTCTCTCTCAAGCCCGCGTGTATCTCCAAAGCCTGGTGTGTCGATAACGTTTAGTCTGTATTTAAGCCTGCTTCCCGGTTCTGGGTTAAACGAATAAGTAGTGATCCAGTCAGTCTGTGATACTGTCTACAATATATCAATATGAAGTCAAAGGTAAAACTCTGATTTTGTTTCGTAACATGACATAATATTGGGCTGGTATTTGATTGTTAATAGAATTGCTTTAAACTTGTTTGCAAAAGATATACATAATCCAAAAAACCATAATTAGTACGTGGCTAAGAAACAACTACAGAATTCCCAACACAATTTTTTTTCACAGAGAAATTAAATAAAAAAATGGCCTTCTTTTGTAAACTGTAAAGATATGTTTTGTGTTTATCGAGGTTAACATCTCACTAATGTACCATTCGTCATACAGATTGCCAAACATTGCTATTCTTTGTACACGCGCATTGGTAATAAACATAGTCAGCCAAAGCCACAAAATATTATCGATTAGATCAATTCTTTATTTATTACCGTACCCACACAACCATTTTAAAGTTAATCAAAACATATGCTAACAACAACGAACTGCCGCACATCGATCTTATAGTTTCATAGGTATATCGGAAACGTATGAAAATTAATTTATTCACCTGGTTATGTTGCTTCTCCTTGTTTTCTTCCGCCATGAGAGTAAAGCGAAACGTGTCACCCAATCGTACCTCCATTAGGAAGTTTGCGAGACCATCAACAAGCGTGCTTTTCCCAGTACCTGTCGCTCCAACAAACATAATGGTCTTTTCATTGTCTTCCTTTGTTCTCGACCCTGTCATATTATTTGGACAATGGAAAAACATTAAAACAGGAGTTATGCGCGTTAAACATGCATACTATAGTATGTTGCTTACCTATAAACATACTTGAATGCCGCCGAAAAAAATGATTTATTTGAACTGTGTTTGCAATGTTCTGCTGCCGTAAGATTTATTGTACATGTTTATTACGTAATTCGATACTTTACTTAACACAGAAGTAATACTGGTTTACCGCAGGTCGGCTACCGCAGGGGGTATTCTGTAGGATTACAGATGACTACTTTCTATTTTTCGGTTGACTTCGACGAGTTGTTAATATACGGTTTTTTTTCTAAACATAAAGGTACAGGAAATGCAAGTCACTGATTGGCAGAATTGTGCATGACAAGTTTCCGCTGTCTAACATTAAATGATAGCGGTAAACACTAAACAAAAATAACTTGAGTCGGTAATCTTACCATTGTTTATCTTGAAGTCCTGATTGTGCCACTTGTTTGTCTGATTAATGATCTCTGTGCGAACCTGATAGACGTCGCCCTCACAAAAGTTGTCCACTCCTGCCCATACAATATCTACACTATCAGTGTAAATTGTATAAACAGTTGGCTTCCCAGGTGTGTCTCCCTGTATTTTGCAAAGTAATATATTAAATAATTTTATTTAATGATGATCTTCAAAATCGTCTCCTGTGTTTAAACTGTTGGACTTATGATTAATCCATTTTTGTAATAATTAATTAATATATAATTTCAACAATAGAAGTAAACGTACAGATGTTTATTATTATTATTATTATTATTATTATTATTATTATTATTATTATTATTATTATTATTATTATTATTATTATTATTATTATACTTTCAATTCAGCCTGTTCTAAATTATGTTAAAAATGCATTTAATCAATCTCAAGAGGACGAAACCTCTAGGGACAATCATTCCGCACACTAGATGCCCATTTTCTGACAGATGCACATGCTTGGATCTAACATCAATGTGTATTGACAAAGCTAAACTAACAACAAAAACGCGGCTAGCTTATACAGTTGTTTGATAAATGTGCTTTGTGTTGTTGAAGAATTTCAATTTGTTTTTCATACCTTTATTCCATGTCCGGCCGAAATGTCAACATATGAATAGCACCTACAATATTATTAGAATTTTTGTATCATTAATTTCACTTACTTAACATTCCAAAATGAAAATCAACATTTTTTAATAAAATATATGAAAACCTCTCTACGCGATATATGTCGCCCCGTCTTGGCCTCAAACCCTCGTGGTGAGGTTAGTATTGGATATTTTACTACGTCTTTGTCCATAAATCTATTTAACAAAGGATACACATAACTTGCATTTTTCCATTTACATTTCAGCAGATCTTATAATATGTCGATTCGTTACAGCTCAAATAAACATTTAAGTCACTAAAAGAACAAATATCCACTCAAAATGTTTGGCATTATTATTATTAAGAGATTTGTTGAATCAGAACCAACTTACGACTCAATAACCGGTGCTGTATCGTCTCTAAAGGGAAGAGCTTGATCTGGTACGTTCTCTTCTGTAGAAGGTTTTTTGCCGCATTGTCGAGTGGACTGCGTAGTTAAGGTCAGAGTGTCGCTAAGTTTATGGTGTGCTTCCGAACACTTACTGCACATTCGAATGTCGCAGTCAGGACAAAACTTCCCGGCAATTCCAGCGCAAAATTTGCAGCTGCCTTTCCGAATGGATGGTTTTGCTGTTTCAATTGCTTGAAGATTGTGTTCTTTCGTTCTTTTTTGTTTCTTGTGTGCTTTTGTACAAAAGCGGCCCAGTTGTAACTTGCATTCGTCACAAAATCTGACGGCTTCCTCCTCACACAAGTCGCATATGCAACTTGTTTTCTTCTGTACAACATTCAGGGAAACTGGTGCTGATGATGCTGAGGTTGGATGCGTAGACTCATTACTCAATCTTTAAATTGAATATATATGTAGATTAGAAAAGGTATAATTCAATTATTTGTTAACTGTTTTGCAAAGGAACCGACATAGGAAATACACCACATGTACATTCCCGAATAAACTTTCAGAAAAGAATAAAGATCATTTCTGTTAATTAACTAAAAGTAAAAACAAACAAAAAACATTATTCAGTAGGAGTGTAACGAGTATTCCATTTGATAAAATTTAATAAGGGTTACGAGTTTTCCCGCACTTTTTTACCTTGTGATTTGAGGCATCACATGTACGACAACGGCGCGAGATAGGCTTCTTATGTTATAAAAACTATACAACAACAACAAGTAGATTTATCTCAACAAATACGTAGCGAACGTACTTTTTACTGCTGTCAACAGACATTACTTCGTTGTTTATCTCATTTATAGTGCAATCAGTCTTCTCATCCAATGTACTCTGGTTTTTACTGTTTTCCTCTTCATCGGACGGTTTGTCGCCGCAATGTGGCTGCAATGTAGCCTTTATATCGCTAGGTTTATGGTGATTCCAGGAGCACTGTGCACATAGTCGAAGGATACATTCAGGACAGAACTTATTCGCCTGTTCCTTGCAGGTCGAACATGATATATTCAGATTGGACAGTTTTACTTTTTCGATGTCAGTCAGAATGTGATCCTGTGTTACCTTTTGTCGTGTGTGTGCTTCATGACAAAATGTGCACAACTTGAGCATGCATGTGTCACAATAGCTCGTCGCCGGTTCATCACATTGATTACAGAAGACAGCTAGTGTTCTAATTTCCTCGGCCATCAAAATGCCTGAAAATACTGAATATCTTTATTACCAAATAACATTATCATATAAAAAAATTAGGACGGTAACTTGTGCTGAACTTCCGTGAAGTTTAATGAATCTTTTGTTTTTATTTACATCAAACAATTAATATATACTTAAATTAGGGATGTCGACGATTATATTATTGACTCTATATATGTAGTGAAAAGGTATCATTCAATAATTTCTATACTAGTACCCGATCGGTAAAATATACCCGAGTAACAATATTACTATTCGAATTCCCTGTAAAATAGGGAAGTAAAATTAATTTTAAAACAACAACAACACAACAGCAACAAAACATCACACAGTTAAACGCTGTATTCTCGGTAAATTGGACCCTAGCCGATTGCTGCCAGTAGCATGACCAAGTTTCTCAGTCCAACTTAATGCCTTATCGATCGCGGATGCTCAGTATACTGACCCAGTAGGTAGCCCATTGTCTGTCGCTTCATAAACTGCATATCTTGTCACTTTTTCGCTAAATAGTCCCTCTCAAGTCAGTACCCCCCCCCCCACCCCCTTTTCTCTGAACTGTTTGTAACATGTAAACTATATGTTGATTGGCATGTCTCAGCACCGTCCATCAATTTTTCTGATTGGCTGGTGAATAGCTAATCAACAAGAGATTGGTCGTTACACTGAACTCTTGTCAGACACACAATGCATTCGGCAGCTCTTGATTAGCATGTGGCGAAGGGAGAAAGGCGAGGGTAAATAAAACCAATAGACCGATCAGCAACTTTTAGTTCACTTCCGTTTTACGTTTACATCGAACAAGACAATTCTGAAGGGTGTAATCCTCGAAAACAATGCAGTTGCCAATCTCGTATAAACAATTCAAGTACGTGAAATGTACACTATGCGGGTTAATATTAACATTATAATATAGGGCAACTAATATGGCTAACAATCACAAGTGATCGTCTATCCATCAAAACACATATAAGTCTGAAAAGAAACACAAACTCTTTGTGTTTTTTTGGTGGTGTAAATTTCTGATTTTCCTTTGAAATCTCGTTTGCCTTATGCAGAATGAAACAAAGACACATCTTGCCAACGTTTACATAAGACTATAATTAGAACGTTTATATATAAAGATAAATATGATCTCTCATCGGATTGGATATGACATCGGGAGGTCTCATACAGAGGGTGAACTGTACTCAAGGAAAACGTTCTTTGGCTAGATTCCGCAGAAATAGGTCGGCCTAGTGTTGGATTCACCCAATCCTAAATCCAAATCAAACGAATTGAAAGCGATTACAAATATCTGGACTATTTTTAAGCGCATAACATATAACGAAAGCCAACACACGACAATATTTTGAATACTTATAAACAGGAATGGGCGAATAAAAAGCAATATCATAAAAAGCTTTATGCATTTATTGCGTAACACGGTAGTGCAATTAGCCTGTTCTATTTAAAGCTCGTCAGTGTTTGCCAGTGCTTGTTTGTTGTTGTTGTTATTTATTTTTCCTTCAAAAGTAAATTCAGTTCACCTTCACCTTTTTGTGGTTTGAAGCTTAACGTTGTATAGACAGATAAATCAAATAAATGTCTTCGTTACTAATAACATCGGCAGCCCGTGGCTTGTAATAACGACCCTGTTTTATGTATATCTTTTGCATGTGAGGACCCCTTTTAACTTCACTTTTAGCCAGTCGCAAAACTAATCCTATAAATGTGTCATTTTAGACAAATATACTCCGCATTGTGACTGGTTCATATTTCACACAATTTCTCCTGAGAAAACAGGCACAACCAGTTAATAGGTTCAGGTGCTGAGATTGTGTTGATTTATTTTACTTCATTCTACTTAAGAAGATAAGTTACAGCCAGCATTTGATTTGAAGCATTTGGTGCGAACTTATTTTTTGTTAAGTTCTGTACTATATATAGGTATTTTTTGAAAATAATTTTAAAGAAGTTGGAAATTAACGGTATGTTAATTGTTGTAAATTATAGCAAGCATTGCATTTAGCCAAGGGAGATGACTCGTACACACAACATTTGTAAACATATCTCGATTGTTTCCGTAAAAGGCGTAGGGTTTGAGTGTTTTAAGATGGAAGAAAACCTATGTCAGATAAAAAATTGTCCACCACAACTTTCTAGTAACATTATGAGATCGCTTTATCTAGAGAGAAATACTTATGCTCAGGTCCTATTGAAGACTGGCCGTTTTAAGGCCGTAACTAATGCTTTTCTTCTAAATATTCGTTTGACCCGAAAATGTGTATCATGTCATTAGTACATATTGATTTCACATTAATTTGTGTCTAAGTTTAACTATATCTTCCTTGCGTCGGAGAAGAAAATACACAGACAGTCCTTAAACCAGGTTTAAGCAAATAAGACGTGTTGTTTTGGGTTTTTTTGCCAAATGATCGTTCCAATGCGATAACTGTTAGTTGTTCCTTTTGCGTGTAATGTCATTCTGTTTTTGTCACGTTTACTTGTTTGTGTATGCCCTTGTCCATTTCCATATGTTTACATATGTGGCAGGTGTCATAGGACCTTTTCTTATTTTCTTATAGAGATATAGACATTATGCAGTGACAAGTACATGGATATGTCTATACAACGCTAGTATACCTTAATAGTCGTGTCCTTCTTTGACATCCCTTCATTAATTTCCTCGTCGTTGTTTGCGTCATCTCGACTAGACCTGAAAGCAAAATCAGAGCAGGTCAAACAATTTCTAGACCTCTTTCCTTATTAAAAAATACACTTTCATACAATATTCATTTGTAGTTTCTGGATATTGCTGTTTTTGTATAAAAGCTAACACAAATGGCGTTCATGGCTTTTCAGTCCTATGTGATAGCAAAACTCAAAACGCATGCACATACAGATATCAACACTATATAAAATAAATTTGGAAAAAAAAATAAAAAATAAATAAAAATCAACAGCAAACAAACAACAACATTTCTGCAGACGTTATGGAGAAGCGAGAAATATAAAAATTATCAGCGAAACAAGAGTTCCCCTATGTTCTTCTTATCTAGTTTTATTTGCTTCAAAGACATAATAAGCCTTTATGCGTGTCTTTTTTTAATTTATGGCATCCACCAAACATGACAGTCATTCTGAACGAGGTGTTTACATATTTATAGCGAAATATTCAAATGCAATCATTCATACTTTCATATACTTTTGTGAGAGCCGGACAGAGAATAAACACGTACTGGGATTTTACGAAGTCCAGCTTTCTCGTCCAGCGTATAGGCGGGATATATTTATTCTACCAGATTTGTAATTGTGTGTGCTATTGGCAATGAGCCAGTTGAGTATCTAAGTACAAACTGCATTATCCATTTGTCGTTATTTTAATGTGCCCGCATAAGTGTACATCATACAATTGCTTACACTTAACTTTTGACGTCGACCATTTGCGGTTTTTATTGATAACCTATTTTTAAACTTTTGTATAATAAGGACTGACAATTAACATCATCTGCGGGCTTATTTGAAGGGGTCATAAGCCTCTTGATCCGTAATTATGTAATGTTAGCTACGGGTAAATGTCGACGTACCTGTTGCTGCAGTCAAAATACTCTTCTTCGTAATTTTGTTCAATCGTTGGTTGTGCCGCCTCATCCAAACGATCATGACTGCAAGTCTTAGTAGGTCCATCTGATGGTTTATCACCACTCTGTTGCTCTGCTGTTCCATGTATATCTGGATGTTTTAAGTAAGCACCTGCAAACTGTGTATACATCCATTTAAAACTATGAACTCGTGTTACCCTCTACTGAACCGTCCATTTCATTATCTGTTATTGTATGTGTTCATTACAGTTTCACTTGTTTAAACTTTTCACAGTGCTTATTGTTTTACTTTACTTTTAACAAAACATTTGGCTATCCTAAATGTTACCCCTCAAACCATCCTGTAAAGTGTACGACGTCATTTAGCTCGAGAACACAAACAAAAATTCACTGCGGTGAAGTCTCACCAGAGTAAGTATGCAGTATCGACTTGACGATGACCATGACGAGAATCGTCCATTGCATTGTATAAATAAACATATAAGAGCAGGCACCAAAGTCCTATTTCAAGTTATACACCGTATATTCAATTCTTAACATAATTTTGATCGTGTTATGCGTCTTATAATTCTGTATTCAATTGTAAGTTTGGTTGATATTATTGAGAAAACCCGTCATGACGATAATCACGTGAAATGAATAAATAAATTTTGAACTACCACCTTTGTCTTAACAGTAACTTGTCCAAAAGTAAAATAAACAAAGAAAAAAAAGAAAGAAAGAATAACCCTTGTGGGTGTAACAGTTATATTGAACTATGCTCTTAAATTATATTCCTGCAAATTTGCTTGTGCTTATAGATGGTGATGGAAGGATTTACACTTCCACAAGAAAGTGATATAAATGTGCACGTTTATATTAAAGAAGCAAAGCTCTTAAGATATTCAGTGCAAACCACACGCGACAAAACTAGAGTTACAATTTTACAGTCGGACAAAGTCCAAAAGAGGTACTTAAGCCGCTCAACAAATAACTGTTACATTGCACTTTCCGGGTAATCATTTTGAAACAAAACAGTCGAACCGATAACGTATACTTATAAGAAGATATGACATATGATAATATGAATAAAGTAATGACGCAACTTGTAAGAAAGATATCCATATAATATTTTAATTGGAGGGCGGGTGTGTAATTTCAATGTGTTTTCTTTTTATACAGCAATATTGGGACAAAAAGCCATGCGGTAAATCAATTCAAGATTTGAGTTGTTGGGGTATCATATAACAGTACAAGTCGCATGTGAAAGTTAAAATAAAAATATATGTAACACTCATGTTTGTATAAAATAAATGACTACTCAGATAAAACAACAAGTCGTTATTTTCAGGATAGCGCTCGAATTAAATATTGACGTAGTACGACTTAAAAATTTCTTTTCTACTTTAAAGATTAAATTATGTGTAAATTTTACGAATGTTTAAAATAACATTTTCCTAAGACCTATTATCATTACCATAACGTAAAACATGATTTGTAAGAAAAGTATTTTGGATTCAAAACAAATATTTTGGTATACGAAATATTTTGGTAGAACGATTGGCGTACAGGTAAGCTTGAAGTCATTATCACATTATGCCCTTAGCCCGAAAGGAAACTCGAAACAATAGAGTTAAAGGCTAAAGGTTACAAATCCATGACTCTACTGCTAGGATTATTAGAATGCACAATTAACCAAACTCTAAGGTATACAGATACGTATCAGAATCGGCCTGTAACAGACCTAGAAAATGATTTTACCATAACCATAATAAGAAGACAGGCAATTAAACCCAGTGTCAGTTTGTCTCGTCAGCATTCTCCTATCACATTTAATATTGACCGTTTTATTTAAAAGCGTGATTTTAACACGACCCGAAATGTCTAAATATGCGACATTTAGCCACACTCAATGATTATACGTTGGACGTCATTACATAGGCTGTTCCTTTTACATAACCCCCACTTTATGAAGAACAATTACATGACAGTTAACAGGTTCAATGGAAACTACAAATAAAATACGGATAGCAAATTTATCCATCCAAACACTGACTTTATCAACCTCGAAAGTGCATCCGATTTGATTTGGTGTTTTAATTTGACACGTTTAGCCAAGTTCATATAAGCTATAGTAAAACACCAGAAAACGCCCAAAACATAGTATTTTATTCATATATTAAGGTCTTACAATACCTACGATAATCTTTTTTTGCTTAAGTTATAACAAAACACATATTGTATATATTGTGATTCAATGTGTTTTGTTTTTGTCACAGTACATATTTTCGTTGTTGTCGCTTTGTTCTTTCTGTTTTCCGGTGATTTCATAGAACATTTTAATCCATGAAAATCTCCTGAAATTGTCACGTTAAATTGATCATTGTTTCATGTTTAAATTTACTGTTTTTAATTATGCTGGTGTAAATAAACCGCGGCTTTTGCCCTTTGATTTCGGTAGAGAGTGTTTAATATTTTATTACTTATTAGTGCTGCATATATTTCTTAAAAGATACGAGAACATACTTCTCTTTTTTTAACATGGATAATAATCTATTGTTTTCTTTCTGTTTTTATTTAGTATAGACTAATATACATATTTCCATCTGACCATCTTTCTCTGAATATAAAACATACTTATTATTGTATCTCCAGTGATCCTTTCCTTAGTTTATGTTAGGTAATAGTTAAGGAATTACATATGTGGTAAGTTATGTAATTAATAATACATCTTGTCAGCTCTTTTCAATACCGGTATGTATTTTCTTTTCTTAAACTGCATGTTGCGGATTGAAAAGTTAACGATGAAAATTGAACAGCCCGTTTTCTTTATTTCCATGCATCCATTTAGCTGAATGTTTGTTAAATATGATCTGTCTAATATAAGCATATTTTTGGCTTTGCTATATTTTACTCGACTTATTTTAAGGAAACTAACATGAATATATATTGAGTATATATTATTGGAGAGTGTATGTTGATTCAAGAGATGCGCCCGTTTTGTGAAATAGCATTTATTTATTTTTGCATTTTGTTCTGACAGATACAGGTTATTTACGGTCTCTATTATTTTACGTATACATTCTAGCAAATACGGGTTTGTCGTATTCAATTTTAAGGCTTGGTTCATTTTAATTCAAGTTTTAAATTACTTACATACTTAGTCAATAAGTAAAAAACTCCCATGTGTGTCAATTGTATTTCATTATATTCATTATATTAAATGTTCCCATTTGAAAACTTTGGTCATTTTTATAACACTATCGCATTGAAATAACGAGATATTGACGAAGGTTTTTGTTTTTTTTTACATTTAATTTACAGGTAAATTTAGTCTAATTACTGTACACATTTTTACATTTTTAAACCAATAATTTCAAGAAAATCATTTCAAATAGCACACATTATGACAATACGTACTTCGGTTGCTCGGGATATTTTACTATACAAGATAAAAAAAAACGCATGTCTATATACTTTTATTCACACAAATATTTAAGTTTATTTAAATTTATTAATAATAATAATAATAATAATGATAATAATAGTAATAATAATAATAATAATAATAATAATAATAATATTATATATATATATATATATATATATATATATATATATATATATATATATATATATATATATATATATATATATATATGAACAATCCCAATACTATAAAGCAGCGACACCCAAACCCAACAGTGTATCTTAAATGTCATGCACTCAAAAATATAAACAATCATAGAAGCATTCCAAAATATACAAGAGCTGAAGAATATATTATCGCAGATTTTTACATCAATACAAACAGCGAAATTATAAAATATATAAGTATAAACAGTTTAACATCATGGATGAAGCAACTCAAAGCAGTTGAAACATGGAACGTTAATACACACAGTTACATATCTGCATATTCATAAAAATGTTATTATGACAATCTTTAGCTGTGTGATTTGTAAACAAAAATCCCACTCATACTCTCCATACGCATCATATGTCTTCACCCAATCTTTTTCATTCTCCTCATTATCATCATTATAGGCAGTATCATGATATGCACGTCATCGTTAACACGATTCTCCTCAGTATCTCCACACTTTGCATATGCTTATTACGATCTTCTTCATTACAAACACACACACACACACACACACACACACACACACACACACACACACACACACACACACACACACACACACACACACACACACACACACACACACACACATACCGATATCGACACAATTATTAGCGTTATCATCAATGCCATCACAAATATCGTTATCGTAGTGCCGTCAATATGAATCATACAATCGGACGACGTGTATAGATGTGCACTTACCTAAACGCTGACACACACACAAACAACATAATTTACACGTATATACAATAACATTTTACCCAAAATAAAATATATGCATTATTATTAACATTTAAACTTCGGGGCGTCTATTAATACATGTATACAGAATAGTTATTCATACTACACCACTGCCATAACGAGCTAGATAAACCTATATTATTTGCAACTCGAAAATATGTTTATATAACTAATTTGTTATACTCAAACCGACTTTATATTTTACACCAAATCAACTGATATATCTATCGCTTCTATTATGATTCGATTCGTAATCGGTTGTGTTAAAATGAGAAAACCGCACGGTTTGATTCCAAAAAAAACCTAATCGATATTCTGGAAATTATACAGACTTACATTAAAGGCATTTTTCTAGATGCATATAAGATGCAATTTTTTATTAACTGATGTTATTGGACGTTTCATAATAAGAACAGAGTAAATATATACACATATACACGCATGCCTTTAAGAGCAACGCTTAAGAATAGGTTAGTGAGCAAACGCGTTAAACTAGTCATTCACCTACAATTTTCACAAATCAACCTATCTCACCTGTTGTAGCGTTAAATTATATTATTGACCATTCTACATACACATCTTGTACATGCTAAAATGTATCTCTTCGCAAAGCCAAGTAAATAAAAACAACATATATTCGCTTCTGAACGTTGTAGCACATTTAAAGTTTTTGTAAAAAAAAAACTGAAGTTAAGAGGGTTTTTTTTCTACAATGTTTCGTACATGAATATAACCAATTACTTTGGAAATCAGGTTCACAACCACCTAACCTAAACCTCTTTGCAAGTTGCTGCTAACGTTTCTTTTAGACTCAACATTTTTGCATTGAAATCTTCCGCTGTTTTATGTACATGTATGGTAGTGCGTTCACGAATTTTGTACAAGACTTGTACTCGATTTGAATATCCCTGACGCTTCTCAAATTGTTCAGTGTTTATGAGGAGATCGATTAAATCAGTCATCTCGAGAGGGCTAGGTTGTAAGGCTGTCTGCATTAGCCGAGTCTTACATTCCAACATAATGTTCAACATTTTCTCGATTGAATCCGCTAGGTCTTCAAGTTCCTTGTTCATTTTTTTCAGCACGTCCGCTAGTGTCAACCGATTACCTTTAGCATCTTGAAAATTTTTCTTCCTCTCTTCGTATGTTTTAGTTACTTGCACCTCTGAGGTTTTAATTCGATATGTTCTGTTTGTATGTTGGCGCCAATGGCATTTTCCACGGCACTGACCGCAGTTTCCGGTTAGCCAACTAATGGCCCAACACCACCCTGTACGGGTTTCATATGTAATCCAGCAATCGGAATGGCATGTCTCATTGCAGGTCAAACAATACGTATCGCTATAACCATCTGGCAAATTTACCTTTTCTTCCTTTCTTTCAGTAACCACGTATGTAAAGTTTTCATTGTTCTTTATTTTCTCCTCGTTGTCTTGAAAGATTTTTATTTCCTTGTTTAGGCTATCAATTGTTGATAGACCAACATTGATTTTGATCTGTAGGTTTTGACAGGTAATGTCTAGGCGACGCCTCTCTTGAAGAACCTCTTTTGTCAGACGTGCGCTTTTTGTTTCAAGCGTTTCGAAATGTTTAAACATTTCTTCATAATTCTGCAAATTTATTTCCCAAAACACTGATGTTAAGGTGATATTTGGATCAGACTTCAAGGCTGAATTATTGAAGATGAATGTGTTTTGACCAAATGGTAAATCTGACGCTTCCATAGCGGACAAAACGGGAGGCTCTGTGCCGTCTGCAAACGTTATGACTGTGCAAATGTTGCCCTTGATGTTGTGTCCGAACAATGCCATGATGGCCTGGAAAATGTACCTCTGTATTACAGTCAATCGGGAATCTGGTGCCTTGAGGAGAAAGCATACTGCATCTAAATTTTCAACACCTTTTTCCCCAGTTTCTTCAAAGAGTTGGCGGATTTGATCAACTGTTTCATGATCTCTTTCTAGCCCTCGCACATCTCCAAAGCCTGGTGTATCGATAATATTTAATATGTATTTTATCCGTGTTCCTGGTTGTGGTTTGAAGGAATAACACGAGATCCAATCCGTCTGGGACTCTGCCTATAAAGCATGCATATCAAACGATAATAATCGTTTATTAAGCGCTTAATTAAGCACATGTCGACAAATATCTATGTCTTAAGGTATATTTGGTGAACAGTTTGTATGCATAAGACCTGCACACCCTTAGGACACTTTGACATATTCCAGGTGCTGTCTTATAAACGGTTGTCTGTTTTTAAACATTACTTGACACAAAAGTAGCATGGGTCATTATAATTAGGGCTCAAGAATTATTACAAATTTGCGTCGGACAAAACCTAAATCTAGCTTCATGTTAACTTCAGAAGAATCTTAAAATGGGAGACTAAAGAGTGTTAAAACAAACGTCGTTTCCAAATTAACTCACTGGCCATTTCCTGCACTTTTTATTTTACTTATTATTTTCATAAAATTGATACTACAATATTGTTTTGAAATATTAAGTTAAGTGAGCAGTGTTTGGAAAGGTCGTAAGTAGGCATTATTAATGGTATGATTTACACATTATTTCAGAAACTGGGAAATCGAAATATTTGTATTTTGGGTTTTACGGAACACCGACATTTGATAGGTCCGAAATCGAAATAGGAAACGGAGAAAAGGTGCCATGAGTGCTATAGTGCGATTTGTCAAGGCACAAGACACTTGAATCCACATGCTAAAAGTACTACAAATCTGTGACGAGACATAATACAAACAGTAGCAAACGGAAGAGTTACCATTTTGTAACGGATAGTCAGAACATACGAACACTGGGGTGCTTTACCCGGATGTACAGAGTCATGATATGACAACAGTCATTTTCCTATGCCTCGAACACAATTTTAAAGCCAAAAAACACAACGACACATGTCGACACATTTCGGTTTTCAATGGTAATTGTCGGAGTTCTTACTCAAATTTAATATATGGCAAAGCTGTACAGAAAACCGAAATATGGTTTGACAGTTAAATTTACTTAAAGCATAACCACACACTCTGTTGCGTTCAAAATACTACAGGTATTTAATTTTGCGCATACCGCTATTAATGTTTACTAATCCAGTCTGTACTAATAATGATTTGTACCTGCTTGAATTTTCTGCAATGCATTTTAGCAGTGCAGATCATGTATATGATATTTAGTAGTATATAGTGAAGTGCTATTTTTATACTGTTTTAGTAATTTGTAGAAAGGGTTAGAAAAGCAAAAATCGAAACAATGGTATTAGTCTTGATGGTTTGTCTTTGTTCGTCCATTATCATTGAAGTACACATTGCTAATACCTCATGACCATGCATCTTGACCGTAGGGAAAAAAGTGCGTGCAAAAGGTCAATGCTGTTTGATATTTATACGCATTAATTCCGTGATGTATTAACTTGGGAAATTTAAGTTTTACTGGCAATGTTTTATCCAGCTCAAACAGCGGCTAATAGATTGAAATCGTCTTAACTTCCACAACATGTATTGCAGTCGTTTTATGGTAAAGCTATTTTTGTTTCAAAAGTGGTGCGTATACAATTTTGATTTCTTTGTGGCAAGCTTAGTAAGAGTAATGTTTTGATTTAGATTATAAATAGATTTTGGGTGTACAGTTTTGAAAACTTTTACATGGAATGTCAATAAGACAGTATTACCGATAAATGTGCTTTAAATTAAAAACATAAAACTACAAGTTTTATGTTTACTTTAAGAAGCGTTAATATGTCTGAGGATCCATCAACATATCAAGCGGTTTCTAAGAATGAGTAAATTACAATATGGCAAATTGTGTGCTGATATTGTATTATCTTAGTTACGTGATCAGCTCAAAACAGTTATATGAAAATAGTTAACGAATTAGAATCATGTCCAAACCTAACGAATATAGATATAATACTATAATAATACTAGGATATGTTAACATAATTAACGAACATGTTTGTACGTGTAGAGTTACTATAGATGTTCAGCAATTATTATCATTATTAGTTAAAACAGTTGATTAACATTTACTTATTTGCAAAATCCGATTCACTTATATTAAACAATATGTTGTATGTTTTCTTAACGCTGTGCATAAAGTATCACAGTTTTAAGCAAATGGTCAAATAGAAAATGAGTCAATTTGTAACGCCAGCCTCGAAAAGTGTTGCATTATATTAAATTATTGGCATCATTTGTACAACAAAGCATGAACACAAATGGTATCGAACCAAGAATAATTATTCCCGATGACTCTACTACTGGACAAACTGCTTATTGCTCTTTTAAATGCATTTTAATGTATGAGTTTGGGTTATAAAACGCTTTTACAACATGATTATCTGATCATGATAAACTTCTAAAAACAATTCCGCACGTACGTCGACTTTAACACATTTTCGCTAAAGACTTGTAAGTCGTGTTGTCAATATTTGTTAGATAAATGTCACTGTGTGGTCCATAATATTACCTGGTTATGTTGCCTCACTTTGTCCTCATCCGGGATGACAGTGAACCGAAATGGGTCTTCTAGGCGTACCCCGAGTATGTAGTTTGCAAGGCCATCAACAAATGTGCTCTTCCCAGTTCCGGTAGCTCCGACTAGCATGATTGTCTTCTCTTTTAAGTCGTTCTCATTTCGCGGCCCTGCCATAAGAAATTTGAGAATATGATTATATTAAAATGCGATTAGGTAAGTGTCAGTTAAAAAGTTGTAGCATCGATGTACAATCATTGCTTAAATGACTGTATCCAGTATCTGAAATCGGAAATATTTCTACGCGAATTAGATACTTATTTGCAAGAAAGGTTTAATTTGGATGTCGTTTTACAATATCGTTAATCCGTCAATTGTTGACAGTGCTGCTAATACTTCCTCTGCTAAAGCATCTTGACATTTATAAGATATAAACAAATAAAAATACCTTGTTATAAGTGCTTATTTAGCTACGAAATAATAATATATATATATCTCATTTAAAGAGAAAATTACCACCTTCAGGTAAATTACAACTTATGGTTATTACTTTCCTTAAACTGAAAATCAAATTGCATGAATGGCATATAGCGTCTTTTTTATGATCTTTTGATTATTTTAGTTTTTTTTATTATTTCATTTTATTCTCCCGCAGACACTTCCACGTTGCATATATGCGTTTACATTCTGCACCAATTACATTACAAACAAAACGAATTTCGAATTTGTGATTGTTAAAAATGTACAGTGAGTCCTAACATTACGTATACTGTTGAGCTGTTGATAAGCTCTGTACAATTTTATGTATGAGTTAAACAGTTAGAACATAAACAAAAAACGGGCACATGTTTATATAAGGATATGAATAAAATATATCTTACGGTACATATTTATCTATTGAATGGATTTCTGTGCTTTACATTTGTGCATACCGAGATCAAATTTTTTGGTCCTTGCAGGCCCATTTCTTGCTCCCAGAAGCTCCTTCATAGGAAGTTGGTAAAGCCGTAGTCCATTCTGTTTCGTCTCAACTAATTTTGATTCCGGAAGTAACATCGACACATACGAGGCTTCCTAATTTTTCAATGAAGCATGGTTAGCGATGAAAAAAGGCTTGTATATCATTATTTTGAACAACTTATATTGTTCTCTACATGTCTCTGTTTAGCAACTTTGAGAAATTGCAAATGCAAAGAGTTATTGTCAATGGGATAAATACATAATAAATAAATAAATAAATAAATAAATAAATAAATAAATAAATGTGTCTTAAAAAAACAGGAGTAACATATTATCATTTTCTCATTTTTATTCTCATTTTTATTGACCTGATTTTGAAGTGCGTAATGGACAGCATTTACATATTTCTTTACCTTGAATTGTACCACATACATGGCTATTTACTGCAATAAACAACTGTTCCTTTTACTTTCACTACCCATTTTCGCATCGTTCAACAAACTGGTATGTTGTATTAAGCTGTTATTTTCGTTCATATTTGTTGACCTAAAAGTTTACATTATCTTGGAATGTAACGTTGTAATGGTTTTGCTTTACTAATAACATAAGTATTAATTATGATAAAAATTATGCGATTTTTCGGTTGTTAATACTCATTAAAAACAATTTTGCGTAAATTGTATCGTATTGTAGTCCGCATGCCTTTTATTTAAAAAAAACTGTGTAGAAATTGTTAGAATGGAAATAGATGTTCAGCTTTCTAATTGACATTTTCTCGTGCAGATAGGTAAATTTTCTTATTCGGGCATAGAGCCTTCGTGATTAAATTAATACCTATCTGAACTCGAAACCGTGACAATTGGACCTTAGATCTTGCAAATTCAATCTTTATTTCCTAAATGGAATCTCTTATTGGACTGGATTTGACCTAGGGAGATTACATGCAGAGAGTAAACTACTTTCAAGAAAAGGATCCTGGGAGGGTTTCCGTTGAAATAGCTTAGCTGATTAATTGTATCTTTAAATATCATATCCAATTCTTATGATTAATCCATGTTCACACTTACCGGAAACAAAGTAAAAGCAACTACAACAATTTCTACTGGAGTGTAAATGTATAACGAAAACCATTTTTTTAATGATTATAAACTAGAATGGAAGAATACAACAAGTAAATTATTGGAGCATTGCTGATAGTTATTGATTTACAATGAAATAAAATTACGATATTATTGCAATAACGAGTCAGTAGTGTGCATATTAAACAGGGCTTAATGTCTTTCTCGAGTAACATTGTAGTGGAATTAGTAGAATTAACCTGTTATATGTATAGATTGTCAGTGTTCGCCAGTGTTTATTTCATTTTATTTTTTGCTTGTTTTTTTGTTTTTTTAAAAAACTCTAATTCAAGTTCACCACGAAATCAGACCTTGCTTGTTTCCTAGCCCAACAGTCTTCTTACTCCCACCATTAGGCTTTAAACTTGGCCAGACAGAGACATTAAATAAAGTTACTCGAAACATACAGCATCGGCAGCATTTGGCTTGTTACGGCGACCATGGTTTTTGGTCTTTTTGCATTTTAGCAATCCCCCCCCCCCTTCAAATTCCATACAAGCCAGTCACTGAATATACTTTGCAATGTGGCCGGTTCATATTCCTCACCATTTCACATGCGAACAATGAATAGAAACAGGCACGTACGGTTAATAAGATCAGTTGGTGGAATTGTGTTGATGTATTTTACTTCATTCTACTCAAGAAAGGAAGTTGCAAATAGTCGTTGATGCGAGGTTTCTTTAAGTCCCAAAACTTTCATTGTACACTAAATATAGGTCTATTTTGAAAATATGTATATTTCTATTTAACTGAAGTGGGCATGAGCAGTCTGCAAATTGGTGTAAAATGTGGCAAATCTTGTATTTATCCAAGTGAGATGACTCACAATGATTTGTAAATATATCGCGAATGTTTCACTATAAATCGTAGCAATATTAGCTCAGGGCCGTTTTAAAATTGGGAAACTCCATGTCGGATAAAACAAATGGCCGCTACGACTTTCTAGTAACATTATGAGATCCCATTATCTAGTTAATAAGAAAAAAATGCTCTGTTGGTCCTATTGCAGCCTGACCGTTTTATGGCGTTAGCAGTTTTCTTTTCTGAATATGTGCTTCTCATGAAAACGTGTATTTTTCATCTGTACTTAATGTTTCGACTCTATTTAAGTTTAAATCAATGCTCACTGCTTTGGAGGAAAAAAACAACACACACTAGCAGTGCGATGTTGGGACGCTTCGTTAACAAGGTTTTAGCAAACAATGTCTATCATTTTACCAAATGACCTTTGCAAGGCGGTATCTGTTAGGTTTTTTTTTCCTTTTGCGTTAACAATATGTTTGTATTTGTTTTATATTTACTCTGTATGCCTTGGTCGATTTCCATATTTTACATCAATGTTACATATCATAGAACTTTTTCTCTTTTGAAATTTAGACATAATGTAGTGACAGGAACTTGTATATGGCTTCCTTACCTTAATATGCGTGTCCTTTCTTTGCACCCCCTCTTTGTTTCCGTCGTTTCTTGCGGCATCTTGATTAGATCTAAAAGCAAACAAAATCTGTGCAGGTCAAACATTATCTAGTGCAGACTCGTTTATACAGACATATAAGGCAATACAATGTGTTTGTAGTTTTTTTGGATGTTGCCGTTGTTATTTTCTATAAAAAATACTAGTACATATGGTGTTGATGCCTTTTTAAGTCCTAAGCAAAACTCGAAACCAATAAACACTGACATAGCACATAAGTATGAAAAAGGAATATATGTTATATGGTAACAATAAACAATCCAAAAATGTGGATTTATTGGAAAATTCATGAGTCCAAAAATAGTCAGCAATCGTTGAGTGTTCCTAATTATCTTCTTATCTAGTTTAATTGGATTACTGTAGGTTTTAGGTACAGCTGTAACCCTTTTACCATAAAGAGAGTATTATGTCTGACATGTTCAATAGCTTACACATCTTGGAACAACAGCATTCAAATAAAATCTAATTATTACCTTATGCAAGCACATTGCGGGTTTTGATGGTGTTTTAAAGTTCTTATATTATTCGAAACTATGAGATTCCACCCTTGTTTTATCATCTAGGCGTTATCGTCTGAATGCAGAAATGCAATCATGTATACCTGAATATGCTTTTGTCAAAGCTGCACAGAGTAGAACCATTTTATTGGATAATAAAATAATAAAAAAAACAAGTTCAATGCCTCGTACATCATTCAAGAAGAATAGATACCTTCTAACAGATTGTTGTTGTGTGTATTTGTGGAAGCTTAGATGGTTCAGTATCCAAGTATAAACTACATAATCGATTTGTGGTTCGATAAATGTGCCGACATAAGATTGAAATTAAAATAGTAAATGTGTGCATACATTTAGACAAATAAAGTCATTGCTATCTAATCATAAGTTTACAATATATTTACTCCATTAATATAAATTAATATTCCAAAGGTTAAAAAAGGGAGTTTTTTTATGGAATACCATTTGAATTATAACCTAAAGTAGATCAAGTTGTGGCGTGTGATACATTTGTAATAAAGTGCCACTTCAAACATGAGCTAAAAAATAAAACAGGACGTACGTTTTGTATTAACGATAAGTAAAAAGATTACATACGTGTTGCTGCTGAATTAGTAATGGATAGTTTATGGAAGTGTTTATGGGAAGCGGTACAAGCCTTTTAAACTGTCTCTCCTTTATATCATGTGGAATGTGATCACAAACAAGTTCCCAAAGACATCGTAAGATCATCGCATAACGATGTTATGTCTTCCAAAATTACCAAAACTAAGTACACATTAAAGCTGTTGTTGATACACTGCTTGTACTCTGAACAAATATCCTAGACTTTAACTGTTTCTAAAGAATCCCATGTTAAAGCTAGGAAAAGCAAAAGTACCAGACCAGTCAACGTGAGGAAAAAAATAAGGTAAGAAGATACGTGACGTATATGTCCTTTGGGAACACATGTTATGCATTAGTTTTTAAGGTATGTTATTATATCTAATTCCATTAGCCTTTTTGCAACGCCGAATGTCTTTTCTAATTTATGGCATCCACCAAACACAAAATTCATTCTGAACGAGGTGTTTACATATTTATTGCGAAATATTTATATATAATTTTACTATGAACTATGAGATTCATTTTTATATAAATTCCTCTCGAGTTTTTAAAAATCTATGAGTTAATGTATGTAGGCTGAAATGCATTCATGTATACGTGTATAATTATACGTTTGTGAAAGCCGCAAATAGAAGAACCATGTACTTAGATAATAAAACAAGTACAGCTTTCTCGTTCAGCTTTGTTGGTGTGTGTGTGCTATTGGAAAGTAAGCCAATTGAGTATCCAAGTACAAGCTACATTATCCATTTGTCGTTTTTTGTGTGTGCCAGCATAAGTGTACTCCATTAAACTGCTTACACTTGACTTTTGACATCGACCATTTGCGTAAATGCATGATTAACCTAATTTTAAATTCTATTAAAATAATTGCCGACGATTTACAATATCTGAGGGCTTATTTGGAGGGGTTATAACCCTCTAGACCTATAATTATGGAATGTCAGCTATAAGTAAGTGTTGACGTACATGCTACTCCTGCCAGAAGATTCTTCGTTGTAACTTTGTTCAATCGTTGGTTGTGCCGCCTCATCCAAATTATCCTTACTGCAGGTCTTAGTAGGTCCATCATATGGTTCATCACCACTCTGTTGCTCTGTTGGTCCATGTATATCTGGATGTTTTAATTTAGCCCCTGCAAACTGTGTACACACTTATTTATTACTATGAACTATTATGTTTTCTCTACCCAACCGTCCATTTCATTATCTGTCATTGTATGTTTTCATTACAGTCTCACTCATTTAATATTTTCACAGTTATTATTATGCTGCTTCATTTTTAGCAACCCTTTCGGGTATCCTCATTATTACCCCTTATACTATCCATTAAATTGTACGTCGTCATTTAGCTTGAGATCACATAAAATAATTCAGTGCGGTGAGGTCTCATCTGAGTGCGTGTGCAGTATTGACTTGACGATGACCATGGCGAAAATCGTCTATTACATTGTATGAACATATTAAGCAGGCGCCCAAGTTCTATTTCAAGATATATAACGTTTCAATCAATAATTAAAATAGATTGGATTATGTTTTGCGTCTTATAAGTATGTGTTTAAGTGAATGTATATTGGTTGATATTGTTGGAAAAGCCAACATGACGATAACCATGTAAAATGAATAAATACCCTCTTAAACTACGACCTTTGTCCTTACAGTGACGGCGAGTAAGGGGCTCTAATTAAAATAAACAAAGAAAAAAAAGAAAAGAAAAAAGAACCCTTGTGGGTGTAAAAGTTATATTGAACTATACTCTTAAATTATATTCCTGCAAATTTGCTTGTGCTAATAGATGGTGATGAAAGAATTTACACTACCACAAGACAGTGATATAAACATGTTTATATTAAAGAGGCACAACTGATTCTCAGTGCCACACGCGGCAACACTAGAGTTACAACAGAGGTACTTACTCCGCTTAACAAGTACCTTTTACCTAGTACTTTTGAAACAAAATATTCGAAGCGATAACGTTTACTTATATCTTAATATGACATATGATAATATGATAAAAGCAATGACGAAATTTGAAAGAAAAATATCCATATAATATTTTAATTGGAGGGCGGGTGTGTAATATTAATAGGGTTTCTTTTAATACAGCAATAATGGGACAAAAAGCAATGAGATCAAACAATTCCAGATTTGGGTTTTTGGCGTATCGTTTAACACTACAAGTAGCATGTGTAAGTTAAATAAAGTACATGTGACACTCATTATTGAATGAAAAAAATGACTACTCAGTTTAAGCGGCAATCCATTCTTTTCAGATATATGCTCGAATTAAATATTGACGTAGTATGGATCATACATTTCTTTACTACTTTAAAGATTAAATAATGTATAAATTTTACGACTGTTTAAAATAACATTTTCCTTAGACCTATTTTCATTACCATATCGTAAACCATACCATAGCATACAAGAAAAGGGATTTCGATTTTCGTGATATATCTCAGAATTGAATGTTAATCACACTTGAAATTTTGAATTAAATGTGTGAGTTAGATATCAGTTTCAATTTGGATATATCTGGCAAATGCACGCTCCTTCCATCTGTGTACGTATATTTAAAAGATCGTGATGGTATATTAAGTTTATATACCTAATTAGTTTCGGAATGTACAAAATCATACCTCTCGTTTCGATTCATCCATGGTTATGACTTGTTCACTGTTTTCGCCGAATATGCATACCTTTCCATCGGCCTTAATCAAGCGAACTTTGAAGATGTATGATGTTCCGGGTTCCAAATCTACAACTGTTCCAGTGCATGTTTGGAATGTCTGAAAGGTTCGCTTTTTTTTCTGAATGTTTTTAATTCGAACCTCATATACGTCACCTTGAAAAAAAGTGGTCACTGGGTCCCATTCAATATCGACTTTGTCTGAGAACAAGTGCTTCACATATGGAACTCCTGGTCGGTCAGCCTTAAATGGACATATATGCAAATATATATATATTTAGTTAGAAAACTATTGCTTTTACGACCATCTTGGATATAACATGTCAAGCGTTATGACAGACGCGGTTGCAAAGTAGATAAAAGGCAAATGTGTTTCATACAACGATGACAAGTTCGCTTTCAATCCTTCATGTAACAGACTAAGTTTACAAGACTTTCGACACCCAGTACATAGAGTTAAACTTGAGGGTTTCATTATGAAATTTGTCACAGTTAGCAAATGTGATCTACACTAATAATAACAGTGACATCCGAGAACGTTTGGCATACGACATACTTTGGTAGAACGAATGACGTAAGGTCAAGCTGATAGTCATTTTCAGATTAAGCCCTTAGCCCGAAAAGGAACTCGAACCCATATAGTTAAAGGGTAAAGCGTCAAAAAAAGTTCCAAACCCATGACTCTACTTCTAGGATCATTAGAATGCACACATAAACAAACTCTAAGGTATACAGGTACATATCGCAATCGGTCTGTAACAGACCTAGAAAATGGGGTTACCATAAGCCTAATAAGAAGACAGGCAATAATACCCAGTGTCAGTTTGTCTCGTCAGCATTCCACTACCCCGTCTGATCATATTTTGACTTTTTTTATTTAAAAGAGTGATTCTAACACGTTGGAAGTCATTACGTAGGCTGTTCCTTTCACATAGCCCACATTTGCAAAGAAGATGTACCCGCCAAATGTTTTGTTTTGCATCGGAGTCTCCAAATGTCATTTATATCAATGCTCTTTTAAACATAAAAAACCCTGTTAGGTTGAATGGGCCAGGAGGGCTTACGATGTCTGGCCAAATATCCATCTGCTTTCAAAAATGATGGCAAAACAATAAGTACCCTGTCGTAACATACAACGAGGCTGACTAAACACACCATCGCATTGACAGTAAAAAGGGGAAGAAAGCCTATGATTTTTTAATGACAAAACAGATTGCATTGTTTAATCATTTGAAAAATCCATTTGAAAACTGAACAAAAGTGTATTAATCAGATGCAAATGCCTGTTTACCAACAGCAGGGTGTCTGTTTTATTATGCGGGTCGACCAATTGGCATTACCAATTTGGCCATCTTCTCTGTCTGCAGAAGCAGAACTCAGCAGAAGATGCATGTCTGAGAGCATATGAGAATTTCAACACCCCGGTCGGGATTCTCGAACAGAGTCATTATATTCGTGACTGGTCACGAGTCAGGCGAGCCTGACTTCGTATGTACACACATCGAAAGCCATCAACGGATGAGAGTAAAATAGTCAGCCGTGCACTTTCGAAAAGTTTCTTTGTCTACCGAATGTACTGATAGTGACTTCACCGTTCTACTTCCCAACTCACTGCCCCTGCCTCTGGCGTTGCGGCCGCAACAACAGCAAATCAACTGGAAGTAACACTTATGAAGACAATGACATTCAAGTTAAAATTTTCAATGGAAACTACAAATAAAGTACGTATAGCAAATTTATCCATTCAAATAATCAATTTATCAACGTCAAAAGTGCATCCGATTTGATTTGTGTTTTTTTTTCCATTTGACACGTTTTGCCTTGTTCATATAAGCTACCGTAAAACACCAGAAAACGCCCAAAACACCTATTTTATTTATAAATTAAGGTCTTATAATACCATAGTCTTATTCTGCTCAAGCTATAACATAAACATATATATTGTATATTTGGATTCAATGTGTTTTGTTTTTGTCACAGTACATGTTTTTGATATTGTCGCTTTGTTCTTTCTGTTTTCCGGTGATATCTTACAACATGTTTATTCTTGAAAATCTCTTAAAACTGTCATGTTAAATTGTTCGTTTTTCTTGCTTACTTTTACTGTTTTAATTGTGATGGTGTAAATGAATTGAATTAAATTATACAGGAAACGTTTGTAATATATTGTCTTTGTTGTATATCACTGTATATGGAAAATTAAAAATTAACCGACCCAAAAAAGGGAGTAACATTTATATCAGTGTTGCTCTAAACAAGCCATGACCTACCTTCATATAATTGCTATCTCCTCCATGCATCCAGTTCCACAGTCCTGCAATAAATACATGCTAGTGAAAGTAATGTAAACAAGAACTGTACTTTATTACGAATAAAACATATTAGCGGCAATATGTACCGGTTTTAGAATTGCCAAATCATAGCTTCTGTTGTATAAGGCGTCATAAATTCATATAGTAGAAAAATGCATTACAAATATTTGGAAATGCAACATACAGTCAACCTCACTGTAACAGTGAAGATATGGTATACACATGTTTAAGGTTCATTTTATTTACACTCTTTACAAATACACGTCTATCTTACATATGGTCCTTAGAATTCGTTATACTCACTGCTCATGCGAGATTTCGACCTGAAATTTGAAGTTATATACACTTAATGCCGGCATAAGTATTTGTGAATGTTTATAAGGATTCATTTGTGTTTACTTCCACAACTTTGTAAAATGTTAACATCGGAGTATTTGAATATTTCATTATGGGCTTTCTTGATTATTATTCGTATATACATTAAAAGGAATATACAATACTTACAAAATACATATTTGCATTTCTGTTTTTTACAAAGATGAATTTATTTACTTCTTAAAAGTGCAATGCTTATGTAAAAAAATGGAACATACGGCCTCGAGCCAGGTTGCTCAGTGTTGCGAATATCATGTTTACTTTGTGTCTTAACCACATTAACTCTATCGTCCGATAAATGTTCGCTTGAGAGTTCCATTGGATTCCTACTGGTGTAGGACTTCTGTTTCGCCTTCGATGCTTGCTTGCTTTCACTCCGATCGTCCATGTTTCAATTCAAGATTATTTCTGAAAAGGGTGTCACGCACTGTTCTCATGCAAAGGTTATGCAGTTTCGAGCCACACGCTTAGCGAAAGCGGGGTCTGACATATGAGGGTCTATAAAAAAAATATATGTTATAAAGGCAGTGTCAACTAAACTAAGAAAGAGGTTTAAGCGATAATGACTGGTAGTATGACGGAGAAGAGGATATAGGAACACAGGTTGTTTTTAAACAGTATTTATAAAATGTCAGTATGCCTCTTAGTTTTATTGGATGGAAGTATGCTAAAAAAGTATAAAAAAGAATAAGTAATGTTCGTGTTGCTTTTATATTTCTAAATTATGCCATAATCCAAATTTTAATTTATTTTGGAAATTATATATTATTATCATTATATGTCGTTTGAAAATTGGATCTCTCTCTCTCTGTATATATATATATATATATATATATATATATATATATATATATATATATATATATATATATATATATATATATATATATATATATATATATAGTATATATATATATATATATATATATATATATATATATATATATATATATATATATATATATATATATATATATATATCATATAAATTGAATCATTTTTTTTTATTAGCATACTATTAACACCAAAGTATTTAAGCATTTTTAAATTAAATTAGCCTAAAATAATTTGACAAGTATTTTGCTTTAAAACGGCTTTTCAATACGAAAATACAAACCTTCAGCGTTCTTAAGCATGCATATCAGTTAAACTTCGGTGATCATTTTACGAGTGTATTCGATAGCATACAACTCTTTTAATTCGGTTCCCGTAACTGTAAGATTTATACATTTTTGCATTACTTAGCCATGTTTTACTTTTTCCATCAGTCCATTTAAAACTGTTTTATTTAATTATCAAAAATTAAAACGATTCACTAAGTAAACAATTAGGTAACTTGCAATGACCCTGTCTATATTGCGTAATGTAGCTATAGTTTTCGCAATCAAAACAGGAAATGCAACAATTCTTACCAAAGTGGTTGAACATCGGATTAGATCCAATCTTCAAACGACATATACAATATGCTGAGAACATAATGTCGATATTAATTAAGTTAGTTTTCACAATTACAGCCACTGCTAGATGAAATGAATTTAAACATTCACCCGCTTTCGCCCAAACTCGTTTTTTTAATGTAAACCTCATTTTACATGCGTATTTATCAAGACATACTTGTTTTCTTTAATAATCACCTTAACAACTGAATAATTAAATTTCTTCAAAGAAGTACACACTCTTTCGTTTAAAACATGTTTTGCACGTGATGTTATTGCAAAAGTTGTTTAATATGTCAACAGTTTTTTTAAATATTCCAAGACTTTGCAACATATGTTGCGTTTGTTTCCTTTTCAGAGACAGTTACAACAAGGCTCATATTAAAATAGACCACACAATATTCATGAACTTCATCATCATTTTCTTTTACGTCTATTTGAGTAACATTGTTTATAAGAATAAAAAGCCATTCTGGTAATATATTATACATACAACATACAATTACGCTGATTATCATAATGAAAATTCATCTTATCATTTGAGTTTTGTCGAAGAAATTTGTGTAACGATTAAATATGTATACATGAATGTATTTTTGTTGTTTTTGTTGTTGTTTTGTTTGTTTTTCTTCCATGTTCAAGATCGGTGAAATAACCGATTAGTGTATACCAGAATCAATGAAAATTGAGCAAATATGGTTATGCAAGCAGCATAACAATTTCAAAGTAAAGCCACCTGCACCACGATTGCATAGTTAACATCAGTCCCCTTCATGTAGCAGGCTATCTGCCTCAACTAACTATTCTCACTTGTAGATACCTTATTTAGTAGTTGTCTCACTTTCAATTAGTGAAGACTAAACGACTAAGGTTTCAATCATGTGTTCGCTGCCTATGTATCGAAATGAAGAACATAGGCCGACCACTTGGTCTGCTAACTTTATATGTATTCGCGAAAGTATGTACATGCTTCAGGTGTCAAGCGAATGAGAGGCGTTTTTCTGATTCCCTTCATAAATATCCATCTAGAATGCTCATACCCGATAGATCAGGAAAAAGGAATGAAACGCCAATTAATAAGTGCCGATACTACTAATAATAATAGTATTAATAATCATTATATTACTAATAACACTTATACCAATACTTATAATAATAACAAAAATAACATTCGTATTCATGCTAATAATGAAAACTTACATAAGTGTTTCCAAAGAAAGTTTCCGTACCCTTCCATCTCTCTCCATAGCCGCCACAGAATGTTTTCGAGTGTGGTGTCTGTCGCTATATAACTACATAATGCTGCTAGTCAGACATGAATTCATTGATTGTGCAGTAGATTGTTTGGCATAAATGTAACCTGCTCTTTGTTTGTTCTATGAGGAGATAACGTAATGGACAAAGGTAAATGCATAAAAAGCCGCCTTTAAAGGCACACTTTATAAATTGCTGAGACGTCAGTACGTATTTAGCGTGTCATCGGTAAAAACGTATGCATATTACTAAATAAAATTGTTTCTCACACACTTAAATAGGTAAGATAAATAAAGCGTTGTCCAGAGAACATTTACCAGTGACAAACTATGACCTAGTAAAAAAAACAGCAGAAAAAAACAGGAAACAACGATATGATTATGTATTGCGTTTTACTAGTAATGGCTCCCAATTCTTATCCTACGTCAAATGCGGGCTATGACGTCGATGTTTTTATCTACCAGATAACAAAATCATTCTCATTTATCCTTCTAGAAAGCATGGGCATACCGAGTGATTTATTTTATGTTTACTTCTGTCTTACTATTTAGAATCGTCATTTGTTTAAATTTCGCTTTGATTTTGTGCTAGCATAATGTCCCAATACCCATAGAACAGTTTAGGTAAATTTGATGAAGACATTGGGTTGAGCGTTCCACGAACAGTATTACAGTTATCTTTAGATGATGTTCACTTGAAGCAGACATAATGCTGTCGTCCCTGTGTATTACATGCCGTGAACACCTGGCAGGATACCACTCCCAGTCACATTATCCTGAGACCGGGTCAACCAGTCGCGGAACTACCCTTATATGTTCTTGAGCGTTAGCAAGGGAGCTATACCACTACTTGTTTTACGACTTTTGTATGTCGCAGCCGGCATTGTGCTAGCAGATCCGGTCAAACGAAATATGAGTCAGACCAAAATATTTCAAATTTAAGCAATTGGCCAATGTTAGTACAATTGAGCATAAATATATTACCACTATCAGCATTATTGCAATCATCATCGTCATCATCATCATCTTCATGTTCATATTAATTGTATGCAACTAATTCATCCTATTCATCACATTTATTAAATTAATCATATTCAAATATGTAATATACTCATCTTATTCACATATCTATTATATTCAGCATAGTATTCTTATTCATTATATTTATTATATTCCTCATTGTCATATACAGTAGTACACCAGCGTTTAAGGTTACGCTTGTCTGGTTAAGGGGTTGTTAGCTTAGTGGCATTAATGACGCATTTTGCATGACGTAGCTTTCGCTTAACACCTAGAAACAATAGTATCATGCATAGAAAATTATTTTGTCTATTTTTTACTTGGTTCCGTGAGTGTTATGGAGGTTTTTGCGTTCTATAAATTCTTCGAGTCTATATAAGGGCTTGTTAGCCGATTTAAATTTAAGTTTAGACATCTAGTTTGGAAGTACTTGCAGCTTCGATATTAAACCTTTCTGTGTTGGAACTTACGTAGACTTATTATATTCTACAGTGATATAAGTATTAAAGTGTTGGATTCAGAACAAAATTAATTACATTCGTGTATTGTTCCACGTTTGGATTATTTCAACAGTGCGTATCTACGAGGACATTCTACCGAAAACGCATCAGGATTATTCGACGTTAGATTAATAATTGGACTATTAAAGGGTCATACCTTAAAGGGACAAACTGTAAACTAACATTTATTTTGCATTTTCAAATTTTGACTGATATATTTGTTATTATTTTGTTACTCCATATACTTAATTGTTTATTAAAATATAACATTATTTAACTAGTTCGTTGCTTGCTTGTTCTTTCTGTTTCACCATTTTCTCGTTTTTTATACGTGCCCTTATATAAATAAATCTTATATAGCGACAGCGGTCGTAACATAAATTTGGGGGCACGTCCGTTTTTTATTTACATTTGTTTGTGAACAAATATTTATACAAACCAGCAACAAGCTAAAATGGCATTTAATGTGTGAAAAGTGTGTAAAGTCGCCTACCCAGGAGGAGTTTTATATGGCCAAAAAGTCTGATTTGCTCGACATCGCTACTCATTGTAATGTTCCTGCAATTAAACCATCCATTCGAAAACAGGCTAATTGCAACATGCTTATTCAAACTTTGATTGACGACTTTATGTCGTTTGTAAAGGAAGATGTGTCAGAACAGGAATTATAATTAAAATTGCAAGAAGAGACTGGAAAGAGAAGATCGAATAGAATAACAAAGATTAAAGTTGAAAGAAACGGAAATGAAACAATTTGAACGAGAAAGAAAAAAGGGAGGGAAGAAACAGAACGAGACAGGCAGTTTCAGTTAGAATTGAAATAGCTAGAAAGAGCAAATCAGACATCCATTCACAGTAAAGCATTTGATGTGTCAAAAAATATTAGACTAGTTCCTCCTGGCAAGAAGGATGTTGACAAATACGTTTTACATTTTAGGAAAGATGCAGATAACTTAAAATGGCCAAAATAGTACTGGTCTTTACTTCTGCAAACTGTTTTGTTAGATAAATCACGTGAAATCTACACACAGTTAAGCATTGAACAGTGTTCTATCTATAATTATATCAAGAATTACATCCTTTAAGGCTACGAACTGGTCCCTGAGGCATACAGACACAAATTTAGGAATTGTAAAAAGAAAATGATCAAACACATGTTGAGTTTGCAAAAGAACAAAACCCCAATTATTTAACATATGGTGTTCATCTAAAGGAACAAGTCAATTTAATATATTAGCACGTCTTATTGAAGAGTTTAAACGCTGCATACAGCCTGACATTAAGACCTTCATTGATAAAAAGCAAGTTGAAATATTAGATGAAGCTGCTCGTTTGGCTGACGGCTATTATTTGACTCACAAGGTCTCACTTGTTCCTAAACCAAACTTCACATCTACACTTAGCAATACAAGAAGCACCCATTTAAGTCCACATGCAAATGCTAAGTTAAAACACAATAGTAATTCTACTGGCTGTTCTAGTCAGTTCAGTTCACACAAAAACCGTAGTGTGAACGAAATACCTTATCAAATGTTACATGCAATAATTACAAGAAAACTTGTCACTTCATTTCTGACTGTTTAAAATTAAAGAAGAAGCAGTCTTGTGGTGGGTACAAAACAACAGGCGTCATCACTTTCAAGTCAAAGCCACAGACAAGGTTCTTGCACTATAGGCAATCCCAGGAAAACCATTACAAGCTAGGTACTTTGGGCCTTAAATTGTTGAGAAGACAGTCAGTGACCTCAATTACATAATACTTACGCCTGTGAGGTGGAAACTTAAATAAATATCATGTCAACATGTTGAAAGTGTACATTGACAGAAACAGCTAAAATGTTAGTAAACCTGTGTCCGTTGTTCACTCTGACCCACCTGATTTAAACATTAATAATTCGGTTAGTGACTAAGTCCGATCTTCTGAGGCGAGTAGGTCTTACAGACCGTGCACAGGAATTGTCTGCATTTGTGACACTAGATGGACTGTACCAATTCAAGGCTATACTGGCATGAATAATTCACCAACAACGCACCAACGTCTCATTTACTATGTCATTTCTGGACTCGATAGGTGCGATGCCTACATCGACGACGCCATCATCTACTCCGAACAACTGGAAATCATCCGATCTTTATTCAACCGATTGAGTGAGGATACAAGTGAAGTTTGTCATCCTTTTTAGGACATGTTGTGGTACAGGGTCATGTAAAACCAATTGATGCAAAAGTTATAGCTACTTCTGAGTTTCCAATACCTACATGTAAAAAACAATTGATACCATTTCTTGGTATGGCAGGCTACTACAGAATATTTTATAAACAACTTTTCTGACACTGCACAACCTTTGACAAATCTTCTCAAAAAAGTTAAATCATTTGTATGGAATTTTGAATTTTAAACTGCAATGGACAAATTGAAAGCTGCACTTTAGAGCGCACCAGTTCTCTTAGCACAGATTTTGGTAAAGGTTGATCAACGGCCGTTGAGGCTAGTGACGTCGGTGCTGGTGCTGTTCTGTTACAATCAGGTAGTGAGGGTATTGGCCATCCCTTGTGTTATTTCTCAAAGAAGAACAAACATCAGAGAAATTATTCAACAATTGAAAAAAAATGTGCCTTGCTCTTATTTTTGCTATACAACATTTTGAAGTGTGATTAACTTCTTCAGATAAACCTATTGTTGTATTCAGTGACCAGAACCCTCTTAAGATCTCACACAAGTTAAAGAACAAAAAACAAAGGTAACTAGAGTTGGAGCCTGCTCTTACAAGAGTTTGATTTAGAATTCAAACACATTAAATGAAAATACCATGTTATACCTGATGCTCTGTTTGGTATGTAATTGTGTTAACTGAAGCACAAAATGTTAATAAAACATGTTTATTCAAAATACCACATGTATTGTGAACTTTGTATAACTGATATTGTGTTATATTGAATACAATTTATTTTGATATGATATCTGTTAAATATGCAAAACATGCATTTTTGTAATTTGTTACACGAAATTGTGTGAATTTGAAATATCGCATGTTTTGATATTACTTCTGTTTAGCATGTGACACTTATATTGTATTTTGTATCATTTTTGCAATAACCTAATTAATTAATGTATTGTTAATTTAATGTTCTTAACAAATTATTGACAGGAAATTATAGTTTTCCTTTACGGGTAGTGGTGTTATGTACAATAGTAGACCAGCGTTTAATGTTACAATAAAGAGGTTAAGGTGTTGGTTATCGTAGTGGTATTATTGACGTATTTCGCATGACGTAGCATTCGCGTAACAGCTGGAAAGAAAAGGATCATGTTAGAAAAGTCATTTGTTTATTTTTAACTGGGTTTCGTGAATGTAATGGAGGCTTCTGCGTTCTAGAAATGTGTTGGGTCTATATTGGGTCTTGTTAGCCGTTTTAAAATTAAGTTTGAACATAAAGTTTGGAAATACTTGCAGCTTCTATATTAAATCTTTCTGTGCTGAAACTTGTATAAAACTTATTATATTCTACAGTGATATAAATATTGAAGTGTTGGCTCTGGACCCACTGACCTTGCAGTACTGATCGTTTTCTAGATAACAGATGTGTTGATTAAACGAAACTGAAAATGATATTGATTTCGCATAATTGTGTTGCTCCTCTTTGGAACAGTTTATAACATTTTATGAAAAATGTATGTTAAGCATTTAATTATGCATACAAGACTTATCCAGACTAGATATTAACCTTTAGCTTACTAAAGATAAGAGTGGTAAATGTAAACTTTTCTAAGGTGTAAAATTCACCATTTATATTATGAAAATTTTGTACCGTTTATCTTCATTAAAATACAATTTGAAAGATCTTTGGGAACCTATGAAATAATTGTATGTTTTCTTATATAGATAACATTGCACACTACTTCCACTTATATTTGTCACCATATACTTCTGAACAAAAATTACAAATATGTTAAACCTGACATACATACCAGCACCTGCACTTTTGAAGCTTCTGGTCTAACGTTTTTGTAAGGTATTGTTCTGGTGTATGGAGATAATCTGTCTCATGTTTATCTGATAATGAAATAATCGTAGCCGTATGGTCAAACATATTGAAAAAGGAATTATGCAATCAAAAGATCACAAATGCTCTATGAAAAGAACCACTAACAAAAACGTATTTTGTAAAGGTCGTATAACGCATCGCTGTTTATGTATGTAATTTTGCCTTAATGACGCATAAGACTGCACAAAGCCCAGGTTAATTATGATTACCAAAATCACGCGTGAACTTTGGCACGATATCGTACCGAGACGTTTAAACATTTGGTCTGCTAGTCATTATTTTGATTCGTTCACGCCTCAAGATTAACATGATGTCCATTGATTTTCGGTATCATATGTACCTGACAATACATTGGAAAAGCACGTAAAACATGAAATTACTGAGATGGTAACCAAACTTCTTGAACGCTGCATATATATATTTTACTGCATATTATTAAACATAAAAACAAAACAACATATTATAGGTTCAATTTATTTCATCTCTAAATACAGAGTTATGTTAACATCCACTACACAACAGATGGACAGACATTTAAACTGATCAATTAACTGGATTTTGTAGTTACTTTTCTTATTGGATAATTTGTTGAAGCCATGTCTTAATTATGTACACGACCAATAAAACGACAGATTTTGGTAAAATTTGTAAAATTCCGAGTCATGCTTTTTAATATGAATATCATATATTAATAAGAATTATGTCAACATAGTTTTATCTATATATGCATTGTCAACGGCGATGCACGTCCTTTAAATAATGAAAATACTTCCTACAGGTACCGAGGAAATGAATGTAACACTTACCATGTTGTTTTTAAGCTTCGTATCGATTAAAATGGACAGTAGTGCCATGAACGTGATCCGTTTAACCTTTGAGTAATTTTTAAGAGTAACACACTCCCTTCCTCAGCACAATACGACTTGTATACACGTTATATAGCCAAACAGAAAACGCTCGCTATCGGCAGTTACAGGTCACAGCATTCTGCAAATTTCACACAAGGCAAAAACAGCAATTTCAAGAACAAGTATGTCCGTGTGCGCTCAATGGCGAGAAAGCAAATGAGGATATCGAATCACAAAGTAAGCTTTGGTGGGCACAATCACATCAGACAGTAGTGTACATCGTAATCAGACAGGTTCTGTCTCAGCAATCACAGTAGCCAGTATTGTAAATATTACTCAGACAGCTATCTCAACAATTACAACGGCTATGAGTGTAGATCCCGATCAGACAGCGCCTATCTCAGAAGTCACAGCAGCCAGTAGTGTAGATCACGATCTGATAGCTTTTATCTCAACAACCACAGCATGGTAGTGTAGATACTGATCAGAGAGCTATCTCAGCAATCACTCAGGAATTAGAGTAAATACTGTTCAGAGAGCTATCTTAGCAATCACAGCAGCCAGTAGTATAGGTACTGATCAGACAGCAATCTCAGCAATCACAGCAGCCAATAGGCTAGATGATGATCAGTCAGCTTATATCGCAGAAGTCACCGTGGTCAGTAGTGTTAATCATGATCAGACAGCTCCTATCTCAGCAATCACAGCAGTCAGATCCTGTAGGTCCTGACCAGACAGTAAATATATTTGCAATCACAGAAGCAGACAGTGTAGGTCTTGGTCAGACAGCTCCTATCTCAGCAATCACATTAATCAGTAGTGTAGATGTTAATCAGACAGCTCCTATCTCAACAACCACAGCAGCTAGTAGTGAAGATACTGATCAGACAGCTATCTCAGCAATGACATCAGGTATTAGAGTAGATACTGATCAGAGAGCTATCTTAGCAATCACAGCAGCCAGTAGTGTAGATTGTGATAAGACAGTTCCTATCTCAACAACCACTGTGGCCAGTAATGTATATCCTGATCAGACAGCTCCTATCACAGCAATTGCAGCAGCCAATAGTGTATATACTTATCAGACAGCTATCTCAGCAATCACATCATGTATTAGAGTTGATACTGATCAAAAAGATAACTCAACAACCACAGCAGCCAGTAGTGTAGATACTGATCAGATAGCTATCTCACCAACTACAGCAGCCAGTAGTGTAGATTCTGATGAGACAGGTATCTTAGCAATCACAGCAGCCAGTAATGTAGATACTGATCAAACAGCTCATATTTCAGCATCACAGCAACCAGTAGTGTGGATCCTGATCAGATAGCTATCTCAACACCACAGCAGCCAGATAGACCGTATCTCAGCAATCACATTAGTCAGTAGTGTAGATCTTGATCAGACAGCTCCCATGTCAGCAATCACAGCAACTAGAAGTGTAGATCCTGACAAGAGAGTAAATATATCAGCAATCACAGCAGCAGCAAGTAGTGTAGGTCTTGGTCAGACAGCTCCTATCTCAGCAATCACAGTAGGCAGTAGTGTAGATCTTGATCAGACAGCTAATATTTCAGCAATCACAGCAGCCAATAGGCTAGATCCTTGTCAGTCAGCTAATATCGCAGGAATCACCGTAGTCGGTTGTGTAGATCCTGATCAGACAGCTCCTATCTCAGCAATCATAGCAGCCAGTAGTGAAGATCCTGATTAGACAGATCCTATCTTAACAACCACTGTGGCCAGTCCTTGATCACATGGCTCCTATCGCAGCAATCACATTAGTCGATAGTGTAGATCTTGATCAGACATCTAATGTATCAGCAATCACAGCAGACAGTAGTGTATACCCTGACCAGACAGTTCCGATCTCAGCAATCACAACAGCCAATTGTATAGATACTGATTTGTAAGTCAATATTTGGGTTATATTGATAATATTGTTCCTGATAAATGTGGTATTACCGAGTATCTTTATAAATGTATCAAATATTGGTGCAAACTATTATATATGTCAGATGATAGAACTAATTAAAACTGTTATATTGTGTTAAAAAGGTCAGATGAAGACGTAATTGGGTAACTAATATAAAGGAATTACTTTTCAAATATGGATTTGGAAATGCATTGATATATCACAATTTAAGACACATGAATTAGTTTATTTCTTTTTCTAAACAACGATTACATAATATTGCTTGGCAGACCTGTTGTCAGAAATAAACCAATCACCAAAATGTTTTAGGTATAAAGAGTTTAAAACATTACTTAATCCAGAGCGGTATTTATCTCATTCTATTCCATTCAAGTTCAAAAAGAAGTATGCAAAATTTAGATACTTCAATCACAAATATGCAATTGAAATTGGATGCAACAATACAACAATAATATACCATGTAGCGAAAGATTGTGTAACCATTGTTTAGAAAGATTAAACGCACTTGTTGTTGGAGATGAATTCCATGTAATGTTTATCTGTCCAAGATACGATGAACCTAGAAATCAGTTATTAATTAGATGGTTTAAAGGGAGTAGAAATAGAATACAGGAAGTCGGGTTGCTGCATCGTGATATCCCAATGGCATGAAATCAGGAAGAATGATTTAACCATTCGTAAGATAACGTAACGTTTTCTTTGGAATAACATGACCCAGGACATAATAGTCTGTTTGGTTTGTCTTGTAAAATATATTACAGAAAGCCAAATAAAACGGGCAATGGTCAATGGATCAATGGATGATTTTGTATCAATGAAGAGAGTGCTCATAAACTTCGTAGACCCACTACAAGTGTCCGAAAAGGGAAATTGTTAGGTGCTAATGGTGGTTGACCAATTCACAAACAGCACAAAACACTTCAAAGGCAACTGTGGATCATGTCTGGGTTTCATTTGCCGACAGTTACTTTTCTCAAGACATTATTGCAACTGTCGGAAAACAGAAAAAAAAAAGCTTATCGACTAAGTAGCAATGGCCAAAAAAAAAGTATGTTCCGAACCTGAAGACTTTCGGTCTGGTGACGGACTTGACAACGAGCTGTATCCTGCATGGTAGGCAAGTACTGACACCAGGTGATAATATTATCTGCCTCACAATAAGGACGCTACACCTTTCCACGAGCACATTTCTACGATACAAACATGATAGACGCCGTTAAGTAGGCTTTTCTGAAATAAAAGGAAATCTAGGCTGTTATGAAGCGGGATCATGATGGAAGGCTTAGCCAACCTAGATTAAGTGTGTTTGCACTAGATGCCGCAGGTAGGAAAGGTCAGCTTATAAACTGTAAACCCACCGGAGCGTCTGTGATTGGTGTAGAAACGATTCTCAACATGATTGTGGCAAGTGATATTGCGAAGTTGAATTCTGAAAGGTGAACTATTGCATGTTGCAGCGTTACAAGAGTGAAAGCGTGCTCTGTTGACGCAATACAGGCATTTAAGTCCCGTCAGCAGACGAAATAAGGAAACAGCCGTATTGCTTGTTTTAAAAATGCAATGCCGGAAGTTTCCTTATTGCATGTGTCAAATTTGCTAAATGATACCATGTTATAGATGTGCATGTTATAGAAGAGGTGGGTCGGATAGGTGACATTTATTTATTTCGAAGCTTTGAGGTAGTCGGGTTTTAATGATCATGGACTATGTGTAATGTCTTTTAGTGTGTTTCATGTACGCCCGAGGGTTGAGAGATGGTCTAAAAATCTATGAAGGGGTAGATTTGACATTTAAGGACTGTCAGTAATGAATATCTGATCAAGATGATGTACATGGGGACAATGCAGCCAATATTTAACTGCAATGTAGAGGAGTGAATCAAGGGTTAGTTTCGGTTGATTAACAAGAAAGGAAGAACACGCATCGTGTGTATGGCTAGTGTTGTTCGGAATTACGCCTCAAAGGTGATAATGTATTTATAAATCAGATATCGATTTACGTTTCAGTCAAGAATGGTCATGGGGCAAGAATTAGCAAAAGGGATGGACAGGTCAACAGTGAGCCCAAACAACAAGGCCTGCATCTGGCACTGGCATATGAACTACAAATCACCGAGTACTTTGGACGGAACCTTCTGAAATGGCATAATGATAGAGACGTAAACTCTCTCCAGTCCTATCTTGAATTCGGACTCCGAAGTCTGTAGGTCACAGATGGTCACAGATGGTCAGTTATGGAATGCGGGACTGGTTCAGTGCAACTTGAGGAGAGCTATTTTGAACAGAGAGACGGGAAAGATTGGTTAACCGAAGAATACTGGTTGACTTACCTACTACGAGTATAAATCGGTTCTAAGGCTCCAAACATCTACCTACAGAGCAAGATACGAGGCTCGCCAAGTAAGAGCTGGTAGGTTACGAGGACATTGCAACCACGTGAGGAAGCAGGCCATATGAAGTACTGAAACTGTCTAGCAAGTTGTCTATTTTGAGGAGTTTGACATCTACCACAGGAATGTGTCAAATCAAGGTTTAATGGGCGTATGGGGTAGTGGGCAGAGAACCAGCCATCAAGGTCGTTGTGAAAGCGGGTGTAACCGTATTCTTCGACCCGGATACCGAGCCTAAAATATCTATATGCCAGGCACTTCGGATCAAAATGGGGATGCTATAACCGTCCTTTGACGATTTCATGACACGAGTAAAAATTAATATAAATGTGTGACGATAGAGCGGTATTGTTTGAAGAAGTACATGAGTGAAACTATTACACTTTATAAACAGTGTGAGGATTCTACTTTTTATTAAGAAAAAATAAACTATAAATCTAGTGTTTTTTTTCTTTTATTGTGACTGTGTTCTAGATCTCTGTTATTATATAAAAGTTTTTATTTTTTTTATTTTGGCAACATACGACATAAAATGATCATATGTTTAGTTGATGTCAATACTATCAAACCATCAGAATGCTTCAAATCCAAATGGTATTAAATATAACAAGTAAATACTAATGTTGAGGACGATATGTTGTTTTGCGGACCTGGGTAGGGTGATATCGACCTCGGATTTCTACCCAGGTCCGCAAGACTACATATCGAACTTAACATTAGCATTTTTTGCGTAATATTCATATTGACTGCATTTTCAAGCTGGAAAAGGACAATATACTTGTATTTACACTATATAGTAGGGACATCGCAATTTTCACCAAATACCCTGTTAGAAATTCACATTGGTGTCATTCCGTACAAAGACCTGGAAGGCTAAAATGAAGCGGTAAGATGGTGAAGACAATTAACCAGACCCAGTACGAAGAAAGTCATATTGTGTTTTTACTAGATACCGATGTTATGAAAGGTCACTAAACTGCTGCAATTCCAATAGAAGGGTTCAGAACAATGACCGTTTGTAACTAGGGAAAAGAATGGTCAGATGACTCGAATGAGTAGTAAAGAACATTTAAGACAGGTAAGCATACGAGAGAAGTGAGCAGCCTGTATGTTGGTGCGGGATGGAAGATGTTAGAAGCACCATGCTAATTGGGTTACAAAGAATAAGGGGAACTAGTTGTGTATGTCCCAGAGGGAAGGCAGGCGGGGTATAGCAAACATGGACTAAATACGTATATAAATTTGTGTTTTCAGGAATGTCTGTGAGTCTGAATGCCAAAGGCTCCTACCGCAAGGAGTGTTTATTGTAGACATGTGGTTGAGACATTATGGTAGATTTAAAAGTTTTACATAGGTCAAGTATGCTCTTGACCGTCATGTCCCATAAATAATGGGAGATGGGAGGCCTCGTCAAGAACAATCACGGTCAGGCAGGTCAGCTTCAAGAGGTGGTCCGCGCCGAGAACTATCCTGTCTGTCAGGTCAATATGCTGTCCAAAACAGGTATGCCAGAAGAGACAGTTCAACATGCGCAAACATATTGAAGCGAAGCACTTACCACGGGGGGCACACGTGGCCGACCGGTTAAAGTCACTGATTTGAAACTCAACGCGTGGGTTAGGGTCCAAGTCGGGGCGATAACTTTCATGTGGGGATGTTTTCCAGCTAACCTGTGGTTGTCTCGAGTCGTTCTCCACCAATAAGTATTTGGAAATCGCCAATAAAACCATTATTGTGTTGTTGCTATGTAACAAAAACCAAAACCAAACACACTTCCCAGTGGTTTTAGGAAAGGAACAATGGCTATATTAACAGCAATTAAGTTCGTAATCCAGACGCTTCGATACAAACAGTCCATTATGTTGATACTATAGTATCTGTCCACCGAGCCAAACTGTACCCACATCTGTGCCTGGTACACATTGCAGTTAAAAGTTTGATGAAGATAGTTACTATTCGTATCAGTTTGTCAGAAGTTTTAAGATTGTTGACGATAATTTCCTAAACATTACCATAGCAAATGGGCAACAATTATTAAGTTCAAAACACCCATGTCTTCAAAAATGAATTATAATAAACATTGCAAAATTCATTGCAAAATTTATCAGCGAAATGTATGTGATATTTGTATTGAACTTTTCTAGCTTTGAGCTTCTTACGATTAAATTTATAGCTGCTCTGTTTGTATATTTGTGACGCTCAAAGCTCTCGAATTAAATTAAATATGTTATTGTTGCATGTATGTGTTCATCGTTGCTTATGCAATTAAATATTGTATTGGGTTTTACGGCACATCGACACCTAAAAGGTCATACGGCGCCGAATCAATCAAATATAAAGTAAAGTCAAAATAATAATAATAATAATAATAATAAAAAATAATAATAATAATAATAATAATAATAAAATGTTCACAAACACAGATGTGCTTGACGTTTGTCTTCTATCCATCTCACGCTATGGCTGCCCTCATGATGCTTGTTCTAACGATAACTAATATCGAATATGTTGAGACATGCGCCAATACCCACCAAAGTCGATGAAGGTCATTTTGATCAAAACATTTTTCGAAAATATCAATACACATTACGTGATTAACGGTAGGGTTTTACATTGCTGCATGTGTATAGAAATATTCCGGAGACTGCTTATTTTGAATTGCAAGATACATAGGATTAATAGGTTTGTTAAGGAATGTTTATATGTTAACTAAACCTTTGAGTGGTAAAAGTGTATTATATTCGCACTGAATGCATTTTTAAGCTGGACAAGGTGGCCGTACTGCAAGTGTAAGGACGGCGCAATTTTTATCAAAGGCACAAAAGACAATTAAGCGGCCCGTCTTTATTCCAATAAACACAGCCCTTTTGCAGACACATGTGCACAATAGTAAACACACATTCAATATTTCAGTTCAATACTCTATAAATTATCGTGCCTAAGCAAATCTTGCTGGCATCGTTGAAGAATTATCAAAGGGTTGCTCTTTGGTAGAAACTCAACACTTTATACCATTGTGTTCCTATGATGCATCCATGTTGGCGTTGTGGGTAACATTTTTTAAAGTAACCGATCATTAAGCAATTAGATTTCCAATAAAATTCCCGATTGCAATGAGTATTTAAATCATACATTATAACTCGATTATATATTTAATCTCAAAATTAATTTCTTTCATATGCCATCAAGGACAATGCCATTGTCCAACTGCTTCTATCAATCATCGAGCTAATCAAAATATTGCTGAAGAAATCGAAAGGGTTCGTTTATGAAGTAAAAAACTTTCGGATTCAGGTTTCTACTGTACCTTTGTGATCGATGCATAAAACATTGTCTGACCTTTGACAAACAATTTTCCGACATGTGAAGGTGATGAGTACGAGTACGGTATATTCCGTTGTTCTGACCTTACTGATAATTATCTTAAACCTTTGTCAGGTTGGATATTCTGTTAAGGACAAAGTCTTTGAAGTAACCTTGTGATATCTGATTGTGTGAGTAAAAGCTTTGTGTGCAGACTGGTAATTTGAACAAACATTGATGGCATACTTGACAGAATGACAATACTTAAGTCAATGTTTTTCTCGAGACAAACATGCTTTATTGAACTGACTTGAGCGACTTACTTTAAATACCTTTCGTTTCATTTTTTTTATTTAGAGACAAATAGAAGTTTATCAAAAACTTAAAACAGAAGTGTTATTTCTATATGAATGTTACATTCTTGGCTCTTTGGGTCTAACACCATGCAGTGATAAAAATACTGTAATCAAATCAAACAGTCACACTTTTTTGTTTAAAACATTTAGGATGTTGAAAAAAGATGCAAATGCAGCAAACACCTATAAGAAATAACTTGGCACATCCACTAAAACAGAGCAAGAAACAATAAGTAAGCGGCAGTAAACAGCTCAACTCGTTTACGTGTATGCAGTGTATTTAAACTTTTAGTTTTGAAACGTATTTAGTTAAAATTACCAACCCCAAATATAGTGTAGCAATGACAATGTTTAGAGTTTCATCACACCAACTTTAAATAGAAAAGGGCATATAACTAATACAAATGAAAGGTTGTGCAGAACATTTCTTGTTGGAAACCTTACACCTCCAAAGAGAACGGCGACAGAAGAGTATATGTAATTTATCAATAAGTTATAATTATATTCTGAGATGAAATGTACCAATTGAGTTCCTCATAAAAGACGAATTGTAGGTCAGATTTCTATTGCGCGTAAAAATATCCCTCTTACAAACACAGTCACAAAACAGTCCACTCAGGATAAATTAGGCATTGTAGTAAACAATGAATTGTCCTACCTAAACTTTTGCTCGTGACGTCGCCGAAGATAACTAAGAATAAATGTAAATAAATATAGTTTATTTACAAAGATAACTAAGTGAAATTAAAATAAGGAAGTCTTTGGTCCAGAAAACAAGTAGTTTTGTGTTCGCATAAAATGTTTTCCGACTTAAAAGATAAAACAGTAATTCAAATACGCGTTAAGTGATTGCAAATTAAAGTTTAGTAATTATTCTTTGATCGATTTTAAGCATTCTAATGGAGCAAAAATAGCTTTTGAACATCTTTTACAATCCCAGATGACGTGTCTTTGTGGTGATATTTGCGGTTGCTCAATTTTATTAGAAAACCTTTTAAAATTAATATCTTGTACGAAGCAACAATGATGTTGTAAGTCAAAATACACATTCGGGTATAGTTTAGCTTAAACAGCACTTACCTGTTACGAGAAATGATTGCCTGACATCAGGAAAAATGAAAAAAAGAATAGCAAAAAATCAAACCGATGGAATCTGACAAAAGATGGTTGGTCTAATATATGGCTTTTTTGATATTCAGATCTCCCAGTGCTTAATAAAATAACGATATTGTAAATATTGTGTATATTGCGTTAAAATAATGACTTGAATACATTTACGAGTATCACAATTGACAAAAAAAGATTGTTATTTTCTTTGGACTTCATACCCTTTACAGTGTACTAGGAATTATCAACAACACTATCGATCAAATTGTCAACAAGTTAATATGCTAGAAAATGATATTTATGTCTATGCATTAATGACATTTAATTACATATTGTCGTAAATCCTGTGCACACAAACTTGTAATTATTATTTTCTTTTTCAAATTTCTCTGCCGCTGTTTTAATTTAGTTTTGAACCAGCAAAGTATAACATATATTTTCGTCATCTTTTCAAGAGTGTCGAAAAAAATTGATTTAAGGTTAACTTTTTTCTGTCGTGGTTTATTATTCGAAAAAAAATAATGCAGACCATGATTCTTTAATACACATACTTGTTAATTTCATACACATTCAAACCTTAAATTCGTTTAAATCAGCATAATATGTTAATGGATAATGTTCATGAGGTTATACAATTAAAACAAATCGACGAAAAACAGTGTTTTTTTCTATTTTGCCGTCTTATTTATAATACAAGTATATATCAATTGGTCAAGTCAGTCGGTGTAAAAATGTATGTTTGAGACTTCAACGTCTGTGAATGACAACATATCATAAACCACACCAACTGTCGTTTTTTAAGTAATAGGTCTTACTATATATACTAATGTCGGTAATTTCAACGTAAGTTGTCTCTGAGATAAATACATTATAACAAAGCAAAGTAATTCTTATTAGACCTTGTTCTCAAGTTTTTTCGTTTAACAGTAGCATTTTAATCAGGTACGTCAAATCAGAATAAGATTTCAATAAAAATTCGCTTAGTCCGATAGTCAATGTAACATGTATAAAAACAATCGAGAGTTGATATTCCTATGTTAAAATACTTGACAAAGTTGGATATATAATGCATATAGGTGAATAAAAGGAGAATTACATTACGGATGCAAAACAACTTTATTTTATCTTCACATTAAATTACATTTGTAATTGTGTGAACTGTTCGTATGACTATCAGCCATTGTCGATAAAAGGATATAACACCAATTGTCACTTTTTATATTTCGTTCGAAATAGTGTTTTACTCACATTTGTTTCTAATACCTTCGTTGGTTAATTGGTTCGTTTTTAAAACTATTTAAATAGTGCGATAGTGGTCTATGCTAGAAAAACTCATCGGTTTGAGTGCGGATTGTCCGGATAACAGTAAGTGGTTTCTAAGTTTAAAAAATGCTATCTATCTGCAGAGTGGCTCGAATAGGAAAGACCGGTTGCAATGACGAGTGGGGATGTATCCTAGACGGTTCACACAGATCTTTGGTCATTAACGAAGACCTTTTTTGCAAGACCTTTTCAGAATATCATAGTACTAAGTAATTGGGGACATTCGATTAACACTATTATATATTCATGTCTTTGCTTATATCACTAAGTCTGTTTTTCAATAGGTCTGTCTATATTATTGTTTCCTCGGCTTTTTACGATGTTATTTTAAAACGTATTATCTATTAATTCCCAACAATACTACGTTTTATTCTGTTGATTTGGGTTGTTTCTAAAATTTGATGATTTCTTTCGTATGTTTTACATTTGAATTTTAGCATGCTATTGTCATATGACGTCAAGGCATTGTATGACGTCATAAAAGTGTTCTTATTTGACGTCATCGCTTCATCTGTTTTATTTCAAACTATTGTGTTATTTGGAATTTTAGGTTGCCGAGGCTTTTATCTACTGTAAATATTGATATTTTTGTATACACTGTTTGATAGAAATACATTCAGGAAGTGAGTGGTTTGAGCGTACCTCAAACCAGGTGTAAACACCCAGGTCGGTCCGTCTGCTGATTGACAGTTCCACGGCGGTAATTGCTGTTGTTTTTGTTTGATTTGTTGTGCGTTATGCCTCGTCTCTGTGTTTTGGTTACATTTACCCTGTTTGCCTTTTTTCCAGAGGTAGTTTTGATTTAAATATATGTGGAAATGTTCATAGGACCTTTTCTTATTTACGTATTTTATAATCTTATATCTCTTCGGATTCACTTACAATCAATTATCCAGTTTCGTCTTGATGACACTGTCTGTATTGCGCTACGTTAAATGACGTGCTTCATTTACACAAGTGATAAAAATGTTTAGCATCTTTCTTCCTACCAAACCTAATATGAAGATGCCAACATGAATAAAACAGGATATATAAACTTAAACGATATGCTATGATATATAATAATGTAAGATATGACAAAAGGTAGGCCTGTAGTATTTGACATGTCATAACTCTATTCATTTGCAAACAATGGTAACACTTGACAGCAAATCACAACACATTAACCGATTAAACCGTCGCAGTGGCTTCAGCTTAATCACATGATCTCTGGCGAGTTGAACAATAGCTGCGTGTGCACACTGTTAATGTGAACATACATTGCTTGTAAAGGCTAACAAAATAAAATTTATTGTTTTTCTCGTGACTAAAGGTACTGCTCTGACTTGAGCGACTTCTAGTATATATCGTTTGGTGCATCAGAGACAAAAAGAAAACTAGATAACATTTTTTTCTCAAATAATCAGGTCTGTGGTTTGATCTTGGCAGCACTTGAGTACCCCATATGTAGAAGATTTTCACATTACCTGCGTATCTAGCTCTTCATCGTCATTAACATATTAGTCATAAAGCCAAACATAATAAACAGGAAATACTGCAAACACACTCTTTATGAATATTACGTCGTCAACATTTCAGAAATGTCTGGATTTTATTTCAAGCATCCGGTGTGGTGTTGTTTTATTAATATAATCTATCAATAAGTGATGGTTAAGACCTATTTGTTTATAGTCGATAGGAAAAGATCTTTCAACTTACATTAATCCAGCTTGATTGCCCACTTCCTGGAGAGAACCAGTACACAAGTATTGCGTACCTAGAGAAATGTGCATTGCATCGTTTTTCTTAATAACTAATATCACGTTGTGAGTTTCAGGGTTCCAGCCCGTGTCCCTCTAATCCACAAGGATGTCATAGTAAGACAGGTCGTAAAATATAATGTACACAAGAGGCAGATTATGTTACTCATTGGATCAGTAAACTAGTAATCCGCATGTCATCCCTGCAACATCAGGATGATTTAGCCTGGTAGATCAGCCCGCATTACCCTATCCCACCCAATTAACCGCCTACTTTGACGCATGAGACCACATTGCTATTTTCAATATACTCAGTTTGGCTGCAGTCTTTGTTTAATTCAAAAGGTAGTATGCCATTTTTTCATACTTAACACTTTTAGACAGTGGATTGCATTGATGATGATGACGATGATAATGATGATGATGACGGAGCGCAAACATAAGATTATAATTAAAACAAAGAACTATATGAGGTTTCAGTGAGGCAAAGCGTATGACTTTTGACCATTTTACAAAAACAAATACAAAAGCAAGGTAGTGTGTGTAAGGATACATATATATATATACATTAATCAGCCTATCTGACAGCTTTTGTTTATTTAAAGCATGCATGATCTTTTGCTTTAAGGAAATTTACTGAATTACTTAGTTTTACTAATTCGGTTTGAGATAGAATATTAAAAAACATGCGTAATTCACACTAAATTTGAAATGCATATTTAATATGTGAGTTTGCAAATAAAAAAATCATATTGTACATATTTCAACATTCAGAAGGCCATACATTTTTGAAACCAACGAAAGAATAACCAACAAAAATACATCTCTTTAATTGAAAAGTTAAATTGACAGATCTATGGAAAACACCACACCAATTAATAACAAGTCATGCGTGTAGTGTTGTGTCATCTTTTCCAATTTTTATCACCATTTTGTTTTCTTCACGCGACCTTCAGAAATTCCATTGACTATTTTATATGATACTTATATTTATACTTTATATTTATACATCTTAAGTATATCTCTTTGATTGGAGGTGTTCACAAATTTAATTTATTAATACGCAATGTGTTACCCAAGTCAAACCGTTAATGCTATATTGACATTATATTTAATGCCCGCGTATTTTTGATTTTGTCGATACTTTATTGATGCTCTAAAATTAAACTGAGTTATACTTCTACGTACTTGTCTAAAATGTATAATAAAATACATTTAATAATATTTACATATTTTGCAACTTAACAGTAATGTCGCTGTTATAGCTACCCCACCAAGTGTATATAAAGTCCGTAGCATGATCGGAAAATCAAGTTTAATTACATTTATCATCACGCTAGCCTTCTCCACACTTGTTTTCCTCTATGATGTTTTAATACTTATTACATTTATACCGTATCTTATTATAATCTCTGTAAAAATCATATAAATGAGACGGGAAAATAATACTACACGTCAATCAAATAGTCAATGCAATTCCCACATTACGTTGTTTGCGTGTGTGTGTTTTTGCCATATTTTGGAAAAGTAAATGAAACGCTTTCTTGTCTAGATTGCTCAATATATGATATATATATTTGCACACAATGACAGAACTTGTCAAAAGAACACAAGTGATTTACACATAACAGAGTTTCATACACTAACATAACGATCCGTAAATGACTAAAATAAAAACAAAACCGAAAATACGAAGGTAACGACTACTGTATTTTCATTGTCCATACCTAACCTTAAATATAGATAGATAAATGGTTTATTTCAAATCCAGAAAGACATCAGGCCCATGTGGGAACAGTTCACAATTTGCAAATGAAAATTTGCTCATACATGCAAGTACAGATATATACAATGCATAATATGTCATTTTAAATACAAAGTAAGTGCATGTATAAAGTTTACATCGAAATAACAATAGAGACTTAAGACACCTTAAGTATTAAGATCTATCCAAATTAATTAGAAAAAAAAATAGAAACCAAAATATATCAAATTTTTGAATATGCAATGTCATAAAAATGCGGAAAAGGGTGAGAAAAGAAAAAAAAAGTTAAGATTTATAGATTCTAATTAATAACACAACTTGTATTTGCATATGTATCTATTATTTTTATCAATATTGTTGCTAATTATACAACAAACTTAACAGAACATTGATCTGCAAAAACTGAGCTACAGAAATGAGGAAAAAGGAGCATAATATAACAGACTGTTGTGTTTAAATAATCGATATTTTAGAATAAATCCAATAGCCTAGAAATGTTTTAACCATAGTAAACTAAATAACTAACAAATATACCAAAGTAAAACTAAATTAGCAAACTATGCCATAGGTATATTGAAAAAAAGGGCATCTACAAGAACTCTTCCTTTCAAACTTTTAACATTTAAATACTAATCGAATAGTCTGCATAACCTTCCGTTAATCATAATTATAATTTTTGTACACCGTCAGCATGTATTTATACAAATGTGTAAACATTATAGGAATCACCCCTTATAAAAACGTTTGAAACAAATTCAGATGTGAGGTATCGAGCATGCCATTGATTGTCATATACTTTAATGCAATGACAGCATTGCACTGCTTATTGTTACCAGCCAATATATTAAGCCTTGACTGGGTTTGGAATGTCTATTAAATAGTTAAAACATTATTTCAAAGTAATCGCATGATCTCCGGCGAGCTGAATAAAAGCTGCGTGTGCACACTGTCAATTTAGAAATGCATTGGTCATACTTGACGGAATGACAAAACACAAGACATTGATTTCTTAATACAAAACATACTTTATTAATCTGACTTGACCGTATTGTTTTATATAATCTGTGCTGCGTGTACTAACTCAGAGTAAATCAATTATGTACTCGTTTTAATTCACGCTGGATGCACATCAGCTTACTGCACTACCAATGGTCAATAAAATGTTAATCTAAACTCAATCTTTGATGTCGCAGTAACTTGGGGCTGAATCCAACCAGACAGTCCAGCCCACATTAGTGTATTGTTATATTAACATACTGTGAGGCCAGATAATGCCATTTTTTCAATTTTCAATGTGTTAAGCTGTCAATTGCCTTATTAATGCAAGAGCCTCTGATAAATGAAAATAAAAGTAAACGTATTTTAAGAACACAATTCTTTGATTCTACGTTATAGTCTGTCAATCGTTTTCTAACTGAAACAGTTAGATATTTGATTGAATTCACTTTTATGTCGTTTGTAAATATTATTCTTTGTTCGGTTATTTAAGCTGAATAAATGCGCTTACTGTTAGATGTCTCTTTGTTATGATAATTTTATCTTTACACTCGTTCTCGTTGAGTAATGGCTTAGGTCAGTGCGACGTTGGAGCGCTTCTTAAAGCAGATTTCAACAACACTGTCTATGCTTGTGTCAACTGACCGCTCCAAGGCAGTATCTGTTGATATTCTCTATTTGTCTATAGTCTTGACATATTGTTTTTGTCACGTTTAAACTTAACTTGTGTGTTCGCAAAAGTATCTGATAGTAGTTGATTTCTTTGTATTTGACAATTCTCCTGTCTTTTAAATTTCACATATGGTGAACATTAAATGCAGGGTCTGACCCTATGTCTTGGTTTTCATGCGGTGAAGTGGTTAGCAAAACGTTTGAGAATTTTACGTATGATCACGTAATCACGTCATTGTACACCACTACTTCCTTTGAAGCTGGTGGAAGGATAACGTTCAAACAAACGTGTGGTTCTTTCAAAACATCTTTTATTCCGAGCTACTGTTTGATTGCCTTATCTGTCTTATTAAACCTGTTTTAAAATGGAAACTAGTGTGCAAAAAAGAAGTGAACATGATAAGAAATCAGGATGAAGATAGTCTTTTCAATAGCGAAAGAAGCATTTGTTGGACAGGATAGCATTGCGAGAATTTTTTTTAAAATTGGAAATCATGTTTCAGTCTTGAAACAAGCTTAAACACTATGGTATACCACTAAGTAATGGTATGATATACAGCAATGTAAAACCCGACAAAGGTGAGACCTGTAGTATTTGACATTTCATAACTCCGTTCATTTTCAGGCAATTTCAAAACTTTACAGAAAATCAAAACACATTAACCGATTAAACCGACAATGTTACAGTGGCTTCAAAGTAATCACATGATCTCTTGCGGGTTGAACAAAACCTGCGTGGACACATTGATTCTTTGATCAAACAGTGATTGTTATACCTGACAGTATGAAAACATACAAGCCATGTATTCTCGAGACATTAGTTATTCTTCGGATATAAATATCGTTGCATCATTGACTAAAGGAAAATGGAAAACATGTATTTTTGTATATGAACCACGCTGTAAAGATTACTATGTTTAATGTAAGGTAGTTCAAACCACATTATATCTTACTTTGATAACACTCTCTACCCTAATCCGGGCAACCCGCTATGACCTTAATATCCATTACTATCGCACTTACTGATTGAGTTGGAAAGAATTAACATATAAAGTGATTGTTATCGCTATTTTGTACTGTCGTACAAGAGAGGTAGTGCTCAAAATCGTTCTACTTAGGCTTAAGTATGCGTTAATGCAAAGAGGATGCCCACATTTCCCAAAACACTCGTAAGATATTGTTACATGTGTTTAATATAGGCGAGTAAAATACTAATGCATATATGTACATAAGCAACCTGGCTATTTATCTGCATTTCCCATTTAAACAATCAGGATATTTATATTTCTATATTTAAATGCGCATTTGTTTAATTAAGAGGTTCATTTTAAGTTTGAAATGAAACGTTTACGTGCACTCATTGAAATATGTATAAATTTAATTTAACTAAATTTACTTACCTTTCCAGGGAACTGGTAACACGTGGATTATTGTTAAACAGTCCCAAAATAAAAAGTAATTATCTCAATGTAAAAAAGAAGAAAAGAAAAACAAACACCTGTCTCGAGTCTGAAATGATCCGGACTTTTGGGGATCCAGATAATGAGTTATGCGGATACGCGTGATTTGAAACTTTATACAATCTATGGTTTAACTATATGAATACTTATATTGAATAAGATTGAAACAAGTAGAAAACAGTGCATCAACCCTTTTAATAAATAAAATTGTCTACTCATGTACTCATGTATCATTTTTACGAATTGGCAGATCAGTATTCCGCATGTTTCACAAATTCGAGACACTTTTATTTAATTATTAATTTCAGTAAATAATAATCAATAAGTGTGCAAGATAACAACATCTAACATTTCTCAATTATATATCACCTGTCACATTGAACGTAACAGAAGATTTTAAGTAAAACAGCATTTTAAACATTCCCCGGGACGAATCATGCAACCTTATGTGGGTGGTTTAAAGACGATCGTGGACATTATCATTTCAGCGCTCTTGTTACTTACGGGATGAAAACCTTTATCCGGCGAATGGAGCATCGACATTACAATGCTATTTCAAAGACAGCGCCGCTATAAACTTGTATACGAAATATCGGCCAGAAGTAAAGATTAAAATGAAACATTTAAAAGTAATATCGTATACGACGAAGTATACGCAACTCTACATATCCCTATTAAACATATCAAACAACAGCTCACAAACACGTCAAACGAATTCAATTTAATAGAGTAGATATAAGTCATTGAACACATATAAGCGTTCTAATGGAATATACCTAGGCTTCAACAAGTACCTTTATTGCACTCAAATATGACGTGTTTTCGGTCGTTCAATTTTGTTTTGTTACCTTTTAAATACATAATTATAATTTGCTTGCTGGGTTTGCAATATAGTATACAATGCTCGTCACTGTTATGTTGAAATTTTCACATTGTGACTGTCAAACGAATAACTTTATCATGTGCCCTTTTCAAATCTGAGTGTATGGTTCAATACCGATAGGACCGTGTCATATGTTCTAGTATATACAATATGACATAATTGTTGTTGACGACATTTGTGCAATATTCAACTTCATAATTATATAAAATAACTCCAGCGGCGAAGAAACCAACGTAAAGATTCATTAGCAATTTAATTTCCACGGTATGCCCCATTGAGAATAATTCAAAACAAAGATTAAAATACGAAGAGGATGGGGTTGAACCTAAAATCTGATACAAGTGTAGACCTTACATGAATAGGCCTCTGAGACAAAGTAATGCGGTTGAAGGAACAATGATATCAAGATGATCACAGCGATTACATTCATCGGTTTTGTATTCTAGATTTGGGGTTTTACGACACACCGACACTAGGTCATAGAACGCCAATTATCGTTTTTTATTACAAAACATATTATTATGGCTGCCGGCTCCATGTGTGTGTGTGTGCTTTGTCTGTCGTTATTGACTTCTGCTAAATCAGCAGTCGTGCATGCTCGCAATAAATGGTCTTTTGAAATATGACTTCTTCAATAACACATTTCAAGGTGAACTACGAAGGACACTGATTTGTTATTCCCGTTTAACGTCTCTTTAGGACTGTATCTGCCAGCATAAAATTTACAACAATAGATATTATTTACGAGTTGACCTTTTTATAGTTAACATTTTAAAGGGTGCAACTTAAAATGAGTGCACTTGCTTCATACTGCCATGACTTGGTTCGTGATATGTTAAACATAACGTTGGTAAGTAATAATGCTCAGTAGAAACAACTACGTCAGATTTTCATAAATTTAGACAAAAATGGCAATATCAGTCCTTGAAACTAAATACAGTACAGCTCAGGAGAAACGTCCAAAGTACGATGATTTGTAGAAACCACTCCATATTTCGCTGAAAAGTGGAAAGCTAAACAATGGAACCACTTCGGTTGAAAATGGAGTGAGCGAAGTCACTTTGCTTATGGAATAAAATAGAGTCACTTCGCATAAGTAATATCAAGTCACTTTGCGGTAGCGTACAGTTACTAGAAATGGGAAAGGCAATATGAAAAAAAAAGTTGTTTTACAGCAAAGGCGGACACTATTTCTCCCGACACATTTCAAGGCTGTTATGCGCCCGGTAATGCATTTAAAGAGCATATTGCATTTATAAGCAACATCTGAAACGTAAAAGCAGCAGCAGTAATAGTAGTAGTAGTAGTAGTAGTAGTAGTAGTAGTAGTAGTAGTAGAAGTAGTAGTAGTAGTAGTAGTAGTAGTAGTAGTAGTAGTAGTAGTAGTAGTAGTAGAAGAAGAAGGAGGAGGAGGAGGAGAAGTAGTAGTAGAATCACCACTGTCATCATCAGTATCATCATGGTATGTTGTTTTTGTTCTTTTTCTAAAGCAAGTTGATACGCGGCCGTTGATATTCAAAAATTTTAAATTCAACCAGCCATGCGTATTCGAATGTCCGCATGACTAAAGACTGCTCACAACTTGTGTTGTTAAAAATAAATATCTAAGACAAATCTGACATAATTTATTGTCATTACTGTATTCACAGTAAAACATGCAATTGATTACTACAGGTATATGTTGAAGCTGATAACATGTTAAAATCTACGAAGTAAATCTACCATTGTTTTGACAACGTATGTAAAGCGAACAGCATGCTTAACGGATGCACAAATAAAAAAAAACTTTAGAGAAACTGTCACCGAAATCGAAGACCTTGTTGTATTCTTTATAAATAAAAAAAATATATACAGTCGGAAAAATATAAATCGCTATCAAACGCACACATTATTTACGCTGAACACGAGAAGGACTCGCTGCTGGACAAACTTCTTTCACGTGCATATACGTGCATTCATTATCCTGCTAAGCCTTTCTGATAGCACTTATTTCATCGCATCAGCAACAATAAAATTGATTTTTTATTGTTTCTGGCTAAGACAATACAATATTAAATTCGTAACAGAAAAATATTTTTATAAATGCGTTCTTGAGTAATGGATAAATATCCTTAGGTAAGGTTTGGTCATTCTTCTAACTTCTACACGAACATGGAATAAACTAGTTAACATCATGCATGTCCGATCGAACATAAGCCTTATTCGAAATACACATTACATCGCCACAATGAGGCATACAAAAGTAATAATAATTAAAAACAAAAGCAACAGTACTTTTTTCCCTTTAGGTCTATTAAGAAACTAAGGAAAACTAACGGTCAAATATAAAACTACATATTTCATAAAAGCCTGTGGATGCACTTTTTGTGGCCTAGTGGATTTTATGACAATGCAGATGTTAGGCCCATGGAACTGGGATGGGGGCTCATTACATAATACTATCTGTAATATACCACCCTAAATTAGGGACAGTCAGTATACTAACCGGTTATCATCGTGCAATGCATCGATTTAATTAAGATGCATTTAAATTTTATATAACATAACAATGCATACAGTAGCTCAATTAATACTTTTTCATATACATTAAAACTTTGTAATTATTATTTCTCTATTTGACAAACTTATCTTCTGTGCACTCTTATGAAGATCGTATGGACATAATCACATTCGTTTATTTGTCTAGCTCGGAAAATAACTAATTCCATTACACATGTTCAACGTGTATGAATCCACTCCTGTAAAGATTGTTGTCAAGACAGGAAAATGGTTGGATCTTTATGTCCATTTGTAGATACCATATAGTCCACTTTCTGGCGTTGACCGTATTACCGAAGAGAGCAAGGACACGATGGATCTCATTACGTAATTCCGTCTGTATTATACCGACATCCATCTTTTTTGGGTGGAGAAAGACCCGAGACAAATTTCTGGGTAGAACCCCTGGCGCACCGCAGGTCAACTGGAATACCTTCCAACATTAAGTCCTTCGCCCCGAATGGGACTCAAACCCACACGTTGAGAGTCTAAGCAGTCAGTGAAATTATAAATCGGCGACTCTACAACTACGCTACAGGCTCCCCTGTATTATTTAAAAGAGACTAAGAAATTGAGCAGTATCTTGAAATAAATACTGAAACTAAATATCAAGTTTCTACATCAAAAATTAGGTTATATGGTCATAGTTTATGTATGTGAACTAGAATTTAGAGATACACCAGGGAACAAAAACACGGCGATGATTTCGCTAATGCTTTAAAACTTACTATTGCAGATCGGCAATATCAATTAATAAACTCATAGCATTTATGTATTCTAAGAATAAATTAATTATAATAAAAACAATAATAAAATATATAATTTCGGCTTACAATCATTGGAAAGTCTGAGAAACTTTCTTTTTATAATAACCTCACATCTTGTAACACTTAAATCTCTAGCTGCTCAGTTTGCTTTTTTCAGACTGTAAAGCTCATTTAAATAATAATAAAAAAAAAATAGTTATAATAATAATAACAATAATAATAAAACATATAAAGTTATTCGTAATAATTAGATAAATAGGAAAAAAAGTGTAATGTTTATATGTCAAGTGTGTTTGAAGGTTTAATTCACCTCCATCTATTGCCGTGGTTGTTTTTGTGTTTGCGCCAATGACATTTGACACTAAAAACAACTTAATTCAGACCGAAGTAAAAAAAAAGTGACGTTGCTCAACAACATTTTTAGAAAACAACAATGATGGGGTATTTTCTCTTTCCTTTAGGAACATCGTACATACTAATTTGACCTTGAGCGGTACATTTAATCTCAAGAAAGCACGACGGCAAACAATTGTTCATGATCTCTGACCGGCTTTGGTTTCAGTCATTGTCCAACAGTATTGTTGATTATTTCATTATGAACACTTCACTTATTTCGCACTCCTTAATTGGCGTATATGCAGTGTTTCGCAGACAACTCTTTAAGAAAGTTCCGATTTAGGATAAAGGCTTGGATTTCGGCAGGGTATACAAGTACTTTATTTTCATACAAATAATTTTCATAATTGTCGGTGCACCAAAAAATGAACAATAAGTTCTTAATTTGGAACATTCAACTCAGGGGTTGGGGAGAACTATCCTTAGTTACCCTTTATTTAGTCGCAAGAAAAAATAGTGCCAGGTCTCCATTTGGGGACACATTGCTCCGTTGAGATTTTGCTTACGAATAAGGTGTTGTCATGGACTTTGCCTATGTATAATACTTGTAAAACATCTTACCTCTGTTGTGTGCATTATTAATGCATGAACTTAAGCTTTACATAAAATAAAGGTTGTTTATAACATTATCGCAATTGTGAAACAGTTCGAATGGTGAAGAATATCGCTTGAAATGACCATTATTTTCAAGTCTATAAATAAGTCTGATGAGAACTTCAGCTAAAGTAGATATCGACGTCAGAGCTGACTACCCGAATGATAATGTATCGTGATTGCAAATGTTAGTTGTTGCGTGGGTTTCTTAAGCTCAAACTATTAATTGTCCGAGGGCAGGTGTATTGGCCAAAGGCCGAAGGTATAATACTACTGACCCGAGGACAAATAACTTCAACTACTTATAATATTTCACATTTAATACTTTGTTTTTCAATTAATCCAAATCTAAAGATGATTGTGTGTGTTTTGGTGAAATCTACACGTTGTAAATTTAAAACACATTTGGTTACACACTACCAGTTCATACCGTGAATGTTTGAAAACTGAGAATATTTTGTTATATAAATTTGTACAACCCGTCGGCGTCTACACATAGAACGAATTAAAACAAAATTTCCCAGAGCTTCTTGCTGAAATATATATCAGTTTTTGGCCCTGGCTTATTATCCAATCAAATTACTTCAAATGCGGGCTTTATATCTATATCACCTCTCGGAAGGTGGCAGGTGCTTTTTATAGGATTAGTAACGTATAGTTATTTAATAAAGTGTATTAATAGACGAACATACCTTTTTATACAGGCATACTATACATATAATAATAGGATGCGGTGTTAGCACCATACCCCAGAGATCACATGCGTGCATATTGAAAACCGTTTTACCTTATTACTGATGAAAAATAACTTACACTTTGTCGAACATTATTTTAACGAAGTAGCGTTCTTTGGTTATCTTATTATTATTAGCTTTTAAAATGACAATAATACAATGTGAACGTCATTGACGTTTTTGATGATAAGACATCTTATTATCCACCAAAAGTTATTTTACTATACATTAAAGAAAAAAAACTGATTCAAATGTGTGCATGAACATGTCGGACTGTTGTCATTGTAAACAATGGGTTTAACGTTGGAACATGGTATGAGATCGACGGAGCGCAAACTTTAGTATTGGTAAAACAAAGACCTAATGAGGTTTCAATGAGGCAAAGCATATGACTTTTGACATTTTTTACAAAAACAAGTACAAAAGCAAGGTACCGTGTGTAGGGGTCGATATATATCTGAACATTTATCAGCATACTTGGCTGCATTTGTTTACTAAACTTAAACACAATTTACTGAATAACTTAATTTAACTAATTAGGCATGTAACATAATATTGGATAGGGTATTGGCTTATACAGAACATTCAAAAGGCGTTAGAAAGAAAACGATTAAAACAATGTATTTTCCCACTAAATGTGGTATGCATGTTTCATATGTAAGTTTGCAGAATAAATTAATTTATATTGTATATATGTAGAAAATTCAAAGTCCACTTTATGTATGATACCAACGAAAGAATCAACAACAAAAAGACATCGCTTTAATTGAATAGTACAATTGACAATGTGTCAAACCGCATGTTTAACTGGAGGTGTTCACAAATTACTTTAACCGAAATGTTTTGCCGAAGTCGAAAATTGTAAGCGTTATGTTGACGTCATATGTAATGCCTAACTACTAATACAGTATTTGTGTAACATGTGCAAGTAATCAAACATCAAAACTTTGACATAAGATGATGATTTTGGAAACAAAAAACACATATCCCATTTTGCAGATTTTTTATTGATACTCTAAAATTAAACTGTGTCATACTTTTATATAATTGTATTGATTGTATAATATAATATTTATCTAAGCGCATCGCCATACACTCTTGCGCTGAACAGTGGAAAGAGGTTGATCTGTTCTTGTTTCCAAACCGAAAACTTCTGACTGGATAGGTCATTACATTGAAAGTTGAGTAACTGGAATTTTGCAGAAAGTGGCATTTAGTTCATACTAAACACAAACCTAATACGAACATGTATGGTTTTAAAAAAATCTAGAATGTAAATGAGACATTAAAATAATACTATATGCCAATCAAATACTCAATGCAACTACAGTATTATATTGTTGGCGTGTGTATGTTTTTACCATATTTTGTCACGATGGTTGATTTATATTGCTCAATATATGTTTGTTTGTTTGTTGTTTGTTTGTTTCTTGAAGTAGATATAGTGCTGCCTTCACTGTGTTTAGCATGCCGTGAAAACATGGCATGATACCACACCTAGTCACATTATCCTGACACCGAGCCAACCAGTCGTGGAGCTACTCTTATATTTGCTTGAGAATTAGCAAGTGAGCTTTACCACTGCCATGTACTTTGGTATGTCGCGGCACTGGTTCGAACACGGGGAGCCCGGTACCTGGAACCGATGCTCTACCGATTGCGCTACCACTCCAAGTCGCCCAATACATGACATATGCCACCTAGGTATTGTTGTTTTTTGTTGTTGTTTTTTTTTTGGGGGGAGGGGGGAATATAAACAGAAAATGAAGACTAAGGCCTAGATTATATTGCAATATTTAAGCCTTAGGTTAAGTAGTTTATGTTTACAACTGTAGAGAATATCCTTCTATACTAAAGTACATACAACGAACACTAACCGTGTCTATTTGTTTTGGTTTTTATTCGAAAATACTTTGCAGCGACCAATAATGATCATTAAAGCAACTTCAAGCTTTGTGATGGAGAAAGACCTCAGACAAATGCCTGGTAGAACCACCGGCGACCGCAAGTCAGCTGGAAGACCTTCCCACATCAAGTCCTTCGCCACGAACAGTACTCGAACCCATGCGGTGAGAGGCTAAGCAGTCAGAGGAGTTACACATTGGAAACTCTACCACCGCCCCTAACCGTGTCTATCCTATACAATAATAAGTCTGCTTCGACCAGTTTACGTAGCAAACTATTGAGTTATGTTAATGATCGTTTCTGTACAAACTATTTCAGAAGTATTAAAAAAGTATTTATAGCAGCATTGCAACATTAGAAACAAGTATTCACAACATCATGTAATCTTTAACAACGTACTGACTGCTTCAAAACGTTAAAATAAATGTTACATATGTATGTAATTGTCATGCGAGTTGTTTAGAATTAATTTTACTGTAACTGCGAACATTCTTAGTAAAAATACGTTCGACTCCCACCATTAAATCTTCATTTATATTGTTTGTATCACAATGTCCAATTGTTTTTTTCATCGATTCATCTATTTCATTTGATAATCTAAAATCAATAACTTAAAGGATTTACTTTAATCAATTACTGCCCAGTTTCGGCTTGACGGCACTACGTGGCGGACACGTCTCATTTACCTGGAGGAAATAATTAAACACAATCCGTTGGTATTTCATAACGCTATTATGTCACCATGTTCATTTGCACACAATGACAGAACCTGTAACAAAACACTCACTTACTGATAACACAATATCATATATCAATGTAACTATCCCAAGATAACTTAGGAGAAACAATGTCCGACAATATGAATGCATTGACAAGGTATTTCCCATTGTTCATACCATATCTTTAAATATATTAACACTTGACGGGGTTTGGAATGTATCTTAAGTAGGTGGACATTTATTTCAAAGTAACATGATCTCTGGCGAGTTGAACAATAGCTACGAGTACAGTTGGCATCGTCATACTTTACATATTGCCAATATACAAGTCATTGTTTTCTTTAGACAAAAATACTTTATTGATCTGACCTGACCGTACTGTTTTATATACCTTGTTCTGCATGATTACTCAGAGTTAACCAGAGGTTTAATTTAACTATGTGTATGTACCTGTTTTAAGGAGCACACAAACTTCAAAACAGATTCGTTATTTCCGTATGGCTATCACAGCGAGTAATTCAGGGTGTCAACTCACCTCAGGATAACTGTTACCAAATGACAAAAGAAAATATACTAAGGATTAATAGTACAAATTATTAAAACACCATCCGTATTTTTCAGTTCAACAATCCAGTCATTTATATTTCTATATTTAAAAACACGCTTGTTCAATTAAATTATTCGCTTTCAATGCAATTAAAATAAGTCAAATGCACTTACTGAACTATTATAAAGGCATTTATGAACTTCAAACTCATTTTGTTGTATTTAACCTGATAGGAAACTGGTATCAAAATATAGTCCATATTTACAGATGTTGCCTGTGTGACAGTCAGAGTAAAAGACAATCAGGGATAGATGGTTAGTAATGGTAAGTGTTATCTTAAAACAGTGTCAAAAATCACAAGTTTCGGCAATTATCTAAATATAGAAACACTGCCTTTGCTATTACTGACCATTTGTCTGGAGTCGAATCTATCCATCTTGTCAATTTCAAGAAAACATATCATAAACTTATCTCAAATTCAGTAAAGTAAAAGAAGAAAAACAAAGACAAGAATAAACAGCCTCGAACCAGAGCTAATTCGCAAATTTGTGTGATACAGATGGTGAATAAAAACTTTACACAGTCGATGTTTTAACTGTATGAGTTCAATAAGAATGAAACTATAAAGAAACCTGTTAATCAACACGTTTAATAAACAAAACTACTTTATATATCTGTGAGCATTTACGTTTTGGCAGAAAACATTTCATTGTACTCAGTGAAGCAAAGGTAACATCTGTCATACAGATAATTTCTTATAAATTCATTGCTAATCAATTCAAAAGGCAAATTGGTCAATATTGCAACATTTCACCACTGTGCATCCGGCTCTTAGTTAAATCTTTTGTGATAAAACAGAATAAGCAAGAATCCTGCAAGAAAGTTAACTGTCTAAATGACGTTTTCGGCATAAAGATGTCTCACGTTATACGTGTTTATATATGGTTTGTTTAACTTTCCATCGTGCTATGCATGTGTCTTAGATTAGGAAAGTATGTTGAGCAGAGTCGTTCTCCAAATCTGAATAAGAAATTATGAAACCCGACATTGGGCTCTTGTTCCACACCATATATAAATCATGGTGACTTGGGTTTTTGGCAAATTCCATTTCACCCTAAACCGTTTGAAAAAAAAAAGTTGTTTCAGACATCCAGCGTGTTTCATATTGATTGATTTTCTGTTCTTATATTTTGTCAGTCGTGGTGAACACACATCTGTTATTATGGTGTTTATTTAAAATATTTACCATTGACATGTAACTGTTGCATGCTCGTGTCATGCAAAGTGGAAGCAAGTTCCCAGCATCAGATCACCAAATTGACCTACTACGTTAAGGTATAACTATTATCCCACTGCATTCAAATATACAGGTCAAGTCATAGAAGAAATTCCAATCAAAAAACAAAACGTGTATATTTAAATAATTTGTAAGCTTTTAGGTCAAATAAATACATATCTTCAAGGTATGGAAAATGGCCTTATTTTGAACCCACTAAGATGACACAATGATGTGAGAAGAGTCATAAACCAGTCATTTTGTGATCTGTGCACAAGGATGTTATAGTGGGAAAGTTTGGAAAGCGACTAGTCACGCTGGATGCACATCCGCTTACTGAAATACCAATTGTCACTAAATATTAATCCAAACTCTATATTTGACATCGCAGCAACATGGGGCTGAATCCAGCCAGGCAGTCTAGACCACATTAGCGTATTGTTAATAAACCTCCTTATGTGAGGCCAGATTTGCCATATTCCCATTTTCAATGTGTTAAGCTGTCAATTGACTTAAGGCAATAGCCTCTGTTAATAGAAAAAACAAGTAAACAGTCGTACTTTAAGAACACAATGCTTTGATTCTATATTACAGTCTGTCAATAGATTTCTAACTGAAAAATTGAAAAGTCGATTGAATTCACGTTTATGTCGTTTGTAAATATTACTCTTAGTTTGGCTATTTACGCCGAATAAAGGTGCTTACTGTTAGTTGTCTCTCTTTGTTATGATATTTGTGTCTTTATACACGTTCTCGTTGAGAAATGACTTTAGTCATTGCGACGTTGGAGCGCTTCTTAAAGCAAATTTAAACAGCACTGTATAAGCTTTTGTCAACTGACCGCTCCAAGGCAGTACCTGTTGATGTTCTCTATTTGTCTAATGTCGTGACGCATTGTTTTGCCACTTATAAAGTAAACTTGTATGTGCTCAAAATTATCTGATAGCAGTTGATTTCTTTGTATTTGACAATTATCCTGTTCTTTTTACATTTGTCAGTTGTTTTCATATATGGTGGACATAAATGCAGGGTCTGACCCTACGTCTTGGCTGCCATGCGGTGAAGTGGTTACCCAAACGTTTGAGAATGTCACGTTTGGTCACGTATATCCTAAAATTATTGTACATCACTGCTTCCTGTGAAGCTGGTTGAATGATATATCGTCGAAAAAACGTGTGGTTGTTTCAAAACAGCTTTGATTCCGGGCTTCTGTTTGATTGCCCTGTCTGTCTGATTCAACCTGTTTTTGACATGAAAACTGGGGTACGAAGAAGAAATGTACATAGTAAGAAATAAGGATGATTAAAGTCTTTATGGCGTCTATTTCAATAGAGAAAGAAGAAGGTGTCATGGTTTTTTATGAAGCATTGATTGAATTACGTATATGGCATATTGTCTAATTGTTAATCTCTAATCAATATGTACTTTCTAGCTAAAGATTTTTTATACTTAGAAATATTGCGTTTTCAAGCTCTTTGCAACTGCCGGGTATGTGTACATTATTTGACCAAATTTCTGACAGTACCACTAACCAAGCTAATCTTCGATTTATTAACGCGCTGAACTAGCAATCGTGTGGTATGTTCAATACGTACCAAAAATACTTGAGAATATACGATGTATTTATTTACCTCAGTGTGCCTTTTTTATTCAGAAGATGTTTATTTTATTGCTAAAATGTCAGTGAGTTTGTCGGCTGCTATATTCAGGCATGTTGTCGTTGGCTGTTGCGTGCTTGACTAACTCGCTGTAGTCCTTTTCCATTCACATATTATTTTCATCCTTTTTCATCTACTCAGGTTTATTTTCCACCATGTGCACACGGGTTATTAACAGAAAAGGAAAGCGTCAGCAAAGATTTCATGCCCTTTTAACATCTGACAAGCATTATCTAAGGTTCCACCTAAAATTAACATTGATCATTGTTACAACTTTTCAAAGCAGCGTTATGATTCCTGAATATGTAGGTGATAGAGCGTTGGCTTGCGGGTCTGGAGGTCGCAGGTTCAAACCAGGCCAGGTCAAACCAAAGACTTTAAAGTTGGTAGTAGTGACTTTCCTCCTAACGCTCGGGGCTAAGGGGACAGCATTGCGCCCGACTCGTCGTTGTTAGTATAATGGACCGGTCGAGATCTGTCTCTAGGCACCTCATAGGTGTCCCTGTGCTATAATGATAGAAATGTCGCTGCCCAGTATCGGCAAAAATGCCGGCAAATCCCCATTCCTGAATATGTGTCATTTGCGTGATCAGTATTTTTTTCAATTGATTCTGTCGCCGTTTCCTGAATCTGTCCTTATCACCAGAAATGGTTCACCTTGATGTTGTCGCTAGGCCCCTCCTTGTGATATGTGGTTTTATTTTCGTAAACAAGATTAAGCTTTCTTTATTCCTGAAGTTCTGGTGTCGATTTTTTACGCCTGGTTAGCATCGTGTAACCACCTAATGGTTTACACTGGTCGGCAATTTATGCTGACTCGAAAATCTCTCCTTTAGAAGAAACAGGTTTAGTGAATATGTCATCAAATGCTTCGAATACAGTTTTTCATTATTAATGTGGCATTATTAAATTTTCAAATCTCTCACTAAGCTGTGATCACTTTCGGCATTGTTAAAACTTGCAAAAATGAAATCTGATACACAAGTAAGACAGCAGATATATATACATTTTTATGACGTCAAAATAAAAGCAATTGAGCAATTGATATTCGAATACTCAATACTCAACACCCTTTTAATATATTAAGGGGTGTTAACGGATTTGCGAATATTCGAACATCAAGTCGATATTTGAACACAGATCGATATATATTTGCCATTTTCAATCACTTTTGTTAATTCTGAAGTTAAAATGAAAGGGTATTTCTTCAGTTGATCGTACTGTCTCCAAAGGACGCTGGTGGTTTGTGATTGCGCTCATTCTAGGGTGTGTGGGCATGTCTCTAACGAATTGCGATCTGGTTATTCACAGTATGAAATCACTTCACCGTGCACAGCCCCTTCTCTGTTCCTCTCTCCCACTTGGATCCAGTCACATCACGAATACAGCTTTGGCAACAGTTGCCACCCTACAATAAACACGCATGTCAGTTCAATTATGTGACAATGGAGTACATTGTTGAAATGAGCATTGCCACTCTTGGTAAATAATAATCTAAATAAGTAATGTTAGCAATGTTAATTACGGCAAGAAATAACATATTTTACAATGAAAAAAACACATTAGACGTAATGAGATATTATCTTTTTATCTGCCACTATCGTATAAATTTGTTCCGAATATTCGAATATGATTTGAATATTCTCAAACGAATATGCGAATATTCGAGGATCGTTTAAGGATTTAAATTACATCCCTATAAATGTATATATTATTACTATATATGTGTTGATTAAAAATACCAAACATTGAGATACAGATTAAAAATGAAGAAGGGATAAAACATGTTTAAATTAAAATCGTGAGTGTACCAAAAGCCGGTAACACGATAGAATTTTGTTTTGGGGCAGTGTTGCTTGCGAAGGGACTTTGGAAGCACGAAGGAGATACCTTGCATGACCTTATCTACCCGCAGTTAGTAAATGTGTGGGAAAAGGTGCGTTTACAGAACGATATATGCAGATAGAAGGAATCTGGACGCGTCAATTGTATCCGGGTATGCTTCAAATGTTAACTTTAATATTGACCTCTTTTTTTCAATAGATGTTAAAGTGATTATATCTTGTAATGATGATACATTTGAAATGCAAATTTAAGAGAGAACGAAGTTGTACAGTAATGTCACTTAGAAAGACATGGGGCTAAAGGAGTGAGAAAATTTTAAGATATATTTGCATTTTCTCGCAAGGAGTCTCTGTATTCTGCCATCTGTGGCTACCAGGTTTGAAGTCTGGATTTAGAATCAGTTTACTACAGTTGTCCTACAGGCTAACTAATAACTGTGGTTTCTTTTCAACTCATAGTTTTTGTCGCGTCCAGTTGGATTTATGAACGGTAATTTTAAAACTTAATTTTAATTCAAATACAACCATATAGACAATGCTATATGTCTAATATAAAATATTCCATAATCGGGTATTAGTGATTGTGTACCTTTTGTACTAATGTATAATCTATATTTAGGAAATATGGTTATTTTGCAGCTGAAAATCTGTCTGCTTTCCAATGCGTAGCTCAATGGATTTACTATTAAAAATAATTTAACCATTATTTGCATACTTTTAATCGCTTTTAATCATTTGCACCGGTCAAACAGGGCTTTTGCAGTCCTTTTATTTATTTAGGCGATTTTTGTATGCCTTTTATTTGCATGTAGAGTTGTTGCATGCCTCTTAATTGCACACAAAATTAGATATATACTACGTTTGTCTTTTTGCATCGGAAAAGGGTATGTAACAGATGTGGGAATAATGCGTCTTGATGTGCTTAGCGATACTGTCGACTTAGCTGTACAACATTCAGAAAGTTCTTATTATGACAAAACGCACATCTACTGTCATAACTATAGCTTTCCTAACAGTGCCCTTTTAAAGGGCCTCTTAATATAAAAGAGTACAGGTGCGAGTCAAGGGGAACAAAAACTAAAACTTTATCTTGGGGGCTGTTAGGACTCTCCGCCCCAATATTTACTAGGCACAATATAGTACGTAAAAGTTTCCAAAAAGTGGGACAGTATTTTTAGTTGTTTGCGTCGATCAGCGCGCGACATCTAATGTTAAATATTCTATATTTTTTCAGTAAGATCACGACGTACAACGGTAAATATCGCACATCTCTCCAGTAAATCAACGCGCGACATTTAATGTTAAATATTCAATATATTTTCAGTCAGAGCACGACGTACAACGGTAAATATCGCAGATTTCTCCAGTCAATCAGCGCGCGACATTTAATGTTAAATATTCTTCATATTCTTTATTTTTCAGTCAGTCAGAACACGACGTACAACGGTAAATAGCGCACATCTCTCCAGTAAATCAGCCCGCGACATTTTATGTTAAATATCGTATATATTTTCAGTTTTAGCACTACGTACAACGTTTAATAAATCAAATCGCGATATTTGTCGACAATTTATATATATGCCAAGAAGGCGTATTTTGCTCCATTTTGACATTAGAATAGGTAAATAAGAAAAGGTCCTATCAAAATTTTCACAGATATTTAAATTTTATCTACCTGCAGACCAAGGCAGACAAGGTAAATGTAAATGTGACAAAAAACACAGAGACGAGACATAACACACAAAAAGAAAAACCATCAGTTACCGCCTTGGAACGGTCAGTCGGCAAAAGGGCCAACTGGGGTGCTTAAACCTGGTTTGTGGAGCGCTTTAACCTCGCACTTCCTGAAGGTTTTTCTATCAAACAAACAGTGTAAATAAAAATATCCCGTCAAAGTGAAACAACTAACAGTAGGCACCTGCATCGGGAGTTAAAACAGGTATAATGAATTTATGTTCATACATGATAACTAGTAATAAAACAACATATGTACAGTATGTACAGTAGATAAAAGCCTCGGCAGCCAAAACATTTCAAATGAGAGAGTAGTTTCCAATAAAATGAAGCAGTACAAGCGCTGATATGTTATAAAAACAATATAATGACGTCATAAATGCCATGACGTCATATGACAAAAGTGTTAAAAATGAAATGTAAAAAATACGAAGGAATATAATAGAATTTTAGAAAATCTACAAAATAAAACGTAGTATTGTTTAGAGTTAATACGTTTAAAAAACATATCATAAACGCCGAGGATTTATCCGCAGTTGACATATTATATATGATAAAGATTAAAAAATCCCGATGTTATACCTATTGTGCAATCTCACGTAAAGGGTATGGAGACTGCTCACGTTGTCCCACCTTTATAGGGCACGACTGGAGAGATGAAGAGACAAGAAATCCAACAGTGACTGTCCAATTGTGGCTTTAAGTCACTGCATGAAAACATGCGAAACTCTGACTTTCCCTAATGGTATTCCGTAACTCTTGTAATAAGACTGGATATAATATAATATATGAAAATGACGCTTAGAATCCAAGAGATCCATACCTATTATATATGGTAACTCAAAGGGGCATTACTCTAATTATTCAAATACAATCTACTACGTTTTTTCCTCCCTTTGGGACAGGTATTTGGTAATAGTTACTGTAGAAATATAACGATTTTCCACTATTTTAATCACTGAGATCACTTGAGACTGCAATATGCAGAGAAAAAATGTATCTTATTGATTAACATAATAATGTGTTCAAGTGATTGGGCATTATTTTTAAAGCAAATTTAAAAAGGAGTGTTTCTTATATACCTTGCATGTTTATGAAAATACCAATCCACAAGAGAGGTAACTTATAATTTTTTTTATTTTTTGAAAGTTGGAAATTTTGACTGATATTACATGTAAGGTGCAACACTTTTTTATGCAAAATAAAAATAGTGTATACTTTCAACAGAAAATTATATACATTGGAACTACAAACCCGCCATTATGTGTTTTGATTCTTCTAATCTGTCGAATGAAAGGAAAGTATTTACATATGAACAATCGACCATTGGTGATATTTTCATTACATATTTTCAGGGGCAGATCCAGACAATTTTGGTTGGGGTATGAATCAAGATCCATTCAACATTATCGCAGTAAATGCTAGATATATATAGAAAGTAAGAGACCCTAAACCCGACCTAAGTAGTAACAGACAACATTATTTTAAAAGCATAGTTTTTTAATCTTATATGTATGTGTTTTCACAACACTACTCTTTTACCAGGTTGGCGGAGATGCATCCCCCCTACCCCCCCCCCCCCCCCCAAACACACACACACCCGCATCCCCCTCCCTAAAACCCGGGATCCACCCCTACATATTCATTGTGTTATTCAAGAATTTACTTCTTACGTCAAGGTTGAAAATGGAAAAACAAGAAACACTGTGTCCGGCTTCTTTACGAACTACATGTACGTCTTTTGACCTCACCTAGAAACGCCATCTTCCTTGCTCTCTTTCATTATTGAAATGTCGCCTGCTACCTTGGAGTCAGAATGAACTGACAACCAATCGCAACGTTTCGAACCTATGCTATTAAAGTAATATCCGAGGAAATACGATTGACTTGTTATCAAAGTCATCTTAGCATTTTGTTTGATCGATGATAGATTAATAGGTTGTACATGTATGTGTACTCATAAATGTAGAACACACAGATTTTGTATGATCTTGCTAAAAGCCCCTCGCGGTCGTTTTTGTTGTTGTTTGTTTTGTCTGTTATGTTGTTATTTTTGTTGTTGTTTTTGTTGCTGCTGCTGTTGTTGTTGTTGTTGATGATGATGATGATGATGATGATGCTAGTAAATTTAATCAACACATCCAGCTATGTAAGGCCCGCATCAGTTTCAAACCAGGCGGAGGCATAGCAAAGTTGAAAATACGGTATGGTGCATCCACTGTGCTTACGTTTTCGCAAATATAAAACGTAGTTGACTGACTGGTTGGCCAGGGTCAAGTTAATGTGACTACATATGGGATAATTCCCTATGTTCAATGTGTACTATTGATTTTGAACATAGCACTATACCTTTTACAATAAGCACCGTCCCCCAATAACTGAATGAGTGATGGTGGAAAGATAACCCCTATTTATAACATAATATTTACAAGTGTGTATTACAATAAAACCTTTGCACTCCATTTAAGAAAGGCAAACTTGTTTATGCTAAAGGTTGTGAACAATTATCTGTTCACTACACATGTCGTATGATTAAAATAGTAATTTACTTTACGTTACATTTTCTTATAACAAAAGTGTCAAAACATGTTCTTCTCTTGTTACAGAATACAGCGAAAAGCTCGGAATATGAAAATAAATCAGACGAGAAAGTACGGTATGAGAGATTTGATTATATACATGTATTTGAAGAAGTAGTTTTTACCGATTAGCATTTTAACTAAAGTGTCTTACGTAATGCCGCACGTCAACAACCAATGCGTAGTGTGATGTAATTGACACCGCTCTGGAGAGCGGTGCATCTTATGATATGCTTTTAATTGGAGCGGGGCGGCTTTTAGTATCAGGCAATAACAGAAATCACAGATTTTCTGTGAGACCTTTTTTTTTTGAAAATACGCGTTTCTGAATTAATACGTATTCGCACTTGTATTTCGATGTCTGGTTGAACAATAGAAACCGAGTATGCCGATGTTAACAATGCGGCTTGCAATTACAGATATAGCAGACAACAAGGAAGAATGTAGTCTGGTTCCCACCAGAGGTAGGGTTCTTTACCCTCAATAATAGTAATGTGACGGTGTAAGAGAGTGCTTAGTTCCCTGAATAGTCAACTCCTTGACTAAAGCGCATGCTCTTTGCGGCGCCTTGGATGTCTATACCCGTGCTCTTTCTTGTTGAAAACTGTATTGTTCATTACTCATTCTTTTTGTAATTTTGAAAAATTATGACTTATTAAACTGATTGCCTGCATGAAGATTCCAACTAAAAATACGAGCATAAACGAAACTCAAGAGCTCGCTACTTGCCAGACGAGATACATAAAACTTTTAATATAAAGGGAAGTAACTATCAACTGGAGTATCTGTTGTCAAATTAAAACTGCATGAGTTTATTACCCTGTATTTACACATTGTTATATTGGAGATTTTCGTATTTGTTTACAATATATGTGCTTGAATGATTACCATTGCCACACTTATTGTAGAATTATTAGTATCTCACAACATATGAACCTGTGTTCATTCTACGCTCAAAACATTTATATTTGTAAAAAAATATACATCATTTCAATATGATTCTAAAGAACCAATGCACCATTTGCCTACCCATAAGGGAGATAAAACACTGTTGTTAAAATAGTACGAGTGATGTCCCTTGAATAAAAAAAAAGAAAACAACCTGGACATCGATAGCTTCTTTTGTACAATTAACATGAATGCCGATTTGGTACATTTGAGATTCGTTTGTGGAGGTGGTCCTCAATCGAAGATCGGGCCTAACTACGGGAAGGAACCAATCGGCCAGTAGCGGAATTGGATCAGTGCATATTCGGAATACCTGGCTTGAAATAGGTTTCTCCGGCCACCGTCGAGCAGTAGCGAATTGAGTCTATGTACCGATGTCTGAAAGGAACTAATAAAGTTGTGGGAAATTATAAGCGTCCGAACCGGTAGACAGGTTGGCATGTAAGTAGGTTTAAGATACGGCAATCCCTTAAACTGACAAAGCTGTAAATTAATACATTATAGTTTTAGTATTTGCTTTTAACTGCATGTAATGGTGAATTTTAATTCCTCTTTAAATTTGCGGGTTTATGTGCAGTTTATGATTAGACAGCTTAAAAAACATTTTACCTTTGTCTGAACAAATCACGTTAAGCAGAACAAGGGTTAATCCCTAGACAGGTTGAAGATATATGTTATTGGATTTTGTAACTGGGTGTGAATACAAAGATATTCCAATTGTAAAGCATATGTGTGGATAACAACGTTGAATTTGTACATATGGTGTTGAGAACTTCTTTATGGATGACCGGAGTGGATTATCAGATGACATTGAAGTAATTGGAAGACAGGAGTGACAGACTGGATCTCGGATTAAGGGGTATTTGTTTTACATAGGTAAGTCTTATCAATGTACACAGGCGAATGGTGATTTGGCATTAGTAGGTTTAAACAATGTTTGTTCATTTAGACAAGATTATGCGATTTTGAAGGATTATACATAATGCATGTATGTGTGTATGGTACCAACAGAGAATGCGCACTGCCACTTGTCCGTGTATTTTAAAATATAAGACATATATAATCTGGGTTTTTACAAGTCTTTCCATTACAAATTTACGTATGTTTAAAAAAAATGCATGGTGTTTTACTCAGTAAATGTGTAAACGTTGTCAAAAATGCATAAGGTGTAATTGTACGCTGTTTTTGGATTATTTTCCAGGTATGTATTTTCTTGTGTTTTCTGTCCATATTTTAAATAAAAATGAATACTTATCTGAAATCACGGTTTTATATTTAAGGCTAGTTCTCAATTGGATATCAATAGACTGTTTTGGTTGAGTGATTGCTGCGTGTACGCAAGTGGTCGATCAAGTTTATTAAAAGTTAAGCTAAAATAATATTTTCAAACCACATTGTGCTCTTATATTTCAATGTAAGTGTGTTCTTTATCATTTTCTGTAAATCATTCATGTACTGAATCTGACCTGGTGGCACAATCGGTAGAGCGTCAGCTCCAGGTACGGGAGGCCCCGGGTTCGATCCCGAACCGCGACATACCAAAGTCGTTAAAAATAGTAGTGGTATAGCTCCCTTGCTAGCGCTCAAGCAAATATAAGGGTAGTTCCACGACTGGTTTGCCCGGTGTCAGGATAATGTGACTAGGTGTGGTTTCATGGGTATGGCCTCGGGTTCGATCCCAGACCGCGACATACCAAAGTCATTAAAAATAGTAGTGGTATAACTCCCTTGCTAACGCTCAAGCACATATATATCGGTAGTTCCACGACTGGTTGTCCAAGTGTCAGGATAATGTGACTGGGTTTGGTATCATGTCAGACGTTCACGGCATTCTAAACACAGTGAAGGCAGCACTATATCTTCTTCCAGCGGACACCGTCTCCAGATAAATAAAATACTCTTGGTGGGACAATAAAACCAATAAATATAAACAAATCAAGTACTGATATTTTTTTATTCTGCTATTTGGAGAAGAAATGGGCAAAACATGTATACTTTACAAACTTATCTGTAAACAGGTTTGTATAAACGTCGTGGTAATTTATGTTTAAGCTCTCAGCCTTCAAAACAGCTTCAAACTAAGTTAAATATGCTGATTCAGCTCAGTCAGATAACCTCGAGATATATTTGCGCCAATCGGAACGCCTCGGATAATTCACGAATCATCTCTCGGATAACAGGGACAAAACGCGAAAGTAAACATCTCGGTGCTTTTGACGTCACCAAACAACAAAAAATAAATGTTTTTAGTCTCTCCTGGAAAGACAGTAACATTTGTATATAAAACGATTGTGAACAGTTAAGTTGATATAAGAAAGTTTATAGGATGAAATAACTTTATACACCGCATTTATTGCTTTATTAACTCTTGCGGATCGGGAGGTCGTGGGTTCAAACCCCGGCCGGGTCAAACCAAAGACTTTAAAGTTAGTAGTAATGGTTTCCCTCCTAACGCTCGGGGCTAAGGGTACAGCATTACGCCTGACTCGTCGGTGTCAGTATAATGAACCGGCCGGGTTCAGTCCCTGGGCACCTCATAAGTGCCTCTGTGCTATAATGATATAAAGATCGCTGCACAGTATCGGCAAAAATGCCGGCTAATCCAATCTAATCCAATTAATTGCTATAATGATCATAATTGGTAGCTGCGATTTATTTAAAATAAAACAATACGAATAAAAATATCCCCACGTCATAATGGAGTTGTGTATATGGGTTGTTGGAGTGTATTGCTATTGGTCATATCATGTTTCACCAAACATGGACTTTATTTAAAACGCATACACTGGCAAGACGGGTGTGATTTCGCTGTATTGTTGACATGAATTGTTTAGTCGACATATTTGTTTCTCCTATCAGATATATCTGTAATCACAGACTTCGTCATAATAGGAATTTTTATGATTTAGCATTACTGACATGTATTATTTAGTCGATATATTTGTTGAGATATAAACAGAGTGAACGCTTAGGTTTCATTTGTATTGACAAGTATTTAGTTCGTCGATATAACTTGTGTGCTAGGAGATATACATTTAACGCATCTAATGATTTGATATACATGGATAGAGTCGTACATAATGAGTCTGACACAAGTCGTGTTTCTTATTATAGCTCGTCAGATCATGTCAATGTTGGTACCTCCGTCTTTTGATCGTTCAAATTGTAATATATGTTGGAATTTTCATTATATTGCCTTATTTTCATATAACCTAAAATTATCGTTTGGTCAATAGCCGCTTCTCTTAATTATTGTAAACACATGTTACAGTTATCAGGAAAAATAAACATATTAACCAGTGTGCCTATACAGACCTTCCTGCTGTTTTAATAAGATTATAAGCATGTTACAAAATCTAAATTAACAGATTTTCAGAGTAATTGCTTTTTTTAAAGATAAGCTTATCGTTCGCATTTTGCCGAAACATAAAATATACCACAACATATCTATTGATTAAAATGATTAAAGGAATTCAGTGGCCTTTAACATTATAATTAAAGTTTTATTCTGGTTCTTAAAAAAGAAAGAAGAGCATTAACAACAGCACCATTTAACTTGTTTTTTAAAACATTACCTTTTTGAATTTGCTTTTCAAAATATGAAGAAATATACAATCTAGAAGCGAGACAAGTGTTATTAACGCTTTATTTCCCGATGAATTTGGACTTAATTATAATCAAATGTTGACTTTTTCTTGTTGTTTATTATCGTTATCCTTTCATTCTTTCGGTACTCAATGTAATAAGTTAAATTAAAAACCTTTTTAAGTATCTCTAGAATAAGGCTCAGTCTGAAAGATACAAGTTAAAACATCGGGGTGTGGTGTGCTCATGTATAATTTATGCTTTGGGTCCGAATTGTGAAATGTTTTTTGTATATGAAACACATCGCATCGACACATTTACTGCTATTATAGCTGCATCCTGCTTTATTGGTGGAGAAAGACTCCCCACAATTGCCAGGATAGAACCACCGGCGCACCGAATACCAGTTTCATTTATTCCCCACATTAACTTTTTGCACAGACTGGGCCTTAAACCCACACGATGAGGGGCACAGTCGCCATAAAAAAACCCTGACTACCTGCTACCTCCACCTGGCGCTTTTTAATCACATTTCAAACAGATCAAACATATATTTAAACTCTATCCAGTACTTTACTTGCCTTACCTCCGAGAGGTTTAACATTTGTCCACTTTCAATGAATTAAATCGATCGATGAATAGGAATACACAAAACACGATCGTTTAACCCTTAGCCTGCGAAACAAATATGTATTAGGCTTAGGCAAATAGTGTAGCTCCAGATCAGCTGGAAATCCACTAAATCGAGATCTGCACTCTTTGCGGATGTTTGTTTAGTTATATAACGTATTACATAAAATCTTTTATTATCAGCAAATCAAATATATTTTGTTTTTGCATAAATGTAACTGCAGCGTGATAAGGGTCCGCCGGCAATAAAGAATTGCAGTGTTTCATTATATTGTTTAGCTGGGAACTTCATGCAGAGTCGCTGATTCATGACCCCCTCTGTCCCTTATCGTGTGGGTTCAAGTCCCGACCTGGGCAAAATGTTAATGTGGGGCAATTTTTTTCGCTGATATTCGGTGCGCCGATGGTTCTATTCAGGCATTTGTAGGGGCTGGGGTGTATTTCTCTACCAACAATAGTTGAAGGTAGCTATAATGACAGTTATTGTGTCGGTGCGATGTGTTTCAAATACAAAAAGAAAAATCCCACAATTCTGACCCAAAGCTTAACAAAGTTAACAAGACATATTGCTAAAGACTCCGCAGCATAAAATGCAGACACCGATCGGACAGCATCGTCAGGAGTTGTCGGATCTGGATCTACACTATTTGCTAAAACCTGATCAATTGGTGCATAGCCTGCAAGGTGTTAAAACTCCGACTATTGATTACCTGTTTGATCAATATTTTAACGTCTATTTTCCCCACATAAATGCTGTCTTTGTACTTATTCTTATTATTCCTGTACCGACTACTATTTGCTTAACAATCGAGAGCACAAGTGTGTTTAAGTTAAATAAATATAGAACACTGGTATTGTAGTTGTTAAATATTTTGAATACGGAATCTAAATAAGCTCTCATCTTTCTGCTGTTTACATTTTCTATTGTACTGATAGACATAACGTAGTGATATTTTGTCGTTTATTACTTTACTTTTTATGGGATTGGGATGGGATTAGCCGGCATTTTTGCCGATACTGTGCAGCGACATTTCTATCATTGTAGCACAGGGGCACTTATGAGGTGCCCTGGGACTGACACCACCAAGTCAGGCATAATGCTGTCCCCTTAGCCCCGAGCGTTAGGAGGGAAGCCACTACTACCAACTTTAAAGTCTTTGGTTTGACCCGGCCGGGGTTTGAACCCACGACCTCCCGATCCGCAAGCCGACGTTCTACCATCTGAGCTATTGCGGCCGGTCCTTACTTTTTATGATGTTTGTACATGTACGAGTACGTCGTGATGTTAGATTGAACCAGGAACCTCCCGCCCCTGAAGCCAACAGTTTGCCTAGGGCAAGAGTAAATTGAAAGATATGCCTATACATGTATATGTTTGTTATATCACTTTTTTGGTGAATGTTTTCATAAGTTTTACTACGTTTACATGTTTAATATAACATTTATTATCGCTTGTTCATGCGGCGACAGTAGTAAAATGTGTATCTAATTCAGCAAAATATTAACTGATGTGTAATCTGTAGTCTGGGGTTTTCTGTATTACTGATATATTTGGAACATTAATAAATAATAATAAACTAGGTATATATCAAATATCTCAAATCTCAGCCACTCACCGCGTGGGTTCGTGTCCCGGAAATAGGTCGAGACCTTTAATGCTAGGAGTTTATCAAACTGACTAGTTCTTCCTAGTCGTCATTTGCAACCGGCGCTATCCGGACAAGTTGTAGAAATGGCGGAGGAGTTCTCAGTGCCCAGCCGTATTTCCCCTGGCGAAGTTTCCTATAGGGACTGTAGGCACGTGCCTACACTTTTTTTTCGAAAAAGCGAAACGAAATAAAAATGCAGAATATGCAATATGAATCGAAGCGGGGAGAGGGTAAGGGTCGAGCAAATTTGAGTTCCAAGTAAAAATAAGTTGCTGTTAGTGTGGTGTAGTGGTAACGTGCTAGCTTACCATGCAGGAGGACCTGGGTACGAATCCCGGCTGTGGCATTATTTTTACTTTTGTTTTTTATTATTTTATTTTTACTATCATTCAAGTAAGCTAATTTACTCATAACAATAGCGATAAAACAGTTGATTTTTGCGCCGAGTTAAAATGACAAATGAGCCGATTTAAAATTACGTTTATTTGATGTTTCGGATTAAAACTGATGGAATTACTTGGCACAAGTATTCGTGTTTCACATATAGTGTGTGGACATCTAGTTAGAATTATGCCACTGAAGTATTGAGGTTTTACCAATACTGTTTCATGACATAAAATTAATATATAGTGAAATATAATTAACTCAAAGTTGTGTAAAATTTTGAAAAGTCAGACAACTTAGGTGCTTTAGTCGGTAATGTAGGCCTAGTTTCTGTCACTATGTCTTACATAAAAAAGTGCCTAATGTGTGCACGAAAACGCCGAAAATGTTTCTCCTGCGGTCTAAATTTTTTTCCGGGGAAGCATGCCCCCGACACCCCCCCCCCCCCCCCCCCAAAAAAAAAAAAAAAAAAAAAAAAACACCAACGGTGCCTACATATTTATTTTAGGCATCCGCCCCTGATTTCTATGGTCTTCCTCTACACATATTGAGCACGGTGTCGCTAGTATATCCATCGTTGCATCGGTGCGATGTAAGAAAAAAAAACAGCAATATAAGTTTATAGTCTGAGTATAGTGTAGGATTTGAGGAGTGAATGATATCTCTATGTAAAAATATTACTATAAACCATAGCTTAAGATATAAACATATGTGTATATAGCTATCGGTCTATTGAATACTAACATAATGTATATTGTATGCTTTCTTTACGATGCCTTCGACTATATTGACAGGTCGTAGATGTAGATTTAACAGGTAGATTATATTCCGCTGAAGAAATGTGTATTTAATCCAGCCGATAAGACATTGACAAACATTAAAATCCACTTATCACAAAAATCGTACGCTGACAAAAATAAATTACAAGATAATGTGGTTGTTTTGGCAAGGTAGGCCTCACTCAGTTTTTCTTTTGTTATATTGAAGGCTAATGATAAATCTAAGTTGAATTAACGTGTTTCCAATCGACTATAAACTAGGTTAAGTTGAATTAGACTTTATCATTTTTCGGTGTATAAGGTGTCCTGTCTTGATGGCGTGCGAACGTCTGCTGTTCCACCAATCGGAACACCTCGGATAATTCAGAATCATCTTCGGATGTATGTAGGTAGTCGGATCACCTTGAAATCATCGGATCATCTACTTTTGAGACAGACGTCAAAACAAGGATGGCAGTTCGGGTGACAGCTAACTACAGTACGATGTCAGTAAAACTTCAATTTGTTGCATCTTCAAATTTAAATCAATTAAAATCCAATTTTAATTTACCCAGCGCAGCAGACACGCAGCTGTCAAACAATGGCATTGTTTATTTTTTTGCGAACTACATTTTAGGCATGAAACCACTTGCCTTTTCTTACTTTTGAACTCATATTATATCATCGTTCGCTCTGATGTTAATAACTGTTTTAACAGAAATCTTATTTATTCGTATAGGCCGCAATAGCCCAGGTGGTAGAGCGTCGGCTTGCGGATCGGGAGGTCGTGGGTTCAAACCCCGGTCAGGACAAACCAAAGACTTTAGTGGTTACTAGGTACTAGTACTAGTGGCTTTCCTCCTTATGCTCGGGGCTAAGGGGACAGCATTACGCCTGACTCGTCGGTGTCAGTATAATGGACCGGCCGGGTTCAGTCTCTGGTCACCTCATAAGTGCCCCTGTGCTATAATGATAGAACTGTCGCTGCTAATCCCATCCCAGTCCCATTTATTCGTGCCTACTATGAAAAGAGTACTCTTGTAACGTGATTTATTTCACGATGTGTACAGTCTAACAATTGAGGTAGGCATCTAAATCATTTTACTGAGACATAGATGTGAGTTTATGCGTTATCAACACAGATTGAAACAGTCGTAAAGACAAAATTCCCACCAAAACAAGTATAAGCTTTCACAGTAACTATATCCATTGGCAATCTGTAATATCGTTAAGCAAATTGGATTTCTTCTAGGGAATGATACTATTGCCATTTTACTGTTTCGCTTTATACGCCATTTAATGAAAGGCGGCCAATAGGCAATTCTTATTTTTGACATGTCGTTGTTTTAACCGACTGCTTGTATCTAATACAGATTTTTTTTACATAATCGGTATTTGATTCGACTTTTGCCCAGACAAATATAAGATATTGCGACATGTATTTACTATATGCAAACTGCCATGTACGCCTTTAAAGAGAAGGCTGGTGTAAAGAAAAAGGTGTCTGTCTATGTCTTTGGAGACCCGTATTGAAAATAATTACTGGGGGGACATAATTATCTACATAATCAACAACATTACACCCACATGCTGGCACATTGCCCGCGTCTGAATTACACATGTTTACCGTCTTATCTCACGGGTTGAATACAAATCATCGATATCAATCACTGCCACATTTGTTTGTGAAAGATAAAATCTAGACATCGCGGGTACAAATTAAAGATGTGTGATAAATATTGCGTTGAGCTTCTGTTTTTGTTTTTCTTAAGACAATAATGTGTGTTTATCTTTGCTATACTTTTAATATGTAAAGACTACATGTTCTTGGGAATATTGACTACACTTTCATATGCACTAAATTTTGGTATATTATTTTGTACTAACTGAATTATTATTATTTTAAGTTATATACATACGTTTCATTTTATTTATTTATTTATTTGTTAATTTATTTATTTATCTTTTTATTTATTAATTTATTTGTTGTTAGTTTTTTGTTTTGTTTGTTTGTTGTTGTTGTTGTTTTCTGTATGACGGAGATTTTTTTTTGTAATACGGAGATACTCGACATGACAAGGGAGATAAATGCTTCAGAATGTTGAGTAATTCTTTCTGAAGTTACTTCCCTTGCAACATTCCCTATAATATTATTGACGTATACAAATGTATACAAATGTAATCGTTGAAACTTGTAGACTTAACTGTTAACTGTAAAAAATTACAAATGATTTATCGTCTACGTATGTTAACTGTCGATATATTAGAGTTCAAAAACGAAATCAGTTTTATTAATGTCAATTTTATTAAAATGATCTACACGCTTATACACAACCCATTTTCTAATTCTTAATACTTGGCTTATAACTTCATACACAGTAACCTGAGATCCTTGGCAATTGACTCGGTAACAAAAAGTGCAGATCTCATTCAGATATCTTCCATTTGGAGCTTGCCGATCAGGATCTTCACTATTTGCCTATAACAGATGACTGAATACTTTGCCGATTAATACTGCATATTGCCTGATTTCAGCTTAATGTTGGTGTTGAGTAAGCTACATGAAGATTTTCTTTAGAAAATCGAATTCTACGATCAAAATGTTAACAAATCAATGTTGTGTATTAGATGATTTTTTTTATATTATACCATATATGTAACTTATAAATTTAACTGGCATAAAATTAAAAATTATTAAAACCTATTACAGCACAAGTCACGACCCGTGTGAAAGCTGCATTAGGAGTGCAAATTTACACAATACTGGAATATTGTTGTTGTTGTTTCCGATAGCATTACTAATGCCATATATTTGGTGTGTATACATACGTGTTGTTGTTGTTTCAGGAAAAGGTCCTATTTATATCGTCCGTGATTTAAGGCGTTGATCTGACTACAAACTGTCCCATTCCTTCTGGGATTCAAAATGGCGTCATCGTTCCTTGGACCCGAATCACCGCGACCCCTAGCAGTCATATCGGAGAGTTATCAAAAAAGATTTAAACTACCGGTAGGCTTTTTTTTAAAATTCCATTAGGTTTTCTTTTCGCCTCATTTCTGTTTTAACATTTCCATACCTGCTCTATATATTTTTTTCAGCTTAACTTTATTGACCAATATCATTATTGAATTTTATTAACATTCTTCTTGGTCTTCCCATAAATGCTTAATATGCTGTTAAGCCAGACCCCTCAAGCAAACCTACCCACGGACCGACCAGTTCACGTTATTTTACCACAATACTTTTGGTGGCCTGAATAAACCCTAAAGTAAAGGAGGTTCTTTCATTTGTTTTACTCGGTTTTTATGCATGCGCTCTTTGAAGTGTATGTTGACTTTTCTGCCTTCCCTGAGATACATACCTAGGTTAATCATCATCAAACAAACACTTCCATTTTCTTTTGAATAACATATCTCTATAAGAATTTAAATGGATTTTAAGCTTATATTTACGCAAAAGTAAGACATTTTACTGTTTGTAATTGCAATATCTACAAAGAACAGGTGATTAAGTCCAAGAATTCCAACTAAAAGGACCTACCTACTGTTTGGAATACCTCGGATATTAACTAACAAGGGAGACTATTTCCATTTTACTTTTAACCATTCTTTATTTACTCATTGATTGACTTGATCACGTGTTGTATAAAATAAGAAAATCGTTTAATAATCAATCACCTAGCATTCTGCTGTAGATCTGTTATCCAAAAAGCTTTCGTTGCTTTATTCTTTGAGTGTGTGTTTTTTTACATGTAGTTTAAAATTCCTTCCATATAGATCTATCCGAAGACCGACCAGTTCACATTCGGAAATGCATATGACGATAGAATGTTTGACCTCATTCATAAGTACCTTGACCTTGGCACCACGGACCGCCTCTGTTATGTCGGAGAGATGAAAGGAAGCTTCGCTGACGCCATTGTGAACAGGTACGACATGCATATGTAGAGCTCAAACATGACGCAATGCTGAATTTTCCTTAGTATTCAGTTACTTAAAGGAACTGAAAATTGTAATGTGGACTTATCTAGGTTCAAGAGAGATGATAATGAGTCTGAGGAGCGGGAATGGATCCAGAAAAGTTTGGTAGGGGTCAGGGTTAGGAATTAAGATCCATTCAATTTTATTGCCGTAAGGGACCCTAACTTCGACCTAAGCAGTCAACAGGCAAACACTTAACTTTAAAAGCTTAGTATTTTTAAGCTTACATGTATGTGTTTTCACAACTCTACTTTTTGACATGGTTGATGGCGGATGCATGCCCCCGTCCCCCATCCGCTGGATCCTGTTGGATGTTGGAGAGAGTAGAGGGGGTGGGGTGGGCCTACCCGGCTGCGCACATCCTCAGGCTGCAGTGGTGTCAGGAAAGGGCTACCTGTGATGTGTGTGTTACAACATTTCCCCTACCACATTCCTGTTTTTAGTAAAGTTACAAATTAAGTGATTTACAACTGTGTTCTTACTGTGTTCTTACGTCACGGCGTTATCTTATGGGAGCGATGGGGTCAATAAATAATGCCATTATTAATGTTTTCAAGGTCACTGTGTTTAAAAGGTTAAAGACGCCGGCTTATCAACATCAAGTCATTCTGCTCATGGGTTCCAGTAGGGATATGAGTTTTATGTGAGAGACCGCCAAATTGACATGTGGTGCCATGGAGCTTTTTTCCAAGACACTTGTCACGAGTCTTGCATTATTAACTATGAACTAAAGCACATTATGATGCATAGAATCATACCGCTGCGCTGTATATAAAAAAGGAACAATCATTTCCACAGATGTACCCGCGTCAGCAATGCAACGGTAAATTTAAGATTTGTTTAATGATCAGACAGTTTGCCGCGTGTTGGAAAGAATTGCCGCAAAATCAAAGCTAATGGAGAGTTATACCTGTTGCTACTACTGTTTGACTACAAATACCTTTCTACCTGTAATATGCAATATACTGGCGGCAGGATAATGACCGAATGTACTACCGAAGTTTGGCTTCAATCGAGGCATATACAGTGTATTTTATTTTAATTGTTATGAATACACGAATTTGTGACAGTTAATGAGTTGATGATTTTTAAATAAACAAAAGATATGCCGCATTTAACACAAAACCCTTTGACCGAATGACATAGAAGTAATTGTGCAGACATATTGATAACTAATACATTGTGTATACGGTCAGCACATGTATCCGGATATTACTGTGGTCCTGGCCAAAAAGACGAATTAGATGCACGAGGAAGCTCAGAGTTAATACATGTTGTTTGTTTTCAGGTTCTGCCTTCTCGAGCCCATGTTGACAGTCATACCTGGTCATTATAGCTACCTGGAAACAGAAAACAACAAAGTACTTCCGGTCAGGATTGCGCATGTCGGAGCGGAAGAATATTTCCGTCAACAGGTGCGCGCGAAACCAGATAAAAGGCAAATGTTTGACAAAATTCTTATCAAAGATGCATTGCGGTACTTTGAGAACCCGATTGAAATGTACGAGAACATTATGCAAACGGTTGCAAAACATGGGAGAGTGCTAATAGTTCATAGGCCGAGTTCTATAAATACACTTCCGGTGTCCCGAGATACGCAGCAGCGATTGGAGGACAACGAAATCCCCTACACAGACGTCATCAAAGATCTGCAGTCATGTGACTTCGACGTCCAATGGGAAATCGAGACGCTTCCGATCGTCATGCCGAAGAGAAAATGGTTCTCGATGCTCCAGTCAAAGTTTCCTCCGCAGCTGGAGATAATGAGTGATTTCGAAATGAGGTCAGGAGTGAGGGAGTTGTCAGAAGGGATAATGAAGTATGAAGGAGAGATGGTTGAATTCAATGACAGGCTACTGTTCATAGCTGTGACAAATCCAGAGAAAAAGACAAAAGGGTATCCCAGTATTAAACGATATGGTGCAAACGGGCTTGTGCCTTTTCCCGCGCCTAAAGATTTGAATCTTAAAATGGAATTCACGGACGATCTAAGAAAACTTATTGAAGGAAAACAAAGAGTAAGACCTTGTAACAACGAATCACGTGGAGTGTTTTGTTAATTTATACAAACAGTATAGTGTTTGATGGACATAGGCATTTCTTTAAATTAGGCACTTTATTTTTATTTCGATTTTTTCGTAGTTTGTAGCTTGCTCAATATTTGTCAATGATCTTTGTCACTTTTTTAATATTTATTAGTGTCTAGCCTTATTTTATTCTTAATTATAAATTTATTTTCAAACTCTACCTATTTTACCATGCATTCGTTTATAGACACTGTGACACTGAGTCCGTCCGCATTATGAACTACACGCACGTCTACTGACCTGACCTAGAAACGCAATCTTCCTTGCTCTCATTCCATTATTGAATTGTCACCTCTAACCCCCCCCCCCACACACACACACCCCCCCACACCCCCACCCCCACCCCCACCCCCACTGGATCCATCCCTGTTTTGAAAATTGATGTTAGATGATATATAAGTACACATATTTGTCTTAAACTAAATATATCACGATAAGGATTTATGTAACACAAATACGCATTGAGAACTATAACTCCGCAACATACATGTACATGTTGTTTTTATAATACTATTAGACAGCCCTGAAAGGAGACTCATTAAATGCTCTTATTCCAAATAAAAAGCTACAAGATGTGATTTTGTGGATTTTAGGCGATATATTTATGCTGTCTTTGGCGGGATTTATCTGTTTTATATACGGTGCAGTGTTCTATTAAATGCGAAAGTTTGCAGAAGTTCTTCCTTTCCTTCCCTTTTCGTTTCAATGATAATTTTTCAAACTACATGCATATTTACCTTACCTGTGATCACATTGTTGTTTTTGATCAGTATTACTATTTGTTATATAGATTTTAGCATTAGATTAGATGTGTAGAATATTTGTTAAGATTTTGCATTTTATACAAACCAGTATTAGCCCTTCGCATTTACTTTGTAATCTTATTTATTTCTTTTATTTACTTTGCTTGTCAATTCTTGAATTTATTATATTTAAGCAAATATTAGAGGTGCTTAAATAACGTAATAACAAACTGAAGAAGTCACTTACAAGGCAGGAAACATAAGTGTGTTATTTATGAATTTTTATTAACATCGGTAATATTAATTTTAAAACCTCCGCAAGACAAAAGAATATGCTGCATCGTTCCTTCTATGTTTAGTATTACAAATACTTTAAGAAAGCAGTACGTTTGAACTAAAAACAAAACAACATGTTTGCCGTGTGAATGCAAATTTTGGCTGTGTTTCATGGCCATTGTAGCTATCGCAGTTTTTCCTAACCTTCATGCATTTATATGATGTACTTTTTACAGTATTATTTGAGTTTTCTTATCTTTGTATAATTTACATTTGAATCTGTGGATTTTTGAAAGAAGATAAAAACAGCATTAGTGATATAAAACTATTTTTATTTATTTTAGTGTTGTTGTTTTTTTCTTCATTTTTTGCCTTCTTTCCGAGGTTGTATGTTATTCATAGTTTTATGCTAATTTGACTTAGTTGTGTTGTTGTTTTTCAGTTGTTTGTAAAACTGACTTTTAAGTAAAAGATAGATGTACATTTAATAACTTGTTTAAAATAAAAATTCAATAAAATAATAAGTCTTTAATATTTTTTATTTCTATTGAATATTATAAAAGGAATAAAAAGAATATCTGACAAGACACCCCCAAACTTTGTTTTACATCACTAAATATCGATTAACTGCTTTCTCGCACTTTACCTTTTTCTTCGCGCTTTTCCTCACTATTTCACGTTTCCACACATTTCTTCGCCCCGACCACTACGTCACACCCGTCTCAAATCCTCTTCGCTCCCTCATCCCGCCTTACCGGCCTCACACTTACACCCTCCTTCCTCACACGCCTTCTCTATTAACCATACACTCGCAGTCGTCTTAATACCGGCCTTGCCACCTCACAATCTTCTTCCTACCTCACACTCTCCTTGAAACCTCATACTTTCCTCGCTACCTATCACTCTATTCGCTACCTCACAATCTCCTCACACTCTCCTTCCTACCTCACACTCTCCTCGCTAACTCACACTCTCCTTGATACCTCATACTTTCCTCGCTACCTATCACTCTTCTCGCTACCTCACACTCTCCTTGCTACCTCGCACTCTCCTCGCTACCCCACACTCTCCTTGCTACCTCGCACTCTCCTCGCTACCTCACACTCTTCTCGCACTCTCCTTGCTACCCCACAATTTCCTCCCACCCGCCTCGCTACCTCACACTCTTCTCGCACTCTCCTTGCTACCCCACACTCTCCTCCCACCCGCCTCGCTACCTCACACTCTTCTCGCACTCTCCTTGCTACCCCACAATCTCCTCCCTCCCGCCTCGCTACCTCACACTCTTCTCGCACTCTCCTTGCTACCCCACAATTTCCTCCCACCCGCCTCGCTACCTCACACTCTTCTCGCACTCTGCTTGCTACCCCACACTCTCCTCCCACCCGCCTCGCTACCTCACACTCTTCTCGCACTCTCCTTGCTACCCCACACTCTCCTCCCACCCGCCTCGCTACCTCACACTCTTCTCGCACTCTCCTCGCTACCTCACACTCTTCTCGCACTCTCCTTGCTACCCCACAATTTCCTCCCACCCGCCTCGCTACCTCACACTCTTCTCGCACTCTGCTTGCTACCCCACACTCTCCTCCCACCCGCCTCGCTACCTCACACTCTTCTCGCACTCTGCTTGCTACCCCACACTCTCCTCCCACCAGCCTCGCTACCTCACACTCTTCTCGCACTCTCCTTGGTACCCCACACTCTCCTCCCACCCGCCTCGCTACCTCACACTCTTCTCGCACTCTCCTTGCTACCCCACACTCTCCTCCCACCCGCCTCGCTACCCCACACTCTCCTCCCACCGCCTCGCTACCTCACACTCTCCCACCCGCCTCGCTACCCCACACTCTCCTCCCACCCGCCTCGCTACCTCGCATCTCTTCTTGTGCCCTCCGTGCTACCTCACACTCTCCTCACTACCTCACATTCTCCTCGATACCTCGCACTCTCTTCACTACCCCACACTCTCCTCCCACCCCCCTCGCTACCTCACACTCTCCTCGCTACCTCGCATCTCTTCGCTACCTCGCATGCTCTTCGCTAACTCACACTATTCTCGCACGCTCACACTCTCCTAGCACTCTTCTTTCTACCTCGCACTCTCTTCGTTACCTCGCACTCTCCTTGCACCCTCCTCGCTACCTCACTATCCTCGCAACGTCATCGCTACTTCAAAATCTCCTTGCACTCTCCTCACTACATCGCACTATTCTCGCATCCTAACATTCTACTTGCTTCCCCCTCGCTACCTCACACTCTCCTTGCACCCTCCTCGCTACCTCACACTTTCCTTGCACCCTCCTCGCTACCTCACACTTTCCTTGCACCCCCTCGCTACATCACACTCTCCTTGCACCCTCCTCGCTACCTCACACTCTCCTTGCACCCTCCTCGCTACCTAACACTTTCCTTGCACCCACTCGCTACATCACACTCTCCTTGCACCCTCCTCGCTACCTCACACTCTCCTTGCACCCTCCTCGCTACCTAACACTTTCCTTGCACCCACTCGCTACATCACACTCTCCTTGCACCCTCCTCGCTACCTCGCACTCTCAATGCACCCTCCTCGCTACCTCACTATCCTCGCAACGTCATCGCTACTTCAAACTCTACTTGCACCCTCCTCGCTACCTCACACTCTCCTTGTACCCCCTCGCTACATCACACTCTCCTTGCACCCTCCTCGCTACCTCACACTCTCCTTGCACCTCCTCGCTACCTCAAACTCTCCTTGCACCCTCCTCGCTTTCTCACACTCTCCTTGCACCCTCCTCGCTACATCATACTCTCCTTGCACCCTCCTCGCTACCTCACACTCTCCTTGCACCCTCCTCGCTACCTCAAACTCTCCTTGCACCCTCCTCGCTTTCTCACACTCTCCTTGCACCCTCCTCGCTACCTCACACTTTCCTTGCACCCTCCTCGCTAACTCACACTTTCCTTGCACCCTCCTCGATACCTTAAACTCTCCTTGCACCCTCCTCGCTTTCTCACACTCTCCTTGCACCCTCCTCGCTACCTCACACTTTCCTTGCACCCTCCTCGCTACATCACACTCTCCTTGCACCCTCCTCGCTACCTCACACTCTCCTTGCACCCTCCTCGCTACCTCAAACTCTCCTTGCACCCTCCTCGCTTTCTCACACTCTCCTTGCACCCTCCTCGCTACCTCACACTTTCCTTGCACCCTCCTCGCTAACTCACACTTTCCTTGCACCCTCCTCGATACCTCACACTTTCCTTGCACCCTCCTCGCTACCTCACACTTTCCTTGCACCCTCCTCGCTACCTCACACTATCCTCGTACCCTTCTCGCTACCTCACACTTTCCTTGCAGCCTCCTCTCTACCTCACACTCTCCTTGCACCCTCCTCGCTACCTCACAATTTCCTTGTACCCTCCTCGCTACCTCACACTATCCTCGTTCCCTTAAACTCTCCTCGCTACCTCGCACCCTCTTCGCTACCTCACACGCTCCTCGCACTCTCCTCGCTACCTAAAAGTCTTCTCGCACCCTCCTGGCTACGTCACACTGTCCTCGCAACCTCGCAATCTCGTCGCTACCTCACACTCTTCTTGCACCCTCCTTGTTATCTCACACTCTCCTCGCACTCTCTTCGCTTCCTCGCACTCTCTTGGCTACCTCACACTCTCCTCGCACCCTCCTCACTACCTCACACTCTCTTGGCTACATCGCATTCTCCTAGCAATCTCCTCGCTACCTCACTAGCTCCTCGCACTATCGTCGCTACCTCACACTCTTCTCGCACCCTCCTCACTACCTCACACTCTTCTCGCACCCTCCTCACTACCTCACCCTCTCCTCGCTACCTCGCACCCTCCTCACTACCTCACACTCTTCTCGCACCCTCCTCACTACCTCACACTCTCCTCGCTACATCGCATTCTCCTAGCAATCTCCTCGCACCTCACACGCTCCTCGCACTCTCTTTGCTTCCTCGCGCTCTCATCGCTAGCTCAAACTCTCCTCGCACTCTCTTCACTAAATCGCACTCTCCTCGCTACCTCACACGCTCCTCACACTCTCTTCGCTACCTCGCACACTTTTCACCTCACACTCTCCTCCCATCCGTCTCGCTAACTAAAACTCTCCTAGCACTCTCGTCGCTACCTTGCACTCTTTTTTGCTACCTCACACTTTTCTCGCACCCTCCTCGCTACCCCACACTCTCCTCGCACTCTCTTCGCTACCTCGCACGCTCTTCGCTATCTCACACTCTTTTTGCTACCTCACACTTTTCTCGCACCCTCCTCGCTACCCCACACTCTCCTCGCACTCTATTCGCTACCTCGCACTCTCTTCGCTATCTCACACTCTTTTTGCTACCTCACACTTTTCTCGCACCCTCCTCGCTACCCCACACTCTCCTCGCACTATCTTCGCTACCTCACACGCTCCTTGCACCCTCTTTGCTACTTTACACTATCCCCGCATTCTCCTTTCTACCGCACACTCTCTTCACACCCTCCACGCTACAGCACAATCTCCTTGGTACCTCAAACTTTCCTCGTTTCCTCACACTCTCCTCGCTACCGGACACTCTCCCAGCACTCTCCTAGCTACCTCACACCCTCCTCGCTACCACACTTTACCCGCTGCCTCACACTTTCCTCGCACCCTCCTCGCTACCCCACAGTCTTTTTGCAATTTCCTAGCTACCGCACATTCTCCTTGCACACTCCTCGCTACCCTCTCTCGCTAACATACTCTCCTTGCTATCGCCTCGCTACTTCACAGCCTCATCACCTTTTCACATTCTCCTTACTACCTCACACTCCTCGCTACCTCATAGTCTCCTTACACTTTTCTAGCTTTTTCCAATTTTCTCGCAACCTCACACTTTCCTCACTTTTACACTCTCCTTGCTACCCTCACACTCTCCTTGCTACCTCACATGCCTTGCTATCTCACACTCTCGAAATGTTTTGTTTATCTGTTACTATGGTGCGATTTGTTTTAAGGTTGTTAACAGTTGAATATGATTGTTAACCGCTATTTTTAATAGCAGACCAAACGTTTTTGATGGAAGTCTTGCCATTTATTTTTAAAACATACTTTTGCCAAGATGATCTTTTTGGCATGTTTAATAGTCCGGCGACTTTGAGCCCGTTTTTTAAGGTTATTAAGATTTGTATCGGTAGTCGAACATTAAATTGCTTTAATGTTGCCCTACGTTTACAAATCGATTATTTACACTCTTCATTTAACCAAGGCTTATTATGTTTTGATATAGTCGAGGTCTTAGGTATACACCTTTCTGCAATATTGTGCGACAAATTTTCATCTTCATTTTCTATTGAAGTTGGGACAAGTTCTGCAGAACAAAGTGCTGAGAACAGGTCCCAGTTTGCTCTGTCCAACTTCCAACGAGGATTATCGTCGCCTATTGGCGAAGTATAGTTTGTAAGTATTATAGGAAAGTGATAACTTCCACAAATGTCATCGTGTACATCCCAAGTGTAATCTACATATCCAGAGGGGTGACACAATGTTAGGTCTAATGATGAATAGTGCCCAGTTGCGGGGTGCAAGTATGTTGGCCTTTTATTATTGGCCAGACATGTCATTATGGGCAATAAAGTTTTCTATCGTCTATCCCATATTATTTAAGTCACAACATACCCATAGCGGGTTATGGCCATTGAAGTCTCCAACGAGTATATATGGAGTAGGCAACTGGTTAATAAGATTATCTAAATCATCCTTAGATACATTTGAATTCGGTGGAAGATAGACAGAGCAAATAATTACAACTTTATTTAGGGTTATACGAATAGCAACAGCTCTTTTTTGGTTTTTTGCACACCGACACTTGATAGGTCATACGGCGCCGAATACAATAAAGTTTAACGACATGAGAATATAATCAGGTTAAAACTAAAATAAGTGAGTAAAAAATAAAAATCTATCAGGTTAAAATTGTGAATGACAAACGAAAAACAAGTTAATATATAAAACAGTTAAAACGCATAACGTTAGCATAATAGACAGTTTAAAAATTTATAACTTACTAAGAATACCAATCTTGGTTAGGAAGCAAACAAGTTTAGCATCGGATAACGTCTTACATAATTCGTGTATATTATTGACATTAAAATATTTAGATCGAATATGATCTGTGTCAATACAATGTAGTAAAATGTGATTAATTGTAAGAGGTTCCTGGCAAGGCTCAAATTCAGGTTGAACTTCTCTTTTTAAAAGATATGAATGAGTTAACCTAGTATGTCCAATGCGGCAGCTGGTCAGAGCTCTTTCCGCCTACTTTCTCTGCAAGTAGAGATATTGGCACCGACATGAGGTTTAATTATACGTAATTTGTTATAAACAGTACTGTCCCAACTTGTTTGCCACTTGGTTAAAATATATCGATTAATAACTGGTTTAAAATCTAAGTGTGGGATGCAAAGATCTCTCTCAGTAAGGACTGGAAAGATTTTGCACTTTTATCTGCATCCTCGTTTCCTCTGATGCCTACATGAACAGGTAGCCAACAGAAAACAATATACTTATTAAGGGGAAGTTCGTTAAGTTTTAAAAGAAATTCTCTAATGAGGGGGTTGGAAAAATTAAGGTTTTTAATAGATTTTAAAACCGACAAAGAGTCAGTAAATATTACAAATTTATCGCCAGGATGATTTGAAATGAAATCAAGAGAAAGGTTAACAGCCTGAATTTCGGCTGGAAAGATGGACGAGTCGGGTGGTAATTTTTGTTTAAAACAATGAATTTTACTTACGGAAGCACAGCCGACATATGAATCTGCTTTTGAGCCATCAGTATATATTTCGAGGTAGTTAGGGTATTTCTTGTTGCGCAGGTCGTTAAAATTTGAGCGAAGTACGAGAGCGTCTGTTTTTGACTTATTATTTGTACAGAGTTAAATCGACTTCGGGAGTTTGCAGTTGCCATGGTAGAAATTCTAAAACATTATTTTTTATAACTTGGTTTAAATTAACGTGTGATAAGTGTACGATTTCTAACATTCGCAAACCAAAAGGTTTAATTGACTTTGGTTTACGCTCATATAAATGTTCATATTTAGGATTGAAAATAACACTTTGTGCTGGATTTTTAGGATTAGACTTAACTTTTGTTATGAACTTAAGCGCAAGTTTCTCTCGTCTAAGGTATAATAATGGCTCATTAGCTTCAACGTAAAGGCTCTCTACAGGAGAGGTCTTGAAAGCTCCAAGGGCCAGACGGAGTCCCTGGTTGTGGACAACATCAAGCATCTGGAGATATAATCTCCTGGCAGAGCCGTAAACAATGCTACCATAATCTAATTTCGATCTTACTAGTGATCTATAAAGTTGCAATAAAACTTTTCTATCGGCTCCCCAGTCGGTATGGGATAAAAATGTCAACAGGTTAAGAGATTTAAGACATTTAGATTTTACATATTTAATATGCGGTATAAAAGACTGTTGTGCAAAGTTCTTTTCTAAGATAACTATACGCAGTTTGTTTTGGTGGGTGAAAATTTAAAACCCTTGTTGTTACTCCAAGTTTGTAATTTGTTGAGGCATTGTTGTAATTGCCTTTCTATCGTATTCATATTTTTATGACGATAACATATAAGGAATCGTCCACATATAGTGAACAATCTACGCCATTATTTAGCGTTTTTACAATGTTATTTATTTTGATGCTAAAGAGAGTAACTGACAATATACTACCCTGAGGGACACCTTGTTTCTGTTTATAAGACAAAGTAGACCCAACTTTAACTTGAAAATTTGTGTCAGAAAGAAAGCTGTCAATAAATGTGGGTAAACGAACCTTGAGGCCAAGGTCACCTAAATCTTTTAAAATCCCATGTTTCCATGTAGTATCGTTTGCCTTTTCAAGGTCAAAGAACACCGCTACGAGGTGTTCCTTCTTGATAAAGGCATCGCGTATAAAGGTTTCAAATCGAACGAAAGGATCGAGTGTACTGCGTTGGTTTCTGAATCCACTTTGAAATTCAGTGAGTAAATTATTTGATTCAAGATATCAAACGAGTCTATTATTTATCATCCGTTCTAAAGTTTTACAAATACAACTAGTCAAAGCAATGGCCTGTAACTTACAGGATCTGTTGGATCCTTGCCTTGACCAGAAAACCAAATTTCATAAAAAAATCGACAACAGCAGATTTTAAGATGTATGCGGCAGATGTTTCAAAAAACTGGTAGGGAATATCATCTGGTCCAGCAGCAGTATCATGAGATTTATTCAATGCTTCTCTAAGTTCTCTAAGAGAAAAAAGTTTGGTTGTAATTTTCATTACTGTTTGAATTAAAGTTGATTTTACTTTTCTCAACCCGATTCTTTTACATTTTGAAATTCTTTCGGAAGACGATTTTTTACAAAACATTTAGCAAGAGTGTCTTAATTTTCTTTTTTGTTTCTTATTATTGAGTTATTAGATTTTAAATGGTTTACTGTTGCTGAAGAAGATTTACCGCTGATTTTTATGGCTGACCAGACATTTTTTGCTGGTTGTACCAGAAACAAATTTTTGCCAAGATGTTCTTTTGGCTTGTTTAATGATTCGCCTACTCTTTGCTCTTCAATTTTTGACATTATTTAAATTAGCAGTAGTAGGACGAATATTAAATTTCTTAAGTGCCGCTCGACGTTTTCTAATGGATTTTTTGCATTTATCATTAAACCAAGGTTTGTTACGCTTTGACTTTTTCGGGGTCTTAGGTATACACTTTTATCCCACCATCTCTGTAAATATCGGTTGATATACCCGTGTGATAAAGATGAGCTTTATCAACCGATATTCGCGCACCTGCTCTAAGCCGGACTACTTTTTTGACGAAACGATCAGGAGTGTTTACGAGAGCGAGACTCATTTATTCCGTAATTATGCTTGTGGTCACCCAAAAAATGACCATAATATAAATATTGGTTAAATAGAGCAAAAGAGGCTATAAAAATAGGGGATGAGAGCGGTTTCGATGTCTGACCTGCAGGATTGAAAACTGATGTAGCAGCGTCTTAACCGACTGAACTAACCGGACAGTTCCTCGCAACTTTCCGAAGTTTCATTTGACAATGATATAGAAAATTTGAAAACAAAAAATTCTATCAGAAAAATGAAACAACATGTATCTACAGGAACATGATTACAATTGTTTAGTAATAGTAATAAGATCAATAAAAGTACGAATTTGTAGTCTGCAAAAATAAAAACAACTGTCGAAATGTCAGATCATGCGAGTCCCCGTTATTTTGATGTTATTTAGTGTGAATTGAAAGAATGTGATGAAGAATCGTGTAAAAACATAAGCAGTGTTTGAAGAGATGAGCTACGAGGACTTCTAGGCAAAATTTGGCTTTAATCCGAACATTTTTGAGAAGGAAATTAATCTTGAATCTGTGGTGAATGTCTCAGATTGCAATCATCCGTCTAATCTTAGGACAGACCCTGATGATCAAATGTCGTTACATGATGAACATTCAAATGGTTTAGATAGAGCTCGATCTCGGCAAGCCTCGTGCTTTCTGATTTTCTTAGCCTCGCATGATAACATTTATCTATATCAACACTAACCTAGTAGTCTCTATTTCTGCTATGCTATGAAGAATTGTTGAGAATGAATATATTTCATCTTCAGCATTCTCAAATGTTGAAATAATCACTTCTTCAGTACAAAATATTGAGAATAATTCCCAATTTGCTCTGTTCATTCTCCAAAAAGTATTATTGTCATTTAAGTTGACAGAATCGTTGGTTAATATTACAGGAAAATGATCACTTCCACATAAATCGTCATGTACATCCCAACTATAATCAAGATATTTAGAAGGGTGACATAAAGAAAGGTCAAGAGTGGATTAATGTCCTGAAGCAGGATGTAAGTAAGTTGCATTTTTGTTATTCAATAGGCATATATCATTTTAGGGATGTTAACGAATATTCGAATATCAAATCTCTATTCGAATAGAGATTTTGGGATTCGAATATTTGATATTTTCATTTTGTTAAGTTCGAAGGAAAATTGAAAGGACATTTCTTTAGTTGATCGTAGTGTCTCCCAGCGATATGTGATCGCGCTCGCTCTAACATAGAGGGGGTGGGTCATGTCTCCTGATAACGAATTGCCATCTGGTTAACAGCATGAAATCACCTTACCGCGCACAGCTCTTTCTCTGCCCCCTCTCCCACTAAGAACCAGTCACATCACCCACATCACCATACAACTGTGGAAACAGTTGTCAAAGTACAATAAACACACATGTCAGTTCAATGCTGCGGCAATTAGCTACAGCAATTACGTAACACTGACTCTACCCAGCTTTGGTCGGGATAGTGTGTAATAAATACATTATATAAGGCTATACTTTTGATAACAGTCCACCAGAACTTCTTTTATTTTTGGAAAGCACAACTAGATCACTGTCAAGCAAACTGTAATTGCAATCAATTTTTGTTTTTGGCACTCTACTTTATACTTGTTTTTTTTATTCCTATACAATACCGCGACATTTTTTTTTTTCGTCACCGCGATTTTCTGTTCTCTGTTTTTGCTTCGTTCTCTCCGAATAACAAAAATATAAATCTAAACTACTTTTTAATTGTTCGTCATAGGTTTACTTAACACATTTAAAACTCACGAGCTTACAATTTTAATCATTCTTTATATATATATATATATATATATTGGTTGGTACTTCATCAATTTATCAACAGTCAGGTAATCTTGACACAAGCCATTCACAGTAATTGTCGTCATCAAATGGTTTTGTTTACCTTCGCCTTTCACCCATTGGCATATGGTGAGCAGATTTGTAATTGTTACTTGTGTATTGGTAACTAAATGTCTCTAATTGACATGTTATGGCTTCGGATTGACGCCCTTAGCGATATCAGCCAATCACAATTAAACATCAATCCGACAACCAACCAATCAAGACCGCTAATTGGCTGTACACTTGAGCGATTTCCCTTCGTGGTTTTGCCTAATTGTCTTACAGTCGATCCAATATCACCCGCATTTTGTCCTTTTGAAAATGCCTCCTTTAATCATTAATGTATTTTATAAGATTGTATAAGATTAATTTACAAACATAATTGACTGTTTGTTGTTATACATTGTTTGCGGTTGGTAGAGTTAAATGTTAAAATTGTGAGCTTTTTTGCATGTGTTGTACAGTTTCATCTAATAAAATTATGATATGGTTTTATTAAATCAATGTGTTAACATTAAAAGGAGCTTAAGTAGCCATTTTAATACGTCATATGTTAATACAAATTAGTAATTAAGTACACCTTTAAATTGTAAAGGTTATTACACGAAGTACAACACGTAACAAAAAGACAACCAAGTTTAAGGTGACTAATTAATAATGTTTATATTATACGGGACTTTGCAGGGCATCTTAACATTGATTGGTTACTGTAAAGTTTTTATAAGAGTTTCAATAATAATAATAATAATAATGATAATAATTGTTAAGTAACAATGACATTGTTTACGCATTTACTGGCATTCTTCACTGACAGTATTTTCTTGCAAATTACCGCTGACCAAGTAAAGAAACACCCCGTCTGGTCCTTCACTTTAACCAGGATAATGGCGGATTGATAATATTGCCGTTTGCATTTCAAAAAGAAATCGTTTTAAAATTAAATGCTATGCTAAAATCATTATTCTACACCGCTTCTGCATAAAGTAAGACTAGCAATGTAAATTGTGGCCAAAAAAAACATTTTACAATGAATAAACACATTGAATGTAATGGAAAATTACCGTGTTATGTGCCAGTATGATATAAATTCGTTCCGAATATTCGAATATAATTCGAATACACGTTACGAATATTCGAATATCGTTTTGGGATTCGATTTACATCCCTAATCATTTTGGACAATAAAGTCCTCTAACGTTTTACCCATATTATTATAATCAGAACATCCCCATAATGGGTTATGTCCATTAAAGTCCCCTAGGAGAATATAAGGGGAAGGTAACTAATTTATTAAATCATCTAGTTTTGATTTTGGAATATCTGAATTAGGTGGAAGATAAATAGAGCAAACTGTTATGACTTTATGGACTGTTAAACGAATGGCAACAGCCTGTAGATCAGTATTAAGGTTAATTTTTGAGTGAGGCAGTTTTGAGTCGACAAGTATTTTCGATCCTCCAGGCGCCCTATCACACATTGTATGAACGTGATTATATATATAGAGTAACCTTTAAAGTCAATGTTATCATTTTCCTTCAGAAATGTTTCCTGTATGCATAGTACATCTGGGTTAAAAGGACTTAACAAAAGTAAAACTTCATTAAAATTAGCCCTTAGTCCACGACAATTCCAATGTACTGTTTTGTTGTTCATGGGACGATATATAAGAAGGGGTTATTTTGGGGCCTTAACGGGTGACCTTGGTACTTTGTCTGGATGAGAATCAGTCTCCATCAAACAGTCAAATCTATTTGAAGAGTTGGACCGTCCAACTTTCTTGTCCCGGGCATTAGAAGGACTATGTCCTCTTGTCTTCCCGGGAGGGCTACTTGGTTCTTTTGTGGTGGTTTTAGACGCCTTTCTTTCAATCTTCGGTTGAGATTTTGGGGTAGGTTGCTGAGTAGATTGTGTTGCAGAAGATTCAGATGATTTGGGCTGGTTCGTAGTTGTGGTCTTGTTTGTTTCAGAAAACTCTGTGTTTTTATATTTGGTTTGAATTACGACTTTGTCAGAGACTTGGTCACCAGTCAGAGTTTCGTATTGGGTTGAATTGTCATGATAAACCGAAATGTGAGATGACTTTGTAACGGCAGCGTAAGATGTTTTAGAAGTAAAAGATGTAAGTTTAACTTTAGCTAATTTACGTGCCCCAGGAAATGAAATATTAAGGGTGTATTTTAGTTTGAGCATTTCTTTTTCGTATTTCCAATTTGGACATTCACTTGACTTACTTTCATGTGGCCCGGAGCAGTTTCTGCACTTTGGAGCCACTTGGCATTCGAAGCTTGGGGAATGGGCGGGCTCACAGCATCGTCCGCAAATAATAGAGTCTGTGCAAGTTGACTCGTGGTGACCAAATCTCTGACAATCAAAGCAACGTTATAGGTTTGGTATATATACTTGGACTTTGACAATCAGATAACCGACTGTTGTTATGGTTGGGAGCCTTGGATTGTTTAAAGTTATTACTAAAGTATTTGTTGGGATTCGTTTGTTTTTTGGGAGGTTTTACGGCACACCGACACTTGATATGTCATACGGCGCCGATGTTGGGATTCGACGTCCTTCCTTGGAGAAGGAAATTCTCCGGACACCACTCACACCTTGTGGCGTAAGTTATGTTATAATTTCCTCCGCCGAGAGTCCGGATAGGTCAGGGCAACGGATTACACCTTTTGTAAAGTTAAGTAAGCTGTGAGGAAACGATTTTTCTTTCAGGGAACAGAATTCGGTAAGTTTCAAAACTCTGTCAGAGATGGATTTTAGTTCCAATAAGGAGGCAGTCATTTTTAATTTTTCTAAAGTTTTCAACAGTTCCAATGAGGCCTTTGATGGATTTGTCAATTGATATTTTGGAGTTTGGTGTTTTTTTCAAGAGACTGAATAACTTAACTTGGAAGTGGGGGAAATTTGATTCTTATGAAGTTGTGTCGGTGTCTGAGTATTCTGATGACATTGTTGGGATTAGTTCATAACATTTTCGTTTTCGATCCATGGAGTTATTGATATGAATTCAGCACTCTTGGTCACCACCCGCCTTGGAGCCCAACAAGGGGACGTTGACATGGAGTGGGTATCCGAACTCCCATCGCCAGTGATATCAGAGTGCTATACTCTGACATGAAATACAAAAAGGAAATGATGCCAGATTGATCCGTATAGCCGGCTTTCCACTAGATTATTAGTAAAAGGAGACAATTAGAGGGAGGGGGTTGCGTTACACGATATATTATAAAGGAAAAAGCAGAAATTAGAGTGGATAGTAGGAGGACTAAGTAAGTGTAACAGGAAATAGAAGTAATATATGAACAACGCGGCCAGTCGATTGGTTATACCGGACCAATATAACTGCCCGTCTACCCCGTAACTAAGGGCCAAAGTAGTGTGTTGACTATTGCTGACTTATATGTCATATCCTGACAAGTCAACAAAGGCCTCAACCACCAGGATCCCCTCGTCACAGAGATACAGGGTTGCCACCCACGGCAAACAGGTGGGCTACCTTTGGAGGATTTTACCCCGCTACAGGTAGCGGCAGCCGGAAAATTCTATGCCCCTTCCGGCAGGGCAGTGTTTTTGATTGAGGAAGAAGTTTGAGTCTGAAAAGATTCCAAAACCTTGTATTTTGAAGGAATTATGATTTTGTCAGCAGTTTGGTCACCAGTCGGGACCTCATACTGGATGAAATTGTCCTTGTGCTCTGAGATGCTTTTTTGGTTGCTGAGGCATACGTTGCGCCTCTAGCAGGAGTTGCCTTGTCTCTTGCCAACTTCCTGGCTTCTAGAAAGATGTTATTTGTGTACCTTAGTTTTAGTACTTCCTTTTCCAGTTTCAGGGCAGGGCAATCCCTGGATTCGGTCTCATGTGGTCCAGAACACGTTTAAGTGGGTCCGGCCATACGTCTTCCCTGTGCTGGGCGGACACTTCACCGCATCGTGGGCAATGGTCGTCGTCCTTGCACTGTGACTCGTGGGGGCCAAACTTCCGACAATGAAAACACCTAAGTGGATTTGGAATGTACACCTGCACTTTCACGTTTAGGTAACCGACCCTAACAGAAGTAGGGAGTGATGGGTTGGCGAAAGTTAGAACAAGAGTATTTGTCGGAACTCGCTGGCCGTCCCTCAGGAATGAAATCCTTCGGACAACACACACTTCCTGTGGCGTGAGTTCCCCAAGGATATCCTCCTCGGAGACACCAGCAAGGCCAGGGCATCGAATTCAGAGAAGAGTGGGGATTAGTTTTTACTTTTAAAGAACAAAAATCTGTGAGTTTTAGAAGTTTATCTGAGTAGGGTTTACGATCAGTTTCAATAAGTAAGCAGTATTTTTTTTAGTTTTTTTACTAACACAACACTGCCAATAAGGCCTTTGATGGATTTTTCTATTTGATGGCATGACAAAGATTCTGTGCTTTTTCATAGTTTCTTATATGTTGCAATGCACATAGGACCGTGTCACATTTTCAAACATAAACATACATGTTCGAGGGTTCTTCTTGTTTTTATATATGTTTGTTTTAAGGGCTCTTCTTCGTCCCACTCTTGTTTTTATATATGTTTATTTCAAGGGCTCGTCTTCGTCCGTCTCTTGTTTTTATATATGTATATTTTAATGGCTCGTCTTCGTCCCTCTCTTGTTTTTATATATGTTTATTTTAAGGGCTCTTCTTCGTCCCTCTCTTGTTTTTATATATGTTTATTTTAAGGTCTCGTCTTCGTCCCTCTCTTGTTTTTATATATCTTTATTTTAAGGGCTCGTCTTCGTCCCTCTCTTGTTTTTATATATGTTTATTTTAAGGTCTCTTCTTCGTCCCTCTCTTGTTTTTATTTATGTTTATTTTAATTGTATTAAAAATGCTAACTCAAGGGCTGGAAAAGATTTCTCCCAGAAACTAGTAGTTCCCGGTTTGATGGCATCCTCCTGGTGTATTTCATTATAGTCTGTGATTATATATGTTATCATTGGTCGAATTCATATGTACAGTTCTGTTAGGTGATTTAACTGTGTTTTCTTGTCTTTGTAACATGAACAGATCAGAATCAGAAGATTGTAATGATTGCAGTCGTTGTTGATGCGGCAGTGGCTTTGTTTGTCGCAATCGTTGATGTCATGACAGTGTATGTACGGAGGAAAAATGTTGCCTGCCAAGAATTATTTTAAATTTATTTTAAGTTAAATAATATATTTAAATAAAAGATTTGGCGTTAGTAACTACTTAATTAACACAAGGTATGTATTATTGGTAGATAAATTTTATCATCGTTTATTGCATCAAAGCAATAACATTTTATCCGTTTGAATTTTTTAACTTACTGATTTTAAAATTACGGTAGTGAAGGCCCTATGCCCAGATGTGGGTGAAGAGGACTAAGTAAGTTATTAAATATACTAAGGTAAATATATAATTATATTTTTTATCTTTTTCAGCTTACTAACAGAAACCTTCCGCATATTCCGCAGACAATTATAAGGAACTGAACCGTGAACACATTTAACCAAAGTGCTATAATGTACAATGAGCTTGAACTTCCCGTGTACGCAAATGACAACTGGTGACATTTCTGCAAAAACATAGTTGAGGTGCCATAAAACCATACAACACTAGATAAGAAAAATTGTATAAAGATCATTAGATTTATGTAATGAAAAGGAGTATATATATGCTGACAGTCTATATAGATATATATATACATATTGAACTTGACTGACAAAACGAGCCAAATCTTTTAGTAAGTGATTTTATATTCTGCTCTGTATAGATCACTGACGACAATAACTGGATATAAAACGGACTTTTGCAAAAAATACTTTTTTCGTTGGGCGTGTATATATATATATATATATATATATATATATATATATATATATATATTTATATATACATATATATATGTATATGTATGCATAAGTATATGCTAAGTAAAGTTTCACGGTGTCGATATCATTCATGTATTGACAATTCGTTATCATTGTTATACAATGATATTCAATTTTCATGTAATTGATGTAGAATACATTGTGTAAATTGATGACGGCGTATTTGTGTATAAGTCTGGATCTGTAATTTGTTTTTGTTATCACAATCTGGGGATTTCAAAGATGAAACGATCATTCTCGAAATATAACGTGGAATCAAAATAGTTTAATAAATATGTTCGAAACCTTGTTTACATCGATGATACGTGTTTTTTCTTTGTTTGTTTGTTAATAATTAATCTATGTTGATTGTTTTATATAGCAAACCCTACTTGGACATGATGTTGTTATACCGGATATGATAGTTTAAGTTGACATAACGCTTGGTCCTCTTTTTGATAGCTAATTCTAGTTTCATTTGAGAGAGTGAAAGCTTTGCTACTACGCCTAAAATGACCAGTAGCATAGCAAAACATTTAGATAAGAATATATAAGAATATCGTGAAAATGAGCATTAATAAAAAGGTGTGTTTTCAAAGCCCTCTTAAAGCTTGTCAGTGTTGAAATGGCCCTGCGGTTAACAGGAAGGCTGTTCCATAGAGTCTGGGCATCAGAATAAAAGAATCGCTCCCCGAGGCGTGGCATGGTCATAGGTGTGATCAGGAGTCGTTCATCACCGCAGCGAAGAGGTCTGCTCGGTTGATTAATATTGATCATATCTGATATGTAGGCTGGTGCAGTGCCATTGATCGCACGGAAAGTGTGTACCAGAACCTTGTACAATAAGCTTGAAATTAATATGTACAATAATTACAAGTAGGGACATTTCTGCAAAAACAGTTGAGGTGTCATAAAACCATACAACACTAGATAAGAAAGATTGTATATAGACCATTACAGATTTATGCAAGGAAATGGAGATTCATATATATATATATGTGTGTGTGTTTATGCATAAGTATATGCTTAGTAAAGTGTCGATATCATTCTTGTATTGACAATTCGTTATCATTTTCATACAATGACATTCAATGATCATGTAAATATTGTAGAATGCATTGTGTAAATTGATGACGGGGTATTTGAGTATACGTGTATAAGTCTACCTCTGTTATGATTTTGCTTACCACAGTTTGAATAGTTTACATCAGTGATACGCGTTTTGTGTTAAAGTTTAATCACTGTTGATTGTATAGCAAACCCTACTTGAACAGGATGTTGTTAAATTAGATATGATAGTTTAAGTTGACATAACGCTACATAGTCCTCTTTTTGATAACTGATTCTAGTTTCATTTGAGAGAGTAAAAGCTTTGCTATGGCGGCTGAAAATGACCAGAAGCATGGAAATCAGGAAGCCTGGCTTAATTTAAAAAGACACACAATTATAATCTTCTTCTTATACAAAGTTTGTGCTCAAACTTTGGAACAATAAGAATTGAAATTATTTTAATATTTCTTTAATAAAGAATAGGAGATAACAACATCAATTACTTTTTGTTGTTGTTGTATTAACAATATTTATATGTTTGTAACCACAACTTGACAAAAATATCAGCGCAGCTTGATGGAAATGACTTGACAAGTAGTAGAGTCCAAGAAAACGTAAAAAGTATCAACTATAGCATACTTTCGGCAGATTGAACCTGAAGCTTGACAACCCCAAATGTAAGGATTATAACATTTTCAAGCATTTGATAAATGAACAGTAGCAATTTAAAGAGCATGTTTTCTTTAGTTGTACATGCGCTGATTATGCTATTCATTTGCTGTGGAGCAATAATGTTTGAATTAATCCTATTTATATAATCTTTGTTCATAGGTCACCTTGTTGTTTTAACAACGTTTATTGCTAAATTATAAGTTTACTACGCACGTCTATGTTCCTTTTACATAACTTATTTAACTAGCATTACTCCTAAACATTTCTTAATATCTTATATCATTTTAATACAAGTATATTCAATTTTAAAATTACTCTTGTAGAACGCAACAAGAAATACTTTAATTTTTGTGGTATAAAGAATCTTGTAACCACAATTAGAAAAATATATATCAGCGCTTCTTGATGGAAATAAATTGACAAGAAGTAGATTCAAACAAAAAGTAAAAAATCAACTACAGCAAAATTTTGGCAGACAGAGCCGTACCATATTTGTTAATAATTATATATCGAAGCTTTACAACCATAAAAGGTAAGGATTATAACATTTCCAAGCTTATAATTTGATAAAGGAAGAGAAGCGATCTAAAGAACATCTTGTCTTTGTTGGTCCGTGCCCTGATATATTATTATACGCAAAATAAGGACAACTTTTCTACCGTCAACTGATTCAAGTACATATAATATCCATAACGGAAGTAACAAATACAATCTGCGTACAGTTCCCTTGAAAAGAAAATATCGTCTGTGTCTTTTTTTCTACCTTCAAGCACACGTTGTAAGAGCATGCCTACTTCCACATATAAATCAGACAATGTTGTTTTAGAAGATAATGTTGCTATACAGGGGCAATAAGTAAGCAAAAAAACTATAGATCCATTATCCTATCTTTGCTAAGAAATGTGTTTGTATTTTGGGTTTTACGGCACACCGACACTTTACAGGCCATACGACGCCAAATATATTAAAGTTTAACGATAAGGAAAATAATGAGGTTAAATCTTAAATATGTGAGTTTAAATATAAAAAATATATCAGGTTTAAATTGTGAATTATAAGTGAAAACAGGTTAGCATATTAAACAGTTAAAAATGTATGACATAAGCTTAATAAACCGTTTAAAAATTTATAAATTATTAAGAATAGCAATCTTATTCAGGAAGCAAACAAACTTAGAATCGGATACTGTCTTAAATAGTTCATATATGTTATTTACATTAAAATGAATATGGAATGTATCAATAAAATTAATTAAAATATGAATAACTGTCAGAGGATCCTAGCAATGAATACATTCAGTTGAAATTCTCTTTTTAAAATACATGAATGAGTTAATCTAGTATGTCCAATGCGACAGCGGGTAAGAGCTACGTCTTCCCGTCTACTTTCTCTACAAGCACCGACGTTAGGCTTAATTACGTGTAATTTGCTACAAACAATACTGTCCCAACATATTTGCCACTTGGTTAAAAATATGTCGGTTAATAAGTTATTTAAAATCAGTGTGTGGGATGCAAAGATCTGTCTCAGTGAGGGCTGAGGTATATTTTGCCCTCTGGTCTGCATCATCGTTTCCTCGGATGCCTACAAGACTAGGAAGCCAACAGAAGGAGATTTCGTTAATGCCATATAAACTTTAAAGTTTAAACATATATAAAGGCGATCGGAATACTTCTCACGGAGTTAATTACATTTACTATTTATGTTTCAGGACACAAGTGACTGTAGCGAGCCGGAACGTTCTCTTCCATCAACGCGAGGCAGGGGTACAAGTCGTGGATGCGGTCATGGACCTCAAAGAACAACACAGCCCAGACAACCAGCCCGCTCCAAAACGTCACAAGGGTATGGCTGGGAATTTCTGAATCCTCTGGATGATTTTGATTGTTCATGGTTGCCAGAGAACAACAACGTAGAGGTGTGTTGGTGGACACCCACCGTTTCCAACCAGTTGATTTCTTCAGGCGTTTCCTTCCCATACAATTGACAAATCTCATCGTTGCCAATACCAATAAGTATGCATAACAGTATTTAGAGGGACATGACGATGAAGGGCAATACTCTAGACTGAGAAATTGGACACCGGTAGCTGCTCAAGATATAGACGCATGTGTTGCTCTTCAGATTGCGATGGGCATCAACAGCAAACCTGAGATCGAGGATTATTGGTCAACCTACTTGTTGACACAAAATGCTTTTTTGTGATGTTATTCCCAGAAACAAATATAATTGAAAATAGGTCAACACATCAAACGGTTTAAAAATGTCAGAAAATTGTAGTTTTACGCAAATTAGGAATTGTATCTGCTAAAGACTATATTAATACTTAATATCAGCGCATGAAAACATACATATAACTATAACTCAGCGCATCTTTTCAAAGAGCAATGAGAGCGCTTTCGCAGGTAGACACAGCAGACGACATTTTCAACACCTCGGCTGTGGTCTGTTGTTTTATCTCATACCAGAGTATCGCGTTTCAGCTGCATCGCCTCAGAATGTGGATTAGAGTGGTTTTGGTCAGTTGGTTAGAGGGCTTAGCGAGCCATGTACGTTTTGCGCTAGTCAGTGTAGTATAAAGTTCAATATTGATTTTATAGTCGTTGATTTAGTGTTTATAAGACTTCCTAGTTGGCATTGACTTCACAATCATCGCCATCATGTTAAATAGAATTCATGTTGTTTGGTTTCATGTTTAATCATACATCGTTTTTCTCATGTTTATATTAGTTGTAGTTGGTTTTTAGTAGTTTGTACATATTGTAGAACACTGGATGTCGAGCACATGTTTGTAAATATTACGCTCATCTAAACCCCTAGAACCCAATGCCGGGCATCAATCTATTTTCATTGTAACCGTAGTCATATGAAGCAAAGTCACTGACACCTTAGTGCCAGGACCGATTTTTAAGTCAAGGTAGTGTCGAGAGCGGCAGATTCGAACATTATAGTTCAAGGGAATCTGCCCGAGCACATCCTGACAATGTATAAGGGTTGGTAAATAAAAAAATTGTAACTTATTAAGAATACTAATCTCGTTCAAGAAGCAAACAAGTTGAGAATCCGACACTGTCCTAAATAGTTCGTACATTTTATTGACATTAAAATAGAGTGAGCGAAGTGGCACTTGTCAATGGATATATTTATTTATTCAAAGTCGGTGCCTGAAGGCCAACGTCCAGTATCTCCTCGCGTGTTTCATGAACAAGTGAACGATGGATTCTTTGAAGGGATTGAACTGAGAGCCAGTAAGCGAGGTCGTCCTTTCAGGTCCGAGAAACCAGACCGTCTGACTGGATGGCACTTTCCTGGAAAGTACGCTGACATCAAATTCAGGCCTGACTGTGTAGTCTGTAGTGATAGGCAAACACCAGGATGGAAGCGAGTGCAGACGCTTCATTATTGCAGAGAATGTGATAAACCCATATGTGTGGATGAATGTTTTAGGATTTATAACACCTATAAAGACTTAAGAAGTGTGGCAGCAAAAGAAATACACAAACTGTGAATAAGTGATGATAAAATGAGACAAATGACAAGAATGTCAGTCCCGAACCATGGACAATGTAAATGTCACTTCGGGAGATATTATGTGATACATAATATATAATATAGAATACTTACATAATCATGCTATATTTTCTTTGCATTGTCAATAAACATGCCTTAGTTTATTTATAACTTGTGCATTAAAGTTAGAAAAAGTTTGTTCTCATCTGTACAAAAGTTACCCGGTTTCTAGTATAACTATAGTTTATACATAATGAAATATATATCATGATGGTCATATAAAAGTTATATGTACATTTTCTTGATCTATAATTTACTAGGAACAAAACTGGTAAGTTTTGTTAAGACATATTTAAAAACAAGGAAGTTATGGCCAATTAAGTAGCAGTTCCATATTTTCCAAGAATTGCCCAGAATTATTTAGCGCTCAGTTTAAAGCACTACCAGTTTTACCAGAAAGAAAACAAAAGAAACGAATCACCTGAGCTAAACAAATATGAAAATAAAATAAAAAAAAAAGCATAATAGTAAGTTTGAAGATGACTTAGATTTCAAATCGCACTGAACATAAAATACCGTATATATATAATCTAGATTGTTAAAGTCTTAACATTATTTTTCAGACCCATCTACTCTATGGCTTCATCCTAGAGCTTCCAAAGAACTTCCATTTCACCTTGCCAGACAAATCTTTTCCCGGATGAAGCAAATGTCCATACGCGGAAAATGGCCAGAACTGACAGTGGAATGCAGTTTCACTGATGGGTCATACAACTTCACTCACTAAATGGACAAAAGACAATACACCGCGCCTCCAGACAATCGCGTTTAAAAATAGCTATCGCTGCAGTGTAGGTCGGATAGGAAATGTATGTTTAAATGACGAGTGCTTATTTATGTTTGACTGTTCTAGGACCGTTGAAACAAAACTACAAGCTTGGAAAATCGCCCCTAGAAACGATGTATATGGTAAATTTAACATATGGTTAAAGCTCTGTGAACAGAAGACTAGTCTACAGATGGTTTGAACGCTTTCGAGAGGGTGATGAGTAACTGGATGAACGTACAAGGATCGGAAGGCTAGCAACACGAACTGAGCGAACGTCAGAATTGTTTCCGATGCTGTTGAGGAGGATCGGCGCTTGAGCATTCGATCTCTCTCTGAACAGTCAGACTTCAGTTACCGTACTGTAGAGCGCATTCTTACTGAAGATTTGAAGATGAGGCGTGAAAATGCTAGGAGGAGATGCTAAGATTGCTGACGGATGAACAAATGATTTCACGCGCGAAAGAAAAGGAAAAAAATAAGGCGCTACAGTCGAGAGGGCGAGCTGTTTCTTCGCAATGTTATCACCGTAGATAAAACTTGGCTTTTCTAATACGACCCTGAAACGAAGATACACAGTAGCCAGTGGAAACGAGACACATCCACTTACCAAACAAGGCAAGCGTAACCAAGACAATGGGAAAACACATGTTTACTGTGTGTTTCGATATGTAAGGAATTATTCTCAGCCACAACGTACCGAAAGGCCAGACCGTCAACGCCACAAATTATTTACAGGTGAGTTTAATTGTTTGATTTGGTTGAAAACATACTCCGCATATGTCAACTATTATAAAAATACAGGAGTATTAAATATCAGAATTAAGATTAAATGTAATCAATGTTTCTATTAAAGGCATATTTATTCGAAATCAAAATTTATCGTTAAAGGTCTTGACACTTTATTTGCTGACGGTGCTGCGCATGAAGAGGAGTCCCGACTTATCTCCGTGTGACTTTGCGCTCTTTCCTTATCTGAAGGCGACCTCACGAGTCAGCGATTTGAGAATCTACGTGAACTACAGACGGAGATCAATCGCATACTGTCACGACTCCATTCCGAGTGGTTTGCGAATGTATTCCAGAAGTGGGTAACGAGGCACAGACATTGTATTGAGAATGATGGACGTTATTGTGAGGAGTGACGTTGCGGTATTGTGATATTTGTTAGTAACGTCGTTGACGTCGTTTGTGTGAGGCGCTGGTCGCTGATATGCTTTATGTGATTATCTGTTATTTATTAACCATTTGGTTTATGTAGATAAAACTTTACATGATATTCCGTTTGTTTGTTTATTGGGTTTATCGTCCCACCAAAAGTATTTCAGTTATCTGGAGACGGTGTCCACTTGAAGCAGATATAGTGCTGCCTTCACTGTGTTTATTTTAAGGGCTCTTCTTTGTCCCTCTCTTGTTTTTATATATGTTTTTTTAAGGGCTTTTCTTTGTCCCTCTCTTGTTTTATATATGTCTATTTTAAATGTATTATATAAATGTATTATAATTGCTGACTCAAGGACTGGAAAAGATTTCTCCCAAAAACTAGTAGTTCCCGGTATGTTGGCATTTTCCTGATTTATTTCCTCATAGTCTGGGATTATATATGTTGTCCTCTGGCGAATTCATATGTACAATTCTGTTTAGGTGATTCAACTGTGTTTTCTTGTCTTTGAAACTTGAACAGGTCGGGATCAGAAGATTATAAAGATAGCAGTCGTTGTTGATGCGGCAGTGGCTTTGTTTGTCGCAATCTTTGACGTCACGGCAGTGTGTGTAAGAAAGAATGGTGATCGCCAAGAAGTATTTTATTACTTATTTTAAGTTAAATAAATAATTTTTTTAAATAAAAGATGTGGCGTCAGTAACGATTTAATTAACACAAAGTATGTTTTATTTGTATCCGTTAGAAAATTTTAACTTACTGATTTTAAATTTACGGTAGTGAAGGCCCCATATGCCCAGATGTGGGTGAAGTGGACTAAGGAAGTAAGTTATTAAATATACTTAGGTACATATATGATTATATTTTTTATCTTTTTCAGCTAAGCAACAGGAACCTTCCGCATATCACGCAGAACATTACCAGCAATTGAACCGTGCAGACATTGGACAAAGTGTTACAATGTACAATGAGCTGGTAATGAATATTTACGCAAATGACAAGTGGTGACATTTCGTACATGGTCCTCTTTTTGATAGCTAATTCTAGTTTCATTTGTGAGAGTGAAAGCTTTGCTACTGCGGCTGAAATGGCCAGTAGCATAGCAAAACATTTAGATAAGAATAAAAATATAAAAGTATATCGTGAAAATGAGCATTAATAATAAGGTGTGTTTTCAAAGCCCACTTACAACTGTGTTGAGAGGGCCCTGCGGTTAACAGGAAGGCTGTTCCATAGCCTAGGGCAGCAGAATAAAAGAATCGCTCACCTAGGTGTGATCAGTAGTCGTTCATCACCGGAGCGAAGAGGTCTGCTCGGTTGATGGATGTTGATCATACCTTATATGTAGGCTGGTGCAGTGTCATTGATCGCACAGACAGTGTGTACAAGAACCTTGTACAATGAGCTAGAAATGAAAATTTACGCAAATGAAAAGTGGTGACATTTCTGCAAAAACAGATTTATGCAAGGAAATGGAGATTGTATATGTTGACTGTCTACATAAGTCGTGTAAACATATATATTGAACTTCACTGACAAAACGAGCTTTTACGGCAAACCGTTTGGTGATTTTATACTCTGCTCAGTATAGATCACTGACGACTATAACGGGATATAAAACTGACATTTACCTTTGCGAAATCTTTTCGTTGGGCGTGTGTGTATATATATGTATGCATACGTTTATGCTAAGTAAAGTTCAATGTCGATAATTCATGTATTGACAATTCGTTATCATTTGTATACAGTGATATTCAATGTTTATGTAATTATTGTAGAATACATTGTGTGAATTGATGACGGCGTATTTGTGTATAAGTCTGGCTCTGTAACTTGTTTTCTTATCACAATCTGGGAATTTCAAAGATGAAACGTTCATTCTCGAAATACAACGTGGAATCAAAATAGTTTTAATAAATATGTTAGAAACCGTTGTTTTCATCGATGATACGTGTTGTTTGTTTTTGTTTGTTAAACATAAAGAAGAGGACTAAGTAAGTTATTAAATATACTTAGGTAAATATATAGTTATATTTTGTATCTTTTTCAACTTACTAACAGACACCTTCCGCAGATCCCGCAGACAATTATAAGGAACTGAACCGTGAAGTCATTGGACAAAGTGCTTCAATGTACAATGAGCTTGAACTTCCCGAATATGCAAATGACACTTCGGCAAAAAATAGTTGAGGTGTCATAAAACAATACAACACTAGATAAGAAAAAATGTATAAAGACCATTACAGTTTTATGCAATGAAAAGGAGATTATATATGCTGACGGTATATATATATATATATATATATATATATATATATATATATATATATATATATATATATTAATAGCGAATTATATTAAACGTATATACCAACAGCCAGTGCAAAAATATAGCAGATTTCTCTGATCGCCTCCAGTGTTGTTGTAAACTTTATATTCGATGGCATAAACAAAAATTATGTTCTTTTTCATAATTTCATATATTTTCTAACATAGACATACATATTAGAGGGTTCTTCTTCGTCCCTCTCTTGTTTTTATATTTGTTTATTTTAAGCTCTCTTCTTTGCCCCTCTCTTGTTTTATATATGTTTATTTTAAGGGCTTTTCTTCGTCCCTCTCTTGTTTTTATATATGTTTATTTTTATTTATTAAAATTGCTGACTCAAGGACTGGAAAAGATTTCTCAAAAAAACTAGTAGTTCCCGATATATTGGCATTTTCCTGGTCTATTTTATTATAGTCTGGGATTATATGTTATCCTTGGGCGAATTCATATGTACATTTTTAGGTGATTTAACTGTTTTTTTCTTGTCTTTGAAACCTGAACAGGTCGGGATCAGAAGAGTGTAAGGATCGCAGTCGTTTTTGATGCGGCAGTGGTTGTGGTTGTTTCAATCGTTGATGTCACGGCAGTGTGTGTAAGAAAGAATTGTGCCTGCCAAGAAGTTTTTATTATTTATTTTAAGTTAAATAAATAATTTATTTAAATAAAAGATGTGGCGTTATGAACTATTTAATTAACACAGGGTATGTATTATTTGTACATAAATTTCATCATCTTTTTTTTGCATCAAAGCAATAACATTTTATCCGTTTGAAGATTTTAACTTACTGATTTTAAAATTACGGCAGTGAAGGCCCTTTGCCCAGATGGGGTGAAGAGGACTAAGTTATTAAATATACTTAGGTAAATATATAATTATATTTTTTATCTTTTTCAGCTAATCAACAGAAACCATCCGGAGATCCAGCAGTTCAGTACAAGCAACTAAACCGTGCAGACATTGGACAAAGTGCTACAACGTACAATGAGCTTGAACTGCATGTGTACGCAAATGACAACTGGTGACATTTCTGTAAAAAAAGTTGAGTTGCCATAAAACCATACAACACTAGATAAGAAAAATTGTATATAGACCATTACAGATTTATGCAAGGACATGGAGATTGTATATGTTGACTGTCTACGTAAGTCGTGTAAACATATATATTGAACTTGACTGACAAAACGAGCTTTTACGGCAAACCGTTTGATGATTTTATACTCTGCTCAGTATAGATCACTGACGACTATATAGAGAATACCAGGTTAGTGTTGATATAGATAAATGTTATCATGCGAGGCTAAGAAAATCAGAAAGCACGAGGCTTGCCGAGTGCTTTCTGATTTTCGGGCCGAGCATGATAACATTTATCTATATCAACACTAACCTGGTATTCTTTTTATCCCACCATCAACAGCTTTTTAAAGGGAAACATTTAAATTTACCGCTACTGCTCCTCCCTTACATGATCTGACATTCCAATGCAATACACGGAATTCATGCGCGAGCAATAGAGTAATTCGGCTATAAGTAATAGTTCTATTTAACAATAAAAAGATAAGACAATAAACATGTTATTCCTTTTTATTTTATTTGCGCTATACATAAGGTAGTAATTTTATTGATTAAAATAACTGAAAATAATGGTTGGAAAAAAAGGACAACAAAAATCACACCCTCGTGTAAAGTTATACATGTAGTGTGTAATGTCAAGGCCGTGTAACATTAAAGTTGCTACGCACTTGGCATTAAGAAACACGAATTACATTCGAGGTTTGTGTGTGTGTTTGTGGCTGTAACAAACAGTAGCTTATGGATTTTAGTTGTTGATGACATTGAAATTATGAACATTGAACATAGCGCTTTAAAATTTCGAAGATAGTTGTGTTTTTGACAGGATGACTTGCGAAATTTGGAGAAATGTTGGGATTGGAGGTGGTGGGTTGGTGTTCATGTTTACGTCTAGAAACTGATTTTTTAGCACATTTGTCCAGATCTGTGCAGTCAGCTGTATTTGGTTCGACTAAAGATCGAGCTCTATCTAAAACGTTTGATTGTTCATCATGTAACGACATTTGATCATCAGGGTCTGCCCTAAGATTAGACAGATGATTGCAATCTGAGACAGTCACCACCGATTCAAGATCAATTTCATTCTAAAAAATGTTCGGATTAAAGCCAGACTTTGCCTCGAAATCCTCGTAGCTCATCTCTTCAACACTGCTTAGGTTTTTACACGATTCTTCATCACATTCTTTCAATTCACTCTTAATAACATCAAAACAACGGGGACTCGCATGATCGGACATTTCGAGAGTTGTTTTTATTTTTGCAGACTACAAATTCGTACTTTTATTGATTTTATTACTATTACTTAACAATTTTAATCATGTTCCTGTAATGCACGTTGTTTCATTTTTCTGCTGGATCTAGTATTTTTTTTCTTCAAATTTTCTAAATCATTGTTAAATAAAACTTCGGCATGAAGCGAGGAACTGTCCGCTTAGCTCAGTCGGTAAAGACGCTGCCACTTAGATTTTAAATTCTGCAGGTCAGAGATCGAAACCGCTCGCCTCCTCTTTTTTAAATAGCCTATTTTGCTCTATTTCACCAATATTTATATTATGGACATTTTTGGGGTGACCACAAGCATAATTACGGGATAAATTAGTTTCGTTCTCGTAAACACTCCTGATCGTTTCGTCAAAAAAGTAGTCCGGCTTAGAGCAGGTGCGCGAATATCGGTTGATAAAGCTCATCTTTATCACACGGGTTATATCAACCGATATTTAAAGAGATGGTGGGATAAAACGGGATATAAAACGGACATTTACCTTTGCGAAAATTGCTTTTTTTTCGTTGGGCGTGTGTGTGTATATATATATATACATATGTATGTACTTATTTATGTATGTATGCATAAAAGTATATGCTAAGTAAAGTTCACAGTGTCGATATCATTCATGTATAGACAATTCGTTATCATTTTTATACAATGATATTCAATGTTTATGTAATTATTGTAGAATACATTGTGTAAATTGATGACGGTGTATTTGTGTATAAGTCTGGCTTTGTAATTTGTTTTCTTATCACAATCTGGGGATTTCAAAGATGAAACGTTCATTCTCGAAATACAATTTGGAATCAAAATAGTTTGAATAAATATGTTAGCAACCGTTGTTAACATCGATGATACGTGTTGTTTGTTTTTGTTTGTTAAACATAAAGAAGAGGACTAAGTAAGTTATTAAATATACTTAGGTAAATATATAATTATATTTTTTTTTAACTTACTAACAGACACCTTCCGCAGATCCCGCAGACAATTATAAGGAACTGAACCGTGAAGACATTGGACAAAGTGCTTCAATGTACAATGAGCTTGAACTTCACGTGTATGCAAATGACACTTCGGCAAAAAATAGTTGAGGTGTCATAAAACAATACAACACTAGATAAGAAAAATTGTATAAAGACCATTACAGATTTATGCAATGAAAAGGAGATTCTATATGCCGACGGTATATATATATATCAGTAGCGAATCATATTAAACGTATATACCAACAGCCAGTGCAAAAATATAGCAGATTTCTCTGATCGCCTCCAGTGTTGTTGTAAACTTTATATTTGATGGCATGAACAAAAATTATGTGCTTTTTCATAATTTCATATATTTTCTAACATAAACATACATATTAGAGGATTCTTCTTAGTCCCTCTCTTGTTTTTATATATGTTTATGTTAAGGGTTTTTCTTCGTCCCACTTTTGTTTTTATATATGTTTATTTAAAGGGCTCTTTTTTGTCCCTCTCTTGTTTTTATATATGTTTATCTTAATTGTATTAAAATTGCTGGCGCAAGGACTGGAAATTATTTCTCCCAAAAACTAGTAGTTCCCGGTATGTTGGCATTTTCCTGGTATATTTCCTTATAGTCTGGGATTATATATGTTATCCTTGGGCGAATTCATATATACAATTCTGTTTAGGTGATTCAACTGTTTTTTGTTCTTGTCTTTGAAACCTGAACAGGTCGGGATCAAAAGAGTGTAAGGATCGCAGTCGTTGTTGATGCGGCAGTGGTTGTTTCAATCGTTGATGTCACGGCAGTGTGTGTAAGAAAGAATGGTGCCTGCCAGGAAGTTTTTTATTATTTATTTTAAGTTAAATAAATAATTTATTTAAATAAAAGATGCAGCGTTATTAACTATTTAATTAACACAAGGTATGTATAATTTGTACATAAATTTTATCATCTTTTTTGCATCAAAGCAATAACATTTTATCCGTTTGAATATTTTAACTTACTGATTTTAAAATTACTGTAGTGAAGGCCCTTTGCCCAGATGTGGGTGAAGAGGACTAAGTAAGTTATTAAATATACTTAGATAAATATATAATTATATTTTTTTTATCTTTTTCAGCTAAGCAACAGAAACCATCCGGAGATCCAGCAGTTCAGTACAAGCAACTAAACCGTGCAGACATTGGACAAAGTGCTACAATGTACAATGAGCTTGAACTGCATGTGTACGCAAATGACACTGGTGACATTTCTCGAAAAAATAGTTGAGTTGCCATAAAACCATACAACACTAGATAAGAAAAATTGTATATAGACCATTACAGTTTTATGCAAGTAAATGGAGATTGTATATGCTGACTGTCTACATAAGTCGTGTAAACATATATATTGAACTTGACTGACAAAGCGAGCTTTTAGGGCAACCCGTTTGGTGATTTTATACTCTGTTCAGTATAGATCACTGACGACTATAACGGGATATAAAACGGACATTTACCTTTGCGAAAATTGCTTTTTTCGTTGGGTGTGTATGTATATATGTATGCATAAGTTTATGCTAAGTAAAGTTCAATGTCGATATCATTCATGTATTGACAATTAGTTATCATTGTTATACAATGATATTCAATGTTCATGTAATTATTGTAGAATACATTGTGTAAATTGATGACGGTGTATTTGTGTATAAGTCTGGTTTTGTAATTTGTTTTCTTATCACAATCTGGGGATTTCAAAGATGAAACGTTCATTCTCGAAATACAACGTGGAATCGGAATAGTTTGAATAAATATGTTAGCAACCGTTGTTTACATCGATGATACGTGTTTTTGTTTGTTAAAAATAAAGAAGAGGACTGAGTAAGTTATTAAATATACTTAGGTAAATATATAATTATATTTTTTTTATCTTTTTTAACTTACTAACAGACACCTTCCGCAGATCCCGCAGACAATTATAAGGAACTGAACCGTGAAGACATTGGACAAAGTGCTTCAATGTACAATGAGCTTGAACTTCCCATCTATGCAAATGACACTTCGGCAAAAAATAGTTGAGGTGTCATAAAACAATACAACACTAGATAAGAAAAATTGTATAAAGACCATTACAGATTTATGCAATGAAAAGGAGATTCTATATGCTGACGGTATATATATATCAGTAGCGAATCATATTAAACGTATATACCAACAGCCAGTGCAAAAATATAGCAGATTTCTCTGATCGCCTCCAGTGTTGTTGTAAACTTTATATTTGATGGCATGAACAAAAATTATGTGCTTTTTCATAATTTCATATATTTTCTAACATAAACATACATATTAGAGGGTTCTTCTTCGTCCCTCTCTTGTTTTTATATATGTTTATTTTAAGATCTCTTCTTTGTCCCTCTCGTGTTTTATATATGTTTATTTTAAGGGCTCTTCTTCGTCACTCTCTTGTTTTTATATATGTTTATTTTTATTTATTAAAATTGCTGACTCAAGGACTGGAAAAGATTTCTCCCAAAAACTAGTAGTTCCCGATATGTTGGCATTTTCCTGGTCTATTTCATTATACTCTGGGATTATATATGTTATTCTTGGGCGAATTCATATGTACATTTTTAGGTGATTTAACTGTTTTTCTTGTCTTTGAAACCTGAACAGGTCGGGATCAGAAGATTGTAAGGATCGCAGTCGTTGTTGATGCGGCAGTGGTTGTGGTTGTTTCAATCGTTGATGTCACGGCAGTGTGTGTAAGAAAGAATTGTGCCTGCCAAGAAATTTTTTATTATTTATTTTAAGTTAAATAAATAATTTATTTAAATAAAAGATGTGGCGTTATGAACTATTAAATTAACACAAGGTATGTATTATTTGTACATAAATTGTATCATCTTTTTTTGCATCAAAGCAATAACATTTTATCCGTTTGAAGATTTTAACTTACTTATTTTAAAATTACGGTAGTGAAGACCCTTTGCCCAGATGTGGGTGAAGAGGACTAAGTTATTAAATATACTTAGATAAATATATAATTATATTTCTTTATCTTTTTCAGCTAAGCAACAGAAACCATCCGGAGATCCAGCAGTTTAGTACAAGCAACTAAACCGTGCAGACATTGGACAAAGTGCTACAATGTACAATGAGCTTAAACTGCATATGTACGCAAATGACAACTGGTGACATTTCTCCAAAAAATAGTTGAGTTGCCATAAAACCATACAACACTAGATAAGAAAAATTGTATATAGACCATTACAGATTTATGCAAGGAAATGGAGATTGTATATGTTGACTGTCTACATAAGTCGTGTAAACATATATATTGAACTTGACTAACAAAACGAGCTTTTACGGCAAATCGTTTGGTGTTTTTATACTCTGCTCAGTATAGATCACTGACGACTATAACGGGATATAAAACGGACATTTACCTTTGCGAAAATTGCTTTTTTCGTTGGGCGTGTATATATATATAAGTATATGCTAAGTAAAGTTCACAGTGTCGATATCATTCATGTATTGAAAATTCGTTATCTTTTTTATACAATAATATTCAATGCTAATGTTATTATTGTATAATCCATTGTATAAATTGATGACGGGGTATTTGTGTATAAGTCTTCCTTTGTTATTATTTTGCTTACCACAGTCTGACGATTTCTAGGATGAAACGTTCATTCACAAAATACTACGTGGAGTCGGAATAGTTTGACAAAATATATTAGCAACCTTTGTTTACATCGATGATACGCGTTTTTTTGTTGTTGTTAAAGTTAAATCAATGTTGATTGTTTCATAAAGCAAACGCTACTTGAACAGGATGTTGCTAAACTGGATATGATAGGTTAAGTTGACGTAACGCTACATGGTCCTCTTTTTTATATCTTATTTTAGTTTCATTTTAGAGAGTAAAACCTATTGCGGCTGAAAATGACCAGTAGCACGGAAATCACGTAGCCACTTAATAGCCTTAAGACATTTCATCTTGATGCAATTGATATGTGGAGGAAAAGTCAGTTTTCTGTCAAAATTCACTCCAAGAAACTAGTTTCCTGGTCGACGGGAATGCGACCGTTATTTAAAAACAATTCAGGGTCAATATGAAGACCTCGTTCTCATAGAAATGTATACAGTTGGTTTTGGTTGGAGGAAATTTAAAACCGTTAGTGTTGCTCCGTTATTGCAAGTTATTTAGACATTGCAGTAATTGCCTTTCAATTGTACTCTTTTTAGAGCGATAACAATAACGAAATCGTCCACAAAAAGTGAAGAGTCAACCTCTTAATGAAGGTTCTTTTTACAATATTTATTTATACTTATGTTAAAAAAGAAAACAGATAGAATACTACACAAGAGAACACCTTGTTCCTGGTTATGAACAGATGACAGAGTGGACCCAATCTTGACCTGACAATTTCTGTCAGAAAGGAAGCTGTCCATGAATATTGGTAGAGGACCCTTGAGACCAACGTCACCTAAGTTCAACGTCACCTAAGACCAACGTCACCTTAATCTTTAAAATCAAGATAGAAAAACACAGCAACAAAGTGTTCCTTCTTGATAAAGGCATCACGATTGACTAATAAACACATATAGTACTCGCTTGATCTCCTGTGTACTTGATAACACATACTTGCTTGAGTAGACACACCATTCGAAATAGCTTCCCAGTAAGAATCAGAATTGGGTTAAGAGATCAATGTCATATGGTTACCATTCAGTTATAGTAATCCACACCAAACTAGAGTCGCTGTGAGCCAGTAACATTCACAAAAACAAAGCATAGTTTAATCAAGAGCATATTTGTATGACAGCCGTCACTTCAGCGCACACTTCAAGATCAGCGCATGTAAATTATGTATATTTTTTTCATAAAAAAACAACTTATAATCTATTTATAATTAATATTATATTAATACAAAGTTTGTGTTTCCCAGCCTTGGAACAATAAGAATTGAACTTTATTTTAATATTTCTTTATAAAAAGTAAGAGATAACAACATCAATTACTTTATTTTTTGTTGTATGAACAATGTTTGTAACCACAATTTCAGAAAAATATCAGCGCAGCTTGATGGAAATGCCTTGGCAAGTAGTAGAGTCCACGAAAACGTTAAACATATCTACTATAGCATAATTTCGGCAGATTGAACCTGAAGCTTGACAACCACAAAAGTAAGGAGTATAACATTTCCAAGCTTATAATTTGATAAAAGAACAGAATCAATTTCAAGAGCATGTTGTCTTTACTTGTACATGCGCTAATTAAATTATTCATTTGCTGTGGAGCAATAATGTTTCAATGAATCCCGTTATTTATGTAATCTTTGTTCATAGGTCACCTTGTTGTTTTAACCAAATTTACTGCTAAATTATAAGTTTACTACGCACGTCTTTTTTCCTTTTACATAACTTATTAAACTAGCATTACTCCTAAACATTTCTTAATATCTTATTTCATTTTATTACAAGTATATTCAATTTTCATATTACTCTTGTAGAATGCAACATCAAATACTCTTAATTTTTGTGGTATAAAGAATCTTTTAACTACAATTAGAAAAAATATATATATCAGCGCTTCTTGGTGGAAATGAATTGACAAGAAGTAGATTCCAACAAAACGTCAAGAAAATCAACTACAGCAAAATTTTGGCAGATAGAGCCGTACCATATGTGTTTATAATTATGTATCGAAGCTTCACAATCACAAACAGTAAGGATTATAACATTTCCAAGCTTATAATTTGATAAATGAACAGGAGCAATCTAAAGAACGTCTTGTCTTTATTGGTACGTGCGCTGATATGTTATCATACGCCAAATGAGGATAACTTTTCTACCGTCAACAACTGATTCAAGTACATATAATATCCATAACGGAAGTAACAAATACAATCTGCGTAAAGTTCCCTTGAAAAGAAAAAAAGATAGGGTGTTTTTCTACCTTCAAGCACGCGTTGTAAGAACATGCCTACTTCCACACATAAATCAGACAATAATCTTTCAGAAGATAATGTTTCTATATCGGGAAAATTAGTAAGCAAAAAACTAAAGATCCATTATCCTATCTTTGCTAAGAAATGTGTTTGTATTTTGGATTTTACGGCACACCGACACTTGATAGGCCATACGGCGCCGAATATATTAAAGTTTAACAATAAGAGATTATAATCAGGTTAAATCTAAAACATGTGAGTTTAAATATAAAAAATATATCAGGTTTAAAATGTCAATTATAAGTGAAAACAGGTTTGCATATTAAACAGTTAAAAATGTATGACATAAGCCTTAATAAACCGTTTAAATTTTTTTTAACTTTTTAAGAATAGGAATCTGATTCAGGAAGCAAACAAACTTAGAATCGGATACTGTCTTAAATAGTTTATATATGTTATTGACATTACAATACTTCGACCGAATATGGAATGTGTCAATACAATTAATTAAAATATGATTAACTGTCAGAGGATCCTAGCAATGAATACATACAGTTGAAATTCTCTTTTTAAAATACATGAATGAGTTAATCTAGTATGTCCAATGCGACAGCGGGTAAGAGCTACGTCTCCCCGCCTATTTCTCTGCAAATAGAGATATTGGCACCGACGTTAGGTTAAATTGCGTGTAATTTGTATAGTTATTTTATTTAATAGTATTGTCCTAACTTGTTTGCCGTTTGGTTAAAAATATATCGATTGATTAGTGGTTTTAAATCCGTATGTGCGATGCGAAGATCTGTCTCAGCCTGAAGCAAAGTTTCCACTCTTATCTGCATCTTCGTTTCCTCGGATGCCTACATGAGTAGGAAGCCAACAGAAAACAATATTCGTATTAAGAGAAATCTCATTAAGTTTTAAATAAATTGTTTATTAAGGGTGTTGGCAAAACTAAGATTTTTAATGGACAGTAGCATTGACAAAGAGTCAGGTAACACTACGAATTTATCGCCAGGAAGATTTGAAATTAAGTCAATAGAAAGTCAAGAGAGCATTTTACTTTTTATTCGCGCTTCCTTTTCCGCATTATTTCACGTTTCCACACATTTCTTCGCCCCGACCACTACGTCACACCCGTCTCAAATCCTCTTCGCTCCCTCATCCCGCTTTACCGGCCCCACACTTACACCCTCCTTCCTTACACGCCTTCGCTATTAACCATACACTCGCAGTCGTCTTAATACCGGCCTTGCCACCTCACAATCTCCTTGCTACCTCGCACTCTCCTCGCTACCTCACATTCTCCTTGCTACCTCGCACTCTCTTTGCTACCTCACACTCTCCTCGCTACCTCACACTCTCCTCACACTCTCCTCGCACTTTCCTCGCCAGCTCACACTCTCCTCGCACCCTCAAACTTTCCTCGCTACCTCACACTCTCCTCGCTACCTCGCACTCTCTTCGCTACCTCGCACTCTCTTTGCTAACTCACACTCTCCTCGCACTTTTCTCGCTACCTCACGCTCTCCTCGATACCTCATACTTTCCTCACTACCTAGCACTCTCTTCGCTACCTCACTCTTTTCTCGCTGCCTTGCACTCTCCCCTTGACCTCGCACTCTCTGCGCTACCTTACACTCTCCTTGCACCCTCCTTGCTACCTCACACTCTCCTTGCTACCTCACTACCTGATACTTTCCTCGCTACCTAGCACTGTCCTTGCTACCTCGCACTCTTAGATGCCTCGAAACGCCATTTATTGGTGCCATGCATTCATGTAAATATAAAGCATACCTCTCCAATTGCCATTTCAATATGCATTTCATTATCGAGTCACGCTACACACTTAGTTATTTTTAACTTCAAAAAACACATGACTAGTTACTTTTGAGTTCATCTTACATAGTCATATGGGTAATCAGCATTTATGTCGATATCTGGTTAATCTGAAAACCCCACCGTGCTTATTTACAGATTCTGAAATAATGGACAATTAAAGCGATATATTTCACTATTTTCACTGTTTTATATTTGAGGTTATGTTATAAATATCCTTTAACAAATCTAGATTATACAATAATGCTATAATGCACATATTTTCCAGTCCAGGGGTAAGATGTTGTAACATATATTAGATAGAGGTAAACTGTCGGATACCATCTTTCAACGCACGTCTAATATTTTCCTTTATTTGTCTTTTTGTACATGTGAGACGATATTTGTATTGCTAAAACTTCTATTCAAGTGACTTAAGTAGTTACCACTAAGTGTTCCCTTCCTACAGGAAACTGTGGTTCTTCCGTTCTACTTTCTCATCCTTGGTCGCATAGTTTCTTAACAAAACGTATCAAGGAACAAAACTTCCTTACTGTGCGTGAGAACAAAAGGTTATTTTAAGCTATATACTAGATTCTTCATTCTGTAAATAATTTGATATATTCAAATGTCTATAGCCAATCAAATCAAGATGACTAAAAATATTTAAAGTAAAGTTTGTCTTTCTTTTTTTCACATAACAAAGACAAGACATTAAACAAGTATGATCAGGCGTTAGTATTTTTTACAGTTTATTTCAACCCTATCTAGTTTAGTTTAATGTATACATTGTCTTCATTTAAATAAACTTTATTAGGCATGGGCAACACAATTATAATTTGTCAAATAAAGTTACATGTTAAACCATGTAATAAGTGTAAAACCATATTGATTACGATAAACCAGTATAATAGTTATTGAAAATGAAATGATTTTGATTGTTGGTGGAGGTTTTGGGTTGTTAAATGTTAAAACAACTGTGTTGGCGGGGAAGGAAATCCTCCTGACACCGCTCACACATTGTGTAAGCATTGTGGTGCCCATCATTTTGGACAATATAGAACAGAAAAGAATCAAGTTAATTCATAAACTTAAAGAGAACCTAGTAGAGGCCTTTCTAATTTTATAAATATGACTACTAAAAAGCATAGTGTCGACATAAACTCCGGTTAGTACGGGTCACGTGGTAGTAATTATGAATTAAGTGCAAGAGTTAGTTTGGATTTCTGAGAATAACTTATGGTTGAGGTTTAAAGGGGACACTTATTTGAATGTATGTAGATTTAAATATGACAGGATATTTGTATGTATCCTATTTGACATACATATAAAAAACACACACACTTTCTTAGTATTAGGCAACTGTGAGAGAGGGTTGTCCTATGATATACTCCTCAGGAAAATGGCATTCGGTTGCATGCAAAACGATTTTTGAACAGCACCAAGTTACAGACATAATTTAAAGATATCACGAAAATATAACATAGCGACAAAAAGCAACTAGTCCACTTTATTCTGAAATAAATTGTTTGGATTAAGTAACCTTCTTAGATAAATGTTACCTTTAGAACCAAGTTATGTAGAGCATAGTTTACCCAACATGACGAAATATATAGTATGGCGTAATCGATTAGAAATAACGCACAACTTTACAACAGACAAACAAGATATATAAAATAAACAAGATACACACACGCTCACACACACATGCACGCACACACACAATACGTACGTACGTACTGGATTTGGATATTTGATGCTTTTGTAAGGATTGTAGCTGCTGGCTGGGTTTCTGATAATTCCTATTTGCTGAGTCTGTATTGTTTCTTGCGGTTGGATGGGCTACTACTATATACATTTCTGCTGCTGAATTCGTTGTAACTGCTTCTGACAGGTTGCTGCTAGTTACTGCTTCTGGACGAGTTCCTTCAAATTTATAGATTCCTGCTGCTTGATTGGATGGTGAATTGGCGTCTGCTTGAGGTGTTGCTGCTGCATGATTGGTTAATGATGCGGATGGGTTATTGCTTCTGGGTTGGTTTGCTGTTCCTGGATTGGCTGCTATTGCTATTGCTGGATATTGGTGCGAATGTGTAAATTACTGCTGCTAGATTGGTTGCTGCTCTTGTATGTATACCTGCTGGTTTATACTTTGCTGTATGTTGATGTGGGCTGCTAGATAGCTTGCTGCTGGTGGATGTCTGCTGCTTCTGGAATTTGCCGGCATTTTTGCCGATACTGTGCAGCGACATTACTATCATTATTGCACAGGGACACTTATGAGGTGCCCAGGGACTGAACCCTGTCGGTCCATTTTACTGACACAGACGAGTCAGTCGTAATGCTGTCCGGTTAGCACCGAGCGTTAGGAGTGAAGCCACTACTACCAACTTTAAAGTCTTCGGTTTGACCCGGCCGGGGTTTGAACCGGCGACCTCCCGATCCCCAGGCCGACGCTCTACCACTGGAGCTGTTGCGGCTGCTTCTGGATATATCGCTGCTGCTGTATGGGTTGTTGCTGCTGGATTGGTAACTCATTGTTATGAGCCTGTAATTACACCATTTGGTTTTCTTTCTTTATTTCCCTGTTATTTATTTATTTGGGTCATACTCCGCCGAATACAAAGTTTATTGTGCATAGAGCATAAGAAGGTTAAAATTAAACTTTGTAAGTAAAATATAGCAAAATATAAAAAAAACTATCAGGTTAAAAAATGTAAATTATGATTGAAATCATGTCAATATATTAAACGGTTGAAAAATGTACAACGGTTGGTAAATGAACAGTTTAAAAAATTATAACTTATTAAGAATACTAATTTCATTCAAGAAGCAAACAAGTTAAGAATTCGACACTGTCCTAAACAGTGCGTACATGTTATTGACATTAAAATACTTCGACCGAATGTGGTCTGTGTCGATACACTGTAATAAAATATGGTTGACAGTCAATGGTTTCTGGCAGGAAACACAGACAGGTTGAACTTCTCTTTTTAGAAGATATAAATGAGTTAATCTGGTATGTCCAATGCGACCGCGGGTAAGAGCTACGTCTTCCCGTCTACTTTCTCTGCAAGCACCGACGTTAGGCTTAATAACGTGTAATTTGTTACAAACAATACTGTCCCAATATGTTTGCCACTTGGTAAAAATATGTCGGTTAATAAGTTATTTAAAATCAGTAAGTGGGATGCAAAGATCTGTCTCAGTGAGAGTTGAGGTATATTGTGCACTCTTGTCTGCATCATCGTTTCCTCGGATGCCTACATGACTAGGAAGCCAACAGAAGGAGATTTCGTTAATGCCATATAAACTTTAAAGTTTGAACATATATGAAGGCGATCGAAATACTTCTTACGGAGTTAATAACATTTACTATTTATGTTTCAGGACACAAGCGACTGTAGCGAGCCGGAACGTTCTGTTCCATCAACGCGAGGCAAGGGTACATGTCGTGGACGCGGTCATGGACCTCAAGGAACAACACAGCCCAGACAACCAGCCAGCTCCACAACGCCACAAGAGTATGGCTGGGAGTTTCTGAATCCTCTGTATGATTTTGATTGTTCATGGTTGCCAGAGAACAACAACGTAGAGGTGTGTTGGTGGACACCCACCGTTTCCAACCTGTTGATTTCTTCAGGCGTTTCTTTCCCATACAATTGACAAATCTCATCGTTGCCAATACCAATAAGTATGCATAACAGTATTTAGAGGGACATGACGATAAAGGGCAATACTCTAGACTGAGAAATTGGACACCGGTAGCTGCTCAAGATATAGACGCATGTGTTGCTCTTCAGATTGCGATGGGCATCAACAGCAAACCTGAGCTCGATGATTATTGGTCAACCTACTTGTTGACACAAAATGCTTTTTTGTGATGTTATTCCCAGAAACAAATATGAGTTGGTCTGTACATTTTTACATTTCAATGACAATCAAACACGTGTTCTACATGGGCAAGAATGTTATGATCCTCTTAAAAAACCGTCCAATTTTGGATATAGTTGACCCGACCTACCAGAAGGTGTACAGTCCAGCAAAAGAGTTGGCTCTTGACGAGTCAATGATAAAGTACATAGGCAGGATTTTTTATCAGGCAATAAATGCCTGCAAAAGCTACAAAGTGGGTAATTATACAGTTTGCTTTGTGTGAAAGTGACAGTGGCTATGCCTTGCGGTTATCAGTCTACATTGGAAAAACAACATTTCACGTGGACATATATTCTTCGCTTAGCATGACAGAGAAAGTTGCCGTTGCATTGAATATGATAAACGGCTATGAAAACAAGGGACATATACTTCTCACTGAAAATTTTTATTCATCCCCTCAACTGTTTTCAGCCCTAAATACCCGTGGCATAGGTTCTTGTGGAACGGTAACACCCAATCGGAAGTATCTTTCTTACGAACTGTCACCAAATGTCCTAGCTATAAATAAATAAAGGGGACCCGCCCCCACCCCCGTGTTTATGAGGTGTCAGAACCTTGTCTCTTGTGCAATGTTTGACATAAAGAGTGTGCATTTCTTGAGTTATGTGCACAATGACAACAGTTTTGACAAGAGAGTACGTGATCGAAAAAGTGAGTCGGGATTTCGTACTGTGGATCGGCCAGTCATGTGTGAGGATTATAACTAACACATGAATGGTGTAGACGTACTCGATCAGAAGTACAAGTCGACCAAGTGTTGTTTTTGTTTGTTTGTTTGTTTTATTGGGGGGGGGGGGGTGTACGGCACAGAGACACTTAACAGGTCATACGGCGCCGAATACAAAGTTAAATGGGAACAGAGCATATCAGGTTAAAACCGAACTTTGTAAGTAAAATATAGAAAAATATATAAAGTATCAGGTTAAAAAATATAATTGAAAATAGGTCAACACATCAAACGGTTTAAGACTATATTAATACTTAATATCAGCGCATGAAAACATACATATAACTATTGTTACAGCGCATCTTTTCAAAGAGCAATGAGAGCGCTTTCGCAGGTAGACACAGCAGACGACATTTTCAACACCTCGGCTGTGGTCTGTTTTTTTTTTTATCTCATACCAGAGTATCGCGTTTCAGCTGCATCGCCTCAGAATGTAGATTTCTTAGTTGTCATTGACTTCACAATCATCGCCATCATGTTAAATAGAATTCATGTTGTTTGGTTTCATGTTTAATCATACATCGTTTTTCTCATGTTTATATTAGTTGTAGTTGGTTTTTAGTAGTTTGTACATATTGTAGAACACTTAATGTCGAGCACATGTTTGTAAATATTACGCTCATCTAAACCCCTAGAACCCAATGCCGGGCATCAATTTATTTTCATTGTAACCGTAGTCATATGAAGCAAAGTCACTGACATCTTAGTGCCAGGACCGATTTTTAAGTCAAGGTAGTGTCGAGAGCGGCAGATTCGAACATTATAGTTCAAGAGCAATCTGCCCGAGCACATCCTGACAATGTATAAGGGTTGGTAAATAAAAAAATTACAAATTTATAACTAATTAAGAATACTTATCTCGTTCTAGAAGCAAACAAGTTGAGAATCCGACACTGTCCTAAATAGTTCGTACATTTTATTGACATTAAATAGAGTGAGCGAAGTGGCACTTGTCAATGGATATATTTATTTATTCAAAGTCGGTGCCTGAAGGCCAACGTCCAGTATCTCCTCGCGTGTTTCATGAACAAGTGAACGATGGACTCTTTGAAGGGATTGAACTGAGAGCCAGTAAGCGAGGTCGTCCTTTCAGATCCGAGAAACCAGACCGTCTGACTGGAAGGCACTTTCCTGGAAAGTACGCTGATATCAAATTCAGGCCTGACTGTGTAGTCTGTAGTGATAGGCAAACACCAGGATAGAAGCGAGTGCAGACGCTCCATTATTGCAGAGAATGTGATAAACCCATATGTGTGGATGAATGTTTTAGGATTTATAACACCTATAAAGACTTAAGAAGTGTGGCAGCAAAAGAAATACACAAACTGTGAATAAGTGATGATAAAACGAGACAAATGACAAGAATGTCAGTCTCGAACCATGGACAATGTAAATGTCACTTCGGGAGATATTATGTGATATATAATATAGAATACTTACATAATCATGCTATATTTTCTTTGCATTGTCAATAATTATGCTTTGGTTTTAGACATATTTAAAGCGAACAAAATGAACATAAAAGTTAGAAAAAGTTAGTTTGTTCTCATCTGTACAAAAGTTACCCGGTTTTTAGTATAACTATAGTTCATACATTATTTAATATATATATCATGATGGTCATATATAAGTTATATGTACGTTTTCTTGATCTATGATTTATTAGGAACAAAACTGCTAAGGCTTATCAAGATATCTGTAAAAACAAGAAAGTTATGGCCAATTAAGTCGCAGTTCCATATTTTCCAAGAATTGCCCAGAATTATTTAGCGCTAGGCTTTAAACACTACCAGTTTTACCAGAAAGAAAACGAAATAAACGAACCACTTGAGCTAAACAAATATGGAAATAAAATAAAATAAAAAAAGCATAAACATAAGTTTGAAGATGATTTAGATTTTAAATCGCACTCAACATAAAATACCGTATATATAATCTTTTCAAATAAATCAAATTTAACTAGATTGTTAAAGTCTTAACATTATTTTTCAGACCCATCTACTCTTTTTGCTTCATCCTAGAGCTTCCAAAGAACTTCCATTTCACCTTGCCAGACAAATCTTTTCCCGGATGAAGCAAATGTCCATACGCGGAAAATGGCCAGAACTGAAAGTGGAATGCAGTTTCACTGATGGGTCATACAACTTCACTCACTGAATGGACAAAAGACGATGCACAGCGCCGTTAGACAATCGCATTTAAAAAAATTATCGCTCCAGTGTAGGTCGGATAGGAAATGTATGTTTCAATGACGAGTGCTTATTTATGTTTGACTGTTCTAGGACATCGGTTACGCAAAAAATTGCCAGATTGTTTTATGTTTAGTATATACTGATAAATAATTTGGAATCAAAATAGTTTGAATAAATATGTTAGCAACCGTTGTTAACATCGATGATACGTGTTGTTTGTTTTTGTTTGTTAAAAATAAAGAAGAGGACTAAGTAAGTTATTAAATATACTTAGGTTAATATATAATTATATTTTTTTATCTTTTTCAACTTACTAACAGACACCTTCCGCAGATCCCGCAGACAATTATAAGGAAATGAACCGTGAAGACATTGGACAAAGTCCTTCAATGTACAATGAGCTTGAACTTCCCGTCTATGCAAATGACACTTCGGCAAAAAATAGTTGGTGTCATAAAACAATACAACACTAGATAAGACAAATTGTATAAAGATCATTACAGATTTATGCAATGAAAAAGGAGATTCTATATGCTGACGGTATATATACATATATATCAGTAGCGAATCATATTAAATGTATATACCAACAGCCAGTGCAAAAATATAGCAGATTTCTCTGATCGCCTCCAGTGTTGTTGTACACTTTATATTTGATGGCATGAACAAAAATTATGTGTTTTTTTCATAATTTCATATATTTTCTAACATAAACATACATATTAGAGGGTTCTTCTTCGTCCCTCTCTTGTTTTTATATATATTTATTTTAAGGGCTTTTCTTCGTCCCTCTCTTGTTTTTATATATGTTTTTTTTAAGGGCTCTTCTTTGTCCCTCTCTTGTTTTTATATATGTTTATTTTAAAGGCTCTTCTTCGTCCCTCTCTTGTTTTGTATATGTTTATTTTAAGGGCTCTTCTTTGTCCCTCTCTTGTTTTTATATATGTTTATTTTAAGGGTTTTTTCTTCGTCCCACTTTTGTTTTTTATATATGTTTATTTAAAGGGCTCTTCTTTGTCCCTCTCCTGTTTTATGTGTTTATTTTAAGGGCTCTTTTTGTCCCTCACTTGTTTTATATATGTTTATCTTAATTGTATTAAAATTGCTGACGCAAGGACTGGAAATGATTTCTCCCAAAAACTAGAAGTTCCCGGTATGTTGGCATTTTCCTGGTATATTTCCTTATAGTCTGGGATTATATATGTTATCCTTGGGCGAATTCATATATACAATTCTGTTTAGGTGATTCAACTGTTTTTTGTTCTTGTCTTTGAAACCTGAACAGGTCGGGATCAAAAGAGTGTAAGGATCGCAGTCGTTGTTGATGCGGCAGTGGTTGTTTCAATCGTTGATGTCACGGCAGTGTGTGTAAGAAAGAATGGTGCCTGCCAAGAAGTTTTTTATTATTTATTTTAAGTTAAATAAATAATTTATTTAAATAAAAGATGCGGCGTTATTAACTATTTAATTAACACAAGGTATGTATTATTTGTACATAAATTTTATCATCTCTTTTGCATCAAAGCAATAACATTTTATCCGTTTGAATATTTTAACTTACTGATTTTAAAATTACGGTAGTGAAGACCCTTTGCCCTGATGTGGGTGAAGAGGACTAAGTTATTAAATATACTTAGATAAATATATAATTATATTTCTTTATCTTTTTCAGCTAAGCAACAGAAACCATCCGGAGATCCAGCAGTTCAGTACAAGCAACTAAACCGTGCAGACATTGGACAAAGTGCTACAATGTACAATGAGCTTAAACTGCATGTGTACGCAAATGACAACTGGTGACATTTCTCCAAAAATAGTTGAGTTGCCATAAAACCATACAACACTAGATAAGAAAAATTGTATATAGACCATTACAGATTTATGCAAGGAAATGGAGATTGTATATGTTGACTGTCTACATAAGTCGTGTAAACATATATATTGAACTTGACTGACAAAACGAGCTTTTACGGCAAACCGTTTGATGATTTTATACTCTGCTCAGTATAGATCACTGACGACTATATAGAGAATACCAGGTTAGTGTTGATATAGATAAATGTTATGCGAGGCTAAGAAAATCAGAAAGCACGAGGCTTGCCGAGTGCTTTCTGATTTTCGGACCGAGCATGATAACATTTATCTATATCAACACTAACCTGGTATTCTTTTTATCCCACCATCAACAGCTTTTTAAAGGGAAACATTTAAATTTACCGCTACTGCTCCTCCCTTACATGATCTGACATTCCAATGCAATACACGGAATTCATGCGCGAGCAATAGAGTAATTCGGCTATAAGTAATAGTTCTATTTAACAATAAAAAGATAAGACAATAAACATGTTATTCCTTTTTATTTTATTTGCGCTATATATAAGGTTGTAATTTTATTGATTAAAATAACTGAAAATAATGGTTGGAAAAAAAGGACAACAAAAATCACACCCTCGTGTAAAGTTATACATGCAGTGTGTAATGTCAAGGCCGTGTAACATTAAAGTTGCTACGCACTTGGCATTAAGAAACACGAATTACATTCGAGGTTTGTGTGTGTGTTTGTGGCTGTAACAAACAGTAGCTTATGGATTTTAGTTGTTGATGACATTGAAATTATGAACATTGAACATAGCGCTTTAAAATTTCGAAGATAGTTGTGTTTTTGACAGGATGACTTGCGAAATTTGGAGAAATGTTGGGATTGGAGGTGGTGGGTTGGTGTTCATGTTTACGTCTAGAAACTGTGATTTTTTAGCACATTTGTCCAGATCTGTGCAGTCAGCTGTATTTGGTTCGACTAAAGATCGAGCTCTATCTAAAACATTTGAATGTTCATCATGTAACGACATTTGATCATCAGGGTCTGTTCTAAGATTAGGCAGATGATTGCAATCTGAGACAGTCACCACCGATTCAAGATCAATTTCATTCTAAAAAATGTTCGGATTAAAGCCAGATTTTGCCTCGAAATCCTCGTAGCTCATCTCTTCAACACTGCTTAGGTTTTTACACGATTCTTCATCACATTCTTTCAATTCACACTTAATAACATCAAAACAACGGGGACTCGCATGATCGGACATTTCGAGAGTTGTTTTTATTTTTGCAGACTACAAATTCGTACTTTTATTGATTTTATTACTATTACTTAACAATTTTAATCATGTTCCTGTAATACACGTTGTTTCATTTTTCTGCTGGATCTAGTTTTTTTTTTCTTCAAATTTTCTATATCATTGTTAAATAAAACTTCGGCATGAAGCGAGGAACTGTCCGCTTAGCTCAGTTGGTAAAGACGCTGCCACTTAGATTTTAAATCCTGCAGGTCAGAGATCGAAACCGCTCGCCTCCTCTTTTTTTAAATAGCCTCTTTTGCTCTATTTCACCAATATATATATATTATGGACATTTTTGGGGTGACCACAAGCATAATTACGGAATAAATGAGTTTCGTTCTCGTAAACACTCCTGATCGTTTCGTCAAAAAAGTAGTCCGGCTTAGAGCAGGTGCGCGAATATCGGTTGATAAAGCTCATCTTTATCACACGGGTTATATCAACCGATATTTCATAGATGGTGGGATAAAACGGGATATAAAACGGACATTTACCTTTGCGAAAATTGCTTTTTTTCGTTGGGCGTGTGTGTGTGTATATATATACATATGTATGTACTTATTTATGTATGTATGCATAAAAGTATATGCTAAGTAAAGTTCACAGTGTCGATATCATTCATGTATTTACAATTCGTTATCATTTTTATACAATGATATTCAATGTTTATGTAATTATTGTAGAATGCATTGTGTAAATTGATGACGGTGTATTTGTGTATAAGTCTGGCTTTGTAATTTGTTTTCTTATCACAATCTGGGGATTTCAAAGATGAAACGTTCATTCTCGAAATACAATTTGGAATCAAAATAGTTTGAATAAATATGTTAGCAACCTTGTTTACATCGATGATACGTGTTGTTTGTTTTTGTTTGTTAAAAATAAAGAAGAGGACTAAGTAAGTTATTAAATATACTAAGGTTAATATATAATTATATTTTTTATCTTTTTCAACTTACTAACAGACACCTTCCGCAGATCCCGCAGACAATTATAAGGAACTGAACCGTGAAGACATTGGACAAAGTCCTTCAATGTACAATGAGCTTGAACTTCCCGTCTATGCAAATGACACTTCGGCAAAAAATAGTTGAGGTGTCATAAAACAATACAACACTAGATAAGAAAAATTGTATAAAGATCATTACAGATTTATGCAATGAAAAAGGAGATTCTATATGCTGACGGTATATATACATATATATCAGTAGCGAATCATATTAAATGTATATACCAACAGCCAGTGCAAAAATATAGCAGATTTCTCTGATCGCCTCCAATGTTGTTGTACACTTTATATTTGATGGCATGAACAAAAATTATGAGTTTTTTCATAATTTCATATATTTTCTAACATAAACATACATATTAGAGGGTTCTTCTTCGTCCCTCTCTTGTTTTTATATATATTTATTTTAAGGGCTTTTCTTCGTCCCTCTCTTGTTTTAATTTATTTAAATAAAAGACGCGGCGTTATTAACTATTTAATTAACACAAGGTATGTATTATTTGTACATAAATTTTATCATCTCTTTTGCATCAAAGCAATAACATTTTATCCGTTTGAATATTTTAACTTACTGATTTTAAAATTACGGTAGTGAAGGCCCTTTGCCCAGATGTGGGTGAAGAGGACTATTATATTTCTTTATCTTTTTCAGCTAAGCAACAGAAACCATCCGGAGATCCAGCAGTTCAGTACAAGCAACTAAACCGTGCAGACATTGGACAAAGTGCTACAATGTACAATGAGCTTGAACTGCATGTGTACGCAAATGACACTGGTGACATTTCTCGAAAAAATAGTTGAGTTGCCATAAAACCATACAACACTAGATAAGAAAAATTGTATATAGACCATTACAGTTTTATGCAAGTAAATGGAGATTGTATATGTTGACTGTCTACATAAGTCGTGTAAACATATATATTGAACTTGACTGACAAAGCGAGCTTTTAGGGCAACCCGTTTGGTGATTTTATACTCTGTTCAGTATAGATCACTGACGACTATAACGGAATATAAAACGGACATTTACCTTTGCGAAAATTGCTTTTTTCGTTGGGTGTGTATGTATATATGTATGCATAAGTTAATGCTAAGTAAAGTTCAATGTCGATATCATTCATGTATTGACAATTAGTTATCATTGTTATACAATGATATTCAATGTTCATGTAATTATTGTAGAATACATTGTGTAAATTGATGACGGTGTATTTGTGTATAAGTCTGGCTTTGTAATTTGTTTTCTTATCACAATCTGGGGATTTCAAAGATGAAACGTTCATTCTCGAAATACAACGTGGAATCGGAATAGTTTGAATAAATATGTTAGCAACCGTTGTTTACATCGATGATACGTGTTTTGTTTGTTAAAAATAAAGAAGAGGACTGAGTAAGTTATTAAATATACTTAGGTAAATATATAATTATATTTTTTTATCTTTTTTAACTTACTAACAGACACCTTCCGCAGATCCCGCAGACAATTATAAGGAACTGAACCGTGAAGACATTGGACAAAGTGCTTCAATGTACAATGAGCTTGAACTTCCCATCTATGCAAATGACACTTCGGCAAAAAATAGTTGAGGTGTCATAAAACAATACAACACTAGATAAGAAAAATTGTATAAAGACCATTACAGATTTATGCAATGAAAAGGAGATTCTATATGCTGACGGTATATATATATCAGTAGCGAATCATATTAAACGTATATACCAACAGCCAGTGCAAAAATATAGCAGATTTCTCTGATCGCCTCCAGTGTTGTTGTAAACTTTATATTTGATGGCATGAACAAAAATTATGTGCTTTTTCATAATTTCATATATTTTCTAACATAAACATACATATTAGAGGGTTCTTCTTCGTCCCTCTCTTGTTTTTATATATGTTTATTTTAAGATCTCTTCTTTGTCCCTCTCGTGTTTTATATATGTTTATTTTAAGGGCTCTTCTTCGTCCCTCTCTTGTTTTTAAAAATGTTTCTTTTTATTTATTAAAATTGCTGACTCAAGGACTGGAAAAGATTTCTCCCAAAAACTAGTAGTTCCCGATATGTTGGCATTTTCCTGGTCTATTTCATTATACTCTGGGATTATATATGTTATTCTTGGGCGAATTCATATGTACATTTTTAGGTGATTTAACTGTTTTTCTTGTCTTTGAAACCTGAACAGGTCGGGATCAGAAGATTGTAAGGATCGCAGTCGTTGTTGATGCGGCAGTGGTTGTGGTTGTTTCAATCGTTGATGTCACGGCAGTGTGTGTAAGAAAGAATTGTGCCTGCCAAGAATTTTTTATTATTTATTTTAAGTTAAATAAATAATTTATTTAAATAAAAGATGTGGCGTTATGAACTATTAAATTAACACAAGGTATGTATTATTTGTACATAAATTGTATCATCTTACAATAACATTTTATCCGTTTGAAGATTTTAACTTACTGATTTTAAAAATTACGGTAGTGAAGACCCTTTGCCCAGATGTGGGTGAAGAGGACTAAGTTATTAAATATACTTAGATAAATATATAATTATATTTCTTTATCTTTTTCAGCTAAGCAACAGAAACCATCCGGAGATCCAGCAGTTCAGTACAAGCAACTAAACCGTGCAGACATTGGACAAAGTGCTACAATGTACAATGAGCTTAAACTGCATGTGTACGCAAATGACAACTGGTGACATTTCTCCAAAAAATAGTTGAGTTGCCATAAAACCATACAACACTAGATAAGAAAAATTGTATATAGACCATTACAGATTTATGCAAGGAAATGGAGATTGTATATGTTGACTGTATACATAAGTCGTGTAAACATATATATTGAACTTGACTGACAAAACGAGCTTTTACGGCAAATCGTTTGGTGATTTTATACTCTGCTCAGTATAGATCACTGACGACTATAACGGGATATAAAACGGACATTTACCTTTGCGAAAATTGCTTTTTTCGTTGGGCGTGTATATATATAAGTATATGCTAAGTAAAGTTCACAGTGTCGATATCATTCATGTATTGACAATTCGTTATCAATCAATCAATGCTAATGTTATTATTGTATAATCCATTGTATAAATTGATGACGGGGCATTTGTGTATAAGTGTGTAAGTCTTCCTTTGTTATTATTTTGCTTACCACAGTCTGACGATTTCTAGGATGAAACGTTCATTCACAAAATACTACGTGGAGTCGGAATAGTTTGACAAAATATATTAGCAACCTTTGTTTACATCAATGATGCGCGTTTTTTTGTTGTTGTTAAAGTTAAATCAATGTTGATTGTTTCATAAAGCAAACGCTACTTGAACAGGATGTTGCTAAACTGGATATGATAGGTTAAGTTGACGTAACGCTACATGGTCCTCTTTTTTATATCTTATTTTAGTTTCATTTTAGAGAGTAAAACCTATTGCGGCTGAAAATGACCAGTAGCACGGAAATCACGTAGCCACTTAATAGCCTTAAGACATTTCATCTTGATGCAATTGATATGTGGAGGAAAAGTCAGTTTTCTGTCAAAATTCACTCCAAGAAACTAGAGTTTCCTGGTCGACGGGAATGCGACCGTTATTTAAAAACAATTCAGGGTCAATATGAAGACCTCGTTCTCATAGAAATGTATACAGTTGGTTTTGGTTGGAGGAAATTTAAAACCGTTAGTGTTGCTCTGTTATTGCAAGTTATTTAGACATTGCTGTAATTGCCTTTCAATTGTACTCTTTTTAGAGCGATAACAATAACGAAATCGTCCACAAAAAGTGAAGAGTCAACCTCTTAATGAAGGTTCTTTTTACAATATTTATTTATACTTATGTTAAAAAAGAAAACAGATAGAATACTACACAAGAGAACACCTTGTTCCTGGTTATGAACAGATGACAGAGTGGACCCAATCTTGACCTGACAATTTCTGTCAGAAAGGAAGCTGTCCATGAATATTGGTAGAGGACCCTTGAGACCAACGTCACCTAAGTTCAACGTCACCTAAGTTCAACGTCACCTTAATCTTTAAAATCAAGATAGAAAAACACAGCAACAAAGTGTTCCTTCTTGATAAAGGCATCACGAATGAGTAATAAACATATATGATACTCGCCTGATCTCCTGTGTACTTGGATAACACACATACTTGCTTGAGTACACACACCATTGGAAATAGTTTCCCAGTAAGAATCAGAATTGGGTTAGGAAATCAATGGCATATAGTTACCATTCAGTTGAAGTAATTCACACCAAACTAGAGTCGCTGTGAGCCAGTAACATTCACAAAAACAAAGCATAGTTTAATCAAGAGCATATCTGAATGGCAGCCGTCACTTCAGCGCACACTTCAAGATCAGCGAAGGTAAATTATGTACATTATTTCATAAAAAACGACTTATAATCTTCTAATACAAAGTCTGTGTTTCCCAACTTTGGCACAATAAGAACTGAAATTATTTGAATATTTTTTTTATAAAATAAAGGAGATAACAGCATCAATTACTTTTTTGTTGTATGAACAATGTTTGAATGTTTTTAACCACAACTTGACAAAAATGTAAATGATGGAATTGACTTGACAAGTAGAAGGTCCAAGAAAGCGTAAACAAATATCAACTATAGCATAATTTCGGCAGATTGAACCTGAAGCAACATTTCCAAGTTTATAATTTGACAAATGAACAGTAACAATTTCAAGAGTATGTTGTCTTTACTTGTACATGCGCTGATCAAAATATTCATTTGCTGTGGAGCAATAATGTTTGAATGAATCCCGTTATTTATATAATCTTTGTTCATAGGTCACTTTGTTGTTTTAACCAAAATTATTGCTAAATTATAAGTTTACGACGCACGTCTATGTTTACATAACTTATTTAACTAGTACTACTCCTTAGCATTTCTTAATATCTTATTTCATTTCAATACAATTATATATACAATTTTTATATTACTCTTGTAGAATGCAACATCAAATACTTTAATTTTTGTGGTATAAAGAATCGTGTAACTACAATTAGAAAAAAAATATATCAGCGCTTCTTGGTGGAAATGAATTGACAAGAAGTAGATTCAAACAAAACGTAAAGAAAATCAACTACAGCAAAATTTTGGCAGATAGAGCCGTACCATATGTGTTTATAATTATATATCGAAGGTTCACAACCACAAAAAGTAAGGATTATAACATTTCAAAGCTTATAATTTTATAAATGAACAGGAGCGATCTAAAGAACGTCTTGTCTTTATTGGTACGTGCGCTGATATGTTATTATACGCAAAATGAGGATAACTTTTCAACCGTCAACAACTGATTCAAGTACATATAATATCTATAACGGAAGTAACAAATACAATCTGCGTAAAGTTCCATTGAAAAGAAAAAAAGATAGGTGCCTTCATGCACGCGTTGTAAGAACATGCCTACTTCCACACATAAATCAGACAATAATGTTTCAGAAGATAATGTTTCTATACCGGGAAAATTAGTAAGCAAAAAACTATAGATCCATTATCCTATCTTTGCTAAGAAATGTGTTTGTATTTTGGGTTTTACGGCACACCGACACTTGATAGACCATACGGCGCCGAATATATTAAAGTTTAACGATAAGAGATTATAATCAAGTTAAATCTAAAACATGTGAGTTTAAATATATAAAAATATATATCAGGTTTAAAATGTTAATTATAAGTGAAAACAGGTTTGCATATTAAACAGTTAAAATGTATGACTTAAGCCTTGATAAACCGTTTAAAAAATTTATAACTTATTAAGAATAGGAATCTGATTCAGGAAGCAAACAAACTTAGAATCGGATACTGTCTTAAATAGTTCATATATGTAATTGACATTAAAATACTTCGACCGAATATGGAATGTGTCAATAAAATTAATTAAAATATTATTAACTGTCAGAGGATCCTAGCAATACATACAGTTGAAATTCTCTTTTTAAAATACATGAATGAGTTATTCTAGTATGTCCAATGCGACAGTGGGTAAGAGCTACGTCTCCCCGCCTATTTCTCTGCAAATAGAGATATTGGCACCGATGTTAGGTTAAATTGCGTGTAATTTGTATAGTTATTTTATTTAATAGTATTGTCCTAACTTGTTTGCCGTTTGGTTAAAAATATATTGATTGATTAGTGGTTTTAAATCCGTATGTGCGATGTGAAGATCTGTCTCAGCCTGAAGCAAAGTTTCCACTCTTATCTGCATCTTCGTTTCCTCGGATGCCTACATGAGTAGGAAGCTAACAGAAAACAATATTCGTATTAAGAGAAATCTCATTAAGTTTTAAATTAATTGTTTAATAAGGGTGTTGGAAAAACTGAGATTTTTAATGGACAGTAGCATTGACAAAGAGTCAGGTAACACTACAAATTTATCGCCAGGAAGATTTGAAATTAAGTCAAGAGAGCATTTTACTTTTTATTCGCGCTTCCTTTTCCGCACTATTTCACGTTTCCACACATTTCTTCGCCCCGACCACTACGTCACACCCGTCTCAAATCCTCTTTGCTCCCTCATCCCGCCTTACCGGCCTCACACTTACACCCTCCTTCCTTACACGCCTTCGCTATTAACCATACACTCGCAGTCGTCTTAATACCGGCTTCGCCACCTCACACTCTCCTTGCTACCTCGCACTCTCCTCGCTACCTCACACTCTCCTCGCTACCTCACACTCTCTTCGCTACCTCGCACTCTCTTCGCTACCTCACACTCTCCTTGCTACCTCGCACTCTCCTCGCTACCTCACACTCTCCTCGCTACCTCGCACTCTCCTCGCTACCTCACACTCTCCTCGCTCTCTCTTCGCTACCTCGCACTCTCTTCGCTACCTCACACTCTCTTTGCTACCTCACACTCTCCTCGCACTTTCCTCGCTACCTCACACTCTCCTAGCACCCTCACACTTTCCTCGCTACCTCACACTCTCCTCGCACCCTCACACTTTCCTCGCTACCTCACACTCTCCTCGCACCCTCACACTTTCCTCGCTACCTCACACTCTCCTCGCACCCTCACACTTTCCTCGCTACCTCACACTCTCCTCGCTACCTCGCACTCTCTTTGCTACCTCACACTCTCCTCGCACTTTCCTCGCTACCTCACACCCTCCTCGCACCCTCACAATCTCCTCGCTACCTCACACTCTCCTCGCACCCTCACACTTTCCTCGCTACCTCGCACTCTCTTCGCTACCTCGCACTCTCTTTGCTTACTCACACTCTCCTCGCTACCTCACACTCTCCTCGCACCCTCTCACTTTCCTCGCTACCTTACACTCTCCTTGCACCCTCACACTTTCCTCGCTACCTCACTCTCCTTGCTACCCCACACTCTCCATGCTACCTCGCACCCTCCTCACTACCTGATACTTTCCTCGCTACCTAGCACTCTCCTTGCTACCTCGCACTCTCAGATGCCTCGAAACGCCATTTATTGGTGCCATGCATTCATGTAAATGTAAAGCATACCTCTCCAATTGCCATTACAATATGCATTTCATGGCCGAGTCACGCTACACTCTTAGTTATTTTTAACTTCAAAAAAACACATGACTAGTTACTTTTGAGTTCATCTTACATAGTCATATGGGTAATCAGCATTTATGTCGATATCTGGTTAATCTGAAAACCCCACCGTGCTTATTTACAGATTCTGAAATAATGGACAATTAAAGCGATATATTTCACTATTTTCACTGTTTTATATTTGAGGTTATGTTATAAATATCCTTTAACAAATCTAGATTATACAATAATGCAGTTATTAGGTTATGCAATAATGCACATATTTTCCAGTCCAGGGGTAAGATGTTGTTACATATATTAGATAGAGGTAAACTGCCGGATACCATCTTTCAACGCACGGCTAATATGTTCTCTTTATTCGTCTTTTTGTACATGTGAGACGATATTTGTATTGCTACAACCTCTATTCAAGTGACTTAAGTAGTGTACACTAAGTGTTCCCTTCCTACAGGAAACTGTGGTTCTTCCGTTCTACTTTCTCATCCTTGGTCGCATAGTTTCTTAACAACAAGTATCAAGGAACAACACTTCCTTACTGTGCGTGAGAACAAAAGGTTATTTTAAGCTATATACTAGATTCTTCATTCTGTAAATAATTTGATATATTCAAATGTCTATAGCCAATCAAATCAAGATGACTAAAATATTTAAAGTAAAGTTTGTCTTTCTTTTTTCACATAACAAAGACAAGACATTAAACAAGTATGATCAGGCGTTAGTATTTTTTACAGTTTATTTCAACCATATCTAGTTTAGTTTAATGTATACATTGTCTTCATTTAAATAGACTTTATTAGGCATGGGCAACACAAATATTTTTTGCCAAATAAAGTTACATGTTAAACCATATAATAAGTGTAAAACCGTGTTGATTTTGATTAACCAGTTAAATAGTTATTAAAAATGAAATGAAATGATTTTGACTGTTGATGGAGGTTTTGGGTTGTTAAATGTTAAAACAACTGTGTTGGCGGGGATCCTGCGGCCTTCCTTAAAGAAGGAAATCCTCCTGACACCGCTCACACATTGTGTAAGCAATGTGGTGCCCATCATTTTGGACAGTATAGAACAGAAAAGAATCAAGTTAATCCATAAAGTTAAAGAGAACCTAGTAGAGGCCTTTCTAATTTTATAAATATAACTACTAAAAAGCATAGTGTCGACATAAACTCCGGTTAGTACGGGTCACCTGCTAGTTATTATGAATTATGTGCAAGAGTTAGTTTGGATTTCTGAGAATAACTTATGCTTGTGTTGTAAAGGGGACACTTATTTGAATGTATATAGATTTAAATAGGACGGGATATTTGTATGTATCCTATTTGACATACATATAAAATAAAAACACTTTCTTCGCATTAGGTAACTGTGAGATAGGGTTGTCCTATGATATACTTCTCATGAAAATGGCGTCTCGACATTCGGTTGCATGCAAAACGATATTAGAACAGCACCAAGTTACAGACATAATTTAAAGATATCACGAAAATATAACCTAGCGACAAAAAGCAACTAGTCCAATTCATTCTGAAATAAAATGTTTTGGATTAAGATACCTTTTTAGATAAATGTTACCTTTAGAACCAATTTATGTAGAGCACAGTTTACCCAATATGACGAAATATATAGTATGGCGTAATCGGTTAGAAATAACGCACAACTTTACAACAGACAAACAAGATATATAAAATAAACAAGATACACACACGCTCACACACACATGCACGCACACACACACAATACGTTCGTACGTACTGGATTTGGATATTTGATGCTTTTGTAAGGATTGTAAGGATTGAAGCTGCTGGCTGGGTTTCTGATACTTCATATTTGCTGCGTCTGTATTGTTTCTTGCTGTTGGATGGGCTACTACTATATACATTTCTGCTGCTGAATTCGTTGTAACTGCTTCTGACAGGTTGCTGCTAGTTACTGCTTCTGGACGAGTTCCTTCAAATTTATAGATTCCTGCTGCTTGATTGGATGGTGAATTGGCTTCTGCTAGAGGTGTTGCTGCTGCATGATTGGTTGATGATGCGGATGGGTTATTGCTTCTGGGTGGGTTTGCTGTTCCTGGATTGGCTGCTACTGCTATTGCTGGATATGCTGCAGCGAATGTGTAAATTACTGCTGCTAGATTGGTTGCTGCTCTTGTATGCATAGGTTTATACGTTGCTGTATGTTGATGTATGGGCTGCTAGATAGCTTGCTGCTGGTGGATGTCTGCTGCTGATGGGATTTGCCGACATTTTTGCCGATACTGTGCAGTGACATTTCTATCATTATTGCACAGGGACACTTATGAGGTGCCTAGGGACTGAACCCGGCCGGTCCATTTTACTGACACAGACGAGTCAGGCGTAATGCTGTCCCGTTAGCACCGAGCGTAAGGAGTGAAGCCACTACTAACAACTTTAAAGTCTTTGGTTTGACCCGGCCGGGGTTTTGAATCCGCGTCCTCCCAATCCCCAGGCCGACGCTCTACCAATTGAGCTATTGCGGCTTCTTCTGGATATATTGCTGCTGCTGTATGGGTTGTTGCTGCTGGATTGGTAACTCATTGTTATGAGCCTGTAATTACACCGTACGGTTTTCTTTATTTATTTGTTATTTATTCGGGTCATACTGCGCCGAATACAAAGTTTATTTGTATAGAGCATAAGAAGGTTAAAACTAAACTTTGCAAGTAAAATATAGCAAAATATAAAAAAACTATCAGGTTTAAAAATGTAAATTATGATTGAAATCAGGTCAATATATTAAACGGTTGAAAAAAGTACAACGGTTGGTAAATGAACAGTTTAAAAATTTATAACTTTTTAAGAATACTAATCTCATTCAAGAAGCAAACAAGTTAAGAATTCGACACTGTCCTAAACGGTGCGTACATGTTATCGACATTAAAATACTTCGACCGAATGTGGTCTGTGTCGATACACTGTAATAAAATATGGTTGACAGTCAATGGTTTCTGGCAGGGAACACAGACAGGTTGAACTTCTCTTTTTAGAAGATATAAATGAGTTAATCTGGTATGTCCAATGCGACCGCGGGTAAGAGCTACGTCTTCCCGTCTACTTTCTCTGCAAGCACCGACGTTAGGCTTAATAACGTGTAATTTGTTACAAACAATACTGTCCCAACATGTTTGCCACTTGATAAAAATATGTCGGTTAATAAGTTATTTAAAATCAATAAGTGGGATGCAAAGATCTGTCTCAGTGAGAGTTGAGGTATATTGTGCACTCTTGTCTGCATCATCGTTTCCTCGGATGCCTACATGACTAGGAAGCCAACAGAAGGAGATTTCCTTAATGCCATATAAACTTTAAAGTTTGAACATATATGAAGGCGATCAAAATACTTCTTACGGAGTTAATTACATTTACTATTTATGTTTCAGGACACAAGCGACTGTAGCGAGCCGGAACGTTCTGTTCCATCAACGCGAGGCAAGGGTACATGTCGTGGACGCGGTCATGGACCTCAAGGAACAACACAGCCCAGACAACCAGCCAGCTCCACAACGCCACAAGAGTATGGCTGGGAGTTTCTGAATCCTCTGTATGATTTTGATTGTTCATGGTTGCCAGAGAACAACAACGTAGAGGTGTGTTGGTGGACACCCACCGTTTCCAACCTGTTGATTTCTTCAGGCGTTTCTTTCCCATACAATTGACAAATCTCATCGTTGCCAATACCAATAAGTATGCATAACAGTATTTAGAGGGACATGACGATAAAGGGCAATACTCTAGACTGAGAAATTGGACACCGGTAGCTGCTCAAGATATAGACGCATGTGTTGCTCTTCAGATTGCGATGGGCATCAACAGCAAACCTGAGCTCGATGATTATTGGTCAACCTACTTGTTGACACAAAATGCTTTTTTGTGATGTTATTCCCAGAAACAAATATGAGTTGGTCTGTACATTTTTACATTTCAATGACAATCAAACACGTGTTCTACATGGGCAAGAATGTTATGATCCTCTTAAAAAACCGTCCAATTTTGGATATAGTTGACCCGACCTACCAGAAGGTGTACAGTCCAGCAAAAGAGTTGGCTCTTGACGAATCAATGATAAAGTACATAGGCAGGATTTTTTATCAGGCAATAAATGCCTGCAAAAGCTACAAAGTGGGTAATTATACAGTTTGCTTTGTGTGAAAGTGACAGTGGCTATGCCTTGCGGTTATCAGTCTACATTGGAAAAACAACATTTCACGTGGACATATATTCTTCGCTTAGCATGACAGTGAAAGTTGCCGTTGCATTGAATATGATAAACGGCTATGAAAACAAGGGACATATACTTCTCACTGAAAATTTTTATTCATCCCCTCAACTGTTTTCAGCCCTAAATACCCGTGGCATTGGTTCTTGTGGAACAGTAACACCCAATCGGAAGTATCTTTCTTACGAACTGTCACCAAATGTTACTTTGTAAGTAAAATATAGAAAAATATATAAAATATCAGGTTAAAAAATATAATTGAAAATAGGTCAACACATCAAACGGTTTAAAAATGTATGTCAGAAAATTGTAGTTTTACGCAAATTAGGAATTGTATCTGCTTAAGACTATATTAATACTTAATATCAGCGCATGAAAACATACATATAACTATTGTTACAGCGCATCTTTTCAAAGAGCAATGAGAGCGCTTTCGCAGGTAGACACAGCAGACGACATTTTCAACACCTCGGCTGTGGTCTTTTTTTTTTATCTCATACCAGAGTATCACGTTTCAGCTGCATCGCCTCAGAATGTAGATTTCTTAGTTGTCATTGACTTCACAATCATCGCCATCATGTTAAATAGAATTCATGTTGTTTGGTTTCATGTTTAATCATACATCGTTTTTCTCATGTTTATATTAGTTGTAGTTGGTTTTTAGTAGTTTGTACATATTGTAGAACACTTAATGTCGAGCACATGTTTGTAAATATTACGCTCATCTAAACCCCTAGAACCCAATGCCGGGCATCAATTTATTTTCATTGTAACCGTAGTCATATGAAGCAAAGTCACTGACACCTTAGTGCCAGGACCGATTTTTAAGTCAAGGTAGTGTCGAGAGCGGCAGATTCGAACATTATAGTTCAAGAGCAATCTGCCCGAGCACATCCTGACAATGTATAAGGGTTGGTAAATAAAAAATTTACAAATTTATAACTAATTAAGAATACTAATCTCGTTCTAGAAGCAAACAAGTTGAGAATCCGACACTGTCCTAAATAGTTCGTACATTTTATTGACATTAAATAGAGTGAGCGAAGTGGCACTTGTCAATGGATATATTTATTTATTCAAAGTCGGTGCCTGAAGGCCAACGTCCAGTATCTCCTCGCGTGTTTCATGAACAAGAGAACGATGGACTCTTTAAAGGGATTGAACTGAGAGCCAGTAAGCGAGGTCGTCCTTTCAGATCCGAGAAACCAGACCGTCTGACTGGAAGGCACTTTCCTGGAAAGTACGCTGATATCAAATTCAGGCCTGACTGTGTAGTCTGTAGTGATAGGCAAACACCAGGATGGACGCGAGTGCAGACGCTCCATTATTGCAGAGAATGTGATAAACCCATATGTGTGGATAAATGTTTTAGGATTTATAACACCTATAAAGACTTAAGAAGTGTGGCAGCAAAAGAAATACACAAACTGTGAATAAGTGATGATAAAACGAGACAAATGACAAGAATGTCAGTCTCGAACCATGGACAATGTAAATGTCACTTCGGGAGATATTATGTGATATATAATATAGAATACTTACATAATCATGCTATATTTTCTTTGCATTGTCAATAATTATGCTTTGGTTTATTGATACGATGTTTTAGACATATTTAAAGCGAACAAAATGAACATAAAAGTTAGAAAAAGTTAGTTTGTTCTCATCTGTACAAAAGTTACCCGGTTTTTAGTATAACTATAGTTCATACATTATTTAATATATATATCATGATGGTCATATATAAGTTATATGTACGTTTTCTTGATCTATGATTTATTAGGAACAAAACTGCTAAGTCTTATCAAGATATCTGTAAAAACAAGAAAGTTATGGCCAATTAAGTCGCAGTTCCATATTTTCCAAGAATTGCCCAGAATTATTTAGCGCTAGGCTTTAAACACTACCAGTTTTACCAGAAAGAAAACGAAATAAACGAACCACTTGAGCTAAACAAATATGGAAATAAAATAAAATAAAAAAAGCATAAACATAAGTTTGAAGATGACTTAGATTTTAAATCGCACTCAACATAAAATACCGTATATATAATCTTTTCAAATAAATCAAATTTAACTAGATTGTTAAAGTCTTAACATTATTTTTCAGACCCATCTACTCTGTTTGCTTCATCCTAGAGCTTCCAAAGAACTTCCATTTCACCTTGCCAGACAAATCTTTTCCCGGATGAAGCAAATGTCCATACGCGGAAAATGGCCAGAACTGAAAGTGGATTGCAGTTTTACTGATGGGTCATACAACTTCACTCACTGAATGGACAAAAGACGATGCACAGCGCCGTTAGACAATCGCATTCAAAAAAATTATCGCTCCAGTGTAGGTCGGATAGGAAATGTATGTTTCAATGACGAGTGCTTATTTATGTTTGACTGTTCTAGGACATCGGTTACGCAAAAAATTGCCAGATTGTTTTATGTTTAGTATATACTGATAAACAAGCATGATTTCAGTTATATAAAGCAATAATATGAGACAACAAGCTACAAGCTTTGAAAATCGCCCCTAGAAACGATGTATATGGTAAATTTAACATTGTGAAAGCTCTGTGAACAGAAGACTTGTCTACAGATGGTTTGAACGCTTTCGAGAGGGAGATGAGTGACTAGATGAACGTACAAGGACCGGAAGGCTAGCAACACGAACGGGGCGAACGTCAGAATTGTTTCCGATGCTGTTGAGGAGGATCGGCGCTTGACCATTCGATCTCTCGCTAAACAGTCAGACTCCAGTTACGGTAATGTAGAACTGAAGACTTGAAGATGAGGCGTGGCAATGCTAGGGGTGGGGGGGGGGTGCTGAGATTGCTGACGGATGAACAAATGATTTCACGCGTGAAAGAATCTGGAAAAAAAGGCGCTACAGTCGAGAGAGCGAGCTGTTTCTTCGCAATGTTATCACCGTAGATAAAACTTGGCTTTTCTAATAAGACACTGAAACGAAGATACAAGGTAGCCAGTGGAAACGAGACACATCCCCTAACCAAAAAAAGGCAAGCGTAACCAAGACAGTGGGAAAACACGTCTTTACTGTGTGTTTCGATATGTAAGGAATAATTCTCAGCCACACCGTACCGAAAGGCCAGACCGTCAACGCCACATACTATTGAAAGGTAAGTTAAATTGTTTGCTTTGGTTGAAGACATACATCGCATATGTCTACCAATATAAAAATACAGAAGTATTAAATATCAGAATTAAGATTAAATGTAATCAATGTTTCTATTTAAGACATATTTATTCAAATCAAAATTTATCGTTAAAGGTATTGACACCTGATCTGCTGACGGTGCTGCGCAAGAAGAGGAGTCCCGACTTATCTCCGTGTGACTTTGCCCTCTTTCCTTACCTGAAGGGCGACCTCACGGGTCAGCGATTTGAGAACCTACGTGAACTACAGACGGAGAGCAACCGCATACTATCATGACTGCCTTCCGAATGTATTCCAGAACTAGGTTACGAGGCACAGACAGTGTATTGAGTATGGTGGACGTTATTGTGAGAAGGAGTGACGTTGCGGTATTGTGATATTTGTCAGTTACGTCGTTGACGTCGTTTGTGTGAGGCGCTCGTCGCTGTATGCTTCATGTAATTATCTGTTATTTATTAATCATTTGGTTTATGTAGATAAAACTTTACATGATATTCCGTAATACATTCATCCATATGTATACCGACTTTGGTTGTTGTTATATCACTACAAAATGTGTTATAAGGGCAGTGAAAAACCTTTTCAATCATCCCTCGTATAACTATTTGTTTGAATTAAAAAATTTAAATATGTATGTTGTTAACAAACAAAATCATAATGAGGCCGATTATAAACAATGTCCCAAACAATCTTATTGTTAGTTGGTGGCTGTAAACTGTCAAATAAAACAAGTTTCATTGCACTTTAGAACTTTTAAGATTTATTGAGAAACCAGTTTAAAATAACCCATCAACAGTATTTCTGTAGACGGTGTCCACTTGAAACAGATATAATGTTGCCTGCACTGGGTATAGCATGCCGTGAAAACACGGAATGATACCACAACCACTCATAAGTCATATTACCCTGACACCGGGCCAACCAGTCGTGGAAATACCCTTTTATGTACTACCATTTTATCGATTTGATATATCGTGGCCTTGGATCGAACCCGTGTCCCCTGTACCTGTCCCCCAATTGCGCTACCAGGTTGGGTATAAGTTACTGCTTACCTATTCTTAGTAAATGTATTCAAGTAAAAGGAAATCGGCTGTAAAGTGTTGTGAAATTATACAATATTTTGAATCAGGCTTGTCTATAAATTCCCACAGATTATGTTTATGTTAATAGTTCAACAATTTTATTCATTTTTCCTATTTAGTTCTGCTTCTACACTGCTAAACCTAAATAGTTGTTTAAAGACGTTTATGTGCTAGAAACGTGTTAAAAGTGCTTTAGATAATGTAAAAAATGATATATACCGAGTAGAATAGACAGTGACTAAACGCCCGACACAGATCTCTTTCACTCTCAAGCAATAACCACCAGATGTGTCTATGCGTGCGTGAGTCAGATAAGACCCCGGCAATTTGTATGGGAAGACTGGGGCAATGCTAATAGGTCATACAGCACCGATGCTTAGAGTGTTTTGTGTTTGTTGTAGTTTTTTTTTTTGCAAGAAGTTTAAAGCTAATATGTCATTAACCAGTGCATATATTCAGATGGAATTTCAAAGATGTGTTTCTATAGGCCTTTCCAACTTATATTTTCATTTCTAAGTTCTAGGTTCCATTGTCTAAGAAATGTGGCCTTAATACGTCTTTATTATTTGCATTAAACTTATATTCCAACAGCCAGTGCAAAAAGATAGCAGATTTCTCTAATCGCCTCCAGTGTTGTTGTAAACTTTATATTTGATGGCATAATAAAAAAATCTATGCATTTCCATAGTTTCATATATGTTGCAATACACATAGGACCGTGTCATATTTTCTAACATAAATATTCATATTAGAGGGCTCTTCTTCGTCCCTCTCTTGTTTTATATATGTTTATTTTAAGGGCTCTTCTTTGTCTCTCTCTTGTTTTTATATGTTTATTTTAAGGGCTCTTCTTTGTCCCTCTCTTGTTTTATATATGTTTATTTTAAGGGCTCTTCTTTGTCCCTCTCTTGTTTTTTATGTTTATTTTAAAGGCTCTTCTTTGTCCCTCTCTTGTTTTTATATATGTTTATTTTAAGGGCTCTTCTTTGTCCCTCTCTTGTTTTTTATGTTTATTTTAAAGGCTCTTCTTCGTCCCTCTCTTGTTTTATATATGTTTATTTTAAGGGCTCTTCTTCGTCCCTCTCTTGTTTTATATATGTTTATTTTAAGGGCTCTTCTTTGTCCCTCTCTTGTTTTTTATGTTTATTTTAAAGGCTCTTCTTTGTCCCTCTCTTGTTTTATATATGTTTATTTTAAGGGCTCTTCTTTGTCCCTCTCTTGTTTTTTATGTTTATTTTAAAGGCTCTTCTTCGTCCCTCTCTTGTTTTATATATGTTTATTTTAAGGGCTCTTCTTCGTCCCTCTCTTGTTTTATATATGTTTATTTTAAGGGCTCTTCTTTGTCCCTCTCTTGTTTTTTATGTTTATTTTAAAGGCTCTTATTTGTCCCTCTCTTGTTTTTATATATGTTTATTTTAAAGGCTCTTCTTTGTCCCTCTCTTGTTTTTATATATATTTATTTTAAAGGCTCTTCTTCGTCCCTCTCTTGTTTTTATATATGTTTATTTTAAGGGCTCTTCTTTGTCCCTCTCTTGTTTTTATATATGTTTATTTTAAGGGTTTTTCTTCGTCCCACTTTTGTTTTTTATATATGTTTATTTAAAGGGCTCTTCTTTGTCCCTCTCTTATTTTTATGTGTTTATTTTAAGGACTCTTTTTGTCCCTCTCTTGTTTTATATATGTTTATCTTAATTGTATTAAAATTGCTGACGCAAGGACTGGAAATGATTTCTCCCAAAAACTAGTAGTTCCCGGTATGTTGGCATTTTCCTCGTATATTTACTTATAGTCTGGGATTATATATGTTATCCTTGGGCGAATTCATATATACAATTCTGTTTAGGTGATTCAACTGTTTTTTTTTTCTTGTCTTTGAAACCTGAACAGATCGGGATCAGAAGAGTGTAAGGATCGCAGTCGTTGTTGATGCGGCAGTGGTTGTGGTTGTTTCAATCGTTGATGTCACGGCAGTGTGTGTAAGAAAGAATGGTGCCTGCCAAGATGTTTTTTTTATATTTTTAGTTAAATAAATAATTTATTTAAATAAAAGATGCGGCGTTATTAACTATTTAATTAACACAAGGTATGTATTATTTGTACATAAATTTTATCATCTTTTTTGCATCAAAGCAATAACATTTTATCCGTTTAAATATTTTAACTTACTTATTTTAAAATTACGGTAGTGAAGGCCCTTTGACCAGATGTGGGTGAAGAGGACTAAGTAAGTTATTAAATATACTTAGATAAATATATAATTATATTTTTTTATCTTTTTCAGCTAAGCAACAGAAACCATCCGGAGATCCAGCAGTTCAGTACAAGCAACTAAACCGTGCAGACATTGGACAAAGTGCTACAATGTACAATGAGCTTGAACTGCATGTGTACGCAAATGACAACTGGTGACATTTCTGCAAAAAATAGTTGAGTTGCCATAAAACCATACAACACTAGATAAGAAAAATTGTATATAGACCATTACAGATTTATGCAAGGAAATGGAGATTGTATATGTTGACTGTCTACATAAGTCGTGTAAACATATATATTGAACTTGACTGACAAAACGAGCTTTTACGGCAAACCGTTTGATGATTTTATACTCTGCTCAGTATAGATCACTGACGACTATATAAAGAATACCAGGTTAGTGTTGATATAGATAAATGTTATGCGAGGCTAAGAAAATCAGAAAGCACGAGGCTTGCCGAGTGCTTTCTGATTTTCGGGCCGAGCATGATAACATTTATCTATATCAACACTAACCTGGTATTCTTTTTATCCCACCATTAACAGCTTTTTAAAGGGAAACATTTAAATTTACCGCTACTGCTCCTCCCTTACATGATCTGACATTCCAATGCAATACACGGAATTCATGCGCGAGCAATAGAGTAATTCGGCTATAAGTAATAGTTCTATTTAACAATAAAAAGATAAGACAATAAACATGTTATTCCTTTTTATTTTATTTGCGCTATACATAAGGTTGTAATTTTATTGATTAAAATAACTGAAAATAATGGTTGGAAAAAAAGGACAACAAAAATCACACCCTCGTGTAAAGTTATACATGTAGTGTGTAATGTCAAGGCCGTGTAACATTAAAGTTGCTACGCACTTGGCATTAAGAAACACGAATTACATTCGAGGTTTGTGTGTGTGTTTGTGGCTGTAACAAACAGTAGCTTATGGATTTTAGTTGTTGATGACATTGAAATTATGAACATTGAACATAGCGCTTTAAAATTTCGAAGATAGTTGTGTTTTTGACAGGATGACTTGCGAAATTTGGAGAAATGTTGGGATTGGAGGTGGTGGGTTGGTGTTCATGTTTACGTCTAGAAACTGTGATTTTTAGCACATTTGTCCAGATCTGCGCAGTCAGCTGTATTTGGTTCGACTAAAGATCGAGCTCTATCTAAAACATTTGAATGTTCATCATGTAACGACATTTGATCATCAGGGTCTGCCCTAAGATTAGGCAGACGATTGCAATCTGAGACAGTCACCACCGATTCAAGATCAATTTCATTCTAAAAAATGTTCGGATTAAAGCCAGATTTTGCCTCGAAATCCTCGTAGCTCATCTCTTCAACACTGCTTAGGTTTTTTACACGATTCTTCATCACATTCTTTCAATTCACACTTAATAACATCAAAACAACGGGGACTCGCATGATCGGACATTTCGAGAGTTGTTTTTATTTTTGCAGACTACAAATTCGTACTTTTATTGATTTTATTACTATTACTTAACAATTTTAATCATGTTCCTGTAATACACGTTGTTTCATTTTTCTGCTGGATCTAGTGTTGTTTTTTTTCAAATTTTCTATATCATTGTTAAATAAAACTTCGGCATGAAGCGAGGAACTGTCCGCTTAGCTCAGTTGGTAAAGACGCTGCCACTTAGATTTTAAATCCTGCAGGTCAGAGATCGAAACCGCTCGCCTCCTCTTTTTTTAAATAGCCTCTTTTGCTCTATTTCACCAATATATATATTATGGACATTTTTGGGGTGACCACAAGCATAATTACGGGATAAATGAGTTTCGTTCTCGTAAACACTCCTGATCGTTTCGTCAAAAAAGTAGTCCGGCTTAGAGCAGGTGCGCGAATATCGGTTGATAAAGCTCATCTTTATCACACGGGTTATATCAACCGATATTTACAGAGATGGTGGGATAAAACGGGATATAAAACGGACATTTACCTTTGCGAAAATTGCTTTTTTTTCGTTGGGCGTGTGTGTGTGTATATATATATACATATGTATGTACTTATTTATGTATGTATGCATAAAAGTATATGCTAAGTAAAGTTCACAGTGTCGATATCATTCATGTATTGACAATTCGTTATCATTTTTATACAATGATATTCAATGTTTATGTAATTATTGTAGAATACATTGTGTAAATTGATGACGGCGTATTTGTGTATAAGTCTGGCTCTGTAATTTATTTTCTTATCACAATCTGAGGATTTCAAAGATGAAACTTTCATTCTCGAAATACAATTTGGAATCAAAATAGTTTGAATAAATATGTTAGAAACCTTGTTAACATCGATGATACGTGTTGTTTGTTTTTGTTTGTCAAACATAAAGAAGAGGACTAAGTAAGTTATTAAATATACTTAGGTAAATATATAATTATATTTTTTTATTTTTTTTTTAACTTACTAACAGACACCTTCCGCAGATCCCGCAGACAATTATAAGGAACTGAACCGTGAAGACATTGGACAAAGTGCTTCAATGTACAATGAGCTTGAACTTCACGTGTATGCAAATGGCACTTCGGCAAAAAATAGTTGAGGTGTCATAAAACAATACAACACTAGATAAGAAAAATTGTATAAAGACCATTACAGATTTATGCAATGAAAAGGAGATTCTATATGCCGACGGTATATATATATATCAGTAGCGAATCATATTAAACGTATATACCAACAGCCAGTGCAAAAATATAGCAGATTTCTCTGATCGCCTCCAGTGTTGTTTTAAACTTTATATTTGATGGCATGAACAAAAATTATGTGCTTTTTCATAATTTCATATATTTTCTAACATAAACATACATATTAGAGGATTCTTCTTAGTCCCTCTCTTGTTTTTATATATGTTTATGTTAAGGGTTTTTCTTCGTCCCACTTTTGTTTTTATATATGTTTATTTAAAGGGCTCTTTTTTGTCCCTCTCTTGTTTTTATATATGTTTATCTTAATTGTATTAAAATTGCTGGCGCAAGGACTGGAAATGATTTCTCCCAAAAACTAGTAGTTCCCGGTATGTTGGCATTTTCCTGGTATATTTCCTTATAGTCTGGGATTATATATGTTATCCTTCGGCGAATTCATATATACAATTCTGTTTAGGTGATTCAACTGTTTTTTGTTCTTGTCTTTGAAACCTGAACAGGTCGGGATCAAAAGAGTGTAAGGATCGCAGTCGTTGTTGATGCGGCAGTGGTTGTTTCAATCGTTGATGTCACGGCAGTGTGTGTAAGAAAGAATGGTGCCTGCCAGGAAGTTTTTTATTATTTATTTTAAGTTAAATAAATAATTTATTTAAATAAAAGATGCGGCGTTATTAACTATTTAATTAACACAAGGTATGTATAATTTGTACATAAATTTTATCATCTTTTTTGCATCAAAGCAATAACATTTTATCCGTTTGAATATTTTAACTTACTGATTTTAAAATTACGGTAGTGAAGGCCCTTTGCCCAGATGTGGGTGAAGAGGACTAAGTAAGTTATTAAATATACTTAGATAAATATATAATTATATTTTTTTTATCTTTTTCAGCTAAGCAACAGAAACCATCCGGAGATCCAGCAGTTCAGTACAAGCAACTAAACCGTGCAGACATTGGACAAAGTGCTACAATGTACAATGAGCTTGAACTGCATGTGTACGCAAATGACACTGGTGACATTTCTCGAAAAAATAGTTGAGTTGCCATAAAACCATACAACACTAGATAAGAAAAATTGTATATAGACCATTACAGTTTTATGCAAGTAAATGGAGATTGTATATGTTGACTGTCTACATAAGTCGTGTAAACATATATATTGAACTTGACTGACAAAGCGAGCTTTTAGGGCAACCCGTTTGGTGATTTTATACTCTGTTCAGTATAGATACCTGACGACTATAACGGGATATAAAACGGACATTTACCTTTGCGAAAATTGCTTTTTTCGTTGGGTGTGTATGTATATATGTATGCATAAGTTTATGCTAAGTAAAGTTTAATGTCGATATCATTCATGTATTGACAATTAGTTATCATTGTTATACAATGATATTCAATGTTCATGTAATTATTGTAGAATACATTGTGTAAATTGATGACGGTGTATTTGTGTATAAGTCTGGTTTTGTAATTTGTTTTCTTATCACAATCTGGGGATTTCAAAGATGAAACGCTCATTCTCGAAATACAACGTGGAATCGGAATAGTTTGAATAAATATGTTAGCAACCGTTGTTTACATCGATGATACGTGTTTTTGTTTGTTAAAAATAAAGAAGAGGACTGAGTAAGTTATTAAATATACTTAGGTAAATATATAATTATATTTTTTTTATCTTTTTTAACTTACTAACAGACACCTTCCGCAGATCCCGCAGACAATTATAAGGAACTGAACCGTGAAGACATTGGACAAAGTGCTTCAATGTACAATGAGCTTGAACTTCCCATCTATGCAAATGACACTTCGGCAAAAAATAGTTGAGGTGTCATAAAACAATACAACACTAGATAAGAAAAATTGTATAAAAGACCATTACAGATTTATGCAATGAAAAGGAGATTCTATATGCTGACGGTATATATATATCAGTAGCGAATCATATTAAACGTATATACCAACAGCCAGTGCAAAAATATAGCAGATTTCTCTGATCGCCTCCAGTGTTGTTGTAAACTTTATATTTGATGGCATGAACAAAAATTATGTGCTTTTTCATAATTTCATATATTTTCTAACATAAACATACATATTAGAGGGTTCTTCTTCGTCCCTCTCTTGTTTTTATATATGTTTATTTTAAGATCTCTTCTTTGTCCTTCTCGTGTTTTATATATGTTTATTTTAAGGGCTCTTCTTCGTCACTCTCTTGTTTTTATATATGTTTATTTTTATTTATTAAAATTGCTGACTCAAGGACTGGAAAAGATTTCTCCCAAAAACTAGTAGTTCCCGATATGTTTGCATTTTCCTGGTCTATTTCATTATACTCTGGGATTATATATGTTATTCTTGGGCGAATTCATATGTACATTTTTAGGTGATTTAACTGTTTTTCTTGTCTTTGAAACCTGAACAGGTCGGGATCAGAAGATTGTAAGGATCGCAGTCGTTGTTGATGCGGCAGTGGTTGTGGTTGTTTCAATCGTTGATGTCACGGCAGTGTGTATAAGAAAGAATTGTGCCTGCCAAGAAATTTTTTATCATTTATTTTAAGTTAAATAAATAATTTATTTAAATAAAAGATGTGGCGTTATGAACTATTAAATTAACACAAGGTATGTATTATTTGTACATAAATTGTATCATCTTTTTTTGCATCAAAGCAATAACATTTTATCCGTTTGAAGATTTTAACTTACTTATTTTAAAATTACGGTAGTGAAGACCCTTTGCCCAGATGTGGGTGAAGAGGACTAAGTTATTAAATATACTTAGATAAATATATAATTATATTTCTTTATCTTTTTCAGCTAAGCAACAGAAACCATCCGTAGATCCAGCAGTTCAGTACAAGCAACTAAACCGTGCAGACATTGGACAAAGTGCTACAATGTACAATGAGCTTAAACTGCATGTGTACGCAAATGACAACTGGTGACATTTCTCCAAAAAATAGTTGAGTTGCCATAAAACCATACAACACTAGATAAGAAAAATTGTATATAGACCATTACAGATTTATGCAAGGAAATGGAGATTGTATATGTTGACTGTCTACATAAGTCGTGTAAACATATATATTGAACTTGACTAACAAAACGAGCTTTTACGGCAAATCGTTTGGTGTTTTTATACTCTGCTCAGTATAGATCACTGACGACTATAACGGGATATAAAACGGACATTTACCTTTGCGAAAATTGCTTTTTTCGTTGGGCGTGTATATATATAAGTATATGCTAAGTAAAGTTCACAGTGTCGATATCATTCATGTACTGACAATTCGTTATCTTTTTTATACAATAATATTCAATGCTAATGTTATTATTGTATAATCCATTGTATAAATTGATGACGGGGTATTTGTGTATAAGTCTTCCTTTGTTATTATTTTGCTTACCACAGTCTGACGATTTCTAGGATGAAACGTTCATTCACAAAATACTACGTGGAGTCGGAATAGTTTGACAAAATATATTAGCAACCTTTGTTTACATCGATGATACGCGTTTTTTTGTTGTTGTTAAAGTTAAATCAATGTTGATTGTTTCATAAAGCAAACGCTACTTGAACAGGATGTTGCAAAACTGGATATGATAGGTTAAGTTGACGTAACGTTACATGGTCCTCTTTTTTATATCTTATTTTAGTTTCATTTTAGAGAGTAAAACCTATTGCGGCTGAAAATGACCAGTAGCACGGAAATCACGTAGCCACTTAATAGCCTTAAGACATTTCATCTTGATGCAATTGATATGTGGAGGAAAAGTCAGTTTTCTGTCAAAATTCACTCCAAGAAACTAGAGTTTCCTGGTCGACGGGAATGCGACCGTTATTTAAAAACAATTCAGGGTCAATATGAAGACCTCGTTCTCAGAAATGTATACAGTTGGTTTTGGTTGGAGGAAATTTAAAACCGTTAGTGTTGCTCCGTTATTGCAAGTTATTTAGACATTGCTGTAATTGCCTTTCAATTGTACTCTTTCTAGAGCGATAACAATAACGAAATCGTCCACAAAAAGTGAAGAGTCAACCTCTTAATGAAGGTTCTTTTTACAATATTTATTTATACTTATGTTAAAAAAGAAAACAGATAGAATACTACACAAGAGAACACCTTGTTCCTGGTTATGAACAGATGACAGAGTGGACCCAATCTTGTCCTGACAATTTCTGTCAGAAAGGAAGCTGTCCATGAATTTTGGTAGAGGACCCTTGAGACCAACGTCACCTAAGTTCAACGTCACCTAAGACCAACGTCACCTTAATCTTTAAAATCAAGATCGAAAAACACTGCAACAAAGTGTTCCTTCTTGATAAAGGCATCACGAATGAGTAATAAACATATATGATACTCGCCTGATCTCCTGTGTACTTGACAACACACATACTTGCTTGAGTACACACACCATTGGAAATAGTTTCCCAGTAAGAATCAGAATTGGGTTAGGAAATCAATGGCATATAGTTACCATTCAGTTGAAGTAATTCACACCAAACTAGAGTCGCTGTGAGCCAGTAACATTCACAAAAACAAAGCATAGTTTAATCAAGAGCATATCTGAATGGCAGCCGTCACTTCAGCGCACACTTCAAGATCAGCGAAGGTAAATTATGTACATTATTTCATAAAAAACGACTTATAATCTTCTAATACAAAGTCTGTGTTTCCCAACTTTGGCACAATAAGAATTGAAATTATTTGAATATTTTTTTTTATAAAATAAAGGAGATAACAGCATCAATTACTTTTTTGTTGTATGAACAATGTTTGAATGTTTGTAACCACAACTTGACAAAAATGTAAATGATGGAATTGACTTAACAAGTAGAAGGTCCAAGAAAACGTAAACAAATATCAACTATAGCATAATTTCGGCAGATTGAACCTGAAGCTTGACAACCACAAAAGTAAGGATTATAACATTTCAAAGCTTATAATTTGATAAATGAACAGTAACAATTTCAAGAGCATGTTGTCTTTACTTGTACATGCGCTGATTAAATTATTCCCTTGCTGTGGAACAATTATGTTTGAATGAATCCCGTTATTTATATAATCTTTGTTCATAAGTAACCTTGTTGTTTTAACCATATTTATTGCTAATTTATAAGTTTACTACGCACGCCTTGTTCTTTTTACATAACTTATTTAGTTAGCATTACTCTTAAACATTTCTTAATCTTAATATTTCATTTTAATACAATCATACATACACTTTTCATATTACTCTTGTAGAATGCAACATCAAATACTTTAATTTTTGTGGTATAAAGAATCTTGTAACTACAATTAGAAAAAAAAATATATCAGCGCTTCTTGGTGGAAATGAATTGACAAGAAGTAGATTCAAACAAAACGTAAAGAAAATCAACTACAGCAAAATTTTGGCAGACAGCCGTACCATATGTGTTTATAATTATATATCGAAGCTTCACAACCACAAAAAGTAAGGATTATAACATTTCCAAGCTTATAATTTGATAAATGAAGAGGAGCGATCTAAAGAACGTCTTGTCTTTATTGGTACGTGCGCTGATATGTTACGCAAAATGAGGATAAATTTTCAACCGTCAAGTGATTCAAGTACATATGATATCCATAACGGAAGTAACAAATTCGGTCTGCGTTCTCTTGAAAAGAAAAAAGAGAGTGTGTGTCTTTTTCTACCTTCAAGCACGCGTTGTAAGAACATGCCTACTTCAATACGTAAATCAGACAATAATGTTTCAGAAGATAAAGTTTCTATACCGGGGCAATTAGTAAGCCAAAAATCATTGATCCGTTATCCTATCTTTGCTAAGAAATGTGTTTGTATTTTTGGGTTTTACGGCACATCGACACATGATAGGCCATAAGGCGCCGAATATATTGAAATTTAACGATAATAGACTATAATAAGGTTACAACTACTGTGGCGTAACGGGGCTCCATAGTAGATTTTTTTTATTTATTTGGGTTTTACGGCACACCGACACTTAATCGGTCATACGGCGCCGAATACAAAGTTAAATGTGAATAGAGCGTAATCAGGTTTAAACCGAACTACGCATGTAAAATATAGAAAAATATAAAAAATATCAGGTAAAAAAATAAATAATAATTAAAAACAGGTCAACACATAAAACGGTTTAAAAAAAGTATGACAATTGGTAAATAAACAGTTTAAAAATTTATAACTTATTAAGAATACCAATCTCGTTCAAGAAGCAAACAAGTTTGGAATCCGACACTGTCCTAAATAGGTCGTACATGTTATGGACATTAAAATACTTCGACCGTATGTGGTCTGTGTTGATACACTGTAATAAAATATGGTTGACTGTCAGTGGTTCTGTTAGTGCAGAGGCAGATTTTGCACCCCTGTCAGCATCTTCGTTTCCTCGGATGCCTACATCACTAGGAAGCCAACAAAAGGAGATTTCGTTAGTGTCATATAAACTTTGAAGTTTGACAAGAACAGTGCGAACAGGTGGATTTGAATAATTCAGTGAATTTATGCTATGCAATACAGATAATGAGTCTGAAAATATAAAATATTTTTCACCGGAATGTTCTGAAATGAAATCAAGGCTTAGATTTATAGCCCGGATTTCAGCGGTGAAGATAGACGCGTTGTTAGGAAGTTTGTTTATTGAGTTTATCGTCCCACCAACAGTATTTCAGTTATCTGGAGACGGTGTCCACTTGAAGCAGATATAGTGCTGCCTTCACTGTGTATAGCATGCCGTGAACACCTGGCATGATACCACACCCAGTCACATTATCCTGAGACCGGGCCAACCAGTCGTGGAACTACCCTTATATTTGCTTGAGCGTTAGCAAGGTAGCTATACCACTACCATTTTTAACGACTTTGGTATGTCGCGGCCCGGGATCGAACCCGGGGCCTCCGGTACCTGGAGCCGACGCTCTACCGATTGCGCTACCAGGTCTGGTGCTTACATAGTTTAGTTTTAACCTTATTATGCTCCATTCACTTTAAACTTTGTATTCGGCTCCATATGACCTGAAAAGTGTCGATGTGCCGTAAAACCCAAATAAACAAAGCAATGCAACATATACAAAACATTGAAATGGAACGGGACAATGGTCACACGCATACTTCAACATCAGCCCATGTAAATTTTGTATATTGTTTTCATAGAAAAGCACTTATAATGTTACTCTAATACAAAGTTTGTGCTTCCAAAGTTTGGAACAATAGGAATTGAACTTTATTTTAATCTTTCTTTATAAAATATAGGAGATAACAATATCAATTATTTATTTTTTGTTGTATGAACAATGTTTATACGTTTGTAACCGCAACTTGACAAAAATATCAGCGCAGCTTGATGGAAATGACTTGACAAGTAGTAGAGTCCAAGAAAACGTAAAAAGTATCAACTAGAGCATAATTTCGGCAGGTTGAACCTGAAGCTTGACAACCACAAATGTAAGGTTTATAACATTTCAAAGCTTATAATTTAATACATAAAGAGGAGCAATTTAAAGAGCATGTTGTCTTTGTACATGCGCTGATATATTAATATTATTATTCATTTGATGTGGAGCAACAATGTTTGTTTATTGTTTAATGGGTTTATCGTCCCACCAACAGTATGGAGCAATAATGTTTAAATGAATCATGTTATTAATATAATCTGTGTTCATAGGTCACCTTGTTTTAACCAACTTTTTTGCTAAATTTTAACTTAACTACGTATGTCTTGTTCCTTTTACATAACTTACTTAACTAGCATTGTTCCTAAACAATTCTTAGTATCTGATAACATTTTAATACAAATATATTCAATTTTCATATTACTCTTGTAGAATGCATTTTGTAAATTGATAACGGTGTATTCATATATAAGTCTGAATCTGCCATTTTCTTGCTTATCCCAGTCTGACGATTTCTAAGATGAAACCTTACATCGGAAAATGCTACGTGTAATCGAAGTATTTTGAGTAAATATGGTACCAACATTTGTTTACATTGATTGACAGCTTCTTCTTTTTTGTTATGTTTAATCAATGTTCGGTTGTTTCATAAAGTAAACCCTACTTTAAAATGGTGTTGTAAAACTTGATATGATTCTTTAAGTTGACGTAACGCTACATGGTTCTCTTTTGACTACTACTGACTAAACTAAACTACTGACACAATCATAATTCCATCAAAATACAAGGTATCGAAATCTTCTCAGACTCAAACTTCTTCCTCTGTCAAAAACACTGCCTCTTCGAGTCAGGCAGTTAAGACTAATACAAAGGCAAAAACAAGCCTACAGCAAAGGACCAGGTCACCTCTAAAGTGACACCTGGTCCTTCGGGGCAGAGGAGAGGACATTGTCCTCCCACTGCTCCAAACACTCGGGTGATAAACACCCATCAAAACAAATTCGAGTGTCTAATGGAGTCTCCATCGGACACTAGAAAATCACCAAGGTCACCTGTAAAAGCACCTAAAATATAGTCTACAAGAATTAAGTTGAATAATCCCATGAAAATAGCATCATTCAGTGGAACTGTTGCTGTTCGTGTAACCCTACATGAAGTTGTAACTATTTGCTCTATCTTCCACCGAATTCATATGTATCTAAAGATGATCTGGATAATCTTATTAACCAGCTGCCTAATCCATATATACTCGTTAGAGACTTTAATGGTCAAAACCCGCTATGGGAATGTTTTGACTTTAATAATATGGGCAAGATGATAGAAAACTTTATTTCTCATAATGATATATGTCTACTCAATAATAAAAAGCCAACATACTTGCATCCCGCAACAGGGCATTATTCATCGTTAGACCAAACATTGTGTCACCCCTCCGTATACTTAGATTACACTACCTCGAAATATATATGATGGCTCAAAAGCAGATTCATATGTCGGCTGTGCTTCCGTAAGTAAAACCCATTGTTTTAAACAAAAATTACCACCCGAAACGTCCATTTTTTACAGTCGAAATTCAGGCTGTTAAGCTTTCTCTTGATTTCATTTCAAATCATCCTGGCGATAAATTTGTAGTATTTTCTGTCTCTTTGTCGGTATTACCGTCTATTAAAAATCTCATTTTTTTCCAAGCCCCTCATTAGAAAAAGAATATATGACAAAGTACTTTTAAAACTGAAAGAAGTTTGTCTTAATAAGAATAGTGTTTTTGTTGGCTACCTAGTCATGTAGTCATCAGAGGAAACGAGGATGCAGATAAGAGTGCAAAATCTGCCTCAGCCCGTACTAAGACAGTTTGTTTGTTAATTGGGTTTATCGTCCCACCAACAGTATTTCAATTTTCTGGAGACGGTGTCCACTTGAAGCAGATATAGTGCTGCCTTCACTGTGTATAGCATGCCGAGAACACCTGGCATGATACCACAACCAGTCACATTATCCTGACACCGGGCCAACCAGTCGTGGAACTACCCTTATATTTGCTTGAGCGTTAGCAAGGGAGCTATACCACTACCATTTTTAACGACTTTGGTATGTCGCGGCCCGGGATCGAACCCGGGGCCTCCCGTACCTGGAGCCGACGCTCTACCAATTGCGCTACCAGGTCAGGTTTACTAAGACAGATCTTTGCATCCCACACACAGATTTTAAACCACTTATCAATCAATATATTTAACCAAATGGCAAACAAGTTGGGACAATACTATTTAAAACAAACTACACGCAATTAAATCTAACGTCGGTGCCAATATCTCTACTTGCAGAGAAAATAGGCGGGAAGACGTAGCTCTTACCCGCTGTCGCATTGGACATACTAGATTAACCCATTCATATCTTTTAAAAAGATAAAATCAGCCTGTATGTGTTCCTTGCCAGGAACCACTGACAGTCAACCATATTTTATTACAGTGTATCGACACAGACCACATTCAGTCGAAGTAGTTTAATGTCAATAACATATACGAACTTTTTAGAACAGTGTCGGATGCTAAACTTGTTTGCTTCTTGAACGAGATTAGAATACTTAATAAGTTATAAATTTTTAAACTGTTTATTTACCAACCAATATACATTTTTAACCTGTTTAATATATTGACCTGTTTTCAACTATAATTTTCTTTTTTTTTAACCTGATAGTTTTCTTTTTCAATATATTTCCATATTTTACTTACATAGTTAAGTTTTAACCGTATTATGCTCCATACATATTAAACTTTGTATTCGGCGTCGTATGACATGAAAAGTGTCGGTGTGCCGTAAAACCCAAGTAAACAAAGCATATACAAAACATTGAAATGGAACGGGACAATGGTAGTCACACGCATACTTCAATATCAGCGCATGTACATTTTGTTTTTGTTTTTTTTCATAGAAAAGCACTTACAATGTTACTCTAATACAAAGTTTGTGCTTCTAAAGCTTGGATCAATAAGAATTGAACTTTATTTTAATATTTCTTTATAAAAATAGGAGATAACAATATCAGCTACTTTATTTTTGTTGTATGAACAATGTTTATATGTTTGTAACCACAACTTGACAAAAATATCAGCGCAGCTTGATTGAAATGACAAGTAGTGGAGTCCAAGAAAACGTAAAAATATCAACTATAGCATAATTTCGGCAGATTGAACCTGAAGCTTGACAACCCCAACTGTAAGGATTACAACATTTCAAAGCTTATAAATTTGATAAATGAAGAGGAACTATTTAAAGAGCATGTTGTCTTTATTTGTTCATAGGCTGATATATTAATATTATTATTTGCTGTGGCGCATTAATGTTTGTTTATTGGGTTTTTCGTCCTACCAACAGTATGTAGCAATAATGTTTGAATGAATCCTGTTATTAATATAATCTTTGTTCATAGGTCACCTTGTTGTTTTAACCAACTTTATTGCCAAATTGTAACTTAACCACGTATGCCTTGTGCCTTTTACATAACTTACTTAACTAGCATTATTCCTAAACATTTCTTAATATCTTATAACATTTTAATATAAATATTTTAATTTGTCATTACTAATGTAGAATGCATTTTGTAAATTGATAACGGTGTATTCATATATAAGTCTGAATCTTATTGCTTATCCCATTCTGACGATTTCTAAGATGAAACCTTACATCGGAAAATGCTACGTGTAATCGGAGTATTTTGAGTAAATATGGTACCAACATTTGTTTACATTGATTGGCAGCTTCTTTTTTTTTTTGTTATGTTTAATCAATGTTTGGTTGTTTCATTAAGTAAACCTTTCTTTAATATGGTGTTGTAAAACTTGATATGATCCTTCAATTTGACGCTACATGGTTCTCTTTTGATAATTAGGACGCGTAAGTCTCGTTTACTTTTCACTTCCGTTTTTTGACTTCCGGGTACATCGGCGGTTTGGTTCATTATGGTCTTCTGCTTTGCGTATGGTTGTTCCCACCGAACTGAAGGAAATGTAGTTTGTTTATAATTCTAACAGACAAGAAGGAACGAAAAAAATACCAATCTTCTGCATACTTAATTTCTAAAACCTGGTATAGATGCCTTGATAGCAGACAAGCAAATTGTTGCATAGTGTCATGACTAAAAGACCAAGTGTCAGGGTAACATGCCTGAGTTAAGTCTGAGTTATGTATCACATTAGAAATTAATAACATGATACCAGAGTGTACAAAACATATGCTTTGAGTTTACAACCACTCTATTTAGCTGAAATATAATTTTAGCGTGTTTTTTTTCATCCAGCAGAACTAACTAATCCATACAATAGATTTGCACACTTACTGACAAGTTACATAATGCTTAAGAGTGTCTGGAACCGTGCATCTAGGAGAATTCTCTCTAATGCCAATATTTCGGGACCATCCTGGCTGAGTCATCCAGTGCGACGGTTCTCTTCATCTTCTAATTTACCATGGTCACAGCAACCCAGTGCCCAGCTGTGGCGATTAACTGTGTGGTTGAGCACAGAGGCCATCTTCATCTGTCAGGCAGTTAGGTGAATAACATGTATTTAGTGTTTAGTGCATTTGTTTAATGGAAATCATTTTAATGTTAATTGAGTTGTTCTTAGTTTATTCATTTTATAAAATAAATCATAGGAACATTCACAGAAATGTTAAGTATTTGCTGCAAGTAAGATTACCATCAAGCTGATCTTTCCAACCAGTAAACACTGTTTGTTTTTATTTACAAAGTACAAAAATAATATTTCTTTGTTTTCCCTTGCCAAAAAAAAGTGTTAACATTTCCCCACTTAATTAATGTTCCCATAAGAAAATAGACAATCAAGCTAGATTGAAGTAGACAACTCTGATATTGGAAGCACATTAACTTTTATATTTGTTATTGTCCATATGGTCATCTAATTCTTGACTTTCGATCTGTCACATCATTCAAATTCTTACTTTCAAAAGATCTTTACTTCCTTCAGAATTTTCTGCGGCATGGAAGAAGTGGTTTGTTATGTGACCAATCCATGGTTTCAGTTTTGAATTTTTCTTCTCTGCAGCAGCCCATAATAAAAAGAAATATTTCCCCAAATTATACATTATGTTGCATTATTTTCACAAACCTTTTATTAAAATATTAAATATGTTAGAATGCAAACACATTAAAAATTGGCAAAATTAAACTGATTTTTCTTCATGAAATAAGCATGGAAGTAAAACAAGAATGTTTTAATCATGAGTAAAGCCATTTAAAAGAAACTGGCACAATTGTGATTGTCATATTTCCTTTCAATTAATTTTAGTAGAGACACCAGATACATTTACAACCACTGAAGTCTGGCAAGTCAGCTAAATTATTTCTTTGGAAATCAAGCTATCTTAACTATTACAAAATGAGATGCAACTTACTGAACATAACTTCTTTCCAAGTTTTTTTCCACCATGCCACATGTCCTAGCTGTGCTTTTTTTGCCATGCTCTTTTTCTGAAAGAGAACAAGGTAAAATCAAAATGGCCTGCCTAATTTACAGTTTGAACCAAAGATAGTTTTACTTACTTATATGGAGGAAAATTAAACATGTACATATTCTAAATGTCATCATCGTGCTCAATCAATAATATATATATATATATATATATTACAGCAGTTCAGTTTACAAATACTCTTGCAGAGAACAATGTGCAATTTCTAGCACATCTTAGCAAGTCATTTTAAATAATAGGTTGCTTTTCTGTTACACAGAGACAATATTTTTTTAATAGTAGATAAATGACGAACAAAACACCTATGGTAAATATAATTGCTGAACATATGATCACTCTGACTGTATATTTTATCCAAAGTTTATGTGAAATAAGTCTGACCACAATATATTTTGCAATACATATTGCTCACTCTTCATATTTTAACTGACAGCTCTTAAGAACATAATGCCTTCAGTAATCTATGTCAATATATGAATGTTGACACATATAACAATAAAAAGTACTTACTCATTATGCTGGCGATCTGAGGATGCGCATCTGTCGCAACTTGTGTCACATTGATGCCAGCCTCCTCCACATCTTTTAATGCTCTTCTGAATCCTGTAGCCTCCATCAGTGGGGACTTCAGGTTACATTCCCTCTTGTCCACCACTTCCAATGCCAAAATGTTCTTGTAAGCTTGATTTATTAGGGTATCGGTGCAGTACTTGGCACAATACCCGGGCCTGTCCATCCTTCCATCTCCTGTGAAAACCAAATGCTTTTTAATACAAGACTATTTCAAAATAATACAATAATCATTTAATGCTTTCCAGTTAATAGCAATTAAAGACTTTCAACACAATTTTATGTACATTGTTACACATATTGAAGATGCAAAGCAAGGTCAAACATGCCTTTTTTAGATTGCAGACATTTTCTTGTCATTATAGCGACCTATGGTGGGTTGAGAAACACGTGTCACATATCTGATTAGAACCATATATACCTCACTGGTAAGCGGAAAAACATCAGCACAAGAAAATTCTTCCCTGCCCAACCAGGAATCCAACCCACATGGCGAGGAGTCTAGGGCCAGGGAGTAAACTCCTGGTAGGCCACAGGCACTATCTCAACATATAATGATTCTCATGACTACAATATGTGTGACTTATTGAGAGAAATGTGCTGCCAATCGGGGTCTTAAACCCAAGACCCGTCACTAAGAAATTGAATGCTCTACTGGCTGAGCAAACCCAACACACTTTCACCCTACCATGTGACTTCAATCAACCCTGGCATCTTAAAGTTCAGCTGATCACATATCATAAGCTATAAATATAACTCATAAGCACTACTCAAGCACTTGAACCATCAGGTCATTGATGTTGGGTGCCAATGTAACTTGGAGAGAAAAATGTGCAGCCAGTCATTAAAAAATTTCAAATGCTCTAAACGCTCTCACACCAGCCAATCCTGGACTCAACAAAAGGTTCCTTCACCAACAGTCCAAATAATAAGTAACTCTTTCAACATACCACTTACAGACTATCTTCCTATCACCCATCTACATTTCTGGTACAGGCTAAAAATTAAATAACTTGCTAGTGAAAGGAACAATCAATAAAAAGGAAAAATCATTAATTATGTTTGTGGGAGAATTAAAAAAAAACTGTGACAATTTATACCTGCAACTACGACACGTTCTGCTCGCACCTCTTCCTGATTTGTTAGCTTCATATTAAGCCAGTACTTGTCAACCCCAGGAGCAAGATAGAGGCTTTGAATTTGAAAGAAGGTGGTATGTGAGGGAATGCCCACTTTCAAAACCTTGCACATCAGTGCCACCTTCCGGTAATTGTTCCCAGACAGAACAATTGCTGCTGAAAATTTCATGTTTCCTAGCAAGACATTGTTCGGTAACACGGCCTGACTTGTCCATATATTGACTTGATGTCCCTTGCTGCAGACCTAATAAAGAAAAGAAAAATAAAAGTTGAAGTTATATAAACTGCAAAAAGATGCAAAAGGCTCTGTTTTTCCAGTTTGTTTGTGCCATAAGCAAGTCACATCTGATACATCTAATAGTGACTTGTATTGATTAAAAATTACTGAACATATTTAGATTTAAACCTAGGTACGTGTGTCCTTTGCTTTTCACTAAATAAATCCTTACATTTATTAGATAATACATACCAGATGTAAGATGGCCATATTTTGTATGAGGAAAATCAGAAAACATGCATACTTTTAAGTACAATATTTCCTCTCTAGATACAGTATTTTTATCATAGGAATTGATAATAGAATGCTTGAAGGTATGTTGCTTACAGTTATTTGGGTTTAGTTAACTCGAAGCAAACTTTTTCTAGATGTCTCATTTGACATTAAATAGAAAAATACTTTAAAAATATTAAGATAATTAATACAAGACACTAACCCATTTAAGGGTCACTCCACAGCCAACTGTCTTTTCATGACACAAAACTTGCTCCTTGCACCCTGCTTTCTTACATCTGAAGGTCATGCTTTGTGTAAGAAGGTTAAGAGCTGATCTGTAGACCATAAACATCGGGTCGTCCTCCTCTTCTAGATCTACAACTAACAGCCTTCGGGTTAATGTGTCCTTGACTGGCATCCTCCTCCTCCCCTGCATCAGGCACCTCCTCCTGATCATCATCACACTCAAAATCATGTACTAAATCATCCAGGTCCTCTTCTTCAGAATCATCTGCCGCATCAGGGGGCAATGGGCTGTTTAACAGAAACATAAATATGTAGAGTATTGGGTGGATAAGACACAAAGTTAATATTAAATATTGATCTGTAGATGAAAACTTGGATAAATTACTGAATACATGTCCTGTTAGTACTCTACTGATGAATAATAAAAGGCACTTATATCAAAATATCTGACTGATAAGGTGACATCTCAGTTCCCTGTCTAATGTGAAGTTTATTTATTGTAAGATCAAACTGTATTCAGATTTTTAATGTTTATTTATTTTGTCTGGGACAGTATATGCTTAGACTTGCCCAAATTATTTTTTGTTAATCGTAATTGCATTTTCACAAATGACAGACAGTAAATTGAAAAAACCATGTTCAACTTCTTAAATGCAAAATATGCCACAGTCAAATATCAACTTGTTTCTGCAAAAAATAGAGAACCATGCATAAGCTTTACAGGATAGAATCATATATTCCATACATCATATTTATTTGAATTGTTATGTTAAAATCAAATCATTTAGCATACATGTACATGCAGTCCATATACCATATTTTAACTGTTAAAATGGTTAATTTACATATATAAATTCCAAAATATCTATTCCTTCAGGGATTAAACTAAATGGTGTATTTACTACCCTATCAGGTGAAATAAAATTTGTATTTATAGAACAAAAAAGTGAACACTGACGCATTGATTGACATTTCCCAGAATGATGGTACATATGTGCCGTCATTAGGATCACATTCCATCCCAGAATACTCAGAAATTTCATCATACCTTAAACAATAACAAATCCAGTCACATTTTCAAATTTCAGCTCTCCCTTTCTGTTGAAATTAAATGTGGTATCTGACAGTTTGCCTTTATTAAATACATGTAACAATATTTTACTACCCCTTTAAGCAATTTGGGTATTGAACATTACCTTTACTGTAAAAGTACAATTTCTCACTACAGACACACTGCAGGCAAAGTATTTTTAGTAGGCAAGTAGCTGCCACTAATTACTTAATGGTATAGCAATAATCATAGACAACTTATAGAGATCAATTCTAAATATACTGCAATATTACACCCAAGTTATTTGTTATTTACTGATCATTTTTGTCATATGTTTGCTTGAAAATGATACCTGGCTGTCAGCACAGTGGTGTCTATTTCAGTGCTGGACTCCTGTGGTGCCATATGTTCTTCTGAGCTAAATAAAATTTATCAAACCCATGTGTAAATGGTCTACAGTTGAATGGTATAAACAACAATTACTGATACTTCCTTTTTTAATGATTTTAAATAAATCTAATACAACAATTTTTGGTATTCATGTGAAATTAGTGGAAGTGGTTGGAAAAGAACAACAATTTGGTGCATTATGTAGCAGGCAATATAGGGGATACTACAATTTGCACACTATTTAATTTGAATTCTTATTTCTTGTTCATTAGACAGAACCTGTTAATATTAACAGTGTACTTAGGGACAGTGAAACTAAAAAGTATCTCCATTTACAAGTACATTTCAGTTATCATATTCTACTTACCTAAAATATTTTTACTAAATCTTTGTATTTTTTAGAACATGACATTACAAAAACCATATCTCAATTTATGTTTATTATGTAATTCCAAAGAAAAGATAATACCAGTACTCACATTTCAATATCTGACTGGGAGTTTGAAGTTGAAGATAATGCTTCTAAGCCAGATAGTATAGAGTCACTGCAAAAAAAATGCATTGAAATTAGCTTGTTTTATTACGTGTTTTTTAATACCTGGCAGTGATAATCTATGGTCAGTATAACAACGTCTAGCTAGTTAGGTGGAGTAATTCAGCTGCAAACACTTTAGGCACAGATGGTGTATTTACAACATCCCCGAACTCCTCAGACACTAGCGATGAAGTCAAACGATACCCCACTGCATGATGAAGTGTGTTGGCACCTTTATGGATCATGTAGCTAAATAAAACACACAATATGCGATTATTCCATTATAAGAATGTGTAAGAATGGAAAATAGATATAATTATTATTTAATAATATATAAATTATATACATCCATTAATTTATTAATTGGCAAAACGGCCCTGCAGGTAGGAGCCTTAGAATTCTCCGGCTGCCGCTACCTGTATTGGGGTAAGAACCCTCTAAAGGTAGCCCACCTGTTTGTCGTGGATGGCGACCCTTTATCTCTACGACAAGGGGATCCTAGTGGTTGAGGTCTTTGTTGGCTTGTCAGGATATTGACATATAAATCGACCCTGACCAACATACCACTTTCGCCCTAAGTTGTGGGGTAGACGAGCGGGGTGCTGGTCCTGTATCGCCAGTCGGCTATCCCCTCGGCCGGTGCTAGGTTATCTTTTACTCCCTTTCTTCCCACTTTCTTGCCTCTGACTTTCCACCCTTTTTCCCCCTTTTCTTTCTTCAAATATACAGTGTTTTGTAAACTCATTCTCTCATGTTTTCCCCTATTAACTATAACCACCCAGCTGCCTGTCGTCACCCCCTTAACGGATCAATCTGGTATTTTGTATGCTTTATTGGATATTTTATGTCGGAGTATCGCATCTGGAGTTGGGAGGTCGTAGATCCACTCCCATAAGACGCCCCCTTGTTGGGCTCCGCGGTGGATGGTGAGCCAGGATGCTGAATTATTATAGGAATTACTCACGGAACAAAAAAGTAAATGCAAAGACTCGACCCCTACTTTATCGTCGGAAGATTCCGATACCGAAACACCCACTAGCACATATTTTTCTCACTTCATTGTTGTTGAATCGATAGAGAAAAAACTGATTACGCCTTAAAGTATCCCCTTTTGTGATAGAAAAATCCATCAAAGGCCTTAATGGCAGTGTTGTGTCAGTATAAAAAAAACTAAACAATGACTGCTTACTAATTGAAACTGATCGTAAAACCTACTCAGATATACTTCTAAAACTCAGACTTTTGTTCTTCAATAGGAAAAACTTACCCCACCCTTCTCTGAACTCGTCGAAAGGCTTAATTCGATGCCCTGGCCTTGTTGGTGTCTCTGAGGAGGATATCCTTGGGAACATGTGGTGTCCGCAGGATTTCATTCCTTAGGGACGGCCGGCGAGTTCCGACAAATACTTTTGTTTTAACTTTCGCCAACCCATCACTCCCTACTTCTATTAAGGTCGGTTACCTCAACGTGAAAGTGCAGGTATACATTCCAAATCCACTTAGGTGTTTTCATTGTCAGAAGTTTGGCCACCACGAGTCCCATTGCAGGACGACGACCATTGCCTACGTTGCAGTGAAGTGTCCGCCAAGCACAGGGAAGACGTATGTCCCAACCCACTTAAATGTGTTAATTGGTCTGGACCACATGAGACCAAATCCAGGGATTGCCCTGCCTGGAAACTGGAAAAGGAAGTACTAAGAATACAGTACACAAATAACATCTCCTTTTCAGAAGCCAGGAAGATGGCAAAAGACAAGGCAACTCCTGCTAGAGGCGCAACATATGCATCAGCAACAAAAAAAGCATCTCAGAGCACAAGGACAATATCACCCAGTATGAGGTCCCGACTGGGGACCAAACTGCTGACAAAATCATAATTCCTTCAAAAAACAAGGTATCGAAATCTTCTCAGACTCAAACTTCTTCCTCAATCAAAAGCACTGCCCCTTCAAGTAATTCTGTAACGAATATTGCAAAGCCACAAAACAAGTCAAGGACCAATTCTCCTCTAAGGAGACACCGGGTCCTTCGGGGCAGAGGGGAGGACTATGTCCTGTACTGCTCCAAACACTCGGGTGATAAGCACCTATCAAAAGAAATTCAAGTGTCTAATGGAGTCTCCATCGGACACTAAAACACAGAGGTCACCTGTAAAAACCCCTAAAATATAGTCTACAAGAATTAAGTTTAATAATGCCATGAATAATAAAATCATTCAGTGGAACTGTCGAGGTCTTAAGGCCATTTACAATGAAATACTTATTTTATAATCTACACTAAGCCCTGCTGTGCGTTGTCTTCAGGAAACCTATCTAAAAGACTTTGAAAAGTTTGATTTTAAGGGCTATACTTGTTATAATCATATACATACAGCCTGCGAGAGGGCATCTGGAGGATCGACAATAATTGTCGACGCCGAATTGCCACACTCTCAAGTCGAATTTGACACAAACATACAAGCTGTTGCTATTCGTATAACCCTACATAAAGTTGTAACTATTTGCTCTGTCTATCTTCCACCGAATTCAAATGTATCTATTCGGCGCCGTATGACCTATCAAGTGTCGGTGTGCCGTAACCCCCCCCCCCCCCCCAAAAAAAAATGTATCTAAGGATGATTTAGATAATCTTATTAACCAGCTGCCTACTCCATATATACTCGTTGGAGACTTCAATGGTCATAACCCGCTATGGGGATGTTGTGACTTCAATAATATGGGCAAGACGATAGAAAACTGTATTGCCCATAATGGCATATGTATGGCCAATAATAAAAAGCCAACATACTTGCACTCCGCAACTGGGCACTATTCATCATTAGATCTAACATTGTCACCCCTCTGTATATTTAGATTACACTTGGGATGTACAAGATGACCTTTGAAGAAGTGATCACTTTCCTATTATCCTTACAAACTATACTTCGCCAATAGGCGACGATAATCCTCTTTGGAAGTTGGACAGAGCAAACTGGGACCTGTTCTTAGCACTTTGTTCTGCAGAACTTGTCCCAACTTCAATAGAAAATGAAGATGACACATTTTCAAACACTTTGCACAATATTGCAGAAAGGTGTATACCTAAGACCTCGACTAATCAAAACATAATGAACTTCCATCAAAAACGTTTGGTCTATCAAAAAGATTAGCGGTAAACCATCATATTTAACTGTTAACCACATTAAAACAAATCGCACCGTAGTAACAGATAAACAAAAACATTTCGAACACACTGGTTGCCAAAAATTCCTCATCATTTTTACATAAAAAAAAATACTATTGTAAAAACCCTTCATGAAGGGATTGGCTGTTCACTTTTTGTGGACGATTTCTTTTTTTCTTACCGCTCCAAAATTATGACCACAATTGACAGACAATTACAACAATGTCTTAATAAGTTGCAAAATGGAGCAACACCAACGTTTTTAAATTTTCTCCAACCAAAACCAACTGTAAACATTTCTGTCAGAAACGTGGTCTTCATGTTGACCCCGAATTGTTTTAAATAACGTTCGCATTCCCGTCGTCCAGAAACTAAGTTTCTTGGACTCATTTTTGACAGGAAACTGACTTTTCTTCCTTATATCAATTACATCAGGAAGAAATGTCTCATGGCTCTTAACTTGCTTAGTTATCCCATATAGACTGGGGAGCCGATAGGAAAACATTGTTACTTCTGTACCGTTCCCTAATTCGGTCTAAATGAGATTACGGAAGCATAGTCTATGGCTCTGCCAGGAGGTCATATCTCCAGATGCTGGACGTCGTTCAGAACCAGGGACTTCGTCTTGCTCTAGGAGCGTTCGGGACCTCAATAGTGCAGAGCCTTTACGTTGAAGCCAATGAACCATCATTGTTCTTGCGTCGCGAGACACTTTCTTTGCAGTTTATAATTACACTCGTATCTAACCCCGATAACCCAACGTTTAATTGTGTTCTCAACCCTAAACATGAAGAGCTTTATGATCGATCACCTATAGCCATCAGAACTCTTGGCTTAAGACTTAAAGATAGCATAAACACATCAGGTATAAAACCCGATAACATTTCTGAAAACCCCACAATTGAACATCCACCATGGCAACTCCATTCTGCTAATGTGAATTTATAACTCTGTAAAAATAAAAAGCCGAACACAGATCCTTCGATTTGACGATCTAAATTTCTTCGTGAAAAGTATTCTGATCACCTTCATATATATACTGATGGTTCAAAGACGGATGCTCACGTTGGCTGTGCTTCCGTAAGTAATAGCCACTGCATTAAACAGAGACTTCCTAACAACTCGTCTATCATCACCGCTGATATCCAGGCTATAAATCTAAGCCTAGATTTCATTTCAGAACATTCCGGTGAAAAATATGTTATATTTTCAGACTCATTATCTGTATTGCAGAGCATTAATTCACTGAATTATTCAAATCCACATCGGCCTTGCCGGAAGGGGCATAGAATTCTCCGGCTGCCGCTACCTGTAGCGGAGTAAAAACCCTCCAAAGGTAGCCCACCTGTTTGCCGTGGGTGGCAACCCTGTGTCTCTGTGACGAGGGGATCCTGGTGGTTGAGGCCTTTGTTGGCTTGTCAGGATATGACATATAAGTCAACACTGGTCAACACACTACTTTGGCCCTTAGTTGCGGGGTAGACGGGCGGTTATATTGGTCCGGTATAACCAATCGGCTGGCCGCGTTGTTCTTAGATTTCTACTATTTCCCTATTGTATACACTTACTTACTTCTCCTACTATCCACTCTAATTTCTGCTTTTTCCTTTATTGTATACCGTGTAACGCAACCTCCTCCCTCTAATTGTCTCCTTTTACTTATAATCTAGTGGACAGCCGGCTATACGGATCAATCTGGCATCATTGTACTTTTTAAGTAAATAATGTTGGAGTATAGCACTCCGGTATCACTGACGTTGGGAGGTCGGAGATCCACTCCCGAAAGACGTCCCCTTGTTGGGCTCCGTGGTGGGTGGTGAGTCGGAGTGCCGAATTCTTAAATTAAATTTCATGGATCGAAAACGCAAAAGGTTTACACCGATTTCGACAAATACATCAGAAGACTCAGATGACACAAGTACACCTCAAACTAAAAAAAGTTTCCCACGTTTTTTAGTCATTGAATCCGTAGACAAGACACCAATAACAAAAACATCCCCATTTATAATTGAAAAGACAATAAAAGGGATTATTGGAACTGTAGATTCTGTCCGGAAATTGAAGAACAATACATTGTTACTTGAAACAAACCGCAAAACTATTTCTGATAAAATTTTAAAGCTAACTGAATTTTGTTCATTGAAGGTAAAAACATACCCCACTCATCTTTAAATTTTTCAAAAGGAGTAATTAGATGCCCCGATATGGCTGGCCTTTCGGAGGAGGAAATACTGGATGAACTTACACCACAAGGGGTAAGCGGAGTCCGAAGGATCTCTTTCTCCAAGGAAGGCCGCCGTATCCCTACTAATACTTTAGTACTCACCTTTATTAACCCCAAACTACCAAGTACAATAAAGATTGGATATTTAATCGTCAAAATACAGATCTACATTCCAAACCCGTTAAGGTGTTTCGACTGTCAGAAGTTTGGCCATCACGAGTCCCAATGCAAGGATGAATTTCATTGCGGTCGGTGCGGAGAGAAGTCCTCTCAGCACGAATCAGGCTCAAACTGCTCAAGCCCACTGAAGTGTGTCAACTGTTCAGGACCCCACGAAAGCCGATCGAGAGATTGCCCTTCATGGAAATTTGAAAAAGAAGTTCTAAAAATCAAATATACAAACAATGTTTCATTTCCAGAGGCAAGAAAACAAGCAAAATTATCACTATCTACAAAATCTTACTCCTCGGTAGTTAGCAAAAGTCACACTTCAGTGGGGAAGGACATTTCGACACAGTACGAATGTCCTTCTGATGGCTCGACGACTGACAAAATTATCATACCAACAAAATTTAAAATTCAAGAGTCTTCTCAACCACAGCCAACAACTTCACAACCACAGAACCCTGCACAACAAACTCAATCTCCTTCAATGCCTACTAAAGCCGAAAGGAGGATTGCTGCTAAAGCACAGGTTTCCTCAAAAGAGACGCCTATACCTTTGGCAAATGCACGAGGACGAAGTCCTCCAACTGCCAAAGAACGCAGAGCGATAAACAACCGCTCTATAAAAAATATGAGTGTCTGATGGAGACGGAAACTTCATCAGGCGCTAAAGACGACAAAACTTCAAGTTCACCTGTTAAGCCAAGGTCACCCGTTAAGGCTCCAAAGTGATATTTCAATCATTTAGTTTTATTCCATGAATAACAAAATAACTCAATGGAATTGTCGAGGTCTTAGAGCCAACATTAATGAAATTTTACTTTTATTGACCACTTTAAACCCAGCTGTGCTATGCCTTCAGGAGACATTCCTGAAGGAAAATGATAACATTGACTTTAAAGGTTATTCTATATACAATTACATTCATACAATGTGTGATAGAGCGTCTGGAGGATCGACAATAATTGTCAACTCCAAACTGCCACTCTCAAAGATTAACCTTAATACTGAATTACAGGCTGTTGCCATTCGTGTAACAGTCCATAAAGTCATTACAGTTTGCTCTGTATATATTCCACCTAATTCAGATATTCCAAAATCAAAATTAGATGACTTAATAAATCAATTACCTTCCCCTTACATTCTTGTAGGGGACTTTAATGGACATAACCCAATATGGGGATGTTCCGATTATAATAATATGGGTAAAACGTTAGAGGACTTTATAGCCCAAAACGATGTATGCCTAATGAATAATAAAAAGGCAACTTACTTACACCCTGCTTCAGGACGTTATTCATCTCTTGACCTTTCTTTATGTCATCCTTCCTTATATTTAGATTATAGGTGGGATGTACATGATGATTTATGTGGAAGTGATCATTTTCCGGTAATATTAACCAACGATTCTGTCAACTTAAATGACAATAATACTTATTGGAGAATGAACAGAGCAAATTGGGAATTATTCTCAATATTTTGCACTGAAGAATTGACTATTTCAACATTTGAGAATGCTGAAGATAAAATACATTCATTCTCAACAATTCTTCATAGCATAGCAGAAAAGTGTATACCTAAGACCACGACAAAGTCAAAGCGTAACAAACCTTGGTTTAACGATGAATGCAAAAAATCCATTAGAAAACGTAGAGCGGCACTTAAGAAATTTAATATTCGTCCTACTACTGCTAATTTAAACAATGTCAAAAATGAAAGAGCAAAGAGAAGGCGAATCATTAAACAAGCCAAAAGAACATCTTGGCAGAAATTTGTTTCTGGTATAACCAGTAAAACTTCAGTCAAAAACGTCTGGTCAACCATAAGGAAAATTAGCGGTAAATCTTCAGCCACAGTTAATCACTTAAAAACTAACGACTCAAGAATAACAAACAAAAAAGAAATTTCAGACACCCTTGCTAAAAGTTTTGCTAAAAATTCATCTTCCGAAAATCATTCAAAAGAATTTCAAAATGTGAAGGAACAGGCTGAAAAAATTAAAATCAACTTCAAGTCGAACAATAATGAAAATTACAACCAACCCTTTTCTTTAAGAGAATTTACGGACGCACTTAACAAATCCCATGATACCGCTGCTGGACCAGATGATATTCCCTATCAATTTTTGAAACATCTGCCGCATACATCATTAAATTTACTTTTGTCTATTTATAATGAAATTTGGTTTTCCGGACAAGTTCCAAATTCGTGGAAAAATGCATTCGTCATTCCTATACCTAAACAGGGAAAGGATCCAACAGATCTCAAGTTACAGGCCAATTGCTTTGACTAGTTGTATTTGTAAAACTTTAGAACGGATGATAAATAATAGACTCGTTTGGTATCTTGAATCAAATAATTTACTCACAGAATTTCAAAGTGGGTTCAGAAACCAACGCAGTACACTCGATCATCTCGTTCGATTTGAAACTTTTATACGCGATGCCTTTATCAAGAAAGAACACCTCGTAGCGGTGTTCTTTGACCTTGAAAAGGCATACGATACAACATGGAAACATGGGATTTTAAAAGATTTAGGTGACCTTGGTCTCAAGGGTCGTTTACCCACATTTATTGACAGTTTTCTTTCTGACAGACATTTTCAAGTTAAAGTTGGGTCTACTTTGTCTTCTGTTCATAAACAGGAGCAGGGTGTCCCTCAGGGTAGTATATTGTCAGTTACTCTCTTCAACATCAAAATAAATAACATTGTAAAAACGCTAAATAATGGCGTAGATTGTTCACTATATGTAGACGATTTCCTGATATGTTATCGTTCTAAAAATATGAATACGATAGAAAGGCAATTACAACAATGCCTCAACAAATTACAAACTTGGAGTAACAACAATGGTTTTAAATTTTCACCCACCAAAACAAATTGCATACACTTCTGTCAGAAAAGAACTTTGCACAACGATCCTGAATTATTTCTTAATAACGTTCGTATTCCTGTCGTCAAGGAAACGAAATTTCTTGGTGTCATATTTGACAGCAAGTTATCTTTTATACCGCATATTAAATATGTAAAATCTAAATGTCTTAAATCTCTTAACCTGTTGAAATTTTTATCCCATACCGACTGGGGAGCTGATAGAAAGGTTCTATTACAACTGTATAGATCACTAGTAAGATCGAAATTAGATTATGGTAGCATTGTTTACGGCTCTGCCAGGAGATCATACCTCCAGATGCTTGACGTTGTCCACAACCAGGGACTCCGTTTGGCCCTTGGAGCTTTCAGGACCTCTCCTGTAGAGAGCCTTTACGTTGAAGCTAATGAGCCATCATTATACCTTAGACGAGAGAAACTTGCGCTTCAGTTCATAACAAAAGTGAAATCTAACCCTATAAACCCAGCACATAGTGTTATCTTTAATCCGAAATATGAACACTTGTATGAGCGTAAACCAAAGGCAATTAAGCCGTTTGGTTTACGAATGTTAGAAATTATACACTCATCACAACTGAATTTAAATCAAATTATAGAAAATAATGTTTTAGATTTTCCACCATGGCAATTGAAAACTCCCGACGTCGATTTATCTCTTAGTATAAATACTAAATCAAAAACAGACCCTCTCGTACTTCGCTCAAATTTTAACGAACTGCGCGACAAGAAATACTCTAACTACCTCGAAATATATACTGATGGCTCGAAAGCAGATTCATATGTTGGCTCTGCTTCCGTAAGTAAAATTCATTGTTTTAAACAAAAATTACCACCCAACTCGTCCATTTTTACAGCCGAAATTCAGGCTGTTAAACTTTCTCTTGACTTTATTTCTGATCATCCTGGCGATAAATTTGTAATATTTACTGACTCTTTGTCGGTATTACATTCTATTAAAAATCTCAATTTTTCCAACCCTTACATTAGAGATTTACTTTTGAAACTCAATGAACTTTCTCTTAATAAGCGTATTGTTTTCTGTTGGCTACCTAGTCATGTATGCATCCGAGGAAACGAGGGATGCAGATAAGAGTGCAAAATCTGCCTCAGCCCTTACTGAGACAGATCTTTGCATCCCCCACACAGATTTTAAACCACTTATCAATCGGTATGTTTTAACCAAATGGCAAACAAGTTGGGATAATACTGTTAATAACAAATTACACACCATAAAACCTAACGTCGGTGCCAATATCTCTACTTGCAGAGAAAGTAGGCGGGAAGACGTAGCTCTGACCCGCTGTCGCATTGGACATACTAGGTTAACTCATTCATATCTTTTAAAAAGAGAAGTTCAACCTGAATGTGTACCTTGCCAGGAACCTCTTACAGTTAATCATATATTAGTACATTGTATTGACACAGATCATGTTCGATCTAAATATTTTAATGTCAATAATATACACGAACTGTTTAAGACGGTATCCGATGCTAAACTTGTTTGCTTTCTAACCGAGATTGGTATTCTTAGTAAGCTATAAATTTTTAAACTGTTTATTATGCTAACGTTATACATTTTAACTGTTTAATATATTAACTTGTTTTTCGTTTGTCATTCACATTTTTAACCAGATAGATTTTTATTTCTACTCACGTATTTTAGTTTTAACGTGATTATATTCTCATGTCGTTAAACTTTAATGTATTCGGCGCCGTATGACCTATCAAGTGTCGGTGTGCCGTAAAACCCAAAAAACAAAACAAAAACAAATCCACATGTTCGCACTGTTCTTGTCAAACTTCAAAGTTTATATGACACTAACGAAATCTTCTTCTGTTGGCTTCCTAGTCGTGTAGGCATCCGAGGAAACAAAGATGCAGACAGGGGTGCGAAATCTGCCTCAGCACTCACTGAGACAGATCTTTGCATCCCACACACTGATGTTAAATCACTTATGAACCTATATTTTTTAAACAAGTGGCAAACAAGTTGGGACAGTATTGTTTGTAACAAATTACACGCAATTAAGCCTAACGTCGGTGCCAATGTCTGCTTGCAGAGAAAGTCGACGGGAAGACATAGCTCTTACCCGCTGTTGCATTTGACATACTAGATTAACTCATTCATAGCTCCTAAAAAGAGACGTTCAACCTGTATGTGTTCTTTGCCGTAAACCACTGACAGTTTCATAAAGGTCTCAAAACTGTCATGCTTTTCCTTTGTCTCCATAATTAATATTTCCTTTTTCAATTCAAGTTCTCTGCGAATAAATGACATTTTTTCTTCCCTTTGTTCCATATCATCTTTCACAGACGAAACGCAAGAGGCTGTTTGCAATAACTCACTCTTTACCTTCTTTATATCGCTCAGTGTTTTTTCAATCAGGTTTTGGGCTGTTTTTACCTGTTTGAAGTTGTTCGAGTTCAGTATCTGCTTTGTCACATTTAGAATTTTTCACGAAAAAGACAGATGGGGGTGGGGGGCCACTCTGCAGTCGAAATGTTCCGCTGAGTGATCGCATGGAGTAGGATAATCTTCTTACTGTGCCGAACCGACAGTTCGGACAGATAACCAAGATGAAAGTTAAGGGGACCTCTTTAATGCATCAAACGGTAATAAGCTATAACAGAAAATAGAAATTATTCAAGAGACTGTCAAACATACAATCAACCATACATAAAGCAAGTTGACATGATAATTGTCAAAATCGATGTCAATAAATGTTCGGTAGAGCATATGCCATGACAAAGTATTAGACATAAATACATTTAGATAATACTAATATGTCTACACTAAACCAGAAATCCTTTGAATCTTGCTATATCCATCAATTACAATAATGAAATCAACACTAATAAAAACAAACAAGGTAGACTTTTTAAGCACACATTTATGGCAAGTGTCTTATAAGTGAAACAATACGGTAATTGTATCTTTTGGAACCTAACACATCAATGCTTATAAATCAAAAACAGTTCTACATGTTGATGAAAAACATGAATGTGAACTACCATGGTCCATCAGTTAAACAAGATGGCATGTTCACAATACAACGGCTGTGGCATTTCACCAAACAAACACCAGATAAATGACTAGAAATCTTTGTCATATGTAAAACAGTTAAAGAGACAATCAGAACTATTCAACGTCTAAGCCCTGAAGTTGATTAAGAATACAACATGAGTAAGAATATTTGACAAAGTCCTATGAGTATTGCAACATATACCAAACTCCGAAAAGGCGCAGAACAAAGGTATTTCACATGCAAGCCAAGCGAAAAGTAATAACAAATCTGTGATGAGTCATTTAAGGAAAAGAGCAAACCCGACAGTTACCGCCTTGGAACGGTCAGTCGGCAATATGGACCGACTGGGGTGCTTAAACCGGTTTTACAGAGTTAATTCTGTTTCAAAGCTCAGAATCATACATAGAAAAAATGTCGGCTTCCAACAGGCACCTTTTAATTTCAGGAAAAAAAACACATCAGCAAATGGTTAATATCATGACAATGGTTTGCGAAAGGCAGCTCAAAAATGTACAAAACAGAATTATAATAATTACATGTTGCCATTTCTGGTTTGTCAAGAGAGAAACAGTTTTAAAAGCTGCATTAAGGGATTGGGATTAGCCGGCATTTTTGCCGATACTGCGCAGCGACATTTGGGATTGGGATTAGCCGGCATTTTTGCCGATACTGCGCAGCGACATTTCTATCATTATAGCACAGGGGCACTTATGAGGTGCCCAGGGACTGAACCCGGCCGGTCCATTATACTGACACCGACTAGTCAGGCGTAATGCTGTCCCCTTAGCCCCGAGCGTTAGGAGGGAAGCCACTACTACCAACTTTAAAGTCTTTGGTAAGACCCGGCCGGGGTTCGAACCCACGACCTCCCGATCCGCAAGACGACGATCTACCATCTGAGCTATTGCGGCCGGTTGCTGCATTATGTATCGCCTAACTTTCACGAAAGGTGCGGGAAGTCTGGATGAAGATTGAACAAGAGAAGGTAATTCATGTTACAAACATGTTCGTTAAGCGAAGCCTATACAGCATTATCGCGGGTACCGCGGGTTTCATTAAAATCCCTAAACATATATCTTAGGCTAATATAAAAAAGTTATAAACATGAAATGCTGGATAAGACAACACTATCAAATACAAACTTTGTCGTAACACTGGCATTTCTGCTTCAAAGTTCAAAAGAATATAAACTTGTCTATTATAAAAGGGACATAATTCATATGGGTTTCCAACAGAGCACAGCTGTGGCGATAAACTGTGTGGTTGAGATAAAAAATAATATTTCTGTGTTTTCCCTATCAAACAAAAAGTTTTAACATTTCCCCACTTAATTAATGATCTCATAAGAAAATGGACAATCAAGCTAGATTGAAGTAGACCACTCTGATAATGGAAGTACATAAACTGTTATATTTGTAATTGTCCATATGGTCATATAATTCTTGTTTGTTGGTTTTGTTTTGGGGGGTTTTACGGCACACCGACACTTGATAGGTCATACGGCGCCGAATACATTAAAGGTTAACGACATGAGAAAAAAATCAGATTAAAACTAAAATACGTGAATAGAAATAACAATCTGTCAGATTAAAAATGTGATTGACAAACGAAAAACAAGTTAATTAAACAATAATATTAAACAGTTAAAATGTATAACGTTAGCATAATAAACAGTTCAAAAATGTATAACTTACTAAGAATAACAATCTCGGTTAGGAAGCAAACAAGTTTAGCATCGGATACCGCCTTAAATAGTTCGTGTATTTTACTGACATTAAAATATTTAGATCGAATATGATCTGTGTCAATAATGTAGTAAAATATGATTAATTGTAAGAGTTTCCTGGCAAGGTATACATTCAGGTTGAACATCTCCTTTTAAAAGATATGAATGAGTTAACCTAGTATGTCTAATGCGACAGCGGGTCAGAGCTACGTCTTCCCTCCTACTTTCTCTGCAAGTAGAGATATTGGCACCGACATTAGGTTTTATTAAATGTAATTTGTTATCTGTTTGCCACTTGGTTAAAATATATCGATTGATAACTGGTTTAAAATCTGAGTGTGGGATGCAAAGATCTGTCTCAGTAAGGACTGAAGCAGATTTTGCATTTTTATCTGCATCCTCATTTCCTCGGATGCCTACATGACAAGGTAGCCAACATAAAACAATATGCTTATTCAGAGAAAATTCATTGAGTTTCAAAAGTAAATCTCTAATGTGAGGGTTGGAAAGAAAATGAGATTTTTAATAGATTGAAATACCGACAAAGAGTCAGTAAATATTACAAATTTATCGCCGGGATGATCAGAAATAAAGTCAAAAGAAAGGTTAAAAGCCTGAATTTCGGCAGTAAAAATGGACGATTCTATGGGTATTTTTTTTAAAAAACAGTCAATTTTACTTACCGAAGCATAGCCGACATATGAATCTGCTTTTGAGCCATCACTATTTATTTCGACGTAGTTGGAGTATTTCTTGTCGCGCAGTTCGATAAAATTTTAGCGTAGTACGAGAGGGTCTGTTTTTTCTTTTAGTATTTATACTGAGAGATAAATGCACATCGGAAGTTTTAAATTGCCATGGTCGCAATTCCAAGATATGATTTTCCATTATTTGGTTTAAATTCAGATGTGATTATTGTATGAGTTCTAATATCAGAAAACCAAACGGCTTAACTGCCTTTGGTTTACGCTCGTACAAGTGTTCATATTTGGGATTGAAAATAACACAACGTGCTGGATTTTTAGGATTAGACTAAACTTTTGTTATAAACTGAAGCGCAAGTTTCTCTCGACTTAGGTATGATGATGGCTCATTAGCTTCAACGTAAAGGCTCTCTACAGGAGAGGTCCTGAAAGCTCCAAGGGCCAAACGGAGTCCCTGGTTGTGGACAACGTCAAGCATCTGGAGATATGCTCTCCTGGCAGAGCCGTAAATAATGCTACCATAATCTCATTTCGATCTTACTAGTGATCTATAAAGTTGCAATAAACTTTTCTATCAGCTCCCCAGTCGGTATGGGATAAAGATTTCAACAGGTTAAGAGATTTAAGACATTTAGATTTTACATATTTAATATGCGGTATAAAAGATAATTTACTGTCAAATATGACACCAAGAAATTTCCCTGACAACAGAAATACGAGTGTTTTTAAGAAATAATTCAGGATCGTTGTGCAACGTTCTTTTCTGACAGAAATATATGCAGTTTGTTTTGGTGGGTGAAAATTTTGTTCATTGTTGTTACTCCAAGTTTGTAGTTTGTTAAGGCATTGTTGTAATTGACTTTCTATCGTTTTCTTATTTTTAGAACGATTACATATAAGGAAATGGTCCACATATAGTGAACAATCTACGCCATTATTTAGCGTTTTTACAATGTTATTTATTTTGATGTTAAAAAGAGTAACTGACAATATACTACCCTGAGGGACACCTTGTTCCTCTTTATGAACAGAAGACAAAGTAGACTCAATTTCAACTTGAAAATTTCTGTCAAAAAGAAACCTGTTAATAAATGTGGTTAAACGACCCTTGAGACGAAGGTCACCTAAATCTTTTATAACACATGTTTCCATGTTGTATCGTATGCCTTTCCAAGGTCAAAGAACACCGCTACGAGGTGTTCTTTCTTGATAAAGGCATCGCGTATAAAAGTTTCAAATCGAACGAGATGATCGAGTGTACTGCGTTGGTTTCTGAACCCACTTTGAAATTCTCTGAGTAAATTATTTGATTCAAGATATCAAACGGGTCTATTATTTATCATCCGTTCTAAAGTTTTACAAATACAACTAGCCAATGCAATAGGTCTGTAACTTGAAGGATCTGTTGGATCCTTTCCCTGTTTAGGTATAGGAATGACGAATGCATTTTTCCACGAATTTGGAACTTGTCCGGAAAACCAAATTTCATTATAAATAGACAAAAGTATCTTTAATGATGTATGCGGCAGATGTTTCAAAAATTGATAGGGAATTTCATCTGGTCCAGTAGCGGTATCATGGGATTTGTTCAGTGCTTCCCTAAGTTCTCTTAAAGAAAAGGGTTGGTTGTAATTTTCATTATTGTTCGACTTAAAATTGATTTTAGTTTTTTCAGCCTGTTCCTTCACATTTTGAAATGTTTTCGAGTAATTTTTCGAAGATGAATTTTTAGCAACACTTTTAGCAAGAGTGTCTGAAATTTCTTTTTTGTTTGTTATTATTGAGTCATTACATTTTAGGTGATTAACTGTCGCTGTTGGAGATTTACCGCTAATTTTCCTAATGGCTGACCAAACATTTAACTGAAGTTTTACTGGTTATTCCAGAAACAATTTTTTGCCAAGGTGTTCTTTTGGCATTAAATTTCTTAAGCGCCACTCTACGTTTCCTAATGGATTTTTTGCATTCATCATTAAACCAAGGTTTGTTACGCTTTGACTTTATCGTGGTCTTAGGTATACACTTTTCTGCTATGCTATGAAGAATTTTTGAGAATGAATGTATTTTATCGTCAGCATTCTGAAATGTTGAAATTGTCAATTCTTCAGTACAAAATATTGAGAATAATTCCCAATTTGCTCTGTTCTTTCTCCATTAAGTATTATTGTCATTTAAGTGGACAAAATCGTTGGTTAATATTACAGGAAAATGGTCACTTGCACATAAATCATCATGTACATCCCAATTATAATCAAGATATATAGAAGAGTGACATAAAGAAAGGTCAAGAGATGAATAGTGTCATGAAGCAGGATGTAAGTAAGTTGCCTTTTTGTTATTCATTAGGCATATATCATTTTGGGCAATAAAGTCCTCTAACGTTTTACCCATATTATTATAATCGGAACATCCCCATAATGGGCTCTGTTCATTAAAATCCCCCACTAGAATATAAGGGAACGGTAATTGGTTTATTAAATCATCTAATTTTAATTTTGGAATATCTGAATTAGGTGGAAGGTAAACAGAGCAAACTGTAATGACTTTATGGACTGTTACACAAATGGCAACAGCCTGTAAATCAGTATTAAGGTTAATTTTTGAATGTGGCTGTTTGGGGTTGACAAGTATTGTCGATCCTCCAGACGCCCTATCACACATTGTATGAATGTGATTATATATTGAATAACCTTTAAAGTCAACATTATCACTTTCCTTCAGAAGTGTCTCCTGAAGGCATAGCACAGCAGGGTTAAAAATGGTCAATAAAAGTAAAATTTCATTAAAATTGGCTCAAAGGCCCCGACAATTCTATTGCACTATTTTGTTGTTCATGGGATTATATTAAATGATAATTTAATGTCTCATCTTGGAGCCTTAACAGGTGACCTTGCTGCTTTGTCTTTGTCTGGTGGAGAATCTGTCTCTCTATCAGACAATCAAATCTATAAAGAGAGTTGGACCCGCCAACTCTCTTCTCTCGGTTATTGGGAGGACTAGGTCCTCTTGTTTTCCCGGAAGGGCTAGTAACTTCTTTTGAAGTTTTTGCAGCAGGTCTTCTTTCTGATTTGGTTTGCCTTTAAGTAGGTTCTAAAGGTTGGATAGAGAAGGGTGTGGACGGTTGGTTAGAGGTAGGTATGCGGTCGAGATGCGATTGCCAGAGGGCCAGCGGTCAACGGAGTGGGTTGGTAGGCTGCCATCGGTTGTAGCGGCCGTGAATGGGGAAGAGACCAGGCTTATCGGTAAACGGCCAGTGGACGCCAGTCAGTGAGCAGAAAATCTCCGTTGCCGATGTCCGCTACCTTTACCAGGCCGGCGAACTTGGGGGCGGCCGCCGACGTGCGACAGACCCGATGTGGTCCCTTCAGGTTTTCCGGATAGGGCGCTCTGTTACTAAGCCTGACGAAGCCGTCCTCTATTACATAATGGATGGACCTCGGCGAGGCTTTTTGCGCGAGGAACACCTGGTGGAGCCCCCAGACACCCAATTAACCCCCGATGGGGTGCTCAAGCGTTGAGAAGCATTCATCCAGGTGGTATGCAAGACGGTGACAATGATGTTTTGTGGCCTGTCTGGAGCTATATAGGTGACTTAGTAAACAGTGATATGGCTTTAGCAAAATTCATCACACAGATTCGGGGCGACCCCAACACAGACTACAAAATTGCACAGCTGGTGAAGGTGAACAGGATCAATCTAACGGCGTGGCCCAGGAAAATGTACGTCCTCGCGTTTGAGAAGAACGGCGTAACCTTCGAGCCCTCCCTGGCGAGCTCAGAGCTCGCCATGGCATGCAACGGGATCGTGATCGATGGCTCTACCTGGACGATTCTGTCAGTCCCGCCGCGCCACTGCGTGGAAAACCCACCCGCCGTGGACCCTTCTTAAGAGGTAATCCCATTCTACGACGGCAGCATGGAAATGGCGTATTACAGCCCGGTCGAGGGCCGGTGGGCCTTTTCCACCAAATTCTCGACGGACGTGTCCGACAAAAGCTGGATGAGCGGGAAGACCTACTCTGAACTCATGAACCTTGGCTACTCCTCGCTGGACCGCAAACGGTGCTACACGGTTGAATTCCGCCACCATGATTACCAGCCTATACTGGCCGACCCCGAGAAAACCTTGAACGTCTAGTCCGTAAACCTCGAAACCTCCGAGGTTGCCTACGAAATTGGTGTCTCGGGTATCAACTTCATCGAGCCTCTTGAAAAGACTGAGGACTTGAGCAACGCCCTGGAGCTCGCCAAGAAATATTGGACGTTCAAGTACGGCTACATGATCCATGGGAAAATCCACGATATCTTGTATGGCTCACCCCTCCTAGAATTCGTCCTTGAGGTTAAGAGGGTCCCGTTCAGCCCGCACCTGGATTCGTAAGACCGCCAAGAACTCCTCCCGCTCCTTGCCTACCTCGGGGGCGACTGGGACAATTTCCTGCCGCTCTACCCGCAGTAACGGCTGCGTTTCGCCCAGTACGATGCTTACTTTGAGGGCCTGATCACGACTTTTAAAGAGAATCCGACGAACGGCGAGCTGCCTCAGCGGGCTCTTCATACTGCCAAACTCCCCCGCTATAATAGCGGAAAGTATTCTCACCCTGATTTGGCCCATCTCTATCTGGATACTCTTCTAGAGTACCCTGAAATCCTTGAACCCGTAGGCCAGGGTTCTGATCCCGTCCATGGCGATCCACTGCTTCGAGTCGAAAAGGGAGAGCGATTTTTGTGGACCCGCTGCCCGTAGATCTGGTGCATGATGGACAGGAGCACGTCTATCTCGTAGACGAATTCCACCTGCCCGAAGATGGTCTCGCGGTACTGTCCGTGGCGGATCTTCTTCACAACGGCCTTCTTCACCCCTTTGCCTTTCTTGATCTCGTCGCCGGAGCTTTCCAGGATGGAGTACATGTTTAGCCTCAGGCCCACGTATTCGGCGATCATTTTGCCGAGCACTTTCTTGTTCGCGTTCGAGTGAATCCGGCGGCCCTTCGGAAAATCGGAGGTGTCGTACAGGTGGGCTTTCTCACCCATATCGCGGTAGAGCTCATCAGTTTCGACTTCCACCAGTAGTCTGTTCGTGTCGGTGAAAAGAAGCCGGCAGCGGTCCCCTTATTGGGCTTTGAGCTCGTTGTAGTAGAAATCATACATTAAGCGTTTTGACAGGTCGAGAATGCTCATGCCGACATACACGGGCCGGTTGTGCATGAGCCGCTTCTTGAACACCTGGACGACCACCAGGTCGCCGTCGACGATTGTGGCCCGGTGGAAGGATGGATGGGCTATGAGCTTATACAGCCGGACCTCCTCGGAGCCCCGAAGTATTTTCACGTCGACTCTCCGGCGGAGGTTTTCCATTTTCCAAAACACCAAGTTGTTCAGGAGCTTCTATAGGTCTTTTTCGAAGTCGCTGGTGGCCTCGGCTATCCACTCTGTGTTGAAGCGATTGCAGGGCTCCATCCACGGGCTCTGGTTAAACTTCAGAACCGGTGTTTTTTCGTGACCCTCATTTAATATATTGTAGTCGGGTCTTTGGGTTTTGATATAAGGTGCCGGGAGCTGATTGTGCTGGTTCTGGAAGGTTCGCTTATCATTACCCTCTTCGGGCAACTCCACTCTTACAGCCGTTTAACCGATGCCCCGGCACTCTGGCTTGTGAGCTTCTAACAGATTTTCCCTTGAATAAGCATGTAGACGACGCTCACAGAAGTGTGTCTTCCCTTTATGATTGCTCTCCGAATACAACAGACCGTTTAGACTTTTCACACAGGTGTAGTGGAACTTACGGCCATCTCAACCAACAAGAGATTGATCTTGGGCTTGCTTCTTGCAGTCTGCTTAGGTGGTGTACAATCACCCCCTTGTCCCAGCCAAACACGTTGACAGTTAAGTTATTCTGCCGCTCGAACTTGGGGATTTGAGAGATTAGAGTGGGTGCGTCAATCCCCAAAGCTGAGTCCATCTTCGGTGGGGTAATTAGAGAGCCTGTCTACATGGTCCCTTGCTTGAAACAATGCTAACCTGAGAGATCAGCGGAGGAAGTTATCATCTGTGTTCTTCACATTTACAACGGCCTTCTTGTTATGTACCTCTTTTGGGAGTGGGATGTAAGATCCCCCTCTAAGTGGCCGGTACCTGGCAATATCTAGCCAAAGAGTCTGTACCTGATCTACATCCAAGCTAGACCCTCCTTGGGTCCACTTGGTGAGCGTTTCTTGGATCCTTGGAAAAGCCTTCCTGCAGAACAACCTTCTGCTTATGACGCAGCACGGGGTACGTGTACTCTTCACTGCAGTCTGGGTTGTCCTTCCGAAGCTGAACCTTTAGAGCCAGCTGGAACTTAACGCCTTTGTTTTTGTCTCTTCTACTAGCTTGACGTGGTTGATAGGCTCTACTTCCTCAAGGAAAGCTATAGGGTCTTCAGTTGTTTTGGGCATCTGCCATACTAGGAGATAGCTGCCGAGCACCCAGCGAGTTTTGTGGAATGAGAGGTCATCTGATCTGTGCCCGAATAGATCCAGAATCTCTTCCTAATAGTCAGCGGTAGTTCTCAGCTTCTTGGGAAGTAGATCAAACTCTTCCAGGATAGCCTTAAGTTTTCTTCTCTTTACTTCCCTATGTCATTTCACTGGTGTAGGACGGCTTGGAGCTTGTTTTCGTCCGTAAAGGGTTCATCAAGAATTACACCTCGGGCTCGGATAATGACAAGCCTCTCACATAGCTCTTCTAGAGCTGCCTTTGAACTCGGATATGAAGGCCACTGTCCAGTCTCTCTCTCTCTCTCTGAAACTCTCAGAAGCCGACCTTTTACTGCGTGTGTCGCCGTGTTTGTACTTGGATTTATAAGGCGTCGACATAGTTATACACATGCTTTTGAACTTGCACCAAGTTGACGCAGTTATGAAGACGGGCAGGGAGTACTAAAGTTCAAGCAGTGTCAACACTTCGTTCGTCAGAAATTCAATTTATGTCATTACTCTCAATGCCGTAGTAGGCGACGCCGACTAAATATCTAGACTATTTTAATTCACTGGATTTGAGATTGGGATTGGGATTTTTCGGTATTTTGCCGATATTATGCAGCGACATTTCTATCAATATAGCACAGGGGCTGATTCCGGTCGGTCCATTATACACCGACGAGTCAGGCTTATTGTTGTCCCCTTAACCCCGATCGTTAGGAGGGAAGCCACTAATACCAACTTTAAAAAGAACTAAAGATATACCGGGACGCCACTACTACCAACTTTAAAGTCTTTGGCCCGGATTTGAACCCGCGACCTCCCGCTCCGCAAGCCGACGCTCTACCACTTGAGCTATTACGGTCGGTCGCTGGATTTAATTAAACTCAAAAACAGCGCATCTCGTCCATGTGTACTAAAATAGGTCTCAACATCATGAAGGTTCAGAATGGTAACATCTATTTATGAACTTGTATATCTTTCCTATGTTTAATTCCTTCCAAGACATGCGAAACGGCAAAACATCAGATAAGTACGTGCTGCACATGCAACCAGCCAAATATTCAACATCAGTATGACTGGAAGTTGATCATTAAATATATCAAAGCAAACGAATAATGTTTCTGTGATCAATCACACGTTTATGTAAGCTTACCCGCTGAGGAGCTTTTAGACATGATAAGCTCCATATAATGAAGCGAACTTCGAACTTTTGTCAAATCTACGACGGTATTGATATGAAGATGACAACCATTAAGATTATGAATAGGAGCCGAAGGAATAGTAGTATTATCGTCGATACGTTACTCCACTGATAAGTCTCTGAACGCGTTGGTAAGAGTTCTGTTCAGGGTGTAGGACCTTATGTTGGAAGGTCCTATTGCAGTTCGCAGATGGTTCTACCAAGACATTTGTCTGATGTCTTCGTCCAGCAAAATAAATGGGCGTCGCTATAATAACCATAATTAATCGCTGTGATGCATTTCTTAAAAAAAGTGTATGATAATAATTATAATAATAATGATGCTATTGAGGACGACCAGAGGAGGCACAGAAGAAGATGTAGAAATCGACACAACAGACATCCCAAAAAGTTGAAGAAGACTAATTTATTTTTAGAAGGGGTTACATAAATTCAGTTATCTTAAAGTAGTATATACACTGAGGTTCTTGGTAATAAATGCTGATAAATCAGACAAGTAGAATCAAATGTACATAGGATGAAAGTGTGTGGTTAAAATTTAACATGTGTGTGTGCGTGTGTGCGCGCGCGTATATGTGTTTGTGTGTGCCTGCTTGCGTGTGTGTGAGCGTGCGTGCGTGCGTTTGTGTGTGTGTGCGTTTGTGTGTGCGCGCGCGCGTGTGCGTGCGTGTATGTATTTGGTGTCCATCGGGGACAGTTGTATGAATACACACCTACCAACCGGGGACACCTACCAAACCGTGGACGGGACGTTGTACTCTTGCTGAAATCCGTGCATACAGGCATTTAAAGATAACATATGTGAAATTCGCGGATATCGTTGCATGTCCCCAGATAACCACATCGATACGGACCACAATATACACAACCGATGTGGACATGATATTTCTCATACACAAGCGTCCCCGTTTATCTTTAGTTCTTCTTAAAGTCATACACACTATTTCCACCAGGTCACCGTTTATGCGCTATATTTTAAACAATCTCACACAGAAGCAGAATCTGAGTAGTACCATTAATCCGCTGATAAAGCACTATCGTAATAGAGTAACAGAAACAGTAATAGCGGTTGTTGATATGTTTCATAACTGTTTAAATAAGGAAGGTCAACGGTTAACCGGATAACCGGATATCAATTTGCTCTCCAGTAAACCACATTAAATTATCATAACTTTGAAAAGAAATATTATCAGTTGTACTCAGTGCTAAATTCATGTGTTATATAAAATACAATTGTTGACAGCATTAATAAAATAAATCTATCATAAAATCAAAATTGGATCAATTCAATAAATAAATCAGCTGAGACTAGACAAGATAGGAACTATGACATACACCATATTATCTTTAATTACACAGGAGCAAAATATGGAAATATTTTCCGCCTTCTTAAATTCGATAAACCAAAAGCAAACCAAAACTTGTTTAAGATTCAACAGAAAGTTATTTCAAAAGGAAGTTTACATGTGTATTTGATAATGGTGAAACCGAAACTTAGTTAACTTGGAGATTGAAGAGGGAAGTATTTATTTTCCGTAAAGATGAAGAGTGTGTTATTGTTTCATTCATGAAAAGAGATTGTATTACAAGGAAACAAATAGGGACCTTTTCAACTTGAGAGGATCTGCATACATGTTCATAGAATACTAACAATGTTCAATTTTGTAAAAACTGGTTGTGTCCAAATCCGTAGCTTATCAGTATTCAGGCTCCATGTAAAGGTGATATCCAGACAATTTTTCCATTGCAAATACAATGACAATAAACCTCTACGTTTAGGCATTTTAGAATAAATTGTATGACATTGATTATGTTAAGACGATTTAGTACAGTATCCATAAGTATAGTATTCATTGACAATACAACGTAAGTCATGACATATTTCATAGGAGTTTTCATCATTGTCTTATCAATTTTAAGACGATAAGTGGTGTCCTGCTATATATCCTGTATTATCAAAACATCGTTTCTGTCATATTAGAAAAATCAAAACTAGTTGTTTATGTAAACATTCCTCATACGTTATCATTACAATAAAATTATAAAGATATACTTTAAAATTGTATCAAAATAATATAATCTCGTTCAAATCTCCTGTGTTTAGCCGATAATGATTTTCCTTTCCTTTCCTTTTTTGGTGGTAGAGATTTCTTCGCATTGAAAGGGAGCGGGATTACATTTAATGTTGTTCCTGGCCATAGTTTTGTCCAGTGTTGTGAATAGCATTCCATTGTGTGCATCGTCTGTTTCTCTTATTAAATGTATCTATTTATATGTATGTATATATATATATATATATATATATATATATATATATATATATATATATATATATATATATATATATATATATATATATATATATATATATATATATATTATAACTTGGAATAGTTAGCTTAGACGACGTAGGTCTTTCTGCGCACCTACCTCTACCCATCCATCCACCCATCTATTCATCCATCAATCTATCAACACATCTCTCCATCCTTCCATCTATCCGCACATCTATCCATCCGTCCATCTATCCACACATCTATCCATCCATCTATCCATCCATCCATCTATCTATCCATCTATCCACACATCTATCCACCCATCTATCCATCCATCCATCCATCCATCTATCTATCCATCTATCCATCCATCCATCTATCCACCCATCTATCCATCCATCCATCCATCTATCTATCCATCCATCCATCCATCTATCCATCTATCTATCCATCTATCTATCCATATATCCATCTATCCATCCATCTATCTATCCATCCATCCATCCATCCATCTATCCATCCACCCATCTATCCATCCATCCATCCATCTATCTATCCATCCATCCATCCATCTATCCATCTATCTATCCATCTATCTATCCATATATCCATCTATCCATCCATCTATCTATCCATCCATCCATCCATACATCTATCCATCCATCTATCTATCCATCTGTCAATCCATCCATCTATCTATCCATCCATCCATCCATCCATCCATCTATCCATCTATCCATCCATCCATCTATCCATCCATCCATCCATCTATCTATCCATCCATCCATCCATCTATCTATCCATCTATCCATCCATCCATCCATCCATTTATCTATTTATATATCAATCTATCCACGCATCTATCCATCCATCTATCTATCCATTTATCCACACATCTATCCACCCATCTATCCACACTTCTATCCATCTATCCATCCATCCATCCATCCATCCATTCATCAATCAATCCACACATCCATCCATCCATCTATCCACACATCTATCCACACATCTATCCACCCATTTAACCATCCATCTATCTATCCATCTACCCATCCATCCATCTATCCATATATCCATCCATCTATCCATCTATCCATCCATCCATCTATCCATACATCTATCCATCTATCCATCCATCTATCCATCCATCTATCCATCTATCCATCCATCCATCTATCCATACATCTATCCATCTATCCATACATCTGTCCATACATCTGTCCATCCATCTATCCGCACATCTATCCATTCATCCATCTATGCATCCATCTATCCATCCACCCAGTAATCCATCATCCATCCATCCATCTATCCATCCATCCATCTATCCATCCATCTATCCATCCATCTATCCATCTATCCATCCATCCATCTATCCATACATCTATCCATCTATCCATCCATCTATCCATACATCTATCCATCCATCTATCCGCACATCTATTCATTCATCCATCTATCCATCCATCTATCCATCCACCCATTTATTCATCTATCCATACATCTATCCATCCATCCATCTATCCACACATCTATTCATCCATCTATCCATCCATCCATATATGCATACATCTATCCATCCACCCATCTATATATACATCCACCAATCCATCCGTTCATCTATTCACATGTCTATCCATCCTTTTATCTATCTATCCATCCATTTATCTATCCACCCATCTATCCATCCTTCCATCTATCCACACATCTTTCCATCCATCCATATATCTACACATCTATCCAACCATCTATCCATACATCCATCTATCCACACATCTATCCATCCATCTATCCACACATCTATCCATCCATCCATCTATTTATCCATCTATCCACACATCTATCCATCCATCTATCCACACATCTATCCATCCATCCATCTATTTATCCATCTATCCACACATCTATCCATCCATCTATCCACACATCTATCCATCCATCTATCCACACATCTATCCATCCATCCATCTATTTATCCACACTTCTATACATCCATCCATCTATTTATCCATCTATCCACACATCTATCCATCCATCTATACACACATCTATTCATCTATCGATCTATCCACACTTCTATCCATCCATCCATCCATCTATCCACACATCTATCCATCAATCTATCCACACATCTATCCATCCATCCATCTATTTATCCACACATCTATCCATCCATCTATTTATCCATCTATCCACACATCTATCCATCCATCTATACACACATCTATTCATCTATCGATCTATCCACACTTCTATCCATCTATCCATCCATCCATCTATCCACACTTCTATCCATCCATCCATCCATCCATCTATCCACACATCTATCCATCAATCTATCCACACATCTATCCATCCATCTATCCACACTTCTATCCATCCATCCATCCATCCATCTATCCACACTTCTATCCATCCATCCATCCATCCATCTATCCACACATCTATCCATCCATCCATCCATCCATCTATCCACACTTCTATCCATCCATCCATCCATCCATCTATCCACACTTCTATCCATCCATCCATCCATCCATCTATCCATCCATCCATCCATCCATCTATCCACACTTCTATCCATCCATCCATCCATCCATCTATCCACACATCTATCCATCAATCTATCCACACATCTATCCATCCATCCATCTATTTATCCACACATCTATCCATCCATCCATCCATCCATCTATCCACACATCTATCCATCCATCTATCCACACATCTATCCATCCATCTATCCACACTTCTATCCATCCGGCTATCTATCCATCCATCTATCTATCTATCCATTTATCAACACATCTATCCATCTATCGATCTATCCACACTATTATCCATCCATCCATCTGTCCACACATCTATACATCCATCTATCCACACATCTATCCATCCATCTATCTAACCATCCATCTATCTATCTATCCATCTATCCACACATCTATCCATCTATCGATCTATCCTAACTTCTATCCATCCATCAATCCATCCATCCATCTGTCCACATATGTCTTCATCTATCCACACATCTATCCACCCATTTATCTATCCATCTATCTATCCATCTACCCATCCATCCATCTATCCATATATCCATCCATATATCCATCTATCCATCCATCCATCTGTCCATACATATATCCATCCATCTATCCATCCATCTATCCGCACATCTATCCATTCATCCATCTATCCATCCATCTATCCATCTACCTATCCATCCATCTATCCATATATCCATCCATCTATCCATCCATCCATCTATCCATACATCTATCCACACATCTATCCATCCATCTATCCACACATCTATCCATTCATCCATCTATCCATCAATCTATTCATCCACCCATCAATCTATACATCCATCTATCCATACATCTATCCATCACTCTATTCATCCATCTATCCGCACATCTATCCATTCATCCATCTATTTATCCATCTATCCATCCACCCATCTATCCATCTATCCCTTTCCATGCATCTATCCATCCATCCATCCATCCATCTATCCACACACCTCTCCATCTATCCATCCATCTATACATCCATCCATCTATCCATACATCTATCCATCCATCTATCCATCCATATATGGATACATCTATCCATCCACCAATCTATGCATCCATCCATCAATCCATTCGTTCATCTATCCACACGTCTATCCATCCATTTATCTATCTATCCATCTATCTATCCATCCACCCATCTTTCCATCCATCCATTTATCCACACATCTATCAATCCATCCATCTATCTACCCATCTATCCATCCATCTATCAATTCATCCATCTATCTACACATCTATCCACACATCTATCCATCCATCTATCCATCCATCTATCTATCCATCCATCCATCCACACATCTATCCATCCATCTATCCATCCATCCATCCATCCATCTATCTAACCATCTATCCACACATCTATCCATCTACCCATCTATCCACACATCTATCCATCCATCCACCCATCCATCTATCCATCCATCTATCCACACATCTTTCCATCCATCTATCCACACATCTATCCATCCATCTTTCCACACATCTATCCATCTATCTATCCACACATCTATCCATCCATCTATTCACCCTCCCATCTATCCATTCATCTATCCACACATCTATCCATCTATCTTTCCATCATCTCTCCATCCATCTATCCACACATCTATCCATCTACATATCCACACATATATCCACTTTTCCAAATATTTTTAATGAGTATATAGTGTATGTAGAAAGGTCTAAAATGTGATTTCGTTGTCTCTCTATTTGTCTTTATCACTTTATATAACGTACAGTGTGTTGTTTACTTCATAGCAATGAAAGTTATGTGTTATTATTCCAGAAATAATCCAGACTTAAAACAAGTACGACATCGTGTTTTTAATTACAAAAAAAAAAACATATACAATGCGCACTTCATAATCGGTAAAGATTTACATTTAACAAACAGTTTTATTATTAATGCTAAAAGTAGCAAACATTTTTGTCTAGGATCATTAGACTTGAAAATGAGCTAATTATTTTATAAGAACTCATTCAATACAATATAGATTATTGTGTTACTTTCTTACTCTATTACTGTCTTTCCATTGCAGTGTCATTACAAGAGCATACACTACGACGCATTGTTAACACTTATGTACCAGTTAAAATATATTCACACTACTTTCAGGAGCTTCCGTCAGAACCCCATGACGTCACGTGTGTTCCTGGGTCCAAAGTAGCAGTGACTATCCCATACAGCCAGCAGATCCATTTCTTCACTGCCGACCAGAACCTTAAACAGTGTGGTGTCATGAGAGTAGGTTGCACTTGTTTCGGTCTGCACTGCAGCGGAGACAGACTCTTTGTCGCTTGCAAAGATCCACAAGTGGTCCAGATCCTGAACATGGATGGTGACATTATCAAAACAATCCAAATCGATCCAATCGTATACCCTAAGTATCTTACTTGCAGTCCTGACAATAAGTTTATCTATGTCAGTGATATTCACAACGACACCGTCACCTGTATGGACATGGCAGGAAGCGTACAGTGGGTTTACAATGATGAAAAATATAAGACGGAGTACCAGATGACGCCACAAGGCGTGTGTACTGGTGATGAGTGCATCTATATCTGTAGCTCCCATGAGATCCGCGTGGTATCACCAACAGGCGCCAATCTCGCAGTCATACCATTTAGCCAGACAGGGGCCATGAACGGTGCTGTCTGTTATAGCAGCCAGGAAAGGACACTGTATGAATCGACATTTTCATCTGATCCAGAGCAGACCAAATATATAAGCAGAATACGCATGCGTTAGAGGTCAGTGCACTGTTTGTAATGGTAGCTAAAGTAAAGTGCTGTCTGTCACATAGGGTAGTTTGTGGATTGTTGGGCACGTGATGGAAGAAACGACTGAAAACTGATTTTCGAACACATTTAACAATAAAGACATCCTGGTAGCTACCTAGAGCATAATTTCAAACCCATAATAAAACTGACTTACGCTGTTTCGCCATATGACTTTACTGACCATGCTTCATCCAGGACGATATCGTTTGTAACAATCGAACGTTGCATTGTATCACACTTATAATAACAACGTGTTTAAAAAGACGGCAAAGTATACTGGAAACGAGAAACTCAAACTAAATACACATTTATATTTGTATGCTACTTTAAGATTTTGGCCATTAACAGCCGCTATTTCAGTGTGATTTATTTATTGCTCTGACACGACCATTGATATACGTTATAAGCTGATATACCGTGTATTTGTGAATATACGAATATGTGCGATGCTATTGGACACTTTTAAGAGCATGTATTGTTCTTTTAACCATACATTTCATTAAGATTTATTTGTATCAGTTTTGTGTTTCAAAACGTTTACAGGTGTAAATTGTTTACTCATTGCTAGTAACCCATAATTTAATGTAGAGTTCTACATCACATGTATTTTAAAGTTGCTAGGATTCACTGAAATTTCATATTAACATTGTAATTATTTTTCCAGTAGATATCTCTATGAAGATCAACTTTAAAAACCGGCCGCAATAGCTCAGGTGGAAGAGCATCAGCTTGCAGATAGGGGGTCGTGGGTTCAAACCAACGGCCGGGTCAAACCAAAGACTTTAATGTTGGTAGTAAAGGCTCCCCTCCTAACGCTCGGGGCTAAAGGGAGAGCATTACGCCTGAGTCATCGGTGTTAGTATAATGGACCTGCCGGGTTCAGTCCCTTGGTACCTCATAAGTGCCCATGTGCAATAATGATAGAAATGTCGCCGCACAGTATCAGCAAAAATGCCGGCTATTCCCATCCCATCCCTCAACTTTATATAATGTTTGTGGACATATTTATTAACTGGACTGCTTCGTTCCAGGCTGGGATATTTATTAGGTGTCAATGAATCTTGTTCTATTTGATTGTTAATGCAGTAGAGATGTTCATCACTAACGCTTATAAGTTGAACAAAATTGACTTAAATGATTACGGCAAATTAAATTATACTTGAACAAGAGACACTCAGACAGTACATATATATGTATATTTGTATGCTACCTTGAAGTGTTGGCCTTTGACACATTGTCAGCCGCATTGTCAAACCAAACTTGATTTATTTATTGCACAGACTCGACCATTGATGAATGTTATGAGCTGATATACCAGGTATTTGTGAATATACGAATATGTGCGATGGTATTCGCGCAGTTTTATGAGCATGTTTTTGTTGTATTAACCATACATTTCATGAATATTGTTCAGTAGATATCTCTATGAAGATTAACGTTAAAGCATTTTAACAGGGAAGATTGTTATGGTCAAATTTATCTACTGAACTACTAAGTTTCCGCCTGGGTTATGTTTTTAAGGAGTCAGTGAATCTTGTTCTATTTTTTTTTTATTCTGTAAAGATGCTCATCACTTACGCTATAAGTTGAACAAAAAATGATGAAATAAGCCATGCATTGATGTGATGTTCTTCTGTACATGTGCTTAATGTAGTGATCGAGAGGAGATCTTGTTCTCTAATCATGTTTGAACAAGGGTATGTGTTACATTGCTTTTGATGATTAAGTATTGTATTAGTATCTATCATGATTATGACAATTATATACATCTGTTTTATTATTTCATATTCATCATTGAGATCGTTTCGACACTTTACCTAAACTATATAAAACTACGCTATGTTTATTTCGATTTGTCAAAGCATATTGTTTTCAGTATGATAAAACCGTATAGTATTACATTTTTATAGGAGTGGTTATTACTTATTAAATGGTGTATGTGGTTCAATATGTTGAAATGTTAAAAATTGATAATACGTATTTAAACTAAATGTCAACAAGGCATATACGGCTGTGCATAATTTCATCTATGTTCCTCAAAGAACATATCGTATGTTCATTCAGTTATACGTCACGGCAATATTGTTCTGTATGCACTGCCTATACAAGGGCTTTTTGGTTAAAGATACCCATTAGTTCGGTCGTACTAAATTAGTTGAAAACTCAAATTTAATGTTTTATGCCATAATATAATAATAAAAGCATCAACTTTAACATTTATGTTACCAACAAGCCAAAAAAATGTCTCCAACCGGGTAATAATCTTTTACACAAATCGACAATATAAACAACAATCGACAATATAAACAACAAACGAAGTTCAACGGGAAATACCGATAGTTTACGGCATATGTCGAAGCTTGGCCGAGAACCAACTACTTTACATACGAAGCCACGCCCGCCATGTTGAAAAATGTTTTGACAAGATGCCGTCTTCAACGGTGAGTATTGTTATTCTATATATGCACATTTTCTAGTGAACATGTATGATTGCTGTATGTTATTGATTCATTCGCTATTGAGCTCCCTAATTTGGGGAGCACATTTGATGGTTTGCACTGAATTAGCCTGTTTCCTTGACACTAGTTGACAGTACTGTTTTCTACCGTTCAACTTTCACTTTTCGCTCGCTTACGGCTCCAGAGTATCGGAGAGATTATAGTTTATTTTAACGCAACCGATTTACTTTTTCTTTCAACATGTGTTTATTTTACTTTTTTAAATTCATTATGCTCTCATAGTTGACAACATTTTAGTATAAACGGACATTTGTCTTTCGTATTCATGTATTTTCGTAATCAAATAAAACTGCCGTTCTGTGTCGTTTTATAACCTACAATACATTTTGGCAGGCCATTTTTTAAACAAAGCAAATTTGATAACGACAACATTCGTATTTCTTTTAACATGGTATTTACTTAATATTAGGATGCAATATATTTATAGAGTAGCAGTCACCTTGTTACCATAGACGGTTTTAGACCACCCCACTGCTGGACCAAGCCATGGGAACAGACCTAGAGAGAAAGGGAGGGACAGATTACCTCTTGTAATGCATGACAACCAGCCAAGCAGCAGCTAACTAGTTGTGTAATTTGTGTTTTGAGTAAGTTTTAGAACTACATGTAGAATATGTAGTACTAGAAATTTATGGTCCACAACAAATTTATTATAAGATCAGTTCATAAGCTCACCATGAGGCTAGCCACTTACTTTATTTTCATTATCCACATTCAAATTTGAAAAATCACTACACCACACTGAAATGCTGCTTTATAATGACAAGTAGTCTATTAATTAGTGGTAATATAATCTGTGCCCATATGCTGACTTAAAATGAAACTAGTGCTAGTGCAACCAGTTTTAAAATTGATAGCTGATCAGTTTACTCATAAAAGGTCTGGAATGTTAGCAAGTGAATGTGTCGTCAGCTATTACTCCAGTGTCCTTGGTGGCTCACTGCGTGTTTTTAGTCCTGGTTGTAATGAAAACATTCATGTGGAAGGGTCTGTCAGCTGACCCAATCTGGGGTCCTCCTTCACAGTCATAACTGAACATCACTATAGTAACTTAGTAACCATAATATTGTTGCCATGTTATATCTATTGAAAAACAGTATAAACAAAAGGTTTTAAAACACAATAATGGATTACAATATCACCACCACTGAAAACATATTATTGATATGTGACTATGCTACCTTTCATGATGTCTTCAGGTTGGGAGAATCAATATGTTGAAACAGTTTTCAAACTATTTATTTTAGAGGCTTAATGATCTTATAAATATTATTTGATCCATGTTTGAGCATGCAGCTATGTCAACTTAATGTGTCATTCATAAATTGTACAATTATGTGCCAGACTGTTATGATGTATTTGAAATACATATATGATGCATGGCTCACAAAAAAGTCTAAATGTGAATATTACTGTCACTTAACTGTGTTCAAGCCACTACAAAAATGTTTTTCATGATAAAGAGTATAAATTTTAGTATGGAAACCAAAGGGTTAAGATAATTGACACCAGAAAATCAATTATTATCCATGTGAATATTTTTATACTTTTAAAATTATGACAAATTCGAAAGGATTGACTTGCCAGCTTAGGGGAAAGATTTTTATAAAGGGGAATATATCTGATCAAATCCAATTGCAAATGAATTGTTGCAGCCCTACATAGAAGAGCTTGCAACTGATATCAAGATCACAAAATTTCTTTTCAATTTTGACCTTTTAATTTGTGAAAGTTTTGTGTTATTTGCAGTTTTAAATTTGTAAAGATGTGTTTTATGGTTTTTCCCGCAAATAACCCATACTGCAAAATTTTCAATAAAAAACAAAACAAGTCACACATAATCATATATTTAGCAAATTTATTTAAATTGCAGTTATGTGGCCAACGGTCATCAGAAGGGGAGATCATTGAAACACAGACCACTAATCAGCCAATAAATATGGTAAGGATTACATACCAGATACATGTATTGTTTTCAGATTTAATTTCTTTTAAAGCAACTTGGTCACAATTGGTGAAATTAGCATTTTCAGCTCACCTAAGCATACACTCAAGATAAGCTATTGTGATTGCACACCACCACCATCAAACATTCATAAAAATTCTTTAAATGACATTTCTTCTGAAACTGCTAGCCCACCAAACTTCCTCAGTCAGGCGCTTCAGCAGACAGAGGGAATGGAAAGTTGTTAAAAGAATATTGATCTGTCAAAAGACATGGCAGCCAGGGTGTATGTCATTTTCCTTACATGACTTTGAAGTTAACAGAAATTGAAACTGATTTTCCAAATGTTGCTTCTGTGCAGTTACATATAGTATGATTATTCTAGACTGGACCTGGTTGCGTAATCATTAGAGCATAGGCACCAGGTACTGAAGATGTTAAGATGTGCTAGTGGGTACTCCTCGGGATGTCCATCCTATAAAGCAACATGGTCCCTTGGCCAGTCAGTCCAGACATATTGGTCAGAGGTGCCTGTCTTTCAAGCATGGACAGAACAATGGTTTATGTTGGGCAACATCATGACAGTAACCTAAAAAATAATGGTAATTACTTACAAAATTTGCTACTTTGCCCTACTTTTTTGTAAAATCATGCCCTACTTCTGTCTTACTTTTTGTGAAGAGGCAGTAGAAAAGCTGCATTACGTGAGTAGTGTACACACATGATAGTGTAGTATCATTAGGGGACACTAGTGTAAAAAAAACTATATTGTCATAAAACTTATTTTCTTTAAATATAGCAGATATGTATGTTGTTATTTTTCTATTGAGAGTGTTTGATTTGATTTGATTGGTTTATTGTTTTAGTGATTTTGAGACAACGGTCAGAAGAAGGGATGTTTTTGACAGAAGAAGGCATGTTGCTTATGGAATGATCATTCAGGAATGACAGTAACTTTTCCCTGGTAGGGATTTCTCAGGAGTACAATATTATGAACAAAAAACCCTGTCAACACAGAAGACTGACTTCTTGGAATGAAAACACTGTTATTTGTTTAAAAAATAAGGGACCTGTGTGTCCCTTCTACCATAGGCAAGGAAACTGATCTAATGTGCCTGTTAAATCACATCTGTATATAACATTTTACCATCTAAAGAATATTGTTAGCCTGTGTTTGGGTATCTGTGGATTTAAGTCACTATATTAATTTTGAATTACTTTACATGTCATTTAAAGTATTCAGTTACTTTTACCTTTTAGAAAAAACAAACAAAATGTCATTGTTAATTTACTTTGTTAAACAATTACTATTTGTATGCTAACTTGTATTATTTACCTTTATACAAAAATAGTTATGAGACCAGCTTAATGACTGTGTAGTACTAAGAATGTTACATTTTTCATAAATATGTCAGCAAGGGATTAAAAATTGTAACTTATCTGTTCATACTTACTTATTATTTATTTTTGTATTATTAATTTTATTATTTATTTAATGAAGCCTATTAGAGGGACACAAATATGCATTAAATCACTTTATTTACGATTTGATAAACATAGGAAAAAATCGAGAAAGTACAGACCTGTACTGCGAGTAATAAAAGATTGTTTACTATGTTTGTATAAGGAAATCTAGTGCAATGTTTTTGTTTAAATTGATTTCATAATAATATTGGGTTACTATATAAATGCTTTTTTCATGTTTATGTGTAAACATGTATTTTCTCAAAATGTTTTGATTTTCTCGTGTTAGGGTTTACAAATGCTTATAGTACCTATATTGGAAATTACAAAGTCAAGTGATCCACATTACTTTTTAATTTCCTATATAGGTACTATAAACATCCAGGCAAGACATCATTCTGAAACCGGACCTGGTAGCGCAATCGGTAGAGCGTCACAGGAGGTACGGGAGGCCCCGGGTTTGATCCTGGGCCGCGACATACCAAAGTCGTTAAAAATGGTAGTGGTATAGCTCCCTTGCTAACGCTCAAGCAAATATAAGGGTAGTTCCATGACTGGTTGGTCCGGTGTCAGGATAATGTGACTGGGTGTGGTATCATGCCAGGTGTTCACGGCATGCTATACACAGTGTAGGCAGCACTATATCTGCTTCAAGTGGACACCATCTCCAGATAACTGAAACACTGTTGGTGGGACAATAAACCCAATAAACAAACAAACATCATCCTGACTTATGTTACAACGCATTTGTAATTAACACTTTCGTGCGTCTTGAAATAACATGGAATAACTGTGTACAGCACCAAAAAAAGAAGAACATTATTCAGTTATCAATAATACTATTAAAAGCTGGATAGCAATGTAGTGTCAGTATAAGAAGATTACAGGTAATTAAGACAAAATGCCAGACTCACTTGCTTTAAACCAATATGTTTACATGCTTATAGGTAAAAAGGGAGCAATAAAGACAATTTTACAGCTGTAATCATTCTTCTTTTCTATTTTCTAAACCACTATGGCAAATCAAATTCTTACATGCACATACAATATACATGTAGTCATGATGAGGGTCAGGACTTTAAATTAGGCTGTTAAAGGGGATTAAAATGAGTGTAAGTAGACATAAGACATTTTGTCTTCATGTTAACGTTCTGTGTCTTGTACTTGTTCATATTTAGATTTCATGAATTTTTTTATGTAATTTGCTTAATATTTATTTGATTTTCAAATTTATGTAAGATAATAAATAGTATCTATATGAGTATTTGTGATATACATGTCAGACAGAAGATTGAAAACTTAAGTTAGAATTTAAATATGTTTGTTTTTTAATAAGATTGCAAGTAAGGGAATATCAAGATTGATTGAAGGCTTAACTAAATTGCAGTTTTAATCTTATTATCATGTTTTAGGTTGTGCTTATTGAAAAATAAATAACACAAAGTATTAATGTTATTGTTTTATTTTTTACAAAAGATGATTTTGATAGTAAAATAATGTGTGTGACATCAATGTCCATTTGATTAGACAAGTTATTAGCACACATTCAGGTTATCATTGAACTCCTCTTGTAGGACATGAACCAGTTTATTTTTTAAGGCGACCTTTTCATCCACATCAAACTTCCTTCTCATTATTTTGCCTTCAGCAGTCACCAGTAGAGAATATAGAAACAGTTTGCTGTTTTCTCTACGTTGATATACAACCCACAATCATCGCACCAGTCTCTTTTGAGTCTGCAAAGTAAAGAAAAGAAACAACATATTTTACATTTTGGTTCATTAAGTTAATGAGAAAATTAATAATAAATAGGCCTATTGTTCTTATAAATCTACATTTTAATAAAATATGTGCAATTGTTGGGAGACAACACAACTTCCATGTAAAGACAATAAATAATATTTTTTAATTAATTATGTTATTAAGTTGTCACTCAATAGAATGCAAACCCATGCCATGCGGGATAAAGTCATGTACTTGACCTGAGGTGCCCCTTAATCACAACAAAATTTAAAGAAATGATGTAAAAGATTTTTTTTACATTTAATCACCATGTACAGTAATGTGCCAAAATATAAGGGAGTAATATGAAAACCAAGCTGGCTATATTGGTAGCTGTAAAAAACAACTTTACTAACAAAACGTGTGTCAGATTTAGACTATAATTTTAGTCAAAAACTTTTTTTATTTAAGTACAAAATATGTCAATATAGTCTCCAGACCATTCTTTGAGGCTATAAGACAGATGTACTGTTTTTGTTCTCTAGTTGACAAGATGGAATCATTATTAACATTAACTTAAAATTCATTTGGGTTGCAGTACACCGGTGGCTCTACCATGACATTTGTCTTGGGTCTTACTGCACCACTGTAGCTGGACATCATTATCATGAGCGCATCTGTGTCTTTGTGATGCATTTTAAAGTCAGCAAAAAAATATGAGCTGTGCAGTTAGTTGCTTTTAGTGGCATTTTTAATGAAGGACTAGACTCGGGGGCCCAGTGGCAGCAAACACTTTATCTCATTTCTATGTTTCTAAATTTAATCATCATACAGTCTGAGTGATTGAAACAAAATTCATCCTTACCTTTCCTGATTGGTCATTGAGCATTGCATTCTCCCGGCACTAATTTATCTCGCATATTGGATCAGGTCATCTTTAGCATCAGGCTTTCATTTCCTGTGAACACATATGAAAATTATATTAAAGCTTTGCACTTATGAGAATGACAATATTCTGATTTATTGAATTTGTTTATTTAATATTATGTTTACACACTCATTTATAATGTAAAGGAGCAGGAAAAAGTGAACCTCCTCAAGATTTGAACTATAGACCTCCCCAACTCTAGCGGATCACAATACCAACTGAGCTAAAGAGGTTCAGTGAATAAACTACCAGTGAACAAGTTATGCAGGGGGGTGGGGATGTCCCACCAACCGGGTAAAAGAGTAAAATTGTGAAAGCACATACATCATTACATGTAAGCTTAAAAGATATTAAGCTTTTAAAGTAAATTTTGTCTGCAGACTGCTTAGGTCGAAGATAGGGTCCCTTACTGTGTATACACATCTAGTATTTACTGTGCTTAAATTGAATTGACCTTGATTAAACCCCCATACACCAAAATTTTCTGGATCCGCCCCTGCATTGAAACCACTACACTTCTCTTCTAGCTAAAAGATCTTCACCCTGAATCACATCCCAGGTTCTACAACATACCACTGTTTAATATCACGCATTACTTGAGCTTGCATGCATGTGTTTTCACAACTCTTTTACCTAGTTAGTGAAGGGGTATGCACCCCCCCCCCCCTCCCCGACCGATCCATCCCTGTTTCTTTTGGTTTGATAACCGTGGGACCTGCTTATTGTAAACAACTTTTATAAAGTGGCAGTAATAAGGTAACTTGAAAACGAACAACATTAATAATTAGCATTTCAATTTTGCTAACTGTACAGGATTTTTTATATTTTATGAAAGATTTACGTCACAGATGTGAGCAATCATCGGCATGCATTGAATACACGTTTTATAATGGTCCAACAACAAACAAACACGTACCATTAGGAAAAAATCGTATGCATACAGAAAGATTTTAACAAGTTTTCAGAAACTGAGAAAGCGAAAGTAGAATATTGACCTACTTGTTGTATGCTGATAGCGTCTAGCGGAGCCAGCTGCATAAAATCCTTTTCCTACTTTCGTCCTACGACTGATTCAAGTTCTGTTGAATTTTCCTGTCTTATTTTTTATCCTAGCACATTTTTCTATCGACACTTTCTCTTCAATTCAGTCAAACAAGCTTTTCGATTCAGCATGGCCATGTTTACACATTCGCCATCGCGCTAGCGATGAACTGCGCATGCGTTATGAATGATCGTGTGGCGAGAATATCTGGATTTTCACGGGCTAGTAGATCGTACGCGATTATGATTCGTACAATGTCGGAAGACTTCCACCACAAACAAATATTGGGATATATATCGATGGCAATCGGGGTCTAATTTACGTTCTACTATGCTCAAATTTTGAACATCTTCAAATGGAAGGCTATATTTTCGCATGTAATAGGTTTGATCTGCTTTAATTTAGGCGATTTTGAACTAATGGGTGGCTTTAAGAAGGCAATGCAATTTTACAAAGTAAAATGCAAGTATATGCCAAAAGTCGTTTATGCAGCTTCTTACCCATGCGAGAGGACTACATTTTAGGATGCGTTATATATGTGTGTGTGTGTGTGTGTGTGTGTGTGTGTGTGTGTGTGTGTGTGTGTGTGTGTGTGTGTGAGAGAGAGAGAGAGTGTGTGTGTGTGTGTGTGTGTGTGTGCGTGCGTGCGTGCGTGGGTCTTTGTTGTAGTTGTTTTTTTTCTTATTAAATTACAATCATGTTATCCCTTTAAGTCTGCCGTCGAGCACGTTGCCTTGTATTATCTTGAATCCAGATTTGTGAGACCATGTTTTTTTAGGCTATATGAAATGTGATTTTTTATGAAAATACGCTTTAAAGGTTATTTTGCCTACAACAGACATATGTTTAAGCATTTTTAAGTTGTATAAATGAGTTTGAATGTTTATCATACCGTTCTGTCGGATTAAAAAGTGTAATACCTCTGAAAAGTTATAAGCACAACGTTCCAGTCAAGCCCGTTATAGAAATTGTATAGATCTGTGTTTGTGTGAACTGTCCAAACGATATTCATGTTATACACATAAGGTATATTACAGTATACTGGCATCTGGGCAATGTAAACGTTTACATAGATGTTTGTTTTTGATGAACTCCATTTGAGCAATTATTTATTTATATAAACACAAAGCTGATTAATGTTTCATTGCAGGAATGCATAACAATACAAACATGTTCAGAAATATGATGTTACTAATGGCCACCGTATGTTATTTATTGGAACAGAACATGTATATCTGTATAATGTGTCTATTGTCGAGAAGATGATGTATTGTGTTTGCTATACATGTCTTCATCTGTGTATTAAGCATGATAGTAATACTATGTGTGAATTGGAATGGCTGCATTAGTTAAACAGACATGCTGTTACATAGTATTGATTAAATAATATCAGTAATTTAATTTGTGTTAATCCTTTTAATGTTTTGTCATTAAGGTGGAATTGTATACCAAAATAAATATTTTCTCTCCGTTTAAGCCCCTTTTAGTCTTTTTCTTTCTGTCATATTGCTTGCCCTTGCTTCTCGGTATCTCCCAACGTTACTGTCCCCGAGCAGTCTGTATTTATGTGTCTCTCTATGCTTCTATTTTTTATTCTCGCTCGTCATTTTATGTTGATGTGTATTTCAGTCACGCTGTTCGCAACGCTTTCTAATCATCTTTGCGTGTATATGTTCATATATGTGTGTGTTTATGTTTATTTGTCGCAATATGTCTCATATTTTTTCGTGGGTATGTCTTACATGTATTTATTATTTCTGTTTCTACTTCTGTCTGTGTTAGTCTTCTTTTATGTCTATCTGCGTCTGTATACATAGGTAAATAAGAAAAGGTCCTATCACAATTTTCAGATATTTAATTTTTTTATCTACCTGTAGACAAAGGCAAACAAGGTAAATGCAAATGTGACAAAAAACACAGAGACGAGACATAACACACAAAAAGAAAAACCATCAGTTACCGCCCTGGAACGGTCAGTCGGCAAAAGGGCCAACTGGGGTGCTTAAACCTGGTTTGTGGAGCGCTCCAACCTCGCACTTCCTGAAGGTTTTTCTATCAAACAAACAGTGTAAATAAAAATATCCCGTCAAAGTGACACAACTAACAGTAAGCACCTGCATCGGAAGTTAAAACAGATATAATGAACATATGTACATACAAAATAACTAGTAATAAAACAACATATGTACAGTATGTACAGTAGATAAAAGCCTCGGCAACCGAAAAATTCCAAATGAGAGAGTAGTTTAAAATAAAATAAAGCAGTACAAGCGCTGATATATTATAAGAACCATATAATGACGTCATAAATGCCATGACGTCATATGCCAAAAGTGTCAAAAGTGAAATGTAAATAATACGGAAGAAATAATAGAATTTTAGAAAATCAACAAAATTAAACGTAGTATTGTTTAGAGTTAAAACGTTTAATAAAACATATCAAAAACGCCGAGGATTTATCCGCAGTTGACATATTATATAAGATAAAGGTACAAAAAATCCCGATGTTATAACTACTGTGCAATCTCACGTAAAGGGTATGGAGACTGCTCAAGTTGTCCCACCTATATAGGGCACGACTGGAGAAATGAAGAGACAAGAAATCCAACAGTGACTGTCCAATTATGGCTTTAAGTCACTGTTTTCATATAGTCTCAACGACCTGTCCGGTCATCGTGTAATTTAAAAGCAATGCAAGTTCTTGACTGTAAAAGGGTCAATTGCAAGCAATGCAGTACATCGAAGGATTCCCGGGTTGTAACCGTCTGCAATACATTTTCTGATAAGTTTTGTAAAGTGGTCAGAAAAGTTATTGAGACCCTTGATCTTCTTTAACTTGTATAAAACATTTCCATAAAATGCAGGATGACTTATGCCTTTCTGCATAAGTGTTTTCATACTGCTATTATACTTAGAAGCAATAAAACCATTGCGATGAAAGAATTTTGAAAACGCCTTTCTTAATTTATGAAAACGAAAGCCTTGCTGTAATAGTTTAGAAGAAATAAACAGGTTTCTAGCATTGAAATCTTCTACTTTAGTACAAACTCGTGCAAACCTTGTAAGTTGTGATATGTAAATACCATAGGAGGTAGCACGAGGTGAATCACCATCAAGGTATGGATAATTCACAATACTAAAGTTGAATTCATCTCTCTTGTCATAGATTTTAGTAGAGACGCTGTCATTGGAAATATTGATCTCAATGTCTAGAAATGCTGCATTTAAATGTCAGTTATTTGCTTTATTAAGGGTAAGTTCTGGAGGGTAAATCAGATGGATCATTTGAGAAAAGAAAGGATTATCTATAGTTAGAATATCGTCAAGATAGCGTGACGTTAAATTAAAAGCCTCTATAATGTGGCTTTGGTTCGAAGGGGATAAAGTTAACATGAAATCACGTTCAAAGCAGTATAAAAACAAATCTGCAATTAATGGTGCACAGTTAGTTCCCATAGGGATACCAATTGCTTGTCTAAATAAAGTGTCACCGCATTTTATGTAAATATTTTCTAATAGAAAACGTAAAGCTTCAATAACATCCTTGCAAGTCCACATAGTAAACTTTTCTAAGAAAGTGTTGGTAAAAAATGCATTACTATCATGACATGCAATATAAAGACGTTGCTCTCGAGCAAATGTTTTCTTAATAAGAGCAATCAATTTGGTCTTAATTAAATCATGAGGTAAGGAAGTGTACAGCGTAGAGAAATCGTAAGTATTAACTGCAGAGCAATGAAAGTTTAAAGTACGAAACTTGTCTAAGACTTCTGAAGAATTTTTAATAGACCAAAAAATGTTAATTCCTGAATTTTCATACACTTTTTCACAATATTTAACAACGTGATTGCGAACGGCTGTAAGGCAAGACGTAAGTAGTTTAGATATGTGAGTGGTGGTGCTAGAGCTGGCATTAGCTATGAATCGTGACTTGTATGGTGTTTTGTGAAGCTTAGGAATCCAGTACAAGGAAGGAAGTTTTTCTTGCTTTGATTCTATTTTGATATTGAAATTATGCAATATCTGTTTATGTTTGTCAATGACTGTCTGAAAGTCAAGGTTGGTGCAAGAGTAAGAACTGGTGGTGGATAACTCAGCACTCAGTACATTTTTGTAATGTAGTCGTCAGACAAAAATTATGTTGTTTGAAGCTTTGTCTGCAGGTACAAGTACAAATTTATCGTGAATATTCTGAAATGACTGTTTTAGATGTTTTAAGTGATAACAAGGTTTCTTAGGTAAACTAGAAGGATGGGAGCGGTAGAATTTAACGCGATTTTTTATTATCTTAAAAATGGCTTTCTTCCAAGTATTTAGTGCTATTGTATCCGTGTTTTCTCTCTTACACCAGCGATAGGCAAACAGATTAATTGCGTGCTATGTGTGTGTTTTTTCCGATTCAGTATGTGTCTGTGTGTCTCAAACTCTGCTTCAGATACAATGTTTCTTACTTGTTCTTTATATCTGTTAAACAGCACACCAACTCTCAACAAGTCATATGGTGCCGAATGCGATCGGATTCAATGTAGATTAAGTATAAACATGTCAAAATTAAAAATATGATAGCAATACCATATAACACGTATTTGACGGGAAATAATGCGTATATAAATGGGTGATTAATGTATATTGCATTTGGTCCTGGATAGTGTAGGTTGCAATAGCAAAATAGGCAGCACGGCTTTGTCTTTGGTTCGAAAACCAATGACTTTTTTTATAAAATGTCTATTGGGGGCCTGTTTAATTATTGATAGTTTTTGAATAACGGCAAGTCGTCTAGCAAAGGGCGACTTTAAAGACGTTACCGGAATGTACGTTCACCGCTGCCACCATGTTGATAACTTATAGGAATCTAAAGCGGGGTGCCAATTAATTCAATAGTGGCATTCAGTCAATGATGAAATCATTTGTTCTAAACAAAGTGCATTAGAAATGAGGTAACTGAGCATCTAGTGCATGATTATGGTAAACTTGGCTCACTATGCGCAATAAAAGTTACATCTACCATATAAATATAGGTAGATGTACATGTGTAAAAAGGATGATATAAGAAAACAGCTAATGCGAAGCATCAAGGGCGACGCATATGATAAACACTGAAACAATAAGACAACATACGTGTTTCAACTTCATAAAAAGTTTATTTGGAGTAAAGGTCGCGTTTTAAATAAAATTTCAATTATAATGCACCCACAATGGTATAACCCCCCCCCCCCCCCCCCCCCCCCCGTCCAAAACAATAACAAAAACAACACACAACAAAAAATCACAACAAAAACAACATATCAATAAAAAAAATCAAGACACTTATCTTAATTGACCATTACTCAATTCCTACCAAGACTATTCCTCAATTTGTTTGTAGGAAACATTCACTCAAATAAATAAATAAATAAGCAACCATTTAGCCATTGTTCTTGCAGACAGTTACTCTGTTGTTATTGTTTAATGAAACAGCGATTTCTAGCTAGGCTCGCTCCCTCAATGTTTCTAACTACAAAAAGATCCGCCACAGAGGCATCTTTGTCTTTATCAACCCTACAACGGGCCAGATAGATTTACCTGATCATTTGCTCTGCTCATTTACCAGCTTGGGAACCGTTTGCCTACATACAATTCAAATGTTGAACTATTTCCTTAAAACATACATCGTCGGCAACCACAGTATTTTCTTCCGTTACACTCCATACATACCGTGGGAAATTTGACTAGCAAAATCTCGTTCTCATGAATATGCATGAGGCAGGGGAGACCAATCTTCTTCCAATGAAATCGCATGTTACAATAAAATACTCTTCAATCTCAATGACGTCACACTGGGATTTTCTTACTAAAAATAGAAACCAACGCACATGTTTACTCATGGGGGTCGCCATTTTGAACGGTAAACCGAACCTTAGTCATAAAACGTAATTTCATTGGCTAGTTGTCCGTGGTGGTTTCCTTATGGCACCAATGAAACTGCCTCATTAATTATTCATGACTACGAGATTTTCTTAGCCAATTGTCCCACGGGTACATAACGCAGCATAGCGGAGTAATGTAACGGGGGATAACCGACGATGTAAAACATATTGATTGTTTTATATTAACTATTCTTTAATCGTTTTGTTAAATCGGTGTTTACATAAATAAATAATTATTTAGTAAACCGGGTTCATTCGACTTAGTTTAATTCATCTCGAAGGCCCGCTGCTAGGCAAATACCGCTGATAATGGACATGGTATATGATGGTGTATGTACAGGGGCATAACGTTAAGGAAAATACGACAAGCGAAAATTAGCGTTGCACATATCACATAGATATGAGTCTATGCAGTATTAAGTTGTTGATGTTTGTTTGTTGCTTTGTATTCGCAATCAAAAATATAAATGATCTAAATTGAACATTGATTCATTAAACATTCAGATAAATGGTATACCATCGTCATATTCCACGATCATATATGTTTTTGAAGTTAAAGCTACAATGATTAAAGGTCAAATTAGATTTGTGGTTGTTAATTCAATAATTGTGTTTTGAATGTTTTAATGACTGCCTGTTATAACAAATATCCGCTAAACTAACGTAAAACGGTATATCATGGTTTATTAACTATCTATAAATATCTTAACACATTTAACTATGTATTTATTAAGTTGTACAGATGATTCCTTCACTGTATATATATACATGTATATTTTTAATTTTCTAATCGAAATTCGAAATTGCTTGGAAAGCAATAGTTCGTAAAAACAATTGCACAAATCACTTTAATCACATTATCTTGTATTAACATGAATAAGAATATATAAAACAAAGTCCTATGAGCATTGCAACATATACAAAAATTGAAAAAACACAGGACCAAGGTATTCACATGCACGCTAAATGTAAAAGTGAGAACAAATCTGTGATGAGTCATTTAACAATAAGAGCAAACCCGACAGTTACCGCCTTGGGACGGTCAGTCGGCAATATGGACCGACTGGGGTACTTAAACCGGTTTTACCACGTTTTCACGATATTTCCCGATCCTCACTTTCTTCTGGCAGTCACTAAGAATTGCAATTAACCCAGTTTTGACCCAATATACATTGAGCTATATTTGTATACATTCAAATATACATTAAGCTGTAATTATAAGCTATAATAATAAAATAAGAATTAAAAACTAATTACTGGGAATTTTGAAAAAAAGGTTTTCTTATGACAACATAAGTTGAACACAGTTTAATATTTTAGTTTAGTATTTTATTGTGTGTCCTTTCGTAAACATATATAGTTTATAGTTAATTTATTTATTTTAATTATCAGATACAATTTTATTAAGTTTGAAGTTAAATAGGTATCACATCCTCCTCGTTTCCATGCACGCTTCACACACTGATCGCTTCCGTAAACACTCACACACGACTCACACCATACCCGTTCAATACCCCCTCCTAGCCACCTCATACACACATGCCTCGCTCACATTCGTCACACACCCGCCTCACATAGTCCTGGCTTCCATACACTCTCACCCGACTCGCACCCTACCCGCCCCATTGCCTCTCACACCCACATCGCCATCTCAAGCTCACACCCTCCACGTAACCGCACACTCACACCTTCGCTACACTGACACTCTCCACGCCATCTCACACTCACACCCTCGCTACACTCACACCCTCCTCACCAACTCACACTCGCACCGGCCTCACAGCCTCCTCGCCACCTCACACTCACACCCGCCTCACCACCTCAAGCTCACACCCTAGCTACACTCACACCCTCCACGCCACCTCACACCCTCGCTACACTCACAGGCTCCTCTCTACCTCCTCGCCACATCACACTCACAACCTCCTCGCCACCTCACACTCACACACGCCTCGCTACCTCACACTCTACTACTCACCTTTTCTTTTGTCACCTCCGCAACGGATTTCTTCCATGAATATTGCAATCTTCGACGCTGCCTGGGGCCCGAACTCACGACCTCCGGTTTCGCAGTCAAATGCGCTAACCACTGCGCTATGGAGGTGACCACACTTTTAACAATTTGGAACTAATATTTAATCTCCACACCAATTGAATGGCTGACGTCACAGGCAATTCGCACCTTGTGCGCGACCTGAAATGGCTATGTTTATAATTTATATCCGTTGGGTTTTACTAGAGATGTGTTCAGCAGGCTCATTTGAATATACTAATATTGTATCAATATTGTAAAAGAACTAAACGTGAGGTAATGTCAAAGTTATACAAACTTTAAATCGTACGTATTTTATTCACATGGATGCAGCATTCCTTTCTATGACATTTGTAGTTTTCTTATAAATTTACTTAGGTGGAAATTATGACGATGATTATGAGGAGGAGAAGGAGCAGGAGGAAGAGCTTTTCTCCCTGACCTGAAGTACAATACGCGCAGTATGCCATTCTAGTGAGTCTACCCATCCGTTTGCTTGACCTTCGCTATATAGATGTAAAGGAGTGTGTACATACATAAGGGAGATAACCTTTGCGGATTGTCAACTAAATATACTTGTCTTTGTTGTCTCCCTTACGCCTGTTATGTCGATATGTCAGGCACAATTGTGATCAATATCAAAGTCATTGATCTGAACTCGATACCGTCGTTAGATAAATTAAAGATCTATCTTCTTAGGATAACCTTCTGTCTTTTTTATAAGTAGTTACAAGTTCAAGAAGTAGCAGAAAGAGAATTGTTGATTGGGTACCCTCAGCATAGCTATATGGTATTTAAATAAGTTATGTAGCACAATTTTGTGCGATGTGTTTTTATGCATTAAATGAATCGTTCTGGTCAAATACAAAACTCTTTGTTTAGGAAGTTGGGTTTTACTAGCATTTTATTTCTATTACTACTATTTACCACAAATGTTTTACATACTTCTACATGTACATTTTTAAAGTAAAAGAAAATCATGTAAAAAACATATCAAAACAAAAGTTGTATGTGGAAGTTTCTTTATATCAAATGAATGTACATATTCTTAAGAAATATATATCTAATTTGCACAAACTAAGGCCCAAAATATAACTCTCTCGAGCCATATTTATTTTATATTTATTTTTTATGTCTTTTATTGTTGTTGATTTTGTTGTGTGTGTTATTTGTTGTTGTTGCTGTTGTTGTTGTTGTTGTTGTTGTTGTTGTTTTTGTTGTCGTTGTTGTTGTTTTAATAAAGGGCAGTCTCTCTTTGTGGTAAACTTAAAAAATGTCCGTTGGGTTTATTTTATCAACTGTTAAAACCTGAACTAGTTTGGCACTGTGGCATGTTAGCGACCTTGAATACTGGCTGTTCGGGTTATTTGTATAAGCAGCTGAGAAAACAACAAAAACGGTAAAATTAACAGACAACAAATTAACCTTAAATATAAGATACCTACCAGACAAAATGAAAAAATAAAAAAACACGTTAAAGAAAGTAATTGTAATTATCCGTACAGAAAGTACTGCATCAACATGTTACCTATAACACAACTTATTTAACTTATACATCAATAACATAAGTTTTTCTTTTGTTTTTGAAATACATCGCATTGACTAATTAAGGTCATTATAGCGACGTCCAGCTATTTTCTGGTGGAGGAAGACTCCAAACAAATGTCTGTGTAGAAACACCGGCGCACAGCAGACCTTCCCACATTAAGTCCTTCGCTCCGAACGGGACTCGAACCCACGCGGTGAGAGATTAAGCCGTCAGAGGCGTTATAAATCGGCGACACTACTACTACGCCACATGCACCATGGTACATTGTGCATCTTACGCCAAATTAATTTCAGGTATAACATTGACATTGCAGCTGCACTAAGACTGCATTATCTTGTAATCAGGATAACATGCTGAAAAACCAGCACTTTCTTAGATTCCAACCTTGACTTATTGGCAATTATTCTATGACGTTCAAGAATGTATGTTGTTAACCGGGATTCGAACCCACGCGGCGAGAGGCTAAGCGGTCAAGGTGAACGTAAGGAATTAAATGAGTCACGGTGTTTATTAAAGATCCAACTTTAATTACACATTACAAAAATGTACTACTTACACTGTACACGTGTCTGGTACTTAAAGTTCAAGCTGAGCGTGAGGAATAAAATGTGGCACGATGCTATAGTGAAGATTCAACTCGGCCTACTTACACATTTTAAAAAATGCCCTACTTACACTGTACAAGTACTTCCCGTTAAGACTGGGCGTAAGGAATTAAATGCAGCACGAAGGGGCGGATCCAGAATATGTTTTTCTTTCGTGGGGGGGGGGGGGAGGGTATGAATCAAGATCCATTCAACTTTATCATAGTAAATACTACATATTTATAGAAAGTAAGGGACCCTAACTTCGAATTAAGCAGTCAACAGACAAAATTCTACTTTAAAAGCTTAGTATTTTAAGGTTCCGTGTATATATTTTCGCAACTCTACTCTTTTATCTGGTTGGTGGGTGAGGGATGCATCCCCCATCCCCCCCCCCCCCACCACACACACACACACCCCTGGATCCATCTTTTGCGGCACGTTATGAAAATTTACTATTTACTGACCAATTGCTTGATTTTCAGTACGTATTTACTCTCTGTTACTTGGCTGGGTGTTTGTTGATTTTTTTTAAATTGCTTAAGATCCCTGGTACCACCTTAGGAATAGATATGTTATAGATCAGAATGCAGATAAATTTTAATTGTCTTTAAAATGATAGAAAATATTTTCCTCTCTGTTAATAGGTAGTATAAAAAATGTCTGAAAAATATTCTTATTTATAATGCTGCGTTGCTTCTTACGTTTTTATTCTTTATATATAATTTATATAATATATTTCCTTATATAGTAATTTGTAATATTTAATAAGCAGGTTCTTCAAGAAAGAACCTTTTTTTTCATGTTACAAATTACTGATTTACTTTCACAAATTCTCTTGATGTCTATTCTTTCTTGTCCAAACATTGATATAAACGATATAAGCGGGGGACTTTTAGATTACTTTAAGAGGCATTTATAGTCACGAAATGGCAATTTTAAGTTGTTAAAAAAATATTAACATAGTACTGTACTATGAATGTTTTGTATTAAACTGGTTAGAACTGGTTAGTTCTTAGGATACGCCAACGATTGACACGATTAACAACATATTTTTTCATGTTGTAGAAACAGCCTTAAGAAATATGAGCAGTCGATTATACAGGTGAATACAGTGAGATTAAGCGAAAAATCCCGTGGGTCGAATAATCTTTGTAATTTTAACGCCCCCTTAAATGTAAACAATTTTAGAAAATTACTTCTCATTTTAGACTAAGCTCTTGTTAAAGGGGAACTATTGGGTCATTTAAAGATTTGCGTTAAATCCAAAATGCTATATAACACAACCTTTCTTTTAATAAGTAGAAATATGTCATAGGAAGAAATTAAAAGAAAAGTCGTGTTTTTATTTCAAAGCAAAATGCGCTGTTAAACAACCTTTCCATTTGGGTGTGGTAAATATTTTATAAGAAGAAAGTAAAAAGATCTTGTTCGTATTTCAAAGCAAAATACGCCGTTAAACAACTTTTCTATTAGTATGTGGTAAATATGTTATAAGGGAAAATAAAAAAGATCGTGTTCTTATTTCAAAGCAAAATACGCCGTTAAACAACATTTCTGTTAGTATGTGGTAAATATTTTATAAGAGGAAATTAAAAAGATCTTGTTCGTATTTCAAAGCACAATACGCCGTTAAACAACATTTCAATTAGTATGTGTTAAATATGTTATAAGGGAAAATAAAAAAGATTGTGTTCTTATTTCAAAGCAAAATACGCCGTTAAACAACATTTCTATTAGTATGTGGTAAATATGTTATAAGGGAAAATAAAAAAGATCGTGTTCTTATTTCAAAGCAAAATACGAAGTTAAATAACCTTTCTATTAGTATGTGGTAAATATATCATAATAAGTAATAAGAAACATCCTGCTTATATTTCAAAGCAAAATGAAAAACGTAAGCTTAATATAATAAATAAATAAATAAATAAATATGAACGACAAATATGCGCTTCAAAGATTTACAAATAGCAATTATAGACATTTTAATATTTGAAGAATAGTAGTCATGACATAATTATTATGTCGACATAATTGTTATAATTATAATTAACTTCAATATAAAATTGGCAGAAGTTTTTATTAAAACAACAAGCAAACGCCAGAATTTAGTTTAGTAATATGTATAAGTTTATCGCAATACTTTTTAAGTTCTAAATATAAGAATATGAATCCTATCAAGTCGATGCACTCTATCAATATCACTGGTTTACAATACTTTGTAAAATGTTATCGTAAAAATGCAGAATGGCATGCTATAATGCGAGTTTGAATCACCCCGTAAACCAGATTTAAGCAACCCATCGGGTCCATTTTTGTCGATTGACTTTTCCAAGGACACCATTCATATCACTGGTTTACAATAATTTGTAAAATGTTAGCGTATAAATGCAGAAAAGCTTGCTATAGTGCGAGTTTGAATCACCTCGTAAACCAGGTTTAAGCAAACCTAACCGGTCCGTTTGCCGAGTGATCTGTCCAAGGCCACTGTTGATATCACTAGTTTGCAATACTTTGTAAAATGTTATCGTTAACATGCAGAAAGGCTGGCTATAATGCGAGTTAGAAGCAACCGTAAACCAGGTTTAAGCACCCCAGTGGGTCCGTTTGCTGGCTGACCTTTCCAGGGACACTAATAATATCAGTAATTTACAAACCTTTATGAAATGTTAGCGTAAACATGCAAAATGGCTTGCTATAATGCGAGCTAGAAACAACTCGTAAACCAGGTTTAAGCACCCCAGCGGGTCCGTTTGCTGACAGACCTTTCCAGGGACACTAATAATATCAGTAATTTACAAACCTTTGTAAAATGTTAGCGTAAACATGCAAAAAGGCTTCCTATAATGCTAGGTTGAAGCACGCCGAAAACCAGGTTTAAGCACCCCAGCGGGTCCTTTTTTTTGCCGACTGATCTTTCCAAGTCGGTAACTATTGGCCTTGCTGTATATTTGTAATGTTTCGGCTTGTATTTATGTCACTTTTACACTATCTTGAATGTGTGCGTGGTATATTCTAATGGTACTTCAAATAAAATTATGATGTAATGTTATAGACGTGTAGCAGTTTTCATGGGATCTTGTCATATATTTTCCTATCAGTTAAGACAAACTGATTATTCAGTCACGTACAATGTAGATTATAGATAGATATATCTAGCTGGGCATATTATGGTTAACAGGCAATTCGTATGTATAGCATAAAAGTAAACAGTACCATATAAACAATAATGACATTAGAAGAAAAGTAGCCATGGAATGGTTCGAATACCAAAGATGACGCAAAGAAACTGCCTGCAATTATTCCCACTACGGTACTCGGAAATTGGTTGTATGACCTAGAGAGTCTTTCAGTTAAAAGGAAAAGAGAGGGAAAAAATAGCAAGTATATATAATAAATATAATATAACAGTTAATATAATGCATCTATCACGGATAGTTGAGGTTGACAATATTATGAAAAATTGATATCCAAAGTAAAGCATTATCGCTTAAATTAATGATCATGTAATTCTAAGAGTAACTGTGTACTTAGTGTTATTATGTACTAGCACAGTATTTGAGTGGGACTGATAATCGGATATACACCGTTACCACAATATGCTTCCTTTAACGATTATTTTGATTGCCTATAAAACCTTGAACCCGTTACACTCGGCGTGTCCTTGGCCCCGTTCTGTGCCCTCTGTCCGACCGGTTGTATATAAATGGCCACCAAAGACCACAAAGCAACATCAAACTTCTGCACCAGTACGTGTAACTTGTGTACGACGACACCAACGACAACAGCCACAATGAACGCACTATTTGCCGCCGCGGTAACTTGCATGGTTGTGATGAGCTCAGCCCAGAGTAAGAATTTATCTATTTTATTTATGTTTCTTCTTTATTTTTGTGAAATTTTAAGGTCATGTCAATAATTCTTTAAATTTTTATAATTTTTATTAATCTGACTTAAATTATTCCTTTTACTGCAAAGCTTTAAGGCATAGATTTAAGGCATAGATTTAAGGCATATATTTACGACAAATGTTTGCGGCATACCTTTACGACATATATTTAAGGCATATATTTACGTCATAGGTTTACGGCATATCTTTACGACAAAGCTTTACGACAAAGCTTTACGACATAGATTTACCCAATGAAATCACATTTGTTGTGTGACATGACATCTTTCGAACAATCTAGGACATTTACACGCAATGTTTAGTAGCATCTTTCAAACTACCCTGAAATTATTTGTATTTTCTACTGATATTATTTCTGATATGAAGTGTCAGATATCACCATAAAGTACTGATATTTTACTGTATTCTAGATATTCTCGGTGAATCTTTGCATTTTACGGTTTCACATTTGTATTTGGCGGGATTTTAAGCTTCGGGTTTTTTGTTTAAATGCATTTATTTTTTCTACTTTTCGCATTTTTTAAACTTTCAATCCAATTTTCTTTCATTTATTGACGTGTTCTCGCAGAAAACATGTTGATATGTTATTTGTGCTGTTGTTGTCTTTTTAGTTTGTGTATCTTTGTCATTTTTATATGTTAAATATCATTTTCTTTATATTACATTTTATTTTATGTTTTTTTTTTTTTGTATTTTCAATATATTTGAGCTTTAATCTATTATTACTATTTTTATTCTCATGGACAATTGCACATTTAAAAGTATTTAAATGTGTTGGTGTTGCTTCTGTTGTTTTCGATGAACAACTCCCGCATTTTAAAGAAAATTATCAAGCGTTGGTTTCTTTAAAAAAGTTTACAGTAATAAATCTATGCCAACAAACAACAACAAAGCTATCGTTTGCTGGTGTCATGAACACAAGTAAATCGAATAAATCGTAGAAAATATACAGGCGTACCTTAAATTCCTTTCATAATTTTGCACTAAGAATGAAACTAATTGTTGGTTTTTCGTGATTAATGTTTTTTCTTCCACGTTGCTTTGTAATGAATTGCGAGGGCTCGAAATATTAGCTTACTGGTCATGTGAACGCAACATAGGCCATTATTGTGCTCTATACCACACAAAACCAGCATATATTCCCTTCTAATGCGTTCACTCGATAGTAAACTTAATAGGGACAGCACCTGTTTTTAAAATGAAAAAAATATGTTGTGAGAAGGCATTTTCATATACTTGATATAAAAATATTCTTAATTTTATTTTTCATTTGGTTCTTTTTACACGTATCGCCCAAGTACTTAAAACCATTCTTATCTAAGTCACAAGTTACAATTTTATGAGCACGTTGCAGTCATAAGTATTAGAAAAAGTTCTAAAGGTTGATCAAATCTCTTTTGTTCCACAGTAACTATATATCAAATACTTTCTCAAAAGGGAGATAAGAAGGTAAAAATTAAACAGGTAAAGTAACGTCCCTTTGTAAATGAAAACTAGTAATATATATGTACGAATGTCTTATCGTTTATTTGCTTTCGGATTTCAGCCCTTTCACCTGGGGCAACGTCCCTGATGCTGGAGTGTAAGTATTTTTACCGCAAAGAACATTTCGAAATTCATACGGTTTAACGTATAAAGCGTAAAATAAAATTGTTTGGTAGTTTAAGATGGTGTTGCAATCCAATCACCAAATGTATTCCAGCGTATAAATCCATCATTTCTTTGTAGTGTGAGCACTTTCGCACCTACTCGTACATCTCGATAATAATAATTTGTGAAAAAACATAATATACTTTTTATCTTTTATATAATAGTTCATATTTTACTATATACAATGTATATGCATAATTTACATACTCTTTTTTCGGAAACAAAGAACTGGCTCCCATTTTAAATGACAGCATGCCTTTTATTATACGCCGTATTTTCGAAATGAAATTAATGATGGAGGAGTCCGTGGCCGAGCTGTTAGAGTCGCTGACTTGAAACTCCTCAGCCCTCCTCGCGTGGGTTCGAGTCCCGGTCTGGGCGAGAACTTTCATGTGGGGAGGTTTTCCAGCTAACCTGCGGTGAGCCGGTGGTTCTACCCAGACGTAATTATGGGGCCTTCCTCCACCGATAATAAGCTGGACTTCGCCAATATGACCATAATTGTGTCGGTGCGATGTAACAAAAAATCAAAACAAACGAAATGGAAGAAATGCATTACCTATCTCCCTTAGGTAAACAAATATTTTACGGTAAGCAATTTTGCTCATTTTTTATTCATTCAACAACAAACATTTTTTAGTGCATGCTTCAGCCTGTGGCAGTCTCAATAGGCAGACAAGAAAAAAGGTCATACTTATTTCTACATTTACTATATACTAAATACCTACCCGCAAGGGAGGTAACACATGAATGAAAAGAACACAGTTGAATAACGTCCCCTTATTATGTGAAAAGAGGGAAAACATGTAATAAGTACGTGAACGTTCTATTTAACCGATGGATTGAGTTATTATTTTCGTTATTATTTTCTTAATTAAAGCCCCGCGCGTTATTATTAATGACTGACATGTCTTGTGATTGCAGTTAAACAGCTGAGGGGCAAGTGTGAGATGTTCTACGCTACGATTGCACAGAAGACCGGACAGGCCGCAGATCCCGGTAACTTCATATTCTCTATTTCGTATTAAAACTGTATTGAATGTTCTCACGTGTTTGTTTGAAGTACAGTGTTTGTATTTTCATTTTCAAGAAAGTATAAGTGATCTTGCTTGGGTAGGCGTTGCCATTTACTATAATAATGAAATGTTTTCTCATGGTTAATTTGTTATCAACAATACGCACTATTACGTTTTAGGCTTTGAAAATGATCTTGCGTACTAATGTTGCATACTTAAGTCTAAAACGATGTCAAATGGTAAAGTTTCTACCTTTACTTCAGCAAGCATTTATCGAAGACCTACCTAAACGTAATGATGCGAATCGGCCATTTAGAGTTATGCCCCTTAGGATTACAAAGGAATATGTGCATAGATTAGTATGACCTCAACCCATTATAACAAATATACATTTACAGATAATGTCCCGGCGGAATTCAACGGAGTTTTGTCTGCATGGTGCCCCAGACTAAACAAGTTGCTCGGAGTAAGTCAATGTTGTTTGTACGGTAATATTTATATGATAACGATATACAACTATATGTAGTTTACTTTTTCGTATAAACGATAACTTGTCCCAGCAGATAGTTGTTAAAAATGTCGCAGTAGATAATTATAGTTTAAAATATAATAAACGTATGGCTTGATATCGTGTTTCTCGATATAATGTACGAAGGGTGTTAAGAAAGTCTATGGAAAGATGTCATTCATTTATTGATAAATAGAGACATATGTAATTTGCATCCCCTTTTTAATCTCTTAATGCAAGTAGGTCCTTTCATTTGGATTACTCAGTTTTTTTGTTTTTTTTGTACTCATTTGGGTGTATGTTGACTTTTATGTTGCATTGTTTTTAAATTACATAGCTTGCTAAATGTATTTATGGATTTAGAGGTCATATCAAGGCAACAGTAAAAAAATCAGTTTTATATTGACACTATCTCCAAAAGAGCAGGCCATAAAATCCAAGGATTCTAACTAAAATATCAACCGATTATTTTGACTTCCTCAGATATTATTTATCAAGGGAGACAATTTTAATTTCATTCCATATTGTATTTCTTACAATTTTCACAAAATGGACCATTTGCTTCTTTACGAAAGGATTTGTTATATCGACTTTATGTATGCACGAATATGCAAGTGTTATACTTTGGAAAGAGATTTTATGTTTCTGTGATCTAACGTCAATTATTACATGAACTATAAATAGACGCAACACGATTGGTCACACCCCCAAAAGAGTCGAGTCAATATTCAGGAAGTAAACAATGTTAACTTTTTTCTTGCATTTAAGTTTAGATAATAATTAAAGAAATAAAAACTATTTATTATTAACTATTTAGAGTTCATGTAATAAAACAGTCATTTACTTATTAGCTGGGAAATATACTGTTGATATTGACTGCAAAAATCGTTATTGACCTCGGCTCGCCTCAATCGTATATCCCAGCTAATAAGTAAATAATTGTATAATATGCAACGGTTTCGAGTTCAGTATGCCTGAGTGATTAAATTTACTCATCTGAACGAGAAACCGTGATATATGGGGGTTAGATCACGCACGAGAAACCGTGATATGTGGGGGTTAGATCACGAACGAGAAACCGTGATATATGGGGTTAGATCACGAACGAGAAACCGTGATATATTGGGTTTAGATCACGAACGAGAAACCGTGATATATGGGGGTTAGATCACGAACGAGAAACCGTGATATATGGGGTTAGATCACGAACGAGAAACCGTGATATATTGGGGTTAGATCACGAACGAGAAACCGTGATATATGGGGGTTAGATCACGAACGAGAAACCGTGATATATGGGAGTTAGATCACGAACGAGAAACCGTGATATATTGGGGTTAGATCACGAACGAGAAACCGTGATATATTGGGGTTAGATCACGAACGAGAAACCGTGATATATGGGAGTTAGATCACGAACGAGAAACCGTGATATATTGGGGTTAGATCACGAACGAGAAACCGTGATATATTGGGGTTAGATCACGAACGAGAAACCGTGATATATGGGGGTTAGATCACGAACGAGAAACCGTGATATGTGGGGGTTAGATCACGAACGAGAAACCGTGATATGTGGGGGTTAGATCACGAACGAGAAACCGTGATATGTGGGGGTTAGATCACGAATACTTAAAATCTTTTTCCATTCTAACACGTTCTTTTAAGACATTTGGACTTAGAAGGGACACAAATGCGCACTACAATTTACGCAATGTTGTAAGGTTGTTTCCCCTTTTTGGCTTTTCTATTTCACCCCCAGTATTTCCTGGTTATTTTTATTCTAAAAGAATATCAACAACCGATGAAATTGCATATTTTATTTATGAATTGTTATCACAGTTTAATAGTTATGTTATTGGATATGTCAAGTTAAATAATAAAACCGTTACTTTCTAAGATAGGGTAAAGTTTCGGGTAAAGGTCATTTAAACGAAAAGAACAACACGAAAATGGGTAGGGAAAGTAAAAGGAACAGCTATTCTATGATAGTGTTAGAATATATGTTTTATATTGGCTATATATGTTTATATAATACTCAAGAGGTAACAAGAACAGCTTTTGACTGTTACGTCAATATATGTTTGACTGTTACGTCAATATATGTAAATAAAGAATAAGTCTCTTTTAAGACGTATTGTTAATCTGGGTGTTTGTTCATTTCTTACAGGACAAAACCCGTGAGCAGATAAATGCGTTTCTTACTGATAATGCACAGTCTCTGCCTCTTTACCAGTGTAAGTTTTTCTTTATAATTTTACTTGAATTACTAAATATTATATAGATGATGTGTGCGCATTATTCATTGAATACGGACAACATTCAACAGAGCAAATATGTAAATTAGAAAAGGTTCTATCCAAATTTCCACAGATATCTAAATTTAATCTACCTCTAGATAAAGGCAAACAGGGTAGATGTAAATGTGACAAAAGCACAGATACGAGACATAACACACAAAAAGAAAAAAACAACATCAGTTACCGCCTTGGAACTGTTAGTCGGCAAAAGGACCGACTGAGGTGCTTAAACCTGGTTTGTGGAGGGCTCCAATCCCGCACTTCCTGAAGGTTTTTCTATCAAACAAACAGTGTAAATAAAATATCCCGTCAAAACGATATAAAACGAGGCTCTGTTGGATTTTGTTTTATCGAACTAGTTTAATATTTACGCTATTCAAAGAACAGTCGGATTTTATTTGTTACATAAACAATTATTATTATTATTGGTTAGACAATATAAACCATAAGTTCATGTAATGAACTTCGTTCATTAACAGTTTGGTTAAATATGAGTGTGTCAGTTAATGCCGTTTCTTCTTTGAATTTGATGTGACTTTCTTGTTACGACAACCTTAGTATCCGGAAGTTTGACTATATATAACAATAACTTACCCCTGTTTGGTTGAATTAGGCCACAATATCTTCATAACTTAACACTTTAGTCTAACTAAAATGATTTCGTTCTCATTGTTTATAAAGTACGAATCACCCCAAATGAATATTCGTTCTAAATCTGTAAATAACACGAAGGAGTTTCTGCTTAAAATAGAATTCAACGTTAGTACGGACTCCCCGGATAATGATAAAATATGAAATCAAAAGTTAAAGGTCACGTGGTTTTCTTTGTTTAAAAATAGCTCACTGTGTAGCCTGTCTCAGATAGGAAGTACATGTTTGTAAAGACGAGTCGGCTGATATGCTTCCCTTACGTAAATTAAGAGCATCAATAAAGGGCATTTCGCGATATCTTTTCAGATAACATTTGTTTAGGCATTTGAAAAACAAAACTTCTGTTTAAACTGTAAGATACTACCTTTTATGTGAAAGGGTCTTTGAAATGTCTTCCAGCTAATTTTCAGTGTATTAACAGATCTGCACAGAACTTTGTCTTTGTCTCACTCCACCGAAATAGCTGGAGATCGCTTTAATGACCAGATATAGGGATTTGGGATTTGCCGGCATTTTTGCTGATACTGTGCAGCGACATTTCTATCATTATAACACAGGGTCAGTTATGAGGTGCCCAGGGACTGAACCCGGCCGGTCCATTATAATTACACCGACGAGTCAGGCGTAATGCTGTCCCCTTAGCACCGAGCGTTAGGAGGGAAGCCACTACTACCAACTTTAAAGTCTTTGGTTTGACCAGGCCGGGGTTTGAACCCGCGACCTCCCGATCCGCAAGCCGAAGCTCTATTAGACATAGATAATGCCATGCGATATATGAACACAAAGTTAAATCAGGTTATCTGTTATAACTTGAAGAACAACACTTTAGCCTATTCTAAAGTATGATCGTTTCCCGCAATTTTGAGAAATTAAGCAATTGGATAGGGAAAGATAAGCCGGATAACATGCCCAATCAGATTGTCCTGCCGCAGGACGAAACATTTTAAGAACGCCGTGTGTAAGTAATTTCATTTGCCTTTTTATAGAAACGGTTTTATTTGTTTTGTGTAAAATGAGTAGTTTGTATGTTCATGTTTTATGTCTGTCTTTAATCACAGGTGTCGGCTTGACAGCTGAGAGAGATGCTCTTCAGTTCATTAAAGCAGGTTGGTACTGAATAACGAACTACCTCACACTCAACCCTTTCTCACACAATCATCACATCCTAACACTTACACCTTTCTCACAATCTTCACCATTCACACACTCCCACCTACTTACACAATCTTCACCTCTTCACACTCTCACCTTTCACACAATCTTCACACCTCCACACACTCACACCTTTCACACAATCTTCACACCTCCACACACTCACACCTTTCACACATCGGCACACCTCCACACCTCCACCTTTTCTCACAATCTTCACCCACCAAACACCTCCACACATCACACCTATCATACAATGCTCCACCTCCACACACTCACACCTTTCACAACATCTTCACACCGCCACACACTCACACCTATCACACAATCTTCACACCTCCACACACTCACACCTTTCTCACAATCTTCACCTCTTCACACTCCCACCTTTCTCACAATCTTTACACCTCCACACACTCTCACCTTTCACACAATCTTCACACCTCCTCACACTCCCACCTTTCTCACAATCTTTACACTTCCACACACTCCCACCTTTCTCACAATCTTTACACCTCCACACACTCCCACCTTTCTCACAATCTTCACACCTCCACACACTCACCCCTTTCTCACAATCTTTACACCTCCACACACTCCCACCTTTCTCACAATCTTTACACCTCCACACACTCCCATCTTTCTCACAATCTTTACACCTCCACACACTCCCACCTTTCTCACAATCTTCACACCTCCTCACACTCCCACCTTTCTCACAATCTTTACACCTCCACACACTCCCACCTTTCTCACAATCTTTACACCTCCACACACTCCCACCTTTCTCACAATCTTTACACCTCCACACACTCACCCCTTTCTCACAATCTTCACACCTCCACACACTCACACCTTTCACTCAGTCTTTACACCTACACACACTCACACCTTTCACACAATCTTTACACCTACACACACTCACACCTTTCTCACAATCTTCACACCTACACACACTCACACCTTTCACACAATCTTTACACCTACACACACTCACACCTTTCACACAATCTTCACACCTCCTCACACTCCCACCTTTCTCACAATCTTTACACCTACACACACTCACACCTTTCACACAATCTTCCCACCTCCTCACACTCCCACCTTTCTCACAATCTTTACACCTCCACACACTCTCACCTTTCACACAATCTTTACACCTACACACACTCACACCTTTCACACAATCTTCACACCTCCTCACACTCCCACCTTTCTCACAATCTTTACACCTCCACACACTCTCACCTTTCACACAATCTTTACACCTACACACACTCACACCTTTCACACAATCTTTACACCTCCACACACTCTCACCTTTCACACAATCTTCACACCTCCACACACTCACACCTTTCACACAATCTTCACACCTCCACACACTCACACCTTTCACACAATCTTCACACCTCCTCACACTCACACCTTTCACACAATCTTCACACATCCACACACTCACACCTCTCACACAATCTTCACACCTACACACACTCCCATCTCTCACACAATCTTCACAATTCCACACACTCACACCTTTCACACAATCTTCACATCTCCACACACTCACACCTTTCTCACAATCTTCACACCTCCACACACTCACACCTTTCACACAATCTTCACATCTCCACACACTCACACCTTTCTCACAATCTTCACACCTCCACACACTCACACCTTTCTCACAATCTTCACACTCCACACACTCACACCTTTCACAAAATCTTCACACCTCCACACACTCACACCTTTCACACAATCTTCACACATCCACACACTCACACCTTTCACACAATCTTCACACCTCCACACACTCACATCTTTCACACAATCTTCAAACCTACACACACTCACACCTTTCACAGATTCTTCACACATCCACACACTCACACCTTTCACACAATCTTCACACATCCACACACTCACACCTTTCTCACAATCTTCACACCTCCACACACTACACCTCTCACACAATCTTCACACCTCCTCACACTCCAACCTTTCCCACTATCTTCACACCTCCACACACACACACCTTTCACACAATCTTCACACATCCACACACTCACCCCTTTCCCACTATCTTCACACCTCCACACACACACACCTTTCTCACAATCTTCACACCTACACACACTCATACCTCTCACACAATCTTCACACATCCACACACTCACACCTTTCACACAATCTTCACACCTCCACACACTCACATCTTTCACACAATCTTCAAACCTACACACACTCACACCTTTCACACAATCTTCACACCTCCACACACTCACATCTTTCACACAATCTTCAAACCTACACACAATCACACCTTTCACACAATCTTCACACATCCACACACTCACACCTTTCACCCAATCTTCACACCTACACACACTCACACCTCTCACCATCTTCACACCTCCACACACTCACACCTTTCACACAATCTTCACACCTCCACACACTCACCCCTTTCTCACAATCTTCACACCTCCACACACTCACACCTTTCACACAATCTTCACACCTCCTCACACTCACACCTTTCTCACAATCTTCACACCTCCACACACTCACACCTTTCACCCAATCTTCACATATCCACACACTCACACCTTTCACACAATCTTCACACCTCCACACACTCACACCTTTCTCACAATCTTCACACCTCCACACACTCACACCTTTCGCACAATCTTCACACCTACACACACTCCCACCTCTCATACAATCTTCACACCTCCACACACTCACACCTTTCTCACAATCTTCACACCTCCACACACTCACACCTTTCGCACAATCTTCACACCTCCACACACTCACACCTTTCTCACAATCTTCATACCTCCACACACTCACACCTTTCGCACAATCTTCACACCTACACACACTCCCACCTCTCATACAATCTTCACACCTCCACACACTCACACTTTTCTCACAATCTTCACACCTCCACACACTCACACCTTTCACACAATCTTCACACCTCCACACACTCACCCCTTTCTCACAATCTTCACACCTCCACACACTCACACCTTTAATACAGTCTTCACACCTCCTCACACTCACACCTGTCTCACAATCTTCACACCTCCACACACTCACCCCTTTCTCACAATCTTCACACCTCCACACACTCACACCTTTCCCACAATCTTCACACCTCCACACACTCACACCTTTCGCACAATCTTCACACCTACACACACTCCCACCTCTCATACAATCTTCACACATCCACACACTCACACCTTTCTCACAATCTTTACACCTCCACACACTCACACCTTTCTCACAATCTTCACACCTCCACACACTCACACCTTTCCCACAATCTTCACTTCTCCACACACTCACACCTGTCCCACAATCTTCACACCTCCACACACTCACACCTTTCCCACAATCTTCACACCTCCTCAAACTCACACCTTTCTCACAATCTTCCCACCTCCACACACTCCCACCTTCTCACACAATCTTCACACCTCCTCACTCTCACCCTTTTCTCACAATCTTCACACCTACACACTCCCACCTCCCACACAATCTTCACACCTCCACACACTCACACCTTTCCCACACAATCTTCACACCTACACACTCCCACCTCCCACACAATCTTCACACCTACACACACTCCCACCTCTCATACAATCTTCACACATCCACACACTCACACCTTTCTCACAATCTTTACACCTCCACACACTCACACCTTTCTCACAATCTTCACACCTCCACACACTCACACCTTTCCCACAATCTTCACTTCTCCACACACTCACACCTGTCCCACAATCTTCACACCTCCACACACTCACACCTTTCCCACAAGTCTTCACAACTCCTCAAACTCACACTTCTCACATCTTCCCACCTCCACAACTCAACCTTCTCACACCATCTCACACCTCCTTCACTCCTGCAACCTTTTCTCACAATCTTCACACCTACACACTTCCCACCGTCCCACACATCTCACCCTCCACACACTCACAACACAACCTTTCCTCACACAATCTTCACACCTACACAGACTCCGCACCTCCCCAATCAATCTTCACACCTCCACACACTCCCACCTCCCACACAATCTTCACACCTACACACTCACACCTTTCACACAATCTTCACACCTACACACACTCCCACCTCCCACACAATCTTCACACCTCCACACACTCCCACCTTTCTCACAATCTTCACCTCCTCACACTCACACCTTTCCCACAATCTTCACACCTCCCCACACTCCAACCTTTCCCACATGATGCTGATGCTAATGCTGCTGCTGCTGCTGTTGATGATGATGATGATGATGATGATGATGATGATGATGATGATGATGATGATGATGATGATGATGATGATTAATATGTATTATGTCTATTTCCAGACACTTCTGACTTCGAGGAGGATGCTAGCAAAGCTTTCGAGTTCTGCACACAGATATTCAATGAGGCCTCTGGTCAATCCAAAAGAAGCTCCCAGCTCCTGGCTCTCCTCCGGGAACTGGACTCCCTTCTCCAGTGAGTCAGGACTTTTAAGGGTTGTTTCTTGTCAGATTTGAATTATTTTGTTTGTTTGCTTGTTTGTTTGTTTGTTACATGTAATAAATATCGTACATGTACACCACTGAGTTGTCAAAATGGCTGATTGTGTTTGATCGCTGTTTTATTGTGGGTTTGCGTTCCAGAGCATCAGGACGCAAAATTAAGTGGTTTCTGATTTGCCAGTCTGTAGTATCACCGAGGTTAATCTATAAATAGCAACTTGGAGATCCGAAAATCCGAGAGAGCAGTTTATAATGGGTGGATTTCAGATCTACCGGAAGGAAAGATCGTGTGCTTAACTCCGATTGTTGATGAAATGGAACACATACTTTAACGCTAAAATAAAGAGAAAAATGCCCTTTTAAGGTCTAAGCAATACAAAAAATGGTATTAACACACAAAACATGAACATATATTATTATATAAATTGGCTCAATAATGTTATATTGTATTTATAAGTGAAACTGATGAACGTGTAATCCTAATTTAGTCGCGGCATTGTAGTTACCGGTATGGAAAAATGGCATCTAAAGAGTAATTATCTGTAACCACTAGAAAATATTGGCCACGCTAGGTCTAAGTTTTAGCTAATTTTTTTTTCTGAGAAGGCAGATCTTGTGAAATTAAGCAAAAAACAACAACGAAAAACAACAACGTTCTCCAGATTGTCATTTTCCAAGGTAACGGGATCCAAACTCTTGGGGGAAAAGACTGACACCTTATTTTTCAAAATTTACCAAATAAAAAAAAACTGATACATTTCTCATCAAAACGTTGTGATTTGTATTAAAATTTGTCGGGACGTTTATATAACGATCATAAGAAGTCACTGCGACATATCTAAACCAAGCAAAATAAGGTTAGCTTTTAAATAGATCTATACTTTAAATAAGCTGTTTTATGTGTCTCTTGACCATGGCTCAGCTTCTAAAATGTGTTTAATGATTAAAAAAAACATCAGTGCATCGAAATAGAAAATACTGTTACTTGTCTGTTTTGTTGCCATGACAATAGGATAAAGTATCATTTTCATCAGGAAAATACATATAATGTATTTGTAATTTTCTGCATCATTGTTTATTAGTAAAATGTTAAAATGCTAAGTTTTAAATTACGTAAAACCTTTTAAACCTTGGAAAAACACATCAAAGGATATATTTTTTTCAATATTTCAATTTTTCTTAAATTAAAATTGATTTAATTTTCAAGATAATTATGTTAACTGACATGAAAATAATAATAATGCCAAAGTCTTACTGATATATTTTTATCTTTTACCTCTCTAAAAAGTCTAAAAGATATTACCATTAAGCATTTTTTTTATTTTACGTTACCATAGCAACGGTTCAAAAAATAATATCTGTGTCTTATCTTATGATTTGTAAGTGGACAAGAACAATAAATGTTTTAGGAAAATCCGTAACTATGCCTGTCACACCCTTTATTGAAGTTTCTGGTGGTTACAGAGAAATGTTCTTAAAGGTGGCATCCGACAGTTTGGACCAAAAATCTTGTCATTAAAAACACAAATAAATCATTGTTACCTAAACATATCTCGCGAAATGATGTTTATTGATGTCCTACACCTGGGTGAAAAGTGAACCGTAACGCCACAATCGTCATACATTCCTGTCTGATCCATGATGCACAGTTAGCTATTTTTAAACTAGGAATACCACGTCACAACTCGTGTTTTAGTTAATCCACGTCCTCTGTTCAAAAGTCGATGACCATTTTTAGCATGAATTTCAATCGTTCTTATTTATAGATCTAAAATAAATGGACATTTTAGAGCTGATTAACGAGTTTTGCTAAAAAAAAATCGGGGTCACGTAGAGTACGAATGTATGTGCTGACCCTTAAATAAACTAGTTGTCAGTCAGAGTTTTGCTTGAGTAAAATTTAAGATACAGTCTGAAGTGAGACAGAAGCACGATTCTTTCTGCAGAAATTATGCACAAATACCTTAGACAGAAGTCAGGTATTGTAACATATATCTGATAAAGGCAAACTGTCGGATACCACCTCTAATACATCTTTGAATGTTTTCTTTGAAAAACAAAATGTATAATTTTAATTTATTAAAATTTGGAGCAACACTGTTCTAAAAAAATCAATGTGTTTCTTTCCGCAGGTAATTCCTCTCGCCAACCAAGCCCGGACACCGGTAACAAGAACTATGACCCAATTTTTCTTATATTTTTATAATTTATAAAATAATAAAACAAAACACAAACTTATACCCATATAGTTGTTTTTTATTACAATTGCGTTGTATTTATAGCAAAAAGATAAAAATATGGATCTATGTATAGGATAGAGTCTGTTAAGACGTTTCTGTAGAAAATAGAAGCCGAAACAAGTGAATGCTTCTATTTTCTGTGGAAACGTCTTAATTAATTCTATCCGACTTAGAAGTCCCCGCCTCACTTCTACCTGTTCTTCCAAAGTGATATGTAATCCGCCCCATAAAACTGTCAATCGAACTGTCAATTGTCTTGGCGTGTTTAAACTTGTCGTCACAAGGGGGAGGAGCCAAGCCAAAATGCGTGTTTTGTTGCACATGCGCAGTTGAAAATAAAACCAGATCTATTGTGTTCATTGTAAAATAAAAAAAAATAGAAAGGAGTTCTATTGAAATAAATTGATGAGGAATATGAATTTTCATAGCTTCTGATTGGCTACAAATGTAGGGCTACTTCTAAATCCCAAAATCACACTGTTCTGCATGATCAAATAACTTCAAACTTTGTAATGTTTAAGATAACAAAATTAAACAGTTCAAAGGACACCCGTGGCGTAGAGTCGCCGATTTGTAACTCCTCTGACTGCTTAGCCTTTTTCCGTGTGGGTTCGAGTACCGTTCATGGAAATGGACTTAATGTGGGAAGGTCTTCCAGCTGACTTGCGGTGCGCCGGTGGTTCTACCTGGACATGTGTCTGGAGTCTTCCTCCATTAATAGCTGGACGTTGCTGTATTAATCATGAAAGGTTGCTGTGATGTATATAAAACACAAACAGCAACAGTTCAAAGTCTTTTCTATAGTTCTTTATTAATGTATCTCTATACTCTTAAATTGTTTACCCATACATCGAACAATGGGCAGTTAAAGTGATTGATATAAATATGTCTCTAACTAAACAGGTTAAAACACCCATAATTTGAACAATGGGCGTTCAAAGTTATTTATTTAACTATGTCTATAACTAATCAGGTTAAAACATCAAAAACACACATAAATTGAACAATGGGCAGTCAAAGTTATTTATATAACTATGTCTCTAACTAAATAGGTTAAAACATTAAAAACAAGAAATGGAATTGGCGCCATACTCTTCATACCGGTTACGTTTCGCTGCAATCGGAACTCCTCGGGAAATTCCGTCCTCGGGATAATCATCCCTCGGATCAAACTCCGCACAGGGTTTACGACATCGCTACGCTCGCTTAAAACCACTGCCATCATACAAAATCACGTGACGATAGTAACCAACAGGCAGATTAGCTATGACGTCTTTGCCTGCCAACAGAGACTGCAGACACCCGATCTGTTTGGGTTTCGCTTTTATGAAGGAGTCAAACTCCGTTATTACTTTGTGAATTTCTTCAACAGTATCCATTGATTGTTTACATTGAACCGGTGTAACACTGAAATTTCGCCCTCGGCGAAAGGACGGAAATGGCCGAGTTGTTACGATTGTAGTGATAAATACATTCTTTTTCTTTTCTTTATCGTTAGAATTTGTTATTTCATCCATTATTAGTCTTTTTTCTAACATACACATTCATTCCGAGTGTCATTTTACTGAACAGAAATTAAAAGTAAAAAAATCAAATCCTTCCAGATCTGGAAGGATTTCTGTGTGGTGGCAGAGATTCTCCTTTCTGAAAGGGGGAGATCACTGCGTTGGAGATTGCCCTCGGATGTATCTGGTTCAATGATACTTACAGAAATCACGATCGTTTTGTTCGCTGGAAGTCGGAAGAATATGCCTAAAATGTAGGTCGCACAAAGCATGAACAATGGCGTCGTTTGACAGCTGTTTTGTTTGCTGCGCTTCGTAAATTAAACTTGGATGATTTAAATTTAAAGCAGCCACAAATTGAAGTTTAACTGGCATAGTTCTAAAGTGAGCTGTCATCCGAGCTGCCATCTTTGTTTTGACGTCTGTCACAAAAGAAATCCCATTTAGGGAAATGGTCGAGGTGATCCGACTACCTACATACAACCGAGAGATGATTTTTTAATTATCCGATGTGTTCCGATTGGTTTTGCTGTGCTACAGTAATTACCGTCCCTTTGAAAAGCACGTGACAATAATGGAGATCATGTTTGTCTACATCGATACCAGTGGCAATGTAAACAGGTTCCATACAATTTATATGTAATAAATTCAAAACAAATTAATTTTAAAATGTTAACATTCCTTAGACTTTATGGTTTAATAAATAGTACTAGAATATTAAAAAATCAATAACAATATTATTATAATCTCGTTCAAACCTCATTCGTCAATCCTATTGAAGATTTCCCTTGTTTAGTGGCAGAGATCTTCAACTATAAGGGATATGAGGCATACATGTACATTTTAACTTCGATTGATTTTAAAGAGAACTCTCTGTCTTATGCATATCTCTCCCATAGCGGGGCTGTGACGTCATTGTTTCGCAGTGTTACGTGTTTTCGGAATGATTGATTGCAAGGACCCATTTCTCACATACATACATCTCTACACTGCAAATCTGACCCTGGTCCCATTGTTGAAATCGCTATTGTATTATCTCCCTTTATCATCTGTAATAATTAATGTGGCCTTAAAATGAAAATTAACACGCTGAAGCTACCCTTTACAAACAGACGCATCTTTCGTAATCTTTAAATGTTGAAATATTTATGCATTTTTAAATATGTATGTAAATGAAGGTATAAATAAACAAAATAAAATAAAATAAACTTAAATAAAATAAAAAAAATTAAATAAATAAATAAATTGCTTTTAAATCAATATAATAATAATAATAATAATAATAATAATTATTATTATAATAATAATAATAATAATAATAATAATAATAATAATAATAATAATAATAATAATAATAATAATAATAATAATAGTAGTAGTAGTAGTAGTAGTAGTAGTAGTAGTAGTAGTAGTAGTAGTAGTAGTAGTAGTAGTAGTAGTAGTAGTAACAATAATAATAATGCATTCAGTTGTACTGGGGAAGCTGGAAAATCCAATCTTTCATTTGGATTTAATTATTGCAATTAAAAAGCTCAACATCATTCTATGACTAGCAAAGTTCCGAAACTTACATACCATGTTTGGACTGTGGAAAATCATTTTAAGAATGATAAATTAAGAATGCTGAGTCCTAACATCATTTATGTATATTTCTCATCGCGTATCTTTATATTTAAAGAAATGTATTTGCACCAAAATTTAAAAGTTTGATTTCCCGGTCACAAATAATATGGCAGTAATGTCGCGTTTCTAGACATACAAACTATTATTTTGCATGCATGTGCGTTATTCATAAAAAAATATCACGTTAAATAGTCATCCGGTTAATCCGTTATTTATTTTTATCAGAGATCACTATCGTGCTGATATGTAGATTTGGCGAAAAATGAACTTTTATGTCGTTAATTTTCGCTATTTTTTAATCTCTAGCAATGAAGGTAGTTTTCAAAATCATCTTTACTTAGAATAAATTATTATCTTTTGCAAACGTTCTGCCCAAATTCCCCAAAGCAGTGGTAAAATGTTATTACATGGCATGGCTATAGGCAAACTGTCGGGACACCACCTTTAACCAACATTGCTATGTCGCGCCTCAGGGATCGAACCATGGGCATATGGTATACAAATTGTGCTACCAGGCCCGCTCTATATGTATATCTTCATTTGAAATGATACTTTCAAACGTGTAATTAATCAATAATTAGAATGATTTTAGTCTTGATATATGAAAAAAGGGAGGTAGCCCCGGCAAGGGGGTCAACCGTATGTTGACAGAACACGTTGTTAAAGGATGCATAATTATACAGCAATACATTGAAAATAATCTATAAAGAGAGAGAGAGAGAGAGAGAGAGAGAGAGAGAGAGAGAGAGAGAGAGAGAAAGAGAGAGAGAGAGAGAGAGACAGACAGACAGACAGAGAGACAGACAGAGAGACAGACAGAGAGACAGACAGAGAGACAGACAGAGAGACAGACAGAGAGAGACAGAGAAAGATATACAGAGAAAGAGAGATAAAGAGGGAGAGAGACAGAGAGACAGACAGACAGACAGACAGACAGACAGAGAAAGAGGGAAGGCGAGAAAGAGAAAACATATATATATATATATATATATATATATATATATATATATATTAAAAACTTATTAAGCGAATTTAGTTCTTTGCCGAGAACTATGTACAACAATTACAAACAACAGCACAGATACTGCAACTATATCTAATTTTGGTCACAGAGGATAAAAAATCAGAGGATAAACAAAGTTTATGTAAACAATAAGTTTCTATGACTTATTTTAAACTTTATTAAGTTTTCATGAAGCCAAAAGTTTGCACTTAACAAATAGTTCTTATATTGAACTGAAGACTGTTTCAACTTAAGATGTACATGTATGCGTATGAAGTTGAGTACACCTAAGCCTTAATATCTGTTAGAAAAAAAAATGGATAGAAAGAGTTGTACGACCGATGTATAGCAGACAAGAGAAACAACAAAAACTGATTTTTTTTTTCGAAAATTGTTAAGGTTGTCTCCCTTATGCAATCAAGTTCGATAATATGTGGCGACGCTCCAATAAACGACAGGGTAAATTCGCCATCGTATCTGAGGTCGACAAGACAATCATTCTCCTCCCTCTTCTTCTCTTCATCTCTGTTACAGAGGGTGTCATTGAGATGTAGAGAGGATGGCGTGAGGCGTTTGTGAGTGTGTGTTAGTTAGGAGTGTGTGAGGCGAGTGTTATTGAGAGGTAGCGAGGAGGGCGTGAGACGGGTGTTATTGAGAGGTAGCGAGGAGGGCGTGAGACGGGTGTTATTGAGAGGTAGCGAGGAGGGCGTGAGGCGGGTCTTTTTGAGAGGACCCGAGGAGGTCGTGAGGCGGGTGTTATTGAGAGGTAGCGAGGAGGGCGTGAGGCGGGTGTTATTGAGAGGTAGCGATAAGGGCGTGAGGCGGGTGTTATTGAGAGGAAACGAGGAGGGCGTGAGGCGGGTGTTATTGAGAGGAACCGAGGAGGGCGTGAGGCGGGTGTTATTGAGAGGTAGCGAGGAGGGCGTGAGACGGGTGTTATTGAGAGGAACCGAGGAGGGCGTGAGGCGGGTGTTATTGAGAGGAACCGAGGAGGGCGTGAGGCGGGTGTTATTGAGAGGTAGCGAGGAGGGCGTGAGGCGGGTGTTATTGAGAGGTCGCGAGGAGGGCGTGAGATGGGTGTTATTGAGATGTAGCGAGGAGGTCGTGAGGCGGGTGTTATTGAGAGGTAGCGAGGAGCGAGTGAGACGGGTGTTATTGAGAGGAACCGAGGAGGGCGTGAGGCGGGTGTTATTGAGAGGAACCGATGAGGGCGTGAGGCGGGTGTTATTGAGAGGTAGCGAGGTGGGCGTGAGGCGGGTGTTTTTGAGAGGAACCGAGGAGGGCGTGAGGCGGGTGTTATTGAGAGGTAGCGAGGAGGGCGTGAGGCGGGTGTTATTGAGAGGTCGCGAGGAGGGCGTGAGATGGGTGTTATTGAGATGTAGCGAGGAGGTCGTGAGGCGGGTGTTATTGAGAGGTAGCGAGGAGCGAGTGAGACGGGTGTTATTGAGAGGAACCGAGGAAGGCGTGAGGCGGGTGTTATTGAGAGGAACCGATGAGGGCGTGAGGCGGGTGTTATTGAGAGGTAGCGAGGTGGGCATGAGGCGGGTGTTATTGAGAGGTAGCGAGGAGGGCGTGAGGTGGGTGTTATTGAGAGGTAACAATGAGGGCGTGAGGAGGGTGTTATTGAGAGGTAGCAAGGAGGGTGTGAGGTGGGTGTTATTGAGAGGTAGCGAGGAGGGCGTGAAGCGGGTGTTATTGAGAGGTAACAATGAGGGTGTGAGACGGGTGTTTTTGAGAGGAACCGAGGAGGGCGTGAGGCGGGTGTTATTGAGAGGTAGCGAGGAGGGTGTGAGGAGGGTGTTATTGAGAGGTAGCGAGGAGGGCATGAGGTGGGTGTTATTGAGAGGTAACAGTGAGGATGTGAGACAGGTGTTATTGTGAGGTAACAATGAGGGTGTGAGACGGGTGTTATTGAGAGGTAGCGAGGAGGGAGTGAGGTGGGTGTTATTGAGAGGTAGCGAGGAGGGCGTGAGGTGGGTGTTATTGAGAGGTAACAATGACGGTGTGAGACGGGTGTTATTGAGAGGTAGCGAGGAGGGCGTGAGACGGGTGTTAATGAGAGGTAGCGAGGAGGGCGTGAGGTTGGTGTTTTTGAGAGGTAACAATGAGGGTGTGAGACGGGTGTTATTGAGAGGAACCGAGGAGGGCGTGAGGCGGGTGTTATTGAGAGGTAGCGAGGAGGTCGTGAGGCGGGTGTTATTGAGAGGTAGCGAGTAGGGTGTGAGACGGGTGTTATTGAGAGGTAGCGAGGAGGTCGTGAGGCGGGTGTTATTGAGAGGTAGCGAGGAGGGCGTGAGACGGGTGTTATTGAGAGGTAGCGAGGAGGTCGTGAGACGGGTGTTATTGAGAGGTAGCGAGGAGGGTGTGAGACGGGTGTTATTGAGAGGTAGCGAGGAGCGAGTGAGACGGTTGTTATTGAGAGGTAGCGAGGAGGGTGTGAGGCGGGTGTTATTAAGAGGTAGCCAGGAGGGCGTGAGACGGGTGTTATTGCGAGATAGCGAGGAGGTCGTGAGGCGGGTGTTATTGAGAGGTAGCGAGTAGGTCGTGAGGCGGGTGTTATTGAGAGGTAGCAAGGAGGGTGTGAGGAGGGTGTTATTGAGAGGTAGCGTGGAGGTCGTGAGACGGGTGTTATTGAGAGGTAGCGAGGAGGGCGTGAGGTTGGTGTTTTTGAGAGGTAACAATGAGGGTGTGAGACGGGTGTTATTGAGAGGAACCGAGTAGGGCGTGAGGCGGGTGTTATTGAGAGGTAGCGAGGAGGTCGTGAGGCGGGTGTTATTAAGAGGTAGCGAGGAGGGTGTGAGACGGGTGTAATTGAGAGGTAGCGAGGAGGTCGTGAGGCGGGTGTTATTGAGAGGTAGCGAGGAGGGCGTGAGACGGGTGTTATTGAGAGGTAGCGAGGAGGTCGTGAGACGGGTGTTATTGAGAGGTAGCGATGAGCGTGTGAGACGGGTGTTATTGAGAGGTAGCGAGGAGGGTGTGAGACGGGTGTTATTGAGAGGTAGCGAGAAGGTCGTGAGACGGTTGTTATTGAGAGGTAGCGAGGAGGGTGTGAGGCGGGTGTTATTAAGAGGTAGCCAGGAGGGCGTGCGACGGGTGTTATTGCGAGATAGCGAGGAGGTCGTGAGGCGGGTGTTATTGAGAGGTAGCGAGGAGGTCGTGAGGCGGGAGTTATATAGAGGTAACAATGAGGGTGTGAGACGGGTGTTATTGAGAGGTAGCGAGGAGGGTGTGAGACGGGTGTTATTGAGAGGTAGCGAGGAGGTCGTGAGGCGGGAGTTATATAGAGGTAACAATGAGGGTGTGAGACGGGTGTTATTGAGAGGTAGCGAGGAGGGCGTGAGACGGGTGTTATTGCGAGGTAGCGAGGAGGGTGTGAGACGGGTGTTATTGAGAGGTAGCGAGGAGTTCGTGAGACGGGTGTTATTGAGAGGTAGCGAGGAGGGTGTGAGGCGGGTGTTATTGAGAGGTAGCGAGGAGGGCGTGAGACGGGTGTTATTGCGAGGTAGCGAGGACGTCGTGAGGCGGGTGTTATTGAGAGGTAGCGAGGAGGTCGTGAGGCGGGTGTTATTGAGAGGCAACAATGAGGGTGTGAGACGGGTGTTATTGAGAGGTAGCGAGGAGGGTGTGAGACGGGTGTTATTGAGAGGTAGCGAGGAGGTCGTGAGGCGGGTGTTATTGAGAGGTAGCGAGGAGGGCGTGAGACGGGTGTTATTGTGAGGTAGCGTGGAGGTCGTGAGACGGGTGTTATTGAGAGGTAGCGATGAGCGTGTGAGACGGGTGTTATTGAGAGGTAGCGAGTAGGGTGTGAGACGGTTGTTATTGAGAGGTAGCGAGGAGGTCGTGAGACGGGTGTTATTGAGAGGTAGCGAGGAGGGTGTGAGGCGGGTGTTATTGAGAGGTAGCGAGGAGGGCGTGAGACGGGTGTTATTGAGAGGTAGCGATGAGCGTGTGAGACGGGTGTTATTGAGAGGTAGCGAGGAGGGTGTGAGACGGGTGTTATTGAGAGGTAGCGAGGAGGTCGTGAGACGGGTGTTATTGAGAGGTAGCGAGGAGGGTGTGAGGCGGGTGTTATTGAGAGGTAGCGAGGAGGTCGTATGGCGGGTGTTATTGAGAGGTAACAATGAGGGTGTGAGATGGGGGTTATTGAGAGGTAGCAAGGAGGGCGTGAGGTGGGTGTTATTGAGAGGTAGCGAGGAGGACGTGAGGTGGGTGTTATTGCGAGGTAACAATGAGGGTGTGAGACGGATGTGAGTGTGAGGTAGCGAGGAGGGCGTGAGGCGGGTGTTGTTGAGAGGTAACAATGAGGGTATGAGACGGGTGTGAGTGTGAGGTAGCGAGGAGGGCGTGAGGTGGATGTTATTGAGAGGTTACAATGAAGGTGTGAGACGGGTGTGAGTGTGAGGTAGCGAGGAGGTCGTGAGGCGGGTGTTATTGACAGTTAACAATGAGGGTGTGTGACGGGTGTGAGTGTGAGGTAGCGAGCAGGTCGTGAGGCGAGTGTTATTGAGAGGTAACAATGAGGATGTGAGACGGGTGTGAGTGTGATCTACCGAGAAAGGTGTGAGGCGAGTGTTATTGAAAGGAAACAATGAGGGTGTGAGACGGGTGTGAGTGTGAGGTAGCGAGGAGGGCGTGAGGCAGGTGTTATTGAGAGGTAACAATGAGGGTGTGAGACGGATGTGAGTGTGAGGTAGCGAGGAGGGCGTGAGGCGGGTGTTGTTGAGAGGTAACAATGAGGTTGTGAGACGGGTGTTAGTGTGAGGTAGCGAGGAGGGCGTGAGGTGGATGTTATTGAGAGGTTACAATGAGGATGTGAGACGGGTGTGGGTGTGAGCTACCGAGAAAGGTGTGAGGCGAATGTTATTGAAAGGAAACAATGAAGGTATGAGACGGGTGTGAGTTTGAGGTAGCGAGGAGGGCGTGAGGCGAGTGTTATTGAGAGGTAACAATGAGGGTGTGAGACGGGTGTGAGTGTGAGCTACCGAGAATGTGTGAGGCGAGTGTAATTGAGAGGTAACAATGAAGGTGTGAGACGGGTGTGAGTGTGAGCTACCGAGGAGGGCGTGAGGCGAGTGTTATTGAGAGGTTACAATGAAGGTGTGAGACGGGTGTGAGTGTGAGGTAGCGAGGAGGGCGTGAGGCGGGTGTTGTTGAGAGGTAACAATGAGGGAGTGAGACGGGTGTGAGTGTGAGGTAGCGGGGAGGGCGTGAGGCGAGTGTAATTGAGAGGTAACAATGAGGGAGTGAGACGGGTGTGAGTGTGAGGTAGCGGGGAGGGCGTGATGCAAGTGTTATTGAGAGGTAACAATTAGGGTGTGAGACGGGTGTTATTGAGAGGTTACAATGAGGGAGTGAGACGGGTGTTATTGATAGGATACAATGAGGGAGTGAGACGGGTGTGAGTGTGAGCAAGCGAGGAGGGTGTGATGCGGGTGTTATTGAGAGGTAGCGAGGAGGGCGTGAGACGGGTGTTATTGCGAGGTAGCGAGGATTTCGTGAGGCGGGTGTTAATGAGAGTTAGCGAGGAGGTCGTGAGGCCGGTGTTATTGAGAGGTAACAATGAGGGTGTGAGACGGGTGTTATTGAGAGGTAGCGAGGAGGGCGTGAGGTGGGTGTTATTGAGAGGTAGCGAGGAGGGCGTGATGTGGGTGTCATTGAGAGGTAACAATGAGGGTGTGAGACGGATGTGAGTGTGAGGTAGCGAGGAGGGCGTAAGGCGGGTGTTGTTGAGGGGTAACAATGAGGGTGTGAAACGGGTGTGAGTGTGAGGTAGCGAGGAGGGCGTGAGGTGGATGTTATTGAGAGGTTACAATGAAGGTGTGAGACGGGTGTGAGTGTGAGGTAGCGAGGAGGTCGTGAGGCGGGTGTTATTGACAGGTAACAATTAGGGTGTGTGACGGGTGTGAGTGTGAGGTAGCGAGCAGGTCGTGAGGCGAGTGTTATTGAGAGGTAACAATGAGGATGTGAGACGGGTGTGAGAATGAGCTACCGAGAAAGGTGTGAGGCGAGTGTTATTGAAAGGAAACAATGAGGGTATGAGACGGGTGTGAGTTTGAGGTAGCGAGGAGGGCGTGAGGCGAGTGTTATTGAGAGGTAACAATGAGGGTGTGAGACGGGTGTGAGTGTGAGCTACCGAGAATGTGTGAGGCGAGTGTAATTGAGAGGTAACAATGAAGGTGTGAGACGGGTGTGAGTGTGAGGTAGCGAGGAGGGCGTGAGGCGAGTGTTATTGAGAGGTTACAATGAAGGTGTGAGACGGGTGTTAGTGTGAGATAGCGAGGAGGGCGTGAGGCGGGTGTTGTTGAGAGGTAACAATGAGGGAGTGAGACGGGTGTGAGTGTGAGGTAGCGGGGAGGGCGTGAGGCGAGTGTAATTGAGAGGTGACAATGAGGGAGTGAGACGGGTGTGAGTGTGAGGTAGCGGGGAGAGCGTGATGCAAGTGTTATTGAGAGGTAACAATGAGGGTGTGAGACGGGTGTTATTGAGAGGTTACAATGAGGGAGTGAGACGGGTGTTATTGAGAGGTTACAATGAGGGAGTGAGACGGGTGTGAGTGTGAGCAACCGAGGAGGGCGTGAGGCGAGCGTTATTGAGAGGTAGCGATGAGAAAGTGAAGAAGGAGTCAATGTGAATGTGGGTATGAACAAAGTTTGATGAGAGGTTGTTAGGTGGGTGTGAATGAGGGTTTGAGTAAGAATGTGGGAATGTTGTTAGAGAGCGGTGGTGATGCAAATAGGATGGTGTGTGGTTGAAGAGTTGGTGCGGGAAAGAAGCTATGGTGTGACTCTGTGTTGATGGGTAACCAACGACCCAGTTATAATAATTACAATAAATAAATAAAAAGAAAACGGCGGGATTCGAACTAGCGACCAATATTACATCTGCTGTATCAACTGTCCGAGTGAAACAGTATTTGTTTATTTCCCATCCTGTATTCTTTCGGATACATACGAAAGTACATGAGTGCCAATTCAATATTGCGCAATAATGCCCCTGTATATTTCTGCATCCAAAATTGCCAGCATATGTTCTTTATTTCTTGCGTTAGTTCATATTTACGCCTTTATACAATTTTGCTTGAATAAACATAAATCACAATTGAGTCGTTAAATTCAAGTGCAGATAACAACATTCAAATGTCCGTCTTTCGCCGCTGCGTGTGTTGTTGTGGCAGCTGCACTGGCTGCTGCTGAAAAATGATGATGATCGTTAGGACGATGGCCACAATAAAGATTATGATCAAAATAACGACGACGGCGACGACAGAAACAACGGCGACGATTATTTTGATGACGACAAATTTGGTTTCAGTCAATGTTTACACGCATTTAAAAATATTCTTCAGCGCCTCTTGGGTCTTGCACCCACAATATCAGGTTTTGCAATCGGATGCGCTAACCACTGCGCAATAAAGGTGACCGAACTCTTGACAATTTTGCGTTTATTTTTAATACACTATCTGATGATGATGATGATGATAATGATGATGAGAATGATGATGATTACGATGATGATGAGGATGATTTCGACGATGTCGATGAAGAAGAAAATGATGATGATGATAATGATGATGATGATGATGATGATGATGATGATGATGATAGTGATATAGTGATGACGACGATGTCAATGATAATGATGATAATGATGATGATGAGGAGGAGGAGGATTACGACGAAATCGACGACGATGATGATGATGATGATGGTGATGATGATGATGATGGATGGCGATGATGATGATGATGATGATGATGATGATGATGATGATGATGATGATGATGATGATGATGGCGATGATTATGGTGATGATGGCGATAATGATTGTGATTATGATGATGATGGTGGTGATGATGATGATGATGATGATGATGATGATGATGATGATGATGATGATGATGATGATGATGATGATGATGATGATGATGTTGTTGTTGTTGTTGATGATTATGAAGATGATTATGGTGATGTCAAACGTAGACAACTATTTATCTTTCTAAACATAAAATACCATTTAATAAGCTCGTACCGTAATCGTATTCAGTTTATGTTTTGATATTTGATTATGCTCTGACGCAAATATATAGGTACCAAATGTTATGTTTATTCGTTTTATTTACGGGTCTAAATTTTCTCTTTTTAATCGAGGAAAACATTGACAAAGAAGATAAGCGAAAGACTGTTTCTGCTGCCATATTGTTTTGCTTTGTACACTAAATCGCATAACAGTTGGAAAAACTATTTGCCGAGTAGATCACTTGCGGAGTATTTTGTAATAGTGATAAGTACTTACATTATTCAGCAAATCGTGACATTCGGAACAAAAGACATTTTGTACGACGAATGGAATGTAGTAGCTTTCCACGTTGAATACAACTTTTTGGTAACAACACAATAAAGACGGGGTAAGAATATAAGCAAATCGCTATTAGAAGGTTATAAAGTGTCCGTAAATACGGACCGCCGCCCCCGCCCCATTTAAAAATAGTTGCTAATCTTAGAACTTGGACTGTTTAAAGGGCAAGTCCTATCTATTTTTTAAAGACATCAGTGGAATTAAATATGTCATGGGAATTAGTCGCGCATTTGTAATGCACGTCTTCCCTTAGAAGTGGTTGTGATAGCGCATTTGTAGGACAATCTTACCCTTACTTGCTGTTTGTCTGCGGATGTGCATTGTACTACAATTAACCGCACACTTGTTTGTCTGTTGTTTTGATAGCGCATTTTGCAACCATTGTACACACACTTGCTGTTTGTCTGCGGTTTTGATAGCACATTTTACTGCAATTTTATCCACACTTGTTGCTTATTTGCGGTTTTGATAGCACATTTTACTAAAATATCACGCACATTTGTTGTTTGCCTGTTGTTTTGAGGTGCATTTTACTCTCACATATTGTTTGTTTGGGGTTTTGATAGCGCATTTTACTACAATTCTGTACACTATTGCTGTTTGTCTTTGGTTTTGATAGCGCATTTTACTACAATTCTGCGCACTCTTGCTGTTTGTCTTTGGTTTTGATAGCGCATTTTACTCCAATTCTACACACTCTTGCTGTTTGGCTTTGGTTTTGATAGCGCATTTTACTACAATTCTGCGCACTCTTGCTGTTTGTCTTTGGCTTTGATAGCGCATTTTACTACAATTCTGCGCACTCTTGCTGTTTGTCTTTAGTTTTGATAGCGAATTTTAATACAATTCTGCGCACTCTTGCTGTTTGTCTGCGGTTTTGATAGCGCATTTTAATACAATTCTGCGCACTCTTGTTGTTTGTCTTTGGTTTTGATAGCGCATTGTAATACAATTCTGCGCACTCTTGTTGTTTGTCTTTGGTTTTGATAGCGCATTTGACTACAATTCTGCGCACTCTTGCTGTTTGTTTTTGGTTTTGATAGCGCATTTTAATGCAATTCTGCACACTCTTGCTGTTTGTTTTTGGTTTTGATAACGCATTTTACTACAATTCTTCGCACTCTTGCTGTTTGTCTTTGGTTTTGATAGCGCATTCTACTACAATTCTTCGCACTCTAGCTGTTAGTCTTTGGTTTTGATAGCGCATTCTACTACAATTCTTCGCACTCTAGCTGTTAGTCTTTTGTTTTGATAGCGCATTTTACTACGATTCTGCGCACTCTTGCTGTTTTTCTTTGGTTTTGATAGCGCATTTTACTACAATTTTGCGCACACTTGCTTTTTGTCTTTTGTTTTGATAGCGCATTTTACTACGATACTGCGCACTCTTGCTGTTTGTTTTTGGTTTTGATAGCGCATTTTACTGCAATTCTGCACACTCTTGCTGTTTGTTTTTGGTTTTGATAGCGCATTTTAATACAATTCTTCGCACTTGTGTTGTTAGTCTTTGGTTTTGATAGCGCATTTTACTCCAATTCTGCGCACTCTTGCTGTTTGCTTTTGGTTTTGATAACGCATTTTACTACAATTCTTCGCACTCTTGCTGTTTGGCTTTAAATAGGATAGAGAATTTGCAATACAATTTTACACACACTTGTGGTTTGTCTGTGAATTTGGTAGTTCATTTGTAATACAGTTTACATAAATGTGCTGTTTTTGGTTTACATAGAGCTTTTGTAAAACAATTTACACAATCTTGCTGTTTATCTCTGGTTTTTGGTAGGGCATTTGTAATAGAATTTTACACACACTTGCTGATTGTCTGTGCTTTGATAGAGCATTGGTAACTACAATTTCACACACACTTGCTCTTTCCTTTGTGGTTTGATAGCGCATTTGTTGTGCAATGATCGACACAGCTTCTTTTGGACTTTCATTGGGTAATACATTTCTTATGCAGTTATTAAGTGTAGTACACTTAATTATAATTCTCAATAGAAAACAGTCGAATCAGCAATGGTTATATTATTTGTAGTTCAAAAGCATTGACCAGTAGATTAAGAAATAATATTTTTCACAAAACACAAACACACACACAACATTTATTGCAGATATACTAATTTTAAAAACACTTATTACGATAAACTAAAATTATATTTAGAAACTAAGGTGTGTACAGTACAGTACAACTATAATAATTTATTGTAATTTCATAATCATTTGTCTTTCGTATGACCATCTTTGGACCAATAACCCCGTATTCTGATCGATTATACGTTGTTTGAAAGACGTTCCGCCATACAAACTATATCCAGAACATACCACCACTAGCGCCACCTTTAATTTATTATTTTTATTTGGTATTAAAAACTTGACCCTACATATCTCTCCGCCGAAGCCTCCTTGACCATGAATGGTTGGGTATTAGTGTAGCCTTGACAGCACATTGACCTGGTTTAGCGCCCTCTGTCTGCCAAGCTGTATATAACTGACCGCCCCTATTCACCGAGCACCATCTAACTCCTGCGCCGGAACGTGTGACTTCTCTAAGACATCAACAACAACAATCACCATGAACGCACTATTTGTCGCCGCGGTAGCATGCATGGTTGTGATGAGCGCTGCGTTTCCTAAAAGACAGGCACCTGGCGATGATGGTAAGCTACTAAGGTTGTCTTATCATTCTTTGTCTTAGAGTAAAATTACATTTTTTTGTACAGTTTACAATTATTTACTGTATTCTTGGTTTTATTTTGAAAGCTGTTAAAATGATGGTATTATAATGTCTCTGGTGTATCCAATATTGTTTCTATTTTGCAGCTTGGCGTTTTACTTCATTTTATTAATTTTTTTTTTTTGCTCCTTTCTCATTATGATTTACAATGTGTTGGAAGTCAGTATGCGAAGCATCTTTTTACTTCCTCATTTTTTAATATTACATCTCAGTACAATTATGTATTTTTCTAGAATTGATTGAAAATAAGTTCTAAAAAAGTTACTTTTGTTACATTTTTCATTTTCATATTTCTGTTTATCTTTGATACATTGTTTAATTTATGTTTTTTATTTCCAATTGAAGTAATTATACTTCTTCACTTGCTGTCTACATTTAAGTACAAATATTGTATAAAAATGACTTACATTACTTGAATATTATTATTCCACCTGAAACACAATATGGCTCTATGATATCGACAAAAGTTCTCAAACATTCGTTAACTGACGGGACAGATTCATGTACAAAAACATTGGAACGGTCACTTTATATTTAAAAATGGTTTACCCACGAAAAAAGATGTTATATGTTGTTGTGTATATGAAGTTGATGATTTAATTAGTTAATTTCGATGTAAAGATTATGGACAAGTAAATGCTATATATAATATAAATGTACTTTTAGCTGGAATTCCAATCCAGCTTATTTATAAATTTGGAAATTATTGAAATTTAAAGCGATATAGTTCATGATTTTTATTTGAATTCTAGCAATTTAAGAAATGTAATAAAAAGCCTTTACTTAAGCTAAAGTATGCGTTTATACAGCAATAATGCACATATTCTCCGAAACATGAATAATGCGTTCTTGCGTTTATCAGATATTGGCAAACTTTCGATTACCACCTATAACATATCTTGTATCAAATGTAGGACAAATGTAGGACAAAGCAAACTGTGATAGCGTAAGTATGTGTTACGTGACGTCTCTAAATGTACCCGCCCCTCATCAGTGTGTCTCTTATTATGTTATTAATTATTTAATTTGAGTTGCTTAGGAAGTTTAATACGTGAAAAAAGTTATGGATGCATGTATTCGTTGCTACTGACATAACTCCTGACTATAAAACAATTTACGTCCACCTATATCGATTGTTTACAAAATACTTAAGGGAATCACCGCGGATATTTTTTGAGTGGCTCATTGACGTGCACTAAGGTAACGTAACTTTCACTTTACAGATAAAATGGACTAGTCCGAGTAAGAGTTGTACTGGTCGCTTTGCAAAAACTGCGCGAAATCCAAAAATCGTTTCAAAAAACTTAAAATGAAAACACCCATTGTAAAATAGTAATTTTATTAAAACGCATTTTCTCCTGTTGCCACATACTAGAAATTCAAAAAGTTAAATCGTCATAACCGTTATCGTTTTTTGAACACCTGAATTCGGCCTTTAACATGCGCAATCGGAACACCTCGGATAATTCACGAATGATCTCTCGGATGTATGTAGGTAGTCGGATTACCTCGGCCACTTCCCTAAATGGGACTTCTTTTGTGACGGACGTCAAAACAAAGATGGCAGCTCGGTTGACAGCTCACTATAGTACGACGCCTGTAAAAGTTCACTTTGTGGCTGCTTCAGATTTAAATCATCCAAGTTTAATTTACCCAGCAAAGCAAAGACACAGCTGTCAAACGACGCCAGTGTTTATGTTATGTGCGAACTACATTTTAAGTATAGTTTTCCGACTTCCGGCGAACAAAACGATCGTGATTTCTGTATAATTGCCCCAGATACATCCGAGGGATGATTGTCCCGAGGACGGAATTACCCGAGGAGTTCCGATTGTAACATGCCCAGTCCTAGATCTATCTGCACAGACATGTACAAGTAGCTGGACCGGTGTCAGGATAATAATGTCACTCTCATGCACATCGGCTTCCATTCACTTAACTTCTGTGAATGGTTCAGAAAGTAGTGAGGTACGAACGACAACTCTGCTTGTAGATTGTGTGTTTACATCTGTGGGATGATCCCATCTGCGTTATTAGGCATGAAAAGTAGTTTCATTAATACAAATTATTACATTTATTCATATATTTTCAACCCTATGATAACGTGCTTATATATAATGTATAATCAAATTCAGTGTGGCTTAAATATCGTTTGTCCGTTTTGACAAGATTCTTGTTATTGAGCCCATAGCAGAGGTGTAATAGTGAGGTACATGTACGAACGACAACTCTGCTTGGAGATTGGGATAATGTGTCTGTGTGCGGTAGTATGTCTACAGGACACGGAGTTCACGGCATACAATTACAGTGAGGTCATCACCATATTTGCTTCAAGTAGGACCCATAAATATTGAATGATGTCTTTTTCTTTATTTTTCATTTCAGGACCTTCCCCAGCGACCATCTCCATGGTCCTTCAGTGTAAGTATTCGTTTCGTTGCTGCAAAATCCATTCATAATTTTTATCTTTTTATTTTTTTCGCTTCTTTTGTGTAAATCTATCAACTTTTCATGCGTAAGACGGTTGGGCACATTTCTTTTATTATTTTATTTTATTTTGTTTATTGTATATTTTTATTTTGTTTTTGCTGCCGGTTGCATGCAGTACGTCTAGATACTTTTTCCTATTATTACAAGAACGCGCACTAAAATTATTATCGTAAGATAATAAAATGATTTAACTATCTATAGCATTTTATATGATAACAACGTGCCATAAATCGACAATATAAGCGATGTATTAAAAGCAACGTTCTACGATATAAAAATGCAAATATCTGTGTGAAATATGTTTTGCTATCAGCCTTTCCCAGCATTGGTAATCCTGCCGACCTATGTCCGCTGTTCCTTGCTAAAGGCGAGAGAAGCATACAAGTACACACTATTTGCATGTCTTTCACCCAAAGTTATCGAAATTGGATATAATTATAAAAAAGAAAAAAAAATAGCAGGGAAAAAGACACCGATTAACTATTATAGATTTAAACGGGCCTCGTCACAGTTTTGAGTACATTTGCAAGTCTCACAAGGAAACATCTTATTTATTTAAAATACTGCTGCTTAATCCATGTAATCCGAGCATTGTTATAACTGAAGAATAGGCCTGACGTTTAGCCCTGCATGCTTAGTTCGAATCTGTACTTAGTTGTTAAGTTTTAATGACTGGAAATAGTTAATATAACCGCCATTGCTTTAGCTTTTCCAAATCTACCGACAAAACAATGCGTGTGATGTAAAAATGTTTACAGTCTATTTTATAAGAAGTCATCCTATCATTTCTTTTCTTTCTTAAAAATTCCCACATGCCATCTTTAATGGCTGACATGTTTTGCCATTGCAGTTAAGCAGTTATTCAAAGCACTGTTATAACTGAAGTATACGCATGACGATTTGTATTTGTTTTTGATTGTTAAGTTTACATGCCTAGAAATAGTTAACTCTCCATAGCTTTTCTTGTCTGAATCTAAGTACAACACAATATATGTATTAGGAATACAATGTTTACAATCTAGTTGATCATAAGACATCCTATCTTTAATTTACCTTTTTCTTAAACAAAAAGTCCCACATACCATCTTTAATGACTGACATGTCATTGTCATTACAGTTAAGCAGTTGAGGGGCAAGTGTGAGTTGTTCTACACAGTCATCGCACAGCAAACTGGACAGGCCGTAGACCCCGGTAAGTTACAAATCTGCCTTTTTGTTTTAAGTCATGTGATGTATCTGGCAGTCTACGTAATAAGAGGGAGGTTGGGGTAAGGGGCAAGTGTGAGTTGTTCTACACAGTCATAGCACAGCAAACCGAACTGGCCTTAGACCCCAATAAGTTCAAAATCTCTCTTTTTTGTTTTACGTCATGTGATGTATCTAGCATCCTGCTTAATAAGAGGGAGGGGGGAGGGGACGGGTAAGGGCAGTGGGGGAGGTTTAAGTGGCTAGATTTAACTGAAGGCTCCAAAAGTATCATAAAGTAAGTAGGGCCATAAACACATGTATTGGATTCTTCGGATATCTTCTCAATAATGCCCATGTACAGCAAGCATGAATCACAGTACACAATTATTGGTTTATGACCCCATCCCCATGTATTTTCCAAGCATGGCAGAATTCCAGCTGTATTCCTGAAAGAGGGAGCATATAAGTTCAATTTCAATACCTTTTACTTGTCAATTTTCATTAGATTATTATATTCTTTGTACGTACATGTGGGTAGGTACATGTAACATGTGCCGTTGAATGATAGTTGAGTATGTCCGTTAAAAATAGACGTGGAGATCTTCATAATGAAACTTTTCACCGTTTATCATTTGGGAATTTTAAGACTACAGCCTGCACTTAAAATGATATTTTGTTACATAAATATGTAACCAGGGTGTGTTTGTGTGTTATTGTGTCGTATTTTGTCCGCATGTTCCATGTTGTCCGTGTACATCGTTCAACGCTGTGGCATCCAGTATAAAAGTACCTTTTAAACGTCATGGTCAGTGAGTGAGATGGTTTTAAACCGGTTTGTCTGGTGTGCGAGTTGTTTTTACTAACAACAGTTTTCCCGCCTTTCTTTATACCCTTTTCCCCAGTCCCATTCATTCTGCCATTGAACCCCTCCCTGCAAGCATCATCAGTGATTATTCAATATATACACACTGAATCTTTTACAAGATGTATAAGCTGGACTGGTATGTTTCTACATTTATATTTTCTTGAAATAATCCATTGTAATTTGTATTGAATTAATATGTATTTTCTTTATTTCATTTATGTTTGTATTTGAATGTATTATCGATTGTGCGTAATTGTGCTTAATAATATATACTTGATGTTAAATATTGGTTTTATTACTTTCATGCAAATTTGTTAACCTATTAATAAAGAACCTAAATCTACCAAGAACAACTGTGGTTTTTACCTCCCATTGTTCGAGAGGTTACAAATATATGCAGTGATCTATTTTGCGTGTAACCATGATGAAACAAACCAGTAAGTTAAAAATATTGTTATGTAAAAACATTATTGCAACGAGAATAAACTTATATAATGTCGAGTTTACGCCAAGCTGTTTATTATTGCAGTGCTATCGGATGAATAGGTACTCAGTTCGTTAGATTATATTATCGATATTACCGCCAATGTTAACTTTCGGACCATTTTCTGAGCTGTAGTTAGACTTGAACACCTAAGGCCTCACTTTACATGCCTTGCAGATAATGTCCCCGAGAAGTTCCACGGAGATCTGGCCGAGGTCTGCCCCAAAATGAATGAACTGCTCGGAGTAAGTCCGCCATGTTTGTTCTGTACATGTGATGTGATTAAAACATAATAGATTTGTTATGACCAGCCCCAAATTGTTAGAGATGTTCGAAGTGTCTCCGCTTAGTTTGTACTGTATTTTAGATGTGATATAGATGTTGTATATTAGTTATGATACATAACAATTGTTTTGATTTGATTATATTTCCTAAGAGTTTACATGGCTATAATATAATATAATATAATATAATATAATATAATATAATATAATATAATATAATATAATATAATATAATATAATATAATATAATATAATATAATATAATATAATATAATATAATATAATATAATTCTGTTATTTCTCACAGGGAAAATCCGAGGAGGACTTCATGACGATTGCTACTCACATGGCCCCAGCTCTGCCCTTGTTTCAGTGTATGTATTGTATTGTTTTTTTCTTTTATAGTCATAAATAAAGAACTACACAATATTTAATCATATAACTGGAAACCTTGGCATCCTCGCTATTTAAAGCAGCAACAAAAAGAAGCATTCATATCGTATACAACTTAGTGTTGCGACACTCTTCTGCTAGACATTTTTTTGTTATGAGCTTTACCATCATCGTCTGAACCCACGGTAAATATTCAGTTATCACTACATACATATACCATCGGTTACTTGGCCAGAAAAAAATCGTTCTCATGAATATATGCACGAAGCATTTGATTGGCTCCGTATCCGAAAAGGCACGGAAATTTAATAATTTCATTATTACAATGTGTAAACTACAGGCATCGCAGGTTAGTGCGGCGATCTTGGCCTTGAAAAATAGTTTTGTTTTTAACTTCTACTAAAGAGTAGCGTCGATGTAATGCGCGATTTCATTGGACAGTTGCTTGCTATAAATATTCACGAAGACAAACTGTTACCAGTCTAATATGCCACAGTCACCATTAAGAAGAAGGGTATGAGTGAAAGTGGGTATCGACGATGATTTAACATTTGCTTCATAAAAACATACATTTTGACCATATGAACATTTTGTCTGTTTTCTCAGGCGTCGGGCTGTCAGCTGAGAGGCAGTTTCTGAAGATGATCAAGGGAGGTAAGTTGTGGCAAACGCCTGCTCTTAATTACCACGCTTGTGCTTAACTATATATTTTATATGGTCAGACAATTTACTCTATTTATACGTTTTTACGCAGCTATTGTAACGTAACACCATATTTTATCTAGTACTTGAAACAATTCTATACAGACTTTTTTTTACATCGCACCGGTACAGTTATGGTCATCTAGGCAACGTCTTGCTAATTACTGGTGGAGGAAGACCCCAGACTTCTGGGTAGAACCACCAGTGCACCGCAGGTTAGCTGGAAAACCTCCCCATATGAAAGGGTCCCGACTGGCACTCGAATCCACTCGGTAAGAGGTTGAGGAGTTTCAAGTCAGGAGTTTTATTTATGTATTTATTTATTTATTTATTTATTTATTTATTTATTTATTTATTTATTTATTTATTTATTTATTTATTTATTTATATTTATTTATTTATTTATTTATTTATTTATTTATTTATTTATTTATTTATTTATTTATTTATTTATTTATTTATTTATTTATTTATATATATATTATACCTTATTTGCATACGCCCTTCTATATTTAATATGACGTCATCCAGTCCATAAATCGCATACAGACCGGCTACCCAGTCCATAATTCTTATACAGACTGTTTATGACGTCATCCAGTTTGTTTGACGGTTTAAACGCGACTTTAACGACGTGCGAATTTTACGCCAACACAAACAGACGATATTGTCAAACTGTCAAAATGGCTAAGTGATTGGCCTCTTTATCGGAGACAGATTTAGTTAAAATCAGCGAATCTAAGGATTCAAAAAACACCAGAAGCTCTTCATATTTAACATATTTAGCAGAAAAAGTCCACGAATCTTCCCTTGAAACCTACACGAACAAAATTCTTAAAAGTCCGGGTCTTTTGTCTAGTAACATTTACTATTTAATTTGATCAACAAAAATGGAATATTATAAGAAGAGCATGATTTTTTTTGCTGCATCGCATGAAAATAAGAAAAAGAACGACTAGGGTTTGAGATATTTCACTCACTGAACAAATGCAATTATTATTTGAAAGCAAATTATACTAAAATGAAAGCAACAAAAGGGATAAAAGGATTAAGATTCGGTATAATATAACAAATAAAACATGGCCTTGCGGGCAATATGCAAGTTTACGGACTGGTTGGTCAGACCTTGGAAGGTATATGGCCCTTAGCTGTGCTATATTTAACATATATATATATATACACACATACATTTCTTTATTGTTGTTATTATTATTATTATTATTATTATTATTATTATTATATGTTACTATATGTGATTATTATTAAAACATATATTATTACTATGCCTGTTACAGACAGCTCTGACTTCGACCAGGATACGGTGAAAGCATCCGAGTTTTGCGCTCTGTTGTCCGACCACGTGGAACAGAAAATGGCGGAAGAGGAAGCTAAGATGGCCAGCAGCAAGAGAAACTTCCAACTCAAGGCCCTTCTTAGAGAGCTGGACAATCTTCTCCAGTAAAATTATGGTAATGATGACTTATTATTGTGACATGTGTACAAATAACAATGTTAGAGACTAGTAGTTATTACGATAGTCTCAAAATAGTATGGGACATGAGGACCTGTAACATGTAACAGGTCCGGGGACGAAGTTCACACGGCGTCTGTGGTTTGTATGTTGTCGTTTTTTTGATTCCTGAGATTTTTATCGGTCATAAGGACCGGAATTCCGGGTGATTTTACCGGTCCTCGTCTATTATTATCGGTTTTGTCCGAGGTCCGATGGACTTTCACATAGACTGATATACACCCCGGTCCATAACGGACCTGTAGCGCAATCGATAGAGCGTTGCTCTAGGTACGGAAGGCCCCGTGTTCGATCCCGGGATGCGACATACCAAAGTCGTTAAAATGGTAATGGTCTAGCTCCCTTGCTAAAGCTCAAGCAAATATAAGGGTAATTTCAAGACTGAATGACTCGGTGTCAGGATGGTGTGACTGGGTGTGGTATCATGCCAAGTGCTATACACATGAATGCAGCACTATATCAAGTGATTACAAGTGAACACCGTCTCCAGATAATTGAAATACTGTTGACGGGGACGATAAATACAAGAAACGAACAAACACCCGGCCTGAGTGGACCTATATGTTACCAAAATATATTAACAGTATGCATGTTTAATACCGGCCGCAATAGCTCAATTGGTAGAGCGTCGGATTTCGGTTAGGGACGTCGCGGGTTCAAACCCCGGCCGGGTCAAACCAAAGTTGGTAGTAGTGGCTTCCCTCCTAACGCTCGGGGCTAAGGGGACAGCATTACGCCTGACTCGTCGGTGTCAGTATAATGTACCGGCCGGGTTCAGTCCCTGGGCACCTCATAAGTGCCCCTGTGCTTTAATGATAGAAATGTCGCTGCACAGTATCGGTAAAAATGCCGGCAAATCCCAATCCTATCCCATGTTTAACATGTGAACAGTTCAATTGTACTAATGTAGTAATTGAGCAGAAAATATAGATTTGGACATGATGTGCATACACACAAATCGGTGAAGTCTTTTAAGCTGATCTACGTTTTTATATACACTCTACTGATGAATCTTGCTAATAGTCTCTGCGGTGAGTTAATAAGAATATGTACAAGTTTCATGACATCACTTAAGTACTGAAAATTTAGCCATTCGTAATATATCCAAAACACAGTTGTCTCCCCCTCCGGTAAATTAGTAGTAATAAGAAAATAGGCCAAAGTCCTATGAGCATTGTAACTTATACCAAAATTTGACAAGGCATAGGACAAGAGTATTCACATGCAAGCCAAGTATAGAAGTAAGAGCAAATCTGTTATTAAACAAATAGAGCAAACCCAACAGTCACATCATTGGAACGGTCAGTCGGCCAGAGAGACCGACTGGAGAACTTCGAAGCTTCGTTTGGCTTTGGCTTTTCTGTATGAGAACCTATACACGTAGAGTAGTTGAGTTAAAGCACACCCGATTCGATCGAGGTGATTCTGTTGAATAAGTACTGGGTTGATCGGGGTTAACCCGTTCTATACATTACATGGTACTACCATTATACCGTTTGGTATGGGGTTTAGTTATTGAGTAATGGCACTAGTTTTATCGGGTAAAATATCATCTATTAAAAGAATTGTACGCAAGTTCTACAAGAAACACAGACAAGCAAAGAAAGAAAGAAGAGTGATTTTCACAGGTTTTTTGGAGTAGTTTTATTTAGAAAAGTATGCACGAAAAAATGTAGAAAACAAATGACATTACTGTTTTTTCTTTATTTTTTATTCATCTAAATTTGACATGTATGAGATTATTTAAAGGTCAGATTTGAGGACGACCTAGTACATAAAAATTCGCAAAACTTAAGTTAGCTGCGGTGAAATGATGTTAAAATTTGGTAAATAATCCAGAATACAATGCTGAATAATGTGACATATCTTGTGTCAGGATTCAATTTAGTCACTATTTCATATCTTATACCTTAACCCCATATTATATGGTATAATGGTAGTACCATGTAATGTATAGAACAGGTTGACCCTTATTAACCCAGTAGTTATTCAACAGTATAGCCTCGATCGAATCGGGTGGATAAGTGGGAATTCAATATTGTGATTACAGTTTTACTGGAGAAATCTTTATTTCATGTTCATTTTATCACATGATCCCCCTGTTTTCCATTCAATACACCCATCACATATTTTGTGATATCACATACCCTTTGTATTTAAAGCCTTTTGACTGGTCGAGCGCTGGTCAGTATAAAGTGATACCGACTCGAGAATGTTTTCACGCAAGCACCGTGATCATAATACTAACGGTCGTGTTCTTTTTTTTTTGGCGGGGGTCGTTGAATAATGACAATATTGCTCAGCAGGTGCAAACAGTTGTTGCTTTGTCATATTAAGTTTAAAACAAGACGACTGTGACGACAACAACATCTACACATTTGTTAATCTTAATAAAGATAATTATTTTTAATTTTCTGTGTCGGACTCTGTGTATTTTTAACGCCACGTTGAAGTAACACCTTTGTTTCTACCACAGGCAAATACACAGCTCATCCCGGACAGGACACCGATATCGACTACTACGACGCCGCGTCATTTTTATATATCTTGTATCTTTTATAAATTTAAAAATAAATCCACCTAAAATAACCTTCTGTTTTTTGTTTTGTTTTATTATTATTATTATTATTATTATTATTATTATTATTATTATTATTATTATTATTATTATTATTATTATTATTATTATTATTATTTTTATTATTATTATTATTATTAGCAAGTATCGTAAGCTTAAGTTAATAGGTTAACACCTTAATTATAACTGAATGGAACATAACTAACCTTTTCACTGGACCTGGTAGCGCAATCGGTAGAGCGTCGGCTCCAGGTACGGGAGGCCCCGGGCATGAACCTGGGCCGCAACATACCAAAGTCGTAAAAATGGCAATGGTATAGCTCCCTTGCTAATGCTGAAGCAAATATAAGGGTAGTTCCATGACTGGCCAGGTGTCAGGATAATGTGACTATCATGCCACAGTGAAGGCACTATATCTGCTTAAAGTGGACACCGTCTTCAGATAACTGAAACACTGTTGGTGGGACGATAAACCCAATCAACAAACAAACTAACCTTTTCTTCTTTGTTATTATAAAAGTTTCCAACTGAAGTCTTATAATTAAAAAGCAATAAATAATTATATTTCATTTGATGTACACGTAAATGACGTTGCCTCCAGATTGACGCTCTGTGTTGAAAATTAAAATGAAGCATTTGTTTTAAGGAAAACCGATTAAAATGTAATAAATAAACTTAAATTTAAATATTACATTTATGCATAATATTGTGTTAGTATGAGATATTCCTACTAAACAGTTAATATGATAAATACAACAATAACAAATGTAAACTCCAGACCGAAACAACAAGAAAAAACAAGGACATAGTGGTGTTCGGTCAAAATATGGAACACTGTCTAAACAACGACCTCGAATCTAAATTTTAAAGTGAGATAATTGACTTAATTAATTAAATGTAGCGTCAAATGTTTTTTTTCTGTATAATTATAAACGAAATGATTTTGTAAAGGGAATGCCCCAGCCCCGCCCAGCTCCGCCCCGCCTACCCCCAGCCCCGCCCAGCCCCGCCCCGCCTACCCCCAGCCCCGCCCAGCTGACCGGTAGTGTACCGCTGGTTCTCCCTAGATATGGGGTTTTCCGCAACAATAATAGCTTGACTTCATTAGAATGACTTTTATTATGTATATGCAATTTACATAAAAAGCAACGTTTTCAGCAAAAAAATAATAAAGAAATGGAAATATTTACGTAGATCATATAATTCACATTTTACTTTAAATGGGCTTAATTATGAAGAAAGAAAGAAAAATGGTTCATTTCCACAAGAAGTAATGCATAGCAAACTATTGAGTACTATTGAGGTACCTATCTTTAATCATAAGAACAATCGGAAGATGTTTCGTACACTTTAATTTTTTTAAAAATACTATTTTAAGGACGTAACATTGCTGTCAAAATCTCGACTTAAAGGCATCTCAAAAGCCTTATATAAGTGACCCCCCCCCCCCCCCATTTATTGCCCCACCCAGCATGTGAGGGCATCTGTTTTCTGATAAGCCAGGCTGCCACAGTCTGTAACGATGTGTCTGTCACACAGGTATTGTTTAAGATCCAAGTGTATGTATGCTATATCTGGGGGTTGAACATATTCATTCACAGTTTGTAAAGGAAACAGTTGTGAATATACCAATTACGCAATCCAATATATATATATATAATATATATATATATATATATATATATATATATATATATATATATATATATATATATATATATATATATATATATATATATATATATATATATATATATATATATAAATCTTTATTTGTTTTCTTTCTTACTTTGTTGGTTGATTTTGTTATTTCTTATACATTTTGTTATTTCTTTCATTCTTTTAGTTCTCATATATATTTAAAGTTATATTTTATTTTGATTTGTAAAATGTAACGAAACGTTTCTAACAAAAGCAATTTAAAAAGTCATTCATTGTCAGAATAATGTCCTTCAGGGTCATTTTGAATACTAAAACTTGTATCTCTCACGTATTTTTAAAATTAAATATTTAGCTATGAAATAAATACATAATCCTGCAGTTACAAAATTGACACCTAGTAATTAATGCAATAAAGAATTTGTAAGGGATCATATAGTAAACAATCCACATTATCACTAACAATAATGTTTGTGGCTTTGTGTAAAACTAGCCTGCTGTCTCACATCCATACTAGCAGGTAATTTAGTTTTGCATTAACCCATCAGAGGTATTACTGTGACAGATTAGTACTATGTTGGCTAAAGACTCCCTGCAGTGATGACCAGCAATTAGCAGGTCTGGTCATAGCATGTGGGGGCCTGGCTCAGTGGGATACCACATTCCTTTTGAGATGCCTTTAAAGCGAGAGTATCGATGGAAAGGATATAAAATTCGAATGTTAACATAAAAACATGAATAGAACTAAATTTTAGTAAAGTCATTATGAAGGACTGGGCAACAAAATGAATAATAAATTTTGTACTCAAATTTTACAGCCTATGTAGTTAATCTACACCATGAGATTTTTCAGTAATTTACAATATTTGAAAACGTGTATTATAATAGAATATACTCATGTATCCGAATTAAGACAAATCTGTGTGCAGGGATATATGTCAAAGCGTAAAAGAGCAATGGCGTACCTTCAAATATCAAAGTAAGCTGTCATGTTAGCCTGATGATATATACGAAATTAGCCCTAAATCTGCTTCAAACGGACATTGTCTACAAAGAGAAAGGCTGTTGGCGGATCGATACCCCATCACACCGCACCTCCCTCTTAACGCCCTCCAACGGGTCGCCAATAAAGTGTATGACCTAATGAATGGATATTTCACGAGACAAAGGTATACTAGGTTGCTGAGATACACTGGCCAGAGAAATCGGAACTAGCTTAAAATCGTTGCGACGAATTTGGTTCTCTTAAACCTAAACAACTATAAAAAATAACAACACAAACCAAACACACACACACAAACACACACACACAAACACACACACACAAATACACTAACACCAAAAACAACAACAACAACAACAGCAACAACAAACTAATCCATGGCAACAGAAGGTAGACAGTGCAGCCTTCCAAAAGATCCACCTACGGAAAAAAGACAAGGTACTATGCACAATGCACCATGTATCAAAATTTCGAAAAGCATAAAACAAGGATATTTGTAAAGTTGAAAAAATGAAGAAAAAAGGGCAAAACGTAATAAAAACAAAAAACAAACTGCGAGGATTTTGTAGGATTCGAACTCGGAACATCTGCTTTGAGTGGGTTACATGACCTTGAAAAAAGAAAAATCACGCAAATTGAAAGAAGCTCTACACTACGCTGTAATCATTATATCAAATAGGCCAAATGCTATGGTTCTATTGAGTCTTCTGTACCATACATTTTTAGTTTTGAAATACGTTTAATTGTTACTTTAAGTGATGGTAAAATGTAATTTATGATAACAAAATTAAGGTATTCTCTGAAATGAATATATTTCGACTGTTCTTTATTTGCTGCAAAATGACTTGGAACGATACGGTGCGGTTCTTTCACAATATTAAATGCGTGGAGCCCTTCAGACAAATGAACACACAAATTCAAGAAAATGCAAACTTAAAAAAGGAAGGAAAAAGACACAAAAAACTGCTGGGATGTTGTAGGTTTCGAACTCTGAACATCTGGTTTGGCAGTCTAGCGCTCTACCGACTGAGCCACCGTGTCTTGTGCATGGTTATTTAGTTTAGTTTATTTAACATTTCAACCAGAACAATGTATTAAAATTACGTATGTTTTATGAATTTGAAAGGTTTCAACCTTGCGCTTATCAGTTCATTTGTAGTAAAGTCGAAATGATCGCGTGTCCAAATGCTGTGGTTTTAGCAAGTCTTTTGTACCATATACTTTTAGTTTTGAATCATGTTTATACCAACATGTTGGTGTTGTTTTTTCATAGAGATATAATGACAGTCAATGTGATAATGATGGTTTTAATACATTCGTCTTAGTTTTAATTTATTGTGCAATTCTAGCATCTACCGATTTCGTATTACTTTTCAATTTGGTTATTTATTTTGGTCTTTTATAGAACTATAAAATATAGTGTAACAAAGATGCGTACCATACTGGTTTATTGTGTGTTATTGCTGCTTTAAGTGATAAACAAATTTAATTAATGGTAACAAATTGAGGTATTCTCTGAAATAAATATTTTTCCACTGTTCTTTCTTTGCTGCAAAATGACTTGGAACGATACGGTGCGATTGCTTTCGTGATATTAAATGCGTGGAGCCCGCAGAAACATGGGCACACACATTCGAGAAAATGCAAAAATAAAAAAGGAAGAAAAAGACACAAAAGACTGTTGGGATGTTGTAGGTTTCAAAATCCGAATATCTGGTTTGGCAGTCTAGCGCTCTACCGACTGAGCCACCGTGTCTTGTGCATGGTTATTTAGTTTAGTTTATTTAACATTTCAACCAGAACAATGTATTAAAATTGCGTTATGTGTTATGAATTTGAACGGTTTCAACCTTGCGCTTATCAGTTCATTTAAAGTAAAGTCGGAACGATCGAGTGGACAAATACTGTGGTTTTATCGAGTCTTCTGTTCAATATACTTTTAGTTTTGAATTACGTTTAATTGTTACTTTAGGTGATGGTAAAATGTAATTAATGTTAACAAAATTAATGTATTCCCTGAGATAAAACTATTTCCAGCTGTTCTTTTTTTCTGCAAAATGACTTGGAACACAACGATTCGATTGCTTTTAAACCATTAAATGCGGCGAGCACTCAGACACATGCACAAACACACAAACTTATTGAATATATAAAGCAAAAACTTAACACGAGCAGGATTCAAAGATGCAAGCCTGCAAATTAATGCGATCGGTAAATTATCCCACTATGCTAAGGCCAGTTCTTAAAATCCTATTAGTTATAAGTTATTAAACGGACGCAAATATTCATTGAGCTGCTAACTATAGACGTAAGCTAAAGTTTCAAAAAGTTTCAAAACTGAAATAAAGTAATTGTCATCAAATGATTTTAGATTATCCATAAGGCGTGCGTTAGTGGTTCTACCAAGCCGGCGCTGACGTAGTCACAGTTTCACCCAACCATCTGGATGGTGGCGTACGCTATATATATTTGACAGTGTGACGTTCCGACAGGCAGACGGCGCCAAACTCTACTTGTCGTATTACTTCCCTTTAGCCAATTTATAAAAAAGGAAGCCAACAGGTCACTCTCTGTAATGCACTGGGCTGTTACTCAATAGGTGTCTGGTTTAATTATGGGTGAACCGATTACGTTTTTGCGTTAAATACATTTTTGCCTTTTTTAACCTTCTCATAGTAACAGCTACTGTATTTTGTTGGCCGTTTTTTCCATACATGTATGGGACTGGGCATTTAATAAAAGAAATTTCACGCAATTTGAAATTACATCAACACATATAATCATTATATCAAATCGGCATTCGAAACCATTTTTGCTGGACCGTTTGGAAAGCGGTATAATAAGAGACTGTCGCAGATTGGAATCAGTTCTGTCCTATGTTGTTTGTTTTTTGTCATAGTTAAAAGATAATAGGACCAACACGGAAAGCCATTAGACCGCTGGCCGGCATATTATTTTACCGTTCCCAAAGCAATAATTCAAAATAATTTTTTAAACCTAATTCCTCGAATAGAGGAAATGCAAATATGAGAAAATGAATAATAAAGAATGTAATAAAAAGAAACAAAAATTGCTAGGATGTTATAGGATTCGAACCGTGAACATCTGGTTTGGCACTTCCGCGGTAGAGCGACTGAACTACAGTCTTGTGCATGATTATTTACTTTAGTTTTATTTAACATTTCAACCGTAACGGGGTATTAAGATTTCAACATTACGTTAGTTTTTAAGACTTTGAAAGGTTTCAACCTTGCGTTTATCAGTTCATTGGTAGTAAAGTCGAAATGATCGGGTGGCCAAATGCTGTGGTTTTATCAAGCCTTTTGTACCATATACTTTCAGTTTTTGAATAATGTTTATGCCAACATGTTGGTGTTGTTTTTTCATAGATATGTAATGACATTCAATGTGATTATGTTGGTTTTAATACATTCGTCTGAGTTTTAATTTATTGTGCAATTGTAGCATCTATCGATTTCATATTACTTTTCACATTTGGTTATTTATTTTGTTCTTTTTATAGAACTATAAAATAAAGTGTAACATACAAGCGTACTATACTAGTTTAAAGTTGTTGTATTGTTGTTTTAAGTGAAGGTAAAATTTAATTAATGGTAACAAAAAAGGTATCTCCAGATAACTGAAATACTGTTGGTGGGACGATAAACCCAATAAACAAAAAAAAAAAAAAAAACAAATATGAAAAAGGAGAAAAAAAAGGACACAAAAATTGCTAGGATGTTGTACGATTCGAACTCTGAACATCTGGTTTGGTAGTCCAACGATCTACCGACTAAGCTACCGTGTATTGTGTGTATTGGTTGTTTACTTTTATTTAAAGATAAAGTTTGGTCCAAAACTATTTTCATTAAACATCTTAATAAACTATTATAACCTTAACATATCTCGCAAAATGCTGTTTGTTGATGTCCTACACCTTCTGCTTAGATAGCTATTTGAGAACTAAGACAACCACGTGACCATTTATGTTTCCGCTCAACCTCGTCATCCACTGTGACGTCGATGTCTGTTTTTTAGAAAAAAGTCCAAATCGTTCCTCTTTATATATTTGAAAAGAATTAACTTTTGAAGTGTTAACTGACGATTTTCTCTGCCCCAAAGTTGAGATACTGTTGAAAATTGTGAAAGCTTAGACTAAAGTAATACGTATTTCTACAGAAATTATACACAAATACCCCAAACAGGGGACAAACATTGATACATATATCAAATATAGGCAAACTTTCGGATTCCTTCTTTTAAGGGTCTTTTGACCATATGACTCCTCGGCTTAAAGCCTGTACTTACTCCCCATTCCATCTTAAGCATAACCAATAACTAATTAAAACTGACTTGGTCATTTCTTTAAAGGAACTCTTTATTGAAAGGATGGCATTTGACGGTCAGTCTTTCAAATGATGTCTTTCTCTTAGCGTTTGGGGAATCAAAAACGTTGTGACGTTTTTCACCTGTTTTTGCAGCTCTATAAGATGTGTTTCTTCTAATCGGGCATGCGTCATGTACATACTTCAGTTAAAAAACATAAATTGATTGGCTCGAAAGGAGCGAAATAATTTAACCTCATAGACAGTGTAAATCTTGTTGTTCTGTGTGAAACTGTGACCAAGTTGCTCCAAACTGGTTTTATAACTATAATATGATAACTCTTTTGTTTCTTTGTTTTTGAAATACATTACAGCCATTTATGGTCATTGTAGCAACATCCAGCGTTTCTGGTTGAGGTAGACCCCAGTCTAATGTCTGGGTAGAACCACCGGCGCACCGCAAGACAGCTGGAAGACCTTCTCACATGAAGTCCTTCGCCCCGAACGAGACTCGAACCCGCGCGGTAAGTGCAAAAGCAGTCAGCGGACTTATATATTACGTTGATAAACTTTACTTGTGTAATAAGAAGTACTTAGTGTGCCATACTTACACACGTGATATAATGTAATAGGTTCCAAACTTTTTAAAAGCAACTATGAAAAAGTCCTATGAAAATAACCATATACATGTATATAACAATTTGAAATATCAGCTGAAAGACAGCTCTCCCATCCTAGAATTTGAATCCACGCGGCCAGAGGTCGGCTGGGTCTTGAACCCACGCGGCCAGAGGTCGGCCGGGTCTTGAACCCCCCCCCACCCCGGCAAGGGGTTGATCGGGCCACGAACCCACGCGGCCAGAGGTCGGCCGGGTCTTGAACCCACGCGGCAAGAGGTCGGTCGGGTCTTGGACCCACGCGGACAGAGATCGGCCGGGTCTTGAACCCACGCGGTCAGAGGTCGGCCGGTCAGAGGTCGGCCGGGTCTTGAACCCACGCGACCAGTGGTCGGCCGGGTCTTGAACCCACGCGGACGGAGGTCGGCCGGGTCTTGAACTCACGTGGCAAGGGGTTGACCGGGCCACGAACCCACGCGGCCAGAGGTCGGCCGGGTCTTGAACCCACGCGGCAAGAGGTCGGCCGGGTCTTAAACCTACGCGGCCAGCGGTCGACCGGGTCTTGAACCCACGCGGCCAGCGGTCGACCGGGTCTTAAACCTACGCGGCCAGAGGTCGACCGGGTCTTGAACCCACGCGGCCAGCGGTCGACCGGGTCTTGAACCCACGCTGCCAGAGGTCGGCCGGGTCTTGAACCCACGCGGCAAGAGGTCGGCCGGGTCTTAAACCTACGCGGCCAGCGGTCGACCGGGTCTTGAACCAAATCGGCCAGAGGTCGGCCGAGTCTTTCACCCACGCTGCCAGAGGTCGGTCGGGTCTTGAACCTAGGCGGCAAGGGGCCGACCGGGTCTTGAACCCACGCGGCAAGGGGTTGACCGGGTCTTGAACCCACGCGGCAAGGTGTTGACCTGGCCACGAACCCACGCGGCAAGGTGTTGACCGGGCCTTGAACCCACGCGGCAAGAGGTCGGCCGGGTCTTGAACCCACGCGGCCAGAGGTCGGCCGGGTCTTGAACCCACGCAGCAAGAGGCCGACCGGGTCTTGGACCCACGCGGCCAGAGGTCGGCCGGGTCTTGAACCCACGCTGCCAGAGGTCGGCCGAGTCTTGAACCCACGCTGCCAGAGGTCGGTCGGGTCTTGAACCCACGCGACAAGGGGCCGACCGGGTCTTGAACCCACGCGGCAAGGGGTTGACCGGGTCTTGAACCCACGCGGCAAGGTGTTGACCTGGCCACGAACCCACGCGGCAAGGTGTTGACCGGGCCTTGAACCCACGCGGCCAGAGGTCGGCCGGGTCTTGAATGAACCCCCCCCCCCCGGCAAGGGGTTGATCGGGCCACGAACCCACGCTGCCAGAGGTCGGCCGGGTCTTGAACCCACGCGGCAAGGGGTTGACCGGGTCTTGAACCCACGCGGCAAGGTGTTGACCTGGCCACGAACCCACGCGGCAAGGTGTTGACCGGGCCTTGAACCCACGCGGCAAGAGGTCGGCCGGGTCTTGAACCCACGCGGCCAGAGGTCGGCCGGGTCTTGAACCCACCTGACAAGAGGTCGGCCGAGTCTTAAACCCACGCGGCCAGAGGTTTGCCGGGTCTTGAAGCCACGAGGCCAGAGGTCGGCCGGGTCTTGAACCCACGCTGCCAGAGGTCGGCCGGGTAAACCCACTCTGCCAGAGGTCGGCCGGGTCTTGATCCCACGCGGCCAGAGGTCGGCCGGGTCTTGAACCCACGCGGCAAGGGGCAAACCGGGTCTTGAACCCACGCGGCGTGAGAACGACCGGGCTTAGAATCCCCGCGAGAGGCCGACCGGGTCTTGAACCCACGCCATGAGAGGCCGACTGAGAGCCCGACTGAGAGACCGACTAGTAAGTGGAGTTACACGTCTGCGTCTCTGCCAATCAGGCACGGATACAACCGGTTTATTGTGCTTATGGTGTTAATGATTATACTAATCGCATAGATACGGGTATGGTCATTTTGTAGTTTAACGTGTTTATTAACTGCGATTAAAGCAAATAGCAAATATGTTAGAAGAACCAGCGACGCCAAGACTGTCAACAAGAGTATCTTCTTATCTGTTATTTCTCGATTCGAATCGACGCGGAAAGACACTGCAGATATGTTAATATTTTGGGTTTACCGTTCCACCAACAGTATTTCAGTTATCTGGAGACGGTGTTCACTTAAAGCAGATATAGTGCTGTCTTGCCTGTATATAGCGTGCCGTACCTGGCATAATACCACACCCAGTCACATTATCCTGACACCTGGCCAAACCAGTCGTGGAACTACCCTTATATTTGCTTGAGCGTTAGCAAGGGAGCTATACAAATACCATTTTAACGACGTTGATATGTCGCAGCCCGGGATCGAACCCGGGGCCTCCCGTACCTGGAGCCGACGTTATACCGAATGCGCTACCAGGTCCGGTACACTGCAGATATGATGTGTGAGTTTGTTGTAAATTTGTTCCGGTCTCAGTGTTAAATTAACTATATAAAAAAACATGCAAGTACCTTTACTTTTATAATTTTTTTTCTCCATTTGCATGAAGATGACAAAGTGAGAAAAAGAGTATCATCATCATCATCATCGTCTTCGTCATCGTCATCGTCATCGTCGTCGTCGTCGTCATCATCATCATCATCATCATCATCATCATCATCATCATCATCATCATCATCATCATCACCATCATCATCACCAACAGCACCATCATCAGCATTAGGTTTGAGATATTGCACTTGCCGTTTATTGTATATGAAAACAATAATAAATCATTGAAATGTAATTTATCACTTGTTAGCAAATAGTTTTATGTTTTATTATTTAATTAATCGAAACTCTAATATAGCAAGTAATTGGACAGGAACGCTGTAGATCTTTTTAGAAGGTCAGAATATGGTGGATATTTGTCATTTTCGGCGCAAGATTTTGTATCCTTAGACGTCATAGAAAAATACAATTCACAACAGACGCATTCTTATACCACCAGTGAAATACAAAACGAAATAAATCGTATTATCTTTTTACACAACAGTCGCAGTTTTATTTATGCAGCCTAAGCGAATGTTATCTTTTTCATAGACACAGTATGGTCTATAACCGTAAATACTGTTTATATACGAACTCTTCCAAATAAAAGGCTCGTTAGCAAAACGTAAGAAATATTGCTGAAAGTCTACGTAAATATAAAACACCTAAAACAAATTCGTGACTTGTTCTTATTCAAGATTAGTCTTCGATTATGTTATGACGTAAATAAATAGCTACCCACGGTACTTTGTTGTCCTGTTTAAATGTCGCTTTTATCTCTGACAGAAATATTGACAAATAAGATATATGTATACAATAAGTGCGGCAAGTCTACGACAATAAGTCGTAAAATGGTTGTAAAAATATTTATCCGATACTGTACTATCTGGTGTTGCAGTAAACAATTATGTATTGATAGATTACAGCAAAGGGCAATATTCGCAACAATGGATGTCTGTCGGTGAAGAAAAAAAGCCTTTAGAAATTTACAGTAGTAAGTTCGATTACGAAAGTGGAAACAATGCAATTCTATTTAGGGGCCATAATATAGACCTACGTAAGAAGCTTATACAACGTACTTTAAACTCCCAGACATGATTTTAACATTTTTGAAAAAAAATCTGCCAATTGTGGGTACAGTTTAAAGGGGAAGTCCTAGACATTTTAAAGATTTCAGAAGAATTCAAATTGTAATGCTAAATGTTCTTTCTCACTGGCCAATGCTCAGTTTATGTAAAATCATTAAATTTCGATTTCAGTAAACAGAATCGGTTTATAAATAAATATATTCATTAAATTTGATGTTTTGACGAAACAGGATTCAATTTACCGAATTTAACGAAACTTAAGACTTAACTGTCTAAATGTACGAAGGGACGGAGGCCAATGAGGAATATGGATGTAACTGGTGTAGTGGTAGAGTCATCGATTTGTAACTCCTCTGACTGCTTAGCCTCTCACCGCGTGGGTTCGAGTACCGTTCGGTTCAAAGAACTTAAAGTGGGAAAATCTTTCAGCTGACTTGCGGTGCGCAGGTGGTACTACCCAAACTTTGTCTGGGGTCTTCCTCCACCAAAATCTGGAGATTGCTATAAAGATCATAACTGCAATGTATTCAAAAAAAAAAAAAGAAAGGAAAGCATGTACATTTTCTTACTCCCCTGACTATAATGCCCCTCTCCGCGACGGTTCGAGCGTTAATCATAATCACAATGTTTAAACATATAACCTGCGGCTCTTAAAACAACAATAACAGCAACAAACAAATGTAAAGTAATACAGAACAGAACAGAACAAATCTTTATTTATTCTGATATACAAAGTATACAGCATGGAGAACAATATATAATAAAGAGGCAGCAGAAGTAACAAGAGGTTCTGGTTGTTGGGGTGACGTAGTACAAAATAGTGAAATTGGTGATGGGAGAGAGACCGGGGGGGGGAGAGAGAAGAGAAAGAGACAAAGACAGAGAGAGGAAAAGAATGTAGCGGGCAGTGAGTGAAGAAAGTGAATACATGTATAAATGATGTATATAGATGATTTCTAATTAGATGTATTTTGTTGTTTCTTGTGCATGTCTCACGGCGAACTCATATACAAGTTACAGTGGATAGCAATTCTAGTAAAATAGTTAACATACAAATAAGAACCAGGCTAAGTAATGCAAATTTTACAAATATGTCTTTAAAATACTAGTAGCAAGTGAATACACGGAATCCTAGAAGACAAACACTGCGTTAACCACTACCTTTAAGTTCTTGTTTAGATTAAGAATTAAACATTGACCACCGGATCATCCAATGGACGAACCGAACCACCCCCACCCTCTGTCCGGCTGGGTGTATATAACTGCCTCCAGCGGACAACTGAGACACGATCTTTCTACTTCAGCGAAACTTGTTTATTGTCTACGACGACAACGACGACAACAACTACCATGAACGCACTATTCGTCGCCGCGGCAGCATGCTTGGTTGTGATGAGCGCAGCCCTTCCCAAAAGGCAGGGCCCCGGCGGTGCGGGTAAGTTGTTAATTTTTATTTCTTTTCTTCAAATTATCATTTCTCATCGTTTTCTACCAGATTAATGCTAGTTTTCATTTCGAATCCATGGTTTTCAAGGCTTCACATTTTCTGAGGCTTGGAATTTCACATCTGTTTAAATCCTTTACAAGCAGAGGCGTGCCTGGGCTTATGCACCTACGCACGTATACTCGAAGAAATATAAAATGGCAGTGACGTAAAGGCAAAACACAGCCCTTAAAACGTCATTTTTATTTAGTGCTTTACCTGTACAGCATTGTCGTTGTGTGCGGAACATACAAACCTATAAATTTTGCAAATATAAAAAATTATTTTCTTTTTAAATAACAAATCTCCATAAGTATTTAAATGGATAATTAAGGTTATATTTATGCAAAAGTAAGAAATTTCACTGTTTGTAATTGCAATATTAACAATGAACAGGCGATAAAGTCCAAGAAATCCACCTAAACGGACCTACCTATTGTTCTGAAAAAGGGCTTACGTAACAGCTGCGATTTCATGTTATTGTCACATAAAGATGTGTTTAATATGATACATCGCTCTTCCAAGCAAAAACAGTTAAAATTATCCACATGCGATGTCCTACCTACTCTTTAAAAACTTAAAAATGTGTTTCGTTCACTGTAATGTTCGAACATATGACTTAATCATTGATCGTTGTCCATCGGTGTTGGTTTTAGTTGTAATACAAAGCCAATTTGTACTCACTCTCTGATGTTTGGCGTTTCTCAAATAACCTTTCGTTATGGAGAGCTGGCGCATATAAATTATGCAATAATGTTTGGTCGTCTGGGGGTTGTTGACAAATATACAATGGTAGCAAGTTGAAATGTTCAAAAATACTACCACAAAGGCAAGTTGGCAGACGATTTTTTACGTGTGCTGAAACTGAACTGGAAAAAAAGACACAAAACAGAAACGGCTAAATTTGTACCTATTTCTTGAATACGGAAAACACTCCCTCGCCTCATGTTGTAATAGAATAAAGCCTGTAAATTAACTGTATCCAATACAGAATTTACATCACGTGGCGTTCATTCATAAAGCATTATTTATCGGTTGAGGACGTAGATGCTTGATGAAGGGAACAGCTACGTATGCATCACTATGATGCCACGCGTATGTTGTTGATTAAGGCTAGATATACAACGTTTAGTTTTATATTGTTAATTTTACGTATTCCGTGTGTCTGTTGCAAAAGTGCCAGTCAATGTGACTGATTGCGGTCCATGACAAGTATTTAACATTATGCTGTCACAGTGACAGCACCTTATTATTGGCGACGAGCTGGAACGCAACGCTTATATATGAAATGAAATCGTAACAACTCAGCCATTTCCGTAACTTTCGGTAAATAACCGTAAACCATAGTAGTGATACAACCATCTATTTATAGATTCAGTGATATGGTCGGTTGTAATTCGGCTACCTAAGCGCGTTTGTTTATAGAAAATCATAACAATAACTCATTCATTCAATATCATCCATTAAAACACTCAAGCAAACAATGAAAATCTCATGCTTACCTATTCTTCAGTGTGTATTTAGAATTTCGTATTTCATTGTTCATAGTGATCACGCGAGGTCACATTAGGGACGGACTACTTTCTCTGCATATGATTCCCGAGGTCTATTTCCGAAGAAATCGCCGAGGGGGTCCCGATTGATATGAAATGTTTACTGATATTTGCCGTTGCGTCAACACACGGTCAAAATGACCTATGTGATTGCACTCGTTGTATTGTGGGTAAAGTAGTTCTTCAACATGGCTGTTATGAATACAAAAGTGATTACTAAAATGAACAAAACAAGTACGAAGAGGTATACAACAGATTATTTTGGCATTTTTTATACATTCTAATAGTTTAAATATGTTTCGTGCAAAAAATTTGAACTAAATTTTGTAAACGGTCCAGACTTTAACGTAGTGACGTCACACGCTATGTATAATGGACATATTACTGTTTAACGAAAGCGAAAGTAGCAAAACTTGCTCATCGTATTTTTTCCATTTATCTATAAATATCAAGACTTTAAAAGTTTCTGGACATAGAATAAGGCCTTAGAATATGGTTGTTTAGTCATTTATCTTAATTCAATGAATATTATAATCGAACGTATTTCCTACGCGGAACTATTTTTTATGTAGGCACAAATCTCAAATTTTGGGTGAGTTACGAGTCGTAGTATAGAGATGACTTTAACGTAGTGACGTCACGCTATGTATAGAATGGATATTTGCACATGGGGAAAGTTTGTTTTGCGGACTTTCTGAACCTGATAAAATACGGGTCCTAATTAGGTAAACGGTGTTCTATTGTATTTACTTTTATATTTATTTTTATATTTATTTTTGTGTGTCAGTAACTTTCAAAATAACTTTGAAAAGAAAACAATGAAATACTGACAAAGAAAAAACAAACATGATACTATCTGGAGAATACTTATTAGCGTACTGTGAAGCTGCTGCACATGGGCAATTTCTGCTTGTGTTCCCGATGGACACCTTAATACTTCAATAATATCTAGCCTGTATTATCTTACTCGTTTCAGAACCGTCCCCAGCAACCCTCTCCATGGCTCTGGAATGTAAGTATCGTTTTGTAAAACAGTAAATCAACCATTTAGCTAATAATTGTTTACATAAGCATTACTATACATTCATTGTTGTAAGTTCTTCGGAAAGTGATAGCATTTGCTCTGTGGTGTAAATTTCTTAACTTTATATTCATGGACGGATCTACGGGCGTCGGCGTTGTGTGTGCGTGTGTGTGCGTGCGTACATACGTGCGTGCGAGCTTGCGTGCGTGCGTGTGTGTGTTTGTATGTGTGTGTGTGTGTTTGCGTGTCTATTTGTGCGTGTCTGTGTGCGCGCGTGTGTGTGTGATTTCCGACCCCACCCCGTAATTTGCAAAAAATACTTTCCATGTTGGTATGTTTACTATAGCATGTGCCCAGTCCTACAGACAAGAACAGTATTTACGCCTAAAATGTATTTAAAACGAATAAACATTATTTAAACACACTTTCTATGAAATCTTTAATTTGCACAAATAATAAACATTAAAAATGTGTCTGCTAAATAAAAGAAATTTAATATTATTTATATTTTAATTGGAAAAAAACAACACAACTAACATAAATAGCGAAGATCCGGTATATGTTGGCACTAAGTAATAAGTACGCACATGTTAAGGAAAGAAAAGGGTATTTATGTCATGTTATTCTTTGACATTTTAATTAAAAATCACTATAATTAGGAAGTATGATTTTGAGTTTTTATTTTAAAGGCGTTGCTTTTTTCTACAATGACATGTCAAATACATTTATATAGAGACGTGTTCCGAGATTATATTTGTTGATTGCAAATTGTCCATATACATATTAAGATTACTTATTACTTTAAGGGAAAAAAGTTTAATCAATTTCTGCAATGGCTCATATGTTTGTGATGCTGATAGAAAAATACAGATCACCATAGTGCCTACAGAAGGAACAAAGTTGTGTTGTTCGTGTCTTTCTGTTTCATCCACATCTTTGACATATAATATTGCTATGAATCGGGAGGTTTGTTGTTTATTTAGGAAAAGAAAACAAACAAAACTGAACATGTCACCATAATAACATGCTTCGAGTGTTTTAGTACGCTTATACGTTAGAAATATTTTCTTTTAAAATACGCGGCTTAGGCAAGGCTTCAATTAACACAGGTTTATAAGATATTTTAGATAAAATAAATGCTAAGAAACAAGACGCGGAACGTAAATATATTTCATTGACCTTTGCTATGTAATTTCTCGGAAGTAATTTTAAAGTTTTGTATTGGCCATTTCAGTGACACAGTTGATGGGCAAGTGTGAATTGTTCTATTCCTTTGTCGCCGAGGAGACCGGACAGACCCTGACTGATGGCCCAAGTAAGTTTTCTACCATATACTATTTAAAATGGTACCAGACAGTTTGACGTTTTTGCTACATATAAAAACTTCGTAACCCTCTTCTGAGAAATTGCGGTATCATATCTGCATTTATTCTTTATTTATTTTTTATTTTGTTTGTTTGTTTGGGGGGGGGGGGGGGGGGTACGGCACACCGACACTTAACAGGTCATACGGCGCCGAATACAAAGTTAAATGTGAATAGAGCATAATCAGGTCAGGTTAAAACCAAATTACGCAAGAAAAAATATAGGAAAATATAAAAAAAACTTTCAGATTAAAAAAATAAATTGTTATTGAAAGCAGGTCAATGCATTTATTCACTTTCAAGTTTATGTAAATGTTGTATATAACATTACATGTACCTTAATTAACAGACGGCACAAATCATGTAATAAATGTCAATTCTCTCATAATCTATAAATAAGCACGTTGGGGATTTCGTCTAAAATCAAATATCCACGTTAAAGGCGATATACCCGAATGATGATGCAACGAGATCTAAATATTAATTGGTTGTTCGGGCCAGAAAGACATTTTGTGCTACGACGAATGGGATCGTATGCTTTACTTTTGACATGGATAAAGGGCACCAAATGGCATCCTTTCGCGAAACCTATTCATGTAACAATAGTTGTAGAGTATTTGAATGCAGAAGAGGAAACAATTGTTTCAAACTGTCTAATACCACCTTTGAATTCCAAATTATCTCCCTTGCAAATTGAATTGATGTTTAATTTAACTTTGCAACATCGCACCGGCACAACTCTGTAGAAAAGTACAGCCATCTTTTGTCAGTAATGACCCTAGGCAACAGTCGGCGCATTGGATATTAGCTGGAAGACCCTCATTCCATTCCCCGATAACTCGTCCAACATCCGGAGTGGGACTCGATGTCACTAGCTTGCAACAACCTTACTCGGCTTCGGGTCATGAACCGATGTTTTCTTACGTATTTTGCTATCAAAGATCCCGGATTAATGGCTAAGTGTAGAACGGGTGTGTAGTTCATCTATTGTGCTAAAATAGTTTTGTTTTAAGCACCATTGATATAATATAAAACTGGCGAAATGTGGTTAGATGCCTTTATTATTTTGGTGCCAAATGGATCTATTTGTAGTTGCAGTCCCTGAGGAGTTCCAAGGTGTGCTTGCTGAAGTTTGCCCCCACCTGATCAAGCTTATTGCAGTAAGACATATCGTTTTACAATGCATACTCGTATATAATAATATTATTAATATTTTACAGTATATTAACAATATCTATTAACATATTTCAGAGTTTATTTTAAATTACTACTACTACTACTACTGCTGCTGCTTCTGCTACTACTACTACTACTACTACTACTACTACTACTACTACCACTACTACTACTACTACTACCACCACTACTACTACTACTACTACTACTACTACTACTACCACTACTACTACTACTACTACTACTACTACTACTACTACTACTACTACTACTACTATTGTATTATTCTTTTCACTTTTAACGTCTAAATCTGTTCCTGCATATGTACGATTTTTTACTGCGATGTCATTGTCTTCATATGTACGTATTTTACGTGGGTAACCCTCGTTTCCATTCACTCTTCAAGTCATTAAAAGTCATGATGCTGATAATAATAATAACTTAAATATTTTCTTCTTTTACTTGTATTGCTCTATTGAAATCAGAGATTTTATATATAAACAAGAAATTCAATGATCTTTAATAGCAATTCTTAAGCATTTAAAACAGAATGCATGCTTGTTTAGAAAATACGTACGTAAGTCGTACGTGCCCAATTCTCATCTCAAACAGGATTGTAGGTGTGCTTATACCAGGATATTTCTAAATGATTAATATTTTTCTTTCAGAACAAGGAGGAATTCATGATGGCTGCAGAGCACTTGGCCCCATCTCTGCATCTTTTCCAGTGTAAGTTTGTCTTTAAGTGATTCCATTTGTCAAAAAGTAATTTAAGTCAAGTGTCAACAAACGGTTCTCCGAGAAACAATGCTGTCTTAAAAAGGGCATAATCAAATCGACAATGCAAAAATTTAACCTTAAATCTTATGAATACCCACACCTATTGTCATTAGCGAGAGAAAAAAATGTTATAAAGTTATAATTTTAAATATACTTGGCTACGACTTTCGGGTTGATTGCAAAATATCAGACTTTTTCTTATAGTTTGAGTAATGAAATTGTCATACGTATAATATAATATTGCTTTTAAACAAAGAAGTGATTTTGTTCGTGTATTTCACTTAGACGACTATATCATAAGCAAGCTAAATTCGTAAACTTCATTTCCAGTCAATATATGTCAGTATTGCGGCGATTATCGAACGCTGTAAGTTCTTATTGTCAACTCACTTTATGTCAAAGTACTCGTCGCATAGCCATTGTTGGCGTTCTTCAGATAACGTATTGTACTGTTTACCGGTCGCAATAGCTCAATTGGTAGAGCGTAGGCTTGTGGATCGGGAGGTCGCGGGTTCAAACCCCGGCCGGGTCAAACCAAAGACTTTAAAGTTGGTAGTAGTGGCTTCCCTCCTAACGCTCGGGGCTAAGGTGACAGCATTACGCCTGACTCGTCGATGTCAGTATAATGGACCGGCCGGGTTCAGTCCCTAGGCACCTTATAAGTGCCCCTGTGCTATAATGATAGAAATGTCGCTGCACAGTATAGGCAAAAATGCCGGCAAATCCCTATTGTACTGTTTAATACATAAATCGGACGCCCTTTGATGCTTTGC